>CAJGYO010000009.1:7339959-7943711 GCA_904845875.1 Miscanthus lutarioriparius | reverse complement strand
AATCCTTGGTGTCATTTATTTTTCGGTTATGTCGGTAGTAGGAAATTTAAATTTGGAAATTACATTCTGCGTACTCTAATCAAATCTAATGCTTTTTGTTGGAATGATCTCATCGGAGGCACTATATTTGAACTCCGTGTGAGTGTGTGGTTTTAAACAAATGACTTCCATGCTTTTTATTCAGAACTTGTTTTGTACTATGTTTAAACTCTGATGTATACATTATGCAAACTTTTATGTAATATGTGATTGGTGACCAGCTAAACTTATTACGATCATGGCCGGACTGAGTTGGTTTGAAATCCTTCGTGATTTCACTGGACTCACCGGAGTTATACGGGCTTAAGTTTGCTCAATCATACACTTCGGTGGATGATTTTCTTACTTAATTTACGATATAATTGGTGGGTTCATTACGACTCCATAGCGCTGATTTTAGACGTTTTCTAGGATCTAGGAACCGCTATAATGACCACCGTGCATTTCATTTTCTTCAATCTTATTTTGATTGCTTTTTATGAAGTCACCTGAAGCTAGTGCTTCCTATCTCGAATAGCTCCATGGATCTCATCAAAATGTTTGATGCTTCTTGGGGCTTCTTTGATGACCATGAAGTCACGGATGATAGGTGAGTAGATAGATCTGATCCAGACGCTGCAGTTGTTCCGTGGTAATCTGAGGACTCGACCGCTCCTACCCACCCTAGGGTATCATAGCATGTGGGAATCAGGGGGACATACTAGGCGTAACAACTCCCATCGGTTGGGGGCTACACTTTTCGATCGATACGATTGAGGGAGATCCTTGAACATGACAGGGTGGGAAGCGATCTGGGAAAACAAGACTAAGGCAATGCCCATATGGGTAGCAAGAGGCGCTTATGCCCGATGGTGGGGGCCTTATGGGAAGGCCCAGCCAAATAGGGACACCACCCCCCACTTTAAGCGCATTTGTAGTCGATATATAATAACTCTATCTAAGGGTGGTCGGTGGGACGGTGAACCACGTGAGCTAGTTAGATGCGTGGGGCGGAGGGCTCATAGTACCCCCTTTCTTGATCTAGCCTTTTCTTACAATAGTTAATCACCTAAAACCAAGGGTGCGGCTGCGCCATACCTATACCCATATAGTGCCAGGCGGGCGGTGGACTCATTTTTGGGTTAGGGAAGGAAGAAGGGCCTAAGCAACGAATCCCAGTACTTGAGTGGCAAAGGAAAGCAAGACCGTACTTCTTTTGCAGGCCTGTTCTTATAAGTATAAGGTTCCCTGAAGATCAAGTTGGTGAGCCATGTGATGAAACCTTCGCATGGTTCGAGAAACGCGAAAGGCGAATGAGAGGTTCACCACCACATCATTGCAAGAGCTCGCTCGATTCGATTGGTCTGACTCGTAATTCACTTTTGACTTCGTGTTCGATGCTTTGACCGTAGTGATGTTAATTGTGGTTACATTCATAAGTAGCTTGGTCCATCTTTATTCCATTTCATATATGTCAGGATCGTTAAAATAAGCTTTTTAAAACCAAAACTTTGCTTTTCAAACTATGTACATGACAGTATTATGCTTAATCTTGCACTGATGCCAGCTGTGACAGAACCGCCCAGTTTATACAAGATCAAGTACGGCTGTCCCCGCTAACACGTTGACACGTGCATACTTTCACTTATATAAACCCGGTAGTCCGTCGAGTGTCTCGAAAGACCTCGGTAAATCAACATCACAACCAAGATCGCGTGATTAAGCAAATACACATCACATACGTAGAGTTGCAGCAGAAATAATATTACAAATGGGTTCACAAATAATAGTGCAAGTTTGGGTTTCAAAACCAATTATTGAAAACAACATAGCTTTCAAATGATTACATTAATATAAGTTCCAAATACATTGCTAGCATAAGTGACATCCTCAGACAAAAGCATATAGATGAGAAGTAAATATAGAATCACCGAGCCCACCGGTGGTTAGCCACCATCTTCAACAGGCCAAGAACTCCACCTGCAACATGGTGGGATAAACCCTGAGTACTCGAATGTACTAAGCTAGACTAACCCGTCATAAACCAGAAATAAAATGACACTAAGGATTATGCAAGGCTTTCTTTAGTGGGCTAGCTGACTTGTTTGCGAAAAGCATAAGCTATCATGAAGAAACCATTTTAAGTACTTTGCATCATTTACAGAAACTGGTCCACAATTGACAGAAAGCAGCCATTTCTAAAACCCAACTTTAAACATGCATAACTCACAAACCACAAGACCAAATACCACCAAATTTTAACAGAAGCTAGATACATGAATTATCTACAACTTTGTTATTATCACCAAAAGATCATTCAAATCCTAACTAGATCAAACACTAGCATCTTTCAAATCTGCTCAGAATACAATCAAAACCTGACAGAAGACTTAAAAGTCATGTAACTCCTACACTATCAGGCCTATGGCCTTACAATTTGAACACAAGCAAGATCATGAAATTTTCTACAACTTTTGTATTCACTACAACCATAGCAAACATCATTTACACCACGAAAATAATTGCACAAGCAAAACTGCAAATGCAACCCAACAGTAGTGGTACAGAAAACTGATAGGAACTTCAGAGAAGCATAACTAGACTTCTAGACCTCCAACAAACATGAACCATAATTTTTTTAAAAAGCTTAGGAAGTTACCTACAACTCACGTATTATGATAAAGTCATGATTCATAACTAAACTGAGCCAATTAATTCAAACATGCAGGACTATTCAGAATAGGAGCAAAGCAACACAAGTAATTTGTTATTTTTATAACTCTTAAACCATCAAGACTAAACTACTGAAATTTTTAACAGACATCACTAATCACATCAGTAACACTCCATAAAAATTTCACATTGATTTAACTAAAATAACTGTAGTTATGAAAAAGACAAGACATAACTAGTATTAAGAACCTAACTGCATAGATCTATTTGTACAGCAAAATATTTAAACTTAAACATGTCTCCATTCACTTTATAAAATAATTCAAGCAAGGACATAACTCGTCATTTCATGTGACTTCTTGATTCCAAACTTCACTGAAACTTTTCCATGGATTAATATAGATAGGTATTGATGTGAGACACATGAAGATATTCCAATAACACTAGCCAAGCATATATCTTGAAAAGGGCCTATATGTAAAGCAAGGGTGCAATATCCAAGTTTAGGTTGGGGCTCATTTCCATAGGTTTGACCTTGACATCTTCATCATCACTTAATATGCCATGTTTGAGCTCAAACCCATTGCTTAACTGGTGGCAACACTTGGGGTGTTACAGCCCTCCCCCCCTAAAAGAATCGTGCCCCAAGATTCAGGACGAAAGACTTTTAAGGGAAGAGAAACTTGTCATCTAGTTTCCAACATCAGTGATAGCATTAGGCTACTTAACTTCGGAGTATCAGAGAGGCTAATTTGGTCATGACACTTTCTGATACTTGCTCTTCGTCGTAAGCTGTTGTCTGAAGAATTTCCTTTGTTGGCGTCCATAAAGCATTATTACATTGGAAGGAATCCAAGATAGCACTGTCCTACGTACTTCGTCCTCGATGTACGAAGAGCTATACAAACGTAGACTAAATACTTGTAGCATCTACTTCCCTAGTGGATACAGCACAGACCATATGGACTTTGCACTAGATCATAATCTTCCGAAGGATACTCGTTGCAATGGTTCCATGTGTGCAATTCTCTTTCTCTGATAACAATATTGTATGGTCTGAGTCTGCCGAGTGAGTGGTAAACGTAATAGCTGACTCTGCTGGCTCAGCGTTCTCGATGATCATTCCTTAGGGAGCCTTCGTATCCAAGTTGCAACAATGATTTGGGTTGAATCTGATGCAACCTCTTGGGTAAAAACACATATAAGATACCAAAGGCATGTCATCATTGGAGAACCATTGACGCAGAAGGATGTTAGCGAGGCTTGGAGGACAACACAAGTTGCAAGTAATCACAAAACTAGGGACTAGTTCACTACCAAGCAGGTTAAGTACAATTTGCCTTCGTGGTGCAGTTGCACAGCAAGTTGGGTTGACTTGCATCGTAGTAAAACCAGCTTTCTTAAACTATATTTGACATCGAGGCTTCCATTCTAGGGTCAATCAATATCTCCAATCCATGACCTGAAATCTACGGTTTGACACCCTTCCAATCTATTTTCGACTTGCAACGGCACAAGTTGACTTGTAGAACATCTTGACTGCTCAACTATTATCGATACGAGAGGACAAAGGTACGGCACAAAAATGGGTGCAAGGAGTCTTCTCTAGGGCATATAAAGGATTATCTAATGGCAAGACAATGATCATGTTGCCAATCTTGGCATCAATTGTAAACACAACTTTCTCATGTGAAGGATGATCGCAGTCACAGCGAAATTGCAGATTCTGTACCCTTTTGTTTTCTATTCATATCTCACAAACTACTGCTCCAATATGCACAAATTTTGGTGGCCATGTAGATCCATGGGTGTTCTAACTACTCACCAAAATTTAACTCAACCGGACACTGTTTGACCATCTAAACAATTCATCTACCAAAACTGCTCTGTTCTGAAATGACAGCAAACCGAATTGACAAAACATCTCTCAAATCCAATGTTTCACTCAACCAATCCTCAAACAAACTTAAGGCATTGAAGGGTCCTAAGCAAAGAATGAGATCACCAAGTTTGGGGTCAATCCAACTTCGTTTGAGTCACTAATCGCCGGCTTGACGATAACCGGTTTAGTGCCACAAAATCTGGACAGATTTCGTGTTCTCCCTTTTCTTCGCTTCACACGTTGAGGTGTGTGTTTTGCACTCTCTAACTTTTCTCATAGCAGCAGCAGCCTTTCCCTAGCTAAGGATGGAGGCTAGAGTTTTCCTCACGTGCTTCTCTGGTAACACTTCAACCATCGTTTTAGACACCAACTCAACGATGCGCAAGCATTGGACTGGTGGGCTATTTTTGTAGGGCACAATGCATACTCTCGTGGAGGGGCAGTCCTACATAATAAGGAAACGTCTCTGATTACCCTTCTGTGCTTCATCCCCTAGAATCTAGAACAATCCTTTGATAGCACCATATACATAATGATACGGACCGAAACTAGGGACGTGCTTTCTATAGCTCCTTACTTAGCTGATACAGTACCTTGCACTACCCATTTGATTGTCCAAGATGGAGTTGTCTTGACGACACCAGGCACGGAGAAGAAGACAGTACTTGCATTGCTAACCAGCTTTGTTGTTTCTTCGTCTAACATTGTTCTGTGGGCGTCGAATTGGGCTAGATCTGGGCCAATTTAGACCTCGGGCCCAAAACGAAGTTTGTTCACCTCGACCTGCTCTACATTTTTCATTAAGGCACTCCAGTCATTTGAGCAACATAACAGTGGGTAATTTAATCTCCAAAGTGGCATTGTCAATGCATTGACGACGATTAACAAACTCCAAAATTGAGGGTCATAACAAGGTCAAACGAGTGCCATCCCTTTACATGATCTTCTCCATGAACTTAGCTCCAACTTTTATTTTGGGGTCAACTTGAGATGCTTAACGAATTTTGGAGAATGCGAGACGCCAATGCCGAGGTCGATGAATTTCTAGACTTAGAATATTTCTAAGTGCTGAAATCAGCAGCAGATTCCAACTTTGAGCCACTGCTAGACTTAGTTCCGTGCCGATCCATGGTATACTCCAAAAACAAAGTTTCTTCTACATAACATGAGCTTCAACTTTTATTTAATGTCCAACCTTAAAACAGGTGCAGAAGCTATAGTTCTATTTTGACCAAAGTAGGATCACGATAAAGCTTAAATTATCCTTCGTGATCCATTGAAGCATTTTCTTGGCATTTGCTCAACATGAACTTTTCATGACTTTTGTTGTAGAGTTCATCTAGAGTCATTTGGGCATGGTTGCAAGATTTGGTTGACGATCGAGAATTCCATTCACTTTATAAAATAATTCAAGCAAGGACATAATTCGTCATTTCATGTGACTTCTTGATTCCAAAGTTCACGAAACTTTTCCATGGATTAATATAGATGGGTATTGATGTGAGACACATGAATATATTCCAATAACATGAACCTAGTATATATCTTGAAAAGGGCCTATATGTAAAGCAAGGGTGCAATATCCAAGTTTAGGTTGGGGCTCATTTCCATAGGTTTGACCTTGACATCTTCATCATCACTTAATATGTCATGTTTGAGCTCAAACCCATTGCTTAACTGGTGGCAACACCTGGGGTGTTACACCACTCCAATATCTGCTTTCATTCATGCAGCTACTATGGTCACTGCTGGCGTTTTCATGATAGCAAGGTGCTCCCCTTTATTTGAATACTCACCTACGGCTTTGATTGTTATTACTTTTACAGGAGCTATGACGTCATTCCTTGCGGCAACCACATGAATATTATAGAACGATCTAAAGAGGGTCATAGCTTATTCAACTTGCAGTCAATTAGGCTATATGATCTTTGCTTGCGGC
This sequence comes from Miscanthus lutarioriparius, assembly GCA_904845875.1. NCBI lineage: Eukaryota > Viridiplantae > Streptophyta > Magnoliopsida > Poales > Poaceae > Miscanthus > Miscanthus lutarioriparius. The sequence goes on along the minus strand of CAJGYO010000009.1, from coordinate 7,937,199 downwards.
ATCTCTAACTATTCGGTTAGCGTCTTTCACTTAATGAATCACGTGTTTTTCAAAGCATTACTCTTCCTAAGTGCGGGTTCGGTGATTCATGCCATGTCGGATGAGCAAGATATGCGGAAGATGGGGGGCTTGCCTCCTCCTTTCCTTTGACCTATGCCATGATGCTCATGGGTAGCTTATCTCTTATTGGATTTCCTTTTCTAACTGGATTTTATTCCAAAGATGTGATCTTAGAGCTCGCTTACACAAAGTATACCATCAGTTGGAACTTTGCTTTCTGGTTGGGAAGTGTCTCTGTCCTTTTCACTTCTTATTACTCCTTTCGTTTACTATTTCTAACATTTCTAGTACCAACTAATTCATTCGGGCGAGAGACAGATTATGATGTCATGATGCGCCCATTCCTATGGCCATTCCTTTAATACTTTTTGGCTCTGGAGTCTCTTTGTAGGATACTTGGCCAAAGTGTGACCTGTTAGCCCATAAGTCAAGATCTTGTGATTTAAGCGGTTGTTGCTCACCCGACACGATCGTATGAGGTCACAATTTACCCAACACGATCATTCGGGGTGAACAAGAATTAGGGATCGGATGCGGGCGAAATTCTCGCCAATGGCTAAGATGTTCAGTCGACTCCCTCCCCCTTTGTGAGGGTCTAGACCCCTCACGAGTGAGCGAGAAAAGGGAGGAGGAAGAGGCCCCGTGAACCATCATAATAAGTGAACAAGTGTAAGCTTTGTTTGCCCGACAAAGATGGAGTACTAACCACACCGAGGGACAGGCCACAAGCGAAGGGGAGGAACGAGCGGAATCAATGTGTTCTAATTTACGGCCTTGCACCGACCATCCAACGGACCATGGACTAAACGGCCACTACCTAAAAGGACTATGCTATGTCTAGGGGACCGCCGCCCTCCACAAGGTACATCTTGCTCCTATGGGCCGCTATAACTATCCAAGAAGACACACGAAAAAGGATGGATAAACAAACCTACCCGGTGGACTGCCGAGCTACAAGTCCTACGACACAGGAGCGGGATTCTCTAAAAAGCCAAGGTTGTGGGTGGCCAAGAGGGCCCACTTGGAGACTTGGGATCTCAAAGAGAAATGTGAAGGTTGCTTAAAGCCTACCGATAGGCGAAAAGAGAATCAAAAAGTTTTGTTCGATCCGAGTAGGCTCAACATAGGGAATACCCTAACCCTAGGAACCGGGGCATATAAATCCGCTTATGGCATTCATCCAAGCATAGAGAGATAGATGGAATGAAAGAAAGAAAAGTAGCTCCTGACTCACCCGAAGAAGAAGAAAGACCCACCGCTAACCTAATGATTTGGAAATCCCGGTGGGTGGGCCCGAAAGACAAGTGTGTGTGGATTTCTACAGCCTCGTCTTTACCTTAAGACACAACTCTTCTCTTTCTCGGTCAAATGACTTGCGATAGTCTACCTTGAGTAGGACCATAGGGATCTTATGTTTGTGGCGAAAGATAAGTGGTTCTGTCACAACCAATAAAGTTTCTATGAGTGAGTGACCCTTGATAAACGCTGATTGATATGTGTCAATGTCAATAAGTGGATGAGTGTTGTTAAAGACAATGTTTGTTCCTCTTCTTTGAAACGATTTTGATGAATCTCGAAATGATCTTGATTGGCCTAAAATCCTCGACGGTGTTGGCATCTTTTTTCTTTGGGAGGAGAGTGATGGATGCTGGGTTAGCCTCTCAAACATAAAGGCCATTGCTATGAAAGAGCTGCAAGAGAGAAAGCGATTCTGGGTGGATGATGTCCTAGAAGGCTTGGATTACATGATTCTACCAGAGGATGTTGAGATGCTCCCATTACAACTCACCGATGGAGAAGAACTGGAGAGCTCATCTAGAGTTGGAGGAGGTGGTAGTACCAGTTCCCTCTTGGTACCAAAGTGGTGGCTTGATCACTTCAAATTGGAGGGACTATTGGGCCAAATTCCTACATCTTTGTAAAAAAAAGGTTTTCTTTCTCGATATATCAGAGCAGAGGCCGCCAAAGTTGAAGCTTTAGTGCCTTGTAGATGTCAAATAGGCTTATAAAGGCCACACCTCCTTCTTTGATGAGCTTGCACTACGGTCTCAACTTGAGCCAACAAGGACTCTCTCTAGAAAAGTATGCTCGTAGTTCTAGACCTACAATCAGTTGCAATACAAATTGTTTTCAATAAAAAATAAGGGATATGTATGAATGTGCTTTCTAATACAACGCAGCGTTGGTAGCTTCATTTCTTATGCAGAAAGAAGCGAGGCCGCTGCCTCCCTAGGCTGCGGGAAGGAAGAGTGGGTCAGAGGGCTTCTTTCACTTTTGTTAAGATGTCGAGTCGGGTCAAGGAGATTCATATAAGTGATTGACTTGTTTACTTGGGAGAAATAGCTAGGGCGGCGCAAATCCTACCTGTATCGGTACTCGTTTAAAGTATGCGATACAAAATCCTTTTAGTCACGGGTGTAAGGCAAGAAATAAATTTCTGTAGGTGGGTCTCAACTCGGATCGAGACATTCGGATTTGTCGATGAAGAGTACTGCCTTAGAGGGGTAGGGGTTGTAGGGGAAGAACCAACCTTTTTGGGTTACGGGAAGTCCTATCGAGCGACTGGATTAAAGCAAGAAGAAAAAAGTCAAAACAACAACCTACCGACCCAGTGCAGTGCCTATGAAGAATAGTGAATGTAGACCGGATAGGAATATGACTCTTTAGGCGGAGTGGCTTTCTTGGAGGCCTATCTTCTTCGAAACTCGAAATTTGTTTTTTTAAAGAAACAGGGCTATAGCCTTTTTAAGGCCAATTGACATTGACTTTTGATAGTTCCAGTTGCTTACGAAGATCCAAGTCCAGCTACTTACGAAGAAGGGTAGATAGACTACGCCACTCCCATCCCTGCGGACAGACTAACTAAGCGTGGTAGTCGAGTGAACGGGCTATCAAAAAGTTCTCATTTTGTTGTGAGCTCCTTTCTCGAGGCAAGATAGTCAAGTAACAAAATAGACCATCATAAGCCATCCTTTTGTCTAAGAAAGGAACAATAAATAGCTCATAGTTTCCTTGCTACTGCCCTAAGAGTTGTTCTTCTATCATCAGCGAGAGTTTACTTTGCTGTTGATGTAGGCAATAATAGATAGATTTCTATACATAGTTGGGCCTAGGCTAAGGCTAATAAATAAATAATAAATGGATTCCCCCCCCTAAGCCCTACTTTTTCTCTTTTTATCCTTATCCGCTCTTGAATGTTGGTATCGATTTGATCATGCCGGAATAAGAGCTAGGTAATGGATCTTCTCCAGATAGAAGTAAAGGTTACGTGGGAAATAAAGGAATCGAGAGCGATCCTTTGAAAAAAAGTAGGTAAAGCAAAGAGGGAATCTAGCTTATTGGCCATTCTCCAATGAACTCTCAAAACGGTTGTCGGGCCTTTACCTTTGGTCAATAAAGTTACCACGAGCCAAGCCATCAAGCATGGCGTAGGGTATTGGATAGTCTGGTCCGTTGGTCGAAGTCATTGCGAGAGGTGTGCTACTCTGACATACTATTGTTCAAGGTCATTTCCTTTCTCTCATCATCACACCAACATACACAAGGCTTGCCTTTCACAGGCCCCACCTTGACTTGCCATCATGGCTACACTCTTTTCATCAAAGCAACTCTTCTTAAGAAGACCCCTATCGCTTCTTCTTTGATCAATAAGCACTGGACTTTCCACCTTGATCATAGTAGTATGATGAAGCAACTCAAGATAAAAGCCCTGTTTAGCCATGGTCGATTTTGGTAGACTAACTTGGACACGGGATTAGGAAATTCCACCCTTTTCCACCGGCTCCAGGACAAGAGGGTACCGATGAGTATATCGGTGACCGCACGAGAATAGAACCAATAGTTTTGCTTATTTGAATTCTTCCATTATCTATCAAAATAGGAAATTGAAATAGATACGCGAAGTGGTGCCCTTGCTTCTAGATTCAAATCCATAGGGATAGGCAGGAGGGGAGCGAAAAGATAGATATGTTAATGTTTCCACCTACTCGAGTATAACACAGGAGGGCTGAGTTAAGTATAGGGATGATCCACTGTCGTCGAAGATCCTCGATGGGCCATCACATCCCTTGATGAGTAGATCATTCGCTCTCATCTTGGTCAAAGGTAAGTAAGAACCTCTTGATATCGGGAAGTGCACATAAATAATAGGTCAGTCTTGTTGTCTCAAATAGGGATTGAGTGCCTGTGGAGAAGAGATGGGTTGGTTTGATTGAGGAAAGAATAGGAAAAGAAGGAAGAAGGATAGCATATTGACCGTGCTTTCTGTGAAGTTCGGTGGAAGTCAATTTGGAATCGTACTCAGCAAGAAGGTTCTATTAATTGATAAACTACTTAGTAGCCAACCCCTGATTATAGGCAAGCCCTACTCTTGTATATCGATAAAGAAAGGGAGAGGATGGCACATTTGTGTCCAGCGGAATCGATCATCATTCCCCCACGACCAAGACCCAATTCAATATCTTAATAGGAAGAATGTCTTGATCCGCCTCGTATATCTATCATTTGTGTTGATCTCGGAATCGAGATTGGAATGCCTTGCTACGCTAATCTCGAATAGTATATGCCTCATCCCGCTAGCGAGATCTCTACCGTCTTATTGATCGAAAGCTAGGGATACTTATTTCTTTTCTTGATGATTGAAAAGCTAGTTTGAATTCATTGATCTCGCCAATACCGTGTATGCCCCATTTCACCGCCAACCAGCTTGTGTATTACTTTGCAAATGATAGTTAAGGGTCGCGTATCTCTTTTATTTACTTACATTGATGTCTCGCTTAGCGGTTAGTTAAGGATAGCAATGCTATTGTCCATTCCGTCTAGCCGCTATTGTCCAATTATAGTACGAGTGTGTCGTTAGGACTGGCCCGCCTGTTTGCTTCCTCGAGAGTGAGAGAAGGAAGTCCTAGAGAGGGGCACTCTTCTGAGAAGTGCAAGATGGGGAATAACCTATTGATATCGCTGAGTCAAGATAGAAAGGAGCCTTATTTCTATCAGCTAGTGCAAGCTAGGTTGTTTGTTTTGGGCACAAAGCCTTGCTCTCCCCAATCAAGGTATAATAGTTGGGCGGCTAGTGCTGCAAGCAAGCAATCAGCATTTCGTTCACTTAGCAGAATATTGAACAGTGATCGGTGATGCTAAGTCAGCTAGTTATTGTCTCTTCTCCCTATTTATTTTATTAAAGAAAGTCTGTTCCCCAAGGAAGTGAAGGATCACGGAAGTCTTTAGCCACCACCTATTTTTCATCAAAGCCCCTTACCCTTGCTTCTTTCCCTTTAAACTCTTTGGTACACGCTTTATTGAGACTAGGATTTCTGTCTTATGCCGGGTGAAACCTATACTCTTTGACCTATCCCAACAAGCATTTTAGGCGAATTCTTTTCCTTTCTACTCAAGGAAATTGATAGCTAGGATCCTATCCTATTTGATCGATCGCTCAGCCTCTGTAGTCCACTCTTTCAATATAGGAAGTAGAGAAAAGGATGCAAGCCCAAAGCCTAGGAACTCATTTCCTAGCAAAAAAGCAATCCACTGTGTCGAGGAAGGGAAGAAAGGCTCTGCTTTTGGTATTTATTTATCAAAGAAAGACACATTTAAGCGAGCGTGGCAAGGGACTAAGTTTTTGTTGTCGTGGGATAGTAAAAAGCATTGGCGGATGCTAGCTAGGTATATTTATTAGTTTAGTTTGTTTACAAGTAGGAATTCAAAGATAGCTATTTTAGAGAAAGACCGGAATAGACAGTTCCTTTCCCTAGAACCGTACTTGAGAGTTTCCTACCTCATACGGCTCAGAAATTAAGATAGTAATTTCTGAGCCGTATGAGGTAGGAAACTCTCAAGTACGGTTCTAGGGAAAGAAACTGCCTATTCGGTCTTTCTCTAAAATAGCTATCTTTGAATTCCTACTTGTAAACAAACTAAACTAATAAATATGCCTAGCTGATTTGTCTCCACAATTGAAGGCTCTGTCCACTGTTTTCCACAGCACCTAAGAGCATCTCCAAGAGTTCCCTAAATATTCCTCCTAAAAAGTCTATGTTTTCCAACTCCTAAAAAGGTTTTAGGAGAAAAAAAGAAGGTCATATCAATAGTTTCTAATATTTGACTTGTAAAAAATTCAAATATTGATCCAACTTGTGTATATACGAACACATATGCAAAATGCAGCCAATCAGCATTCATGTCAAAAGCACAGGCTATCTGCAGGCATCAGGCGGCAGCAGCAGGTACGCATAAGCGGCAACAGCAGGTAGCAATATTTCCCTCTAAAGGGAAAAGTTCATGTGGTACACACATGTATATGGATCAGAAAATAGATAAATAATTCGAGCTGCATTGGTAGCCTGCAAACTGCATTAACAGTTTTCGCCTTTGAGAAACAAATCAATTAGGACATAAATGTGACCAATAATTGTTTCTAAGCAAAGAGAACAATACCAACAACACAAATTCATCGAGATGAGGAACTTATGAACTTGTTCAGCTCGGCGAGTCAGGATTGGAAGCCAGCGAAAACAAGATATCCCAATGACATATTTTTCAACCGAGAAAAAAGTGAGGGAGTTTGTGTCGAACATGAGTTCATGTAGAACTTACCATGGATTTTTTTCCCGATCTGAGCTGGTGTCCCAATCGATTTTCCCCCCGATTTGAGCTGGTCTCCCGATCCGAGTGGGTGTCTTCGTTCGATTGGATTCTGATTCCGACTCGCAACGCCTAGCTGGCTGGCTCCTCTGTGGCAGCACCTTTGAGCCGCGCCACCCCGCCTCGTAGGCTCGGCTGCCGCCGTCGGCGCCTTCCCGGCTGGCTGTCACCCGGCCGAGACGCCCGCCCCGCCCGCGCAGAGCCTCCTCCAGCCCAGGGCGCCGTCCGCCGCATTCACCGCCGAAGGCCACCTCCGTTGTTCCTCGCCTAGATCTCCTCGTCCCTGCTGAGGTTGTGCCTCCGTTCCTGCCCTGGACGAGAGGAGCAGCAACCTCGTCCCTGCGCACGGACGGGGGACAGCAGCGCTGCGCGACGTGAGAAGCGGCGGTGTGGGACGGGAGCGGCGGCAGCGCTGAATGGAAGCGTCGGCGGTGCGGGAGGGAAGCGATGCGGCGGGAAGGACCGGAGAAAAGCGCACGACTCCAAGGCGCGAAGGCGGAAACCGCGCGGGAGAAGGATCCGCGCGACTCGAGAGCCGCGTAAAGTTACGTGGAACTGACTCAGTTTTCCCAAGTGCCTAAATATTAGGAGGATGGATTAGGACCGGTTGGAGAGAGATTTTTTCTTATTTTCCTAAAAATCAAGTATTAGGAAGGCAAATAGAAAACTCTTGAAGATGCTCTAAAACATAGTTAAGACAAAAAAATCTAGATCCCAAATTGGCTTAAACAATCTAAAAGCATTTTCTACTTCTGCCAATCTAGACACAACATAGAGGCAACACAAAGTCATTTTCTTAGAGGGCTGCATTGTGGTCATCCTTGAAGTAAGAGAAGAACACAAAGAGAAAGAAAAAGACTTAGGACTTACGCTTAAAATATATAGAAATTGTACTTGTGCCAATGAACGCCTTAACGATCATGAGTACTATAGTTTAGAGAAACAAAACAGTATTCATCAAAGATGGAGCAGAATCTCTTCATAACGAATCCAGGGTGCAAGCTCTGGCAATGTATTGAGCCACGTCACCTGCTTCTTCTCAGCCGTGGGATTTTCATCGGACCACCGAAAAGTGGGTATATGAGCTAGCGTTTCCAATTCCTTCCAGATTCCTCGCGTCCATCGCTGAAGCAAAGCCATCGCCTCTCCGTCCTTCGCAGCCTGTCCTCACAACGCGGACACCTCATGCTCAAGCTCGAGCGTCGTGCATGGTGTGCCGTGACCTCGAACACAGCGGACGCCTCACAAGCCTGGACGAGGACAAGGCAGCTCGCAGGGCGGCCTGTCCGTCGCGACGACCATGGAACAAGCGTCGTCAGCGCTTCCGTCGAGGCAGTCGTGGTGCTGCTCCCCTCCCGCGCGCAGGGCTGCTCGGTGGCCCGGATTGGGTCTGGGTGAGGTTGCTGCAACGAGTTGCAAACGGACGGAAGAGCGCCGGGTAGCGAAGCCATACGAGGCAGACACAGTGGACGGCGTCGGTTAGACGAGCAGGAAGACCCTGCGTCTCTTCCTGTCCCTGCTGCAGTGCTGCCCTCACGCTTTCTAAATCAAGGGTTGAGGAAGCAAGACAAGCTGCAAAAATGTCATGTAAAGCTCAGTGCACCCAGCCTGTTCGACTAAATGTCTTAAACTACTTGTTGCACATCCTAGATCAACATAAAAGCAACCCTATAATTTTGAAAAGGTATGAAGGTGAAGCAACTTCATTTAATTGGTACAGACATAAAGGCTTCTATATAAATTGATATTTTGCTGGATAAAATGGGGTCGGAATTATGGATGATAATCCACTGAACGATCATAAAGCGTCACAACCAGATATTAGGCCACAAGTTTTAGTAACCCAAGGAGATCCAATTTGGGGACACTATCACCTTTATACAACTACTATATGGATTTTTGCAGGGCACCAGTGATTAAATCCCGGTCTAAATTTACCTGTACACTTTTATTGGCATTTAAAAATCCATAAAACTTAAAGTTTCATATTTTATTCAGGTTCACATCAATTAGAAATTAGAAATATACAAAAGCAACAACAACAGACATAAATATTTATGAAATATTGCTCCTTTTTTGGGCAAAAGAAGGTGTTCTGCAAAATTGAACTTTGAATCATGTTTTTTTGCCATGTTGTACAAACCTTTAAATTCTGAACTCTTCAGCAATTCTTCACTACACTGCTACTAAGACAGCCTGCAGATTTATTTCGCTATCTCAGTTCCTATGGCGCTTTGTTTGGCATAGAATTATATTGAACACAAGCTCTATCAACAATTTTGATCACTAGAGGTCTTGAACAGTCTAGAAACTAGGAGAATGCTTTAAAACCAAAAGCATTTATGTACAAGGTGGACGTCTTGCTGAATAACAAAACACTATGTCTCACCAAGGTTTACAAGCAAGTTTGTTAAAACATTAGCTCTGAAGAATGCCAGTCTCGCGAATGGCACAGAGTATCCTGGGCCACAATTTTAGCTCAATTTCCATCAGAGCCTAACACTAATTATTTGTGAAAATGACAGATTGAATACTCTGAGGATGATGAAGACCACTCCTTTTTCAACTAAAAAACTGTGAATATGTAGGCTTCAGTTAGGAGGATTCATGTAAGATCATATGCAGTATCTACAAAGCTTCTCAAACTGCATTGAGATGCCATAAGCTCATCAAATTACCATAAGCTCATCAAATTGTAGCAATGTCGATAAATATAACTCTTAAAGCACCAGTGAATACATCTTAACATAGATTACAAATTTTGAAATAATTTGAACATTTTGCTTACATTTTTATCCAACAACAGAGTTGTGGACTAAAATCTTAAACTGCAACAGTACTAACCCCATACATAGAACTATTCATCAAGCCGGCGCGGCAACGCCACCTAGGGTTTTCTACTGTACTACTAAGTCTGGATGAAAACCGGCCACATCAATCTGTGTAGCAATATTACCTAGTAGCAATCAAACTTAAAGCATAAAGCTAGAGTGAATAAATGTGAAGCCAAAAAAATGTAAGAACAATTAAAAACCATGATTCCTGCTTCCATATATGCATGATAACAGTCTCTACTGGCGTAGCAGACAGATTAATTGTAACAAGCACAGAATAGATTAATTGTAACAATAAAGAGATGACAACATTAAGCAGAAGAACTAGAGAAAAAATTAAGATGCTAATCTTACCATGTTATTTTCTTTTCCTGAGGCATATCAGATGGTGTCATCTCTTTATTGTGTCAGCTTGTGAGTAATTAGATAATAGAGTTGTCTGCATCCGTGGGAGATAGCATAACAAATTAGATCAAAAAATTAGTTGAGAAAGGCATTATCTATTCAAATAATAAAAATACTTGCAACTATCTCCATATTTTGCACATCTGGCCTTTTCAAACAAGGCATATTAAGACAATAAGCAAGCTTTTAGGTGGTACATTATTTAACTTTTCCCTCACGTATATGTATATGGCCAGATACTTAATTATTGAATAAGGAAACATTGTAGGGGGTTGTGGTACCTCCATGTCATGGATCCGCCGGATCCTGGCATCTTCCTCCATGGGCAAGTCGTGGCTGCAACCCCATGGACCAGCGTGGGGAGGAGCAGGGGCTCACCTTGCTGGATCCCACAATAGACAAGCGTGGGGACGACTAGAGGAGCAGAGGCTCACCTCGTAGGATCCAGGGGAAGTGAAGCCGTTGTGGACATTTGCCTGTGTTGAGCCACCCTCCGTTGGAACCTCGCCGGCTCATGGCCGCTGAATCTACCACATCCGGAATCTCTTCCATGACCCCTCACGCGCCGCCGTGACACATGACCCTGTGTGGTAAGCAAAGGGAGAAGCTGTGAGAGGGAACAAGGGGCTTAGCTCGGACACGCATCGGCGGTGTCCTCACCTGCGTTGCGTTGTGCTCCACCCGACTGCCGCCGTCTTTCCGAGAGAGAGAGGAGAGGGCGAAGAAATTGGGGGAATTCCCTGTGTGCCGTTAAAAAAGATCGCAATGCCCTGTGTGTCCCTGAAAAGTTCAGCGATCTTCAGCGCCACTGCTCCAACTTTTTTGTGCCCTCCATGCCACTGCCGTCAGTTTGGGCTCTAACGCCGTCAAGCTGCAGGTGTGAAAAGTCAAAAATACCCTTAAGTCTAAATATGTCATTCATTTTTTGAGCATCTTAACGACTTCAAATGAAAAAACTCAAAACTAGAAAGTTGTAGATCTCGTCGAGATCTATAATTTTTAATTCCGCAAAAAAAATGATTTGATATGATTAATATATCTTAGAAAAATTATTTTTTTTGTGGAATTAAATAAAGATAATTTTTATATGAAAAATATAGATCTTGACGAGATCTACAACTTTCTAGTTTTGAGTTTTTTCATTTGAAGTCGTTAAGATGCTCAAAAAAATTAATGACATATTTAGACTTAAGGGTATTTTTGACTTTTCACACCTGCGGTTGACGGCGTTAGAGCCCAAACTGACGGCAGTGGCATGGAGGGCACAAAAAAGTTGGAGCAGTGACGCTGAAGACCACTGAACTTTTTTAGAGATACACAGAGCATTGCGATCTTTTTTAATGGCACATCAGGAATTCCCCCGAAGAAATTAGGGAGGCGTTTGGTAGAGCTTCTGGACCGGCTCCGGTAGCTATTCTGCGGCCAATTGGGCCGGTAGTGGCCCATTTCGAAGGGCGAGGGCCTGCCGGCGCTCCTGGACATGGCGCCGCCGCATCCTCTCCTATCTCCTCTGCCGGCCGGCCCGGACACCGCCGCCACCACTACCAACCAGGTACCCGTCGGCCATCGCCTCACCCTGCCTCACTGTTATCGCTTCACTCCCAAGGCCAAGCCCCTTCCTCCTGGCGAGTGGCGACTGCCTCAAGCGCCGCCGCATGGTCCTCTCCTCCTTCGCGCCCGCAGCCACGTCCGGCTTCTCCGCCGCCTCCTCTCGCCCTACTGCAGGGATGGTAACAAGTGCTTATGTTACCATGTGATTTACTTTATTTTCCCCCAAAGTTCATGTCTTCACCGCATGCCAACAGTATTGTTTCAGCCTCTTCCAAAAGGAAGCTTCTTTTGCAGCACCTCAAGATCCCCGCCAGCGAGAAAATTGCAATTATAGGACGCGAAACAATGCGCTTCGCTATTATAGGACTCCAAACATCGACTTCGCTAAAACGACCCTTGAAACATTGGCACTTTGTTATACATGATATTTGGTCTTTTTAATCACTTTTCTCAACTAAAATATATGTATTTTGCCATGATGTGACCGTATTGCCCTCGGGGCTTCAATTGACGTGGGATGGGGCTGCTGGCCACTCGCCTATAATTACAATTTTCTCTGCCATGTCTGGTTGCCATGACGATGAGATAAAATCTGAGAGCAATACAGCCATTAAGGTTGGCATATTTAATGGGGACAAGATGATCGAATCGGGCGGGCTTTCAAACCTGCAAATTGAGATCTTCGTGCTTGAGGGTGACTTTCCTCATGCTTCCCCAAAGAGTTGGACTCCTAAAAAGTTCAATAAACATAGAGCCAATTCTCGGGATGGAAACGGAAATGTATTGGGAGGTGAAGGAACAAAAGCCCAGCTTAAGAATGGACAGTGCGATCTTGGTAGCATCAAATTCACAGAAGGGTCGTGCAAGGCTCGCGGCGGGAAGTTCATCATTGGGGCAAGAGTTTGTGAGGGTGAGGTATCTGGTCTTCAGATTCAACAAGCCGTCATGAACCCTGTGGTTGTGCAGGATCGCAGAAACAAATGTAGGTTTGTTGCCATCCATATTTCTTTTTATTACTTGGCAAAGTTGAAAGACCATTTATGACATACAGCTATGGTCCAAGATTCATAGCATGCATTCAATTGTTCTTGGTTGATGTGTGACAAGCTAACAGCAAGTTTTTCTCATTTTCCTTTCTTTTTACAGCAAATGAAAAGAGTCATCCTCCAAAACTAAATGATAGCGTGCATCGTTTGGAGGAGATTGCCAAAGTTTACGCAGAAAGGCTGGAGAAGGAGAACATCTTTACTGTGGAAGACTTTTTAAAGGCTTTAAATAAGGACCCTCGTAACCTTGCCAAAGTAAACTCAACATTTATTTTATCAAATCCCAAACATTTTCTTTCATAACTCTCAGTCAGTTTATTTACATGACATCATCGCCATTCCTCGGTATGTAGATTCTCAGGGTAAACATGGAACACAAGCCCTGGAAGAAAATGACAAAGCATGCTAGAGAGTGCTCTCTCGGAGGCAGGCACAAGCTGAAACTACTTTTTTGCACAGAGAAAAACGTGAAGCTTTTCTTCAATTGTGTGTGCATTGTCTTGTAGGGGCAGAATTTTTGGTGGTCCTTACACTCTGACGAGATAACTTTAGTTTTGCTCAACAGGTACAAGTTTTCATGTGAACATATTTAGACTCGGTTGCCACTTTCTTCATCGAAGTGAACGCAGTAGTGTGTGTTTGGCTGCAGGAGTTAGTGGACCAGCTGAAAAAGGGGGCTTATGCTAAACCGGATAAGCTTTCCCGAGGATCATGTAATGACAGACAACTCCTAACCCAATTCATGTGGATAAATATACTAGTATTGGTGCTGGTCCATCCTATATGCCCAGTGAACAGCCAAACTGTTCTGTTCGCCTCGCATCTGTTCATGGTTAGGGAATACTGGTTACTTCTCTTCTTATGCTGCAAACATACAGGATTTGATGGTACCGATACTCACGATTTTCTTTGAATTGTTAGATAGGGCAGCAGCTGAAAGATTGAGCCATGATCGGATTGAGTCATCTTGTCCGAATGCATACAATGACCCCCAGTTCCCAGCTCTTTCATTCCTGATCACCCCAGCATGCATAACTATCAAGGTGCTTGTTTCAGTCCTGTAATTGTTTCCTTTTCTGCAGAGCCCTCTATTTGTGTATCATCAAAACGAACTATGTTGTGCGATGCAAGGGCCCCTCTCTTGTGCTTGTAATGTAGAACATGTACTGTGGTGTGTGATTCAGCGTCACTGCTATAGGTTACTGCCTGTACATATGTCAACTGCCTGTACATACGTCAAGATTCCACGCATACCCGACGACCTACTGGCGGCCTCCATCCCAGACAATGGTACGCCGCGGCATCTGTTACCCGTTCTGGCTCCAACCGGTGAGAACGACGAGGAGGAATCGTTTCGAGTTATCTGCACTGTGCAGGACAAAGGCAAACACAAGGTCATGGCTTTCAGTCTTCTCTTCCTGCAACCAGACGTGGCAGAGAAAATTGCAATTATAGGCGAGCGGCCAGCAGCCCCATCCCACGTCAATTGAAGCCTTGAGGGCAATACGGTCACATCATGGCAAAATACATGTATTTTAGTTGAGAAAAGTGATTAAAAAGACCAAATGTTATGTATAACAAAGTGCCAACGTTTTAAGGGTTGTTTTAGCGAAGTCGATGTTTGGAGTCCTATAATAACGAAGCGCATTGTTTCGCGTCCTATAATTGCAATTTTCTCCCCGCCAGCTGATTCAACAATTGCCATACCTTGGCTTGAGGTTATTCAGCTCGTAATAAAATCTTATTAAGTTCCCAACTGAAATCCATCTTGATTTATTTCCTTTGTTAAACTGCATCCGCATAGCTATTAATTCTCTTGACCCTCACAAAGAAGAATTGGTTTCAGGCAAAGGGATATACGTATGTGCTACTGGATACAGATGTTTCTCAGAGGTACTCATGTTTCACCATGCTTCTGCTCAGGCAACTGAATTGTTGTGCCTAGTATCCTGAAATGAGTTCCTGGAAGTTATCAGTGCTTGGTTGCTTTATCATCCCAGGAACAATGTATGTTTATTAGATATTGGTCAAGTTTCACACAGTAGCTGTTATCCCATTGTCAGGTGCATGCCCGAGTTTCCTATTGCTAACAGTAACTGTACAATCAACATGCTTATTTAGAGATTTTGCAATCCATCTATTCAAGTTCAAACATTGGATCACCTGCTTAGTGGCGTGCATATCCCTACCAGCCTACTTGCCTCTAACATACATTCAGACAATTCTTGTTTACTTCTCTTTTTTGGACTTAAGTGTTGTTTTTTCCTGAAACCTCATTTATTTTGCCATATTGTTTAACAAATGGAAAAACTTTTTACTTCATTAGTTTTTATTTTAATAAGTTCATTTCATTCAAGAACTACTTCGATGTTAAAACCATTCTTGCCTTTTTCTCTTTAAATGTTTCTAAAGACTACCACACCAACCTCTCCTGAGTTACACTGGTTAGACCGTTGAAGTCTGGGTGTCGAGAAACCCATGTCACCAGTCCAGGTTTGAAGACTGGCACAAACTTTTTAAGAATGGTGATGACATGTTTTTTCCCGTATCCTATTGCTTAAGTGAAGTTAACAACCTCCGCCATCCATTATTCCAGCTTTCAAAGATCAATTGTATTTTGGCTTTTTTTAAGAGCACGAATCCTGGAGCGACTAAGCTTACTCTAATTCTCAGGCAAAAGTTCAAATTCGTGGGGGCATGCCATCTTAAATATTCACATATTAAGGACAAGGGAAAAAATAATTGGTGGTAGCAAAAGCTAGTTGGAACCTAAATATCTTGGATACAATATCTTTTCAAACAATCCAAAGAACAAAAACAAAAGGTGAAAGAAAATGTGCAGCAGAAGGAGCTAAGCAAAAGCACACTGATCAAGTTTGCAGATACAGATCACCAGTTCACCGCTAATCTAAGTTTCATGACTTCATTTGCTTTCTGTATATTGGACCAAAACTAATTACTCTTGTAATCGGCTTTGCTCCTCTGAGATAGTCTTCAAGCACTTGTTCTTAGCACTGAGGAAGATCCTTGGGTGGTGCTATAAGAGTCTCATTAGGTCTTTTGCCATTGTCCACCACAAAGACCATCTTTAGTCCCCATGATGTGTGCACCTCAAAATGGCAATGCATAAACCAAGCACCTGGAACAGAACAACTCAAGCAAGTCATGCTATGAAAAAGAAATAACCTTTAATCTGTGAATTGTAAGTTGGAATTTAGGAGTCTTCACCTGGGTTGTCCGCCCTAAATCTGATTGCTGTCCAACCTCCGGTAGGAACTCCAATGGTGTTTCTCTCAATAGGGTCAATGAGGTTAAACATGGATGGAGAGGTTTTGGGGTTGTAGTTCCCAATCCCCCTTCCAACCACGAAAAAGTTATAGCCATGCAAATGGATTGGGTGGCTTTCAGGTGATATGATCCCTGTATCCTGGAGTACAATCTGAACAGAAGCATTGTATGGCAGCCTATAAATCCTTGTTCCGTTCATAGTTTGAAGGTTTTTGGGGCCACTTCCTGTATAGTTGAACTTGTGTAGTGGCGCTGCTGGAAAATCATCAGTGAACACCCCTGGAATGTCATAATAATGGGCTTGGAGAATTGGGGTGGATGGCATAATGAATGTCACATTGTTGATTGTTCCAACCAACCTTGTCGCATTAATGCATTTTGCACATGGATTGACACCCACGCCAACGGTAAAGAAAAGAGAGTGATCTACTGTCTGTGGCACATTGGCTGGGTACTCCTTGGAATTGAGGCTACGGAGAGACTCAGCAAATTTTGAGACAATAGTGGTGGCATTTTGTGGTGGTGGCTTGATGAGAGTCAGTGTTGCTGTGGCAGAGATAGTGTTAGCATAGTGCAAGGTAGCTGTGCCTGTTTTGTTGTCAACTTGCACGGGGGCATCCATGAATGGAGAAACTGAGAAAAGGTAGCGGCCAGCACTTTGATCAGCAGTGAGGAGGACATTGGTGGTCTGGCCTGGAGTGACGAGCAGGGTTCCAGTTTTAAATGGCTTGGTATAGACTGCATCAACCTCTACCACAGTGAATTTGTGCCCGGCAATCTTGAAGAAGAGGTCATCATTCAGAGCAGCGTTGATGATTCGGAGCATGTATGTCTTGCCATTTTCTACATTCAGCTTGAATCCATCTGTCCAGTTAATTTTGAACACATCAAGAAAGCTTTCTTGAATTCTAGGTTTGGCTGAAGGTGAACACGCTCTTGGATAAGTTATAGTACTTTCACATACCTTGCAAGGAGGCACAATCAGACAGTGGACCAGGGTGGCCATTGATGGTGTGTGAATCGGAAACATTAGGTCCTACTCCTTGTTGCATAGCCTGGTTGATGACCACTTCTGTGTCTGCTTTCCACCATTCTCCTGCAAAACATCACAAAGAATTACTGCTCATCGGTAAGTGTGGTATGCTATTTCCCTCAAAAAAAATGTGGTATGCTAGATTATGAACGGGGATGATAGACCATTCAGATACCTAACACAACAACGACCTCCTTGTGAGGAGTGGGAAAGGGATAGGGCACACCAAGCTTGGGGAGGATGACGATGGCACCATGGACGGTAGCCCTCAGCCAGTTGATGTGGGCATGCCAGAGGAGCGTACCCCTTTGACCAGTAATAGTGAAGTTATACAGGAAGCTGCTGCCCGGCTGGATTGGACACTGTGTGATGTATGCTGGTCCATCGGACCACCCTGTCCGGATCTGCCTTACCCCATGCCTGATTAATAGTTACATATGACCCAATTAGCAAGCTATACATGTGTATGTTGCATAAATGTGAGCAACAACTAGATCATTTTTGTTTGTCATTGAAAGAAATGGATGCATCTTCGATTAAGGGAAATGCAGGTATAGAGCTATGTTTGTACATTTTTTTTTGCCGTTTTATGTTTGTACTACTTTAACGGATATGACTTGTTCCTTTTGGTTGGTTGTAGAAAACAGAGCAGGGATATTCATTTCAGGGGTGAAGGTGGTCGTTCGTGGTATTGGTTGTGGGACATTGTACTTTTTTTTCTTTGCTCCAGGTATGCTGGGTGGTGTCCTACTCCTACAGCAAATAAATTAGTGTCCTACAGCGAGGAAAATAAATTTCATTGCCCCACAGCCAATTTCACGAGAGTAGTGTCCTGCAGAAAAAAAATTCTTTACAAATTTGTGATCGAGCCATGGAGTGAACATGGGATGCTTACCAGTGGATGGTGACATTGTGAGTTGCATGATTGACGACCTTGACAAGAACATTATCGCCCTCTCTTGCATAAAGGGTTAGTCCTGGGAACTTGCCATTCACAGTGAGGATGGGCTTGGTCGAGCAAAGCCGTGTCATGTTCCTCATAACTACCTGTACAAAATCAAACCATGCTATCAGTGAGATGATCTGTCACTGCCTGGCTGGTGATATGCTCTCATGTTTTTGCTACGGAAGCATTTTTCTTGTCCTGATCAACCTTAAGTTGTGCAATATGGAATGGCCTGACTATTGTCGGAAGTTTCTGCAGTACCTACGGAGAAGCCCTGTACCCTCGGTGGTGGTAAACTGGCTGACCGTTGTATGTGAGGTAACATAACTAGTGTTGTGGTACTGCTTTCATATATTATCAATGACATGCGGAAGTTCTGTGTGCAGCACAAGAAAGTGATGATGGTAAGGTAAGCTAAGCTGTGGGATGCATGTGGTCCTCACGTTGAACTTGTAATGGCGGGTAATGGCGTGGGCGCCGAGGGCCTGAAGCAGGATGCAGCTGGCTGTCAGGAGAAGCCGGACGAGACGGCACGGCATCGCCATGCCTTTGTGTCCTCTATCAATCGGATTCAGAGACATCAGAGATGGACGATGTACAGAGGAGGGGGAAGAGACTCTGGCAGTGTCCAGTGTGCATGGAATGACAGGGCAGCGCATGCTTATAATGGCCTTCGGGAGGTGCTGCGTTTGCAGCTGCCATGTCGTTTTTAGTTTTAGGTAGGGAAGCCTTGCTCGCCAAGGCTACAGCTGCGGTAGGAAATTTGCAACACCACACTGTCTACTGCTGCGGGAGTTCTCTGTGATTTCCCGCCGATGTATTTATTTAATTCAACTCGTTTCATTTCATTTACCTTCAGTTCAGGTACACATCACAAGAGTCCCTTTCATTCGTTTGATGAATTGGGTTGGCTGACTGATATATATACATAATCTGGCTTTGCTTTGCCGACCGAGCTAACACAGCACTAGTAGTGCATCTACTACTAACAGCAGCTGCTGCAGCTGGCCTCTTCTCGGCCCAAGAAGGGGTTTGGTTCCTTGTACTTGTCTTCTCACGGTCGCACTCCCCTACTAACAAGAGCACTTGCTATTAAACTACCAGAACCCGCAGCAGCAGCAGGAGTAGTAAGATCCATCACATTCATTTTAGTGCACCTTTAAGTAACTTGCAGTTCACATTGTCCTCGTGTCATATGTACAAGCTGCAAACAACACCTACATTGATGTGAATATATATACATGTGATGTATGCACATACCAATACCATACCATGCTTGTAATCATGCATGTATGTATCTGAGACTCGGAGTCCTTTTTGTCTCCTAGCTATAGCTACTGTAACCCTCAATTAGATGCGATTAAATAGCTGACAAAAGTGAGCTTACTAAAGCAACATCTTCATCGTTTTTGTTGATTTCTTCATTGCTAGCTTTAGGGATCGCGACGCCTAAAAGAGGAGGGTGTGAATTAGGCGACTTAAAATTTGTTTGTAACCCCTAAAACAACCTAGCCAAAACCTATGCAAGAAGTAAACTATCTAGATGTGCAACTAAGGTTTTGCTAGGTGTGTTACTATCTCTACCGTAAAAGAGTTATACAACCTATGTTCCAATCCTATCAACTAGCCAATCAACTAAGCTAGCAAGATAAAGCACACAACCAAGGTACATAATATAAATGCGGAAGGTAAAGGGCAATAGAGTGCAAACTCCTGTTTGACGACACCGGTATTTTTACCGAGGTATCGAAAAGCACACAAGCTCTCCCTAGTCCACGTTGGAGCCCCTCACAAGGGCCAAGCTCTTGGTCGGATAACTCTATGGTGCCACCGGGACTTCCCTACACGTAAAGTGGGTCTCCGAGGTGGCCTCTCCCGGATCGTTCCCCATCGTCTTCACTATCGAGCTTCCAGTCAAACCGGCGCGGGCGTCGTTCCCTCTGGTACTCGGTGGCAGCCACACCTACAAACGTGGTTGGTGTGGTCTGGCAAGACTACAAGCCCCTCCGAGTACAACAACGGTGCGTGCAAGCACCTTATGAGCAAGAGGTATGCAAAACTCACAACACTAGGCCTAAACCTAGAGCAAGTGCAATTAAGTGGGTCTAACTAATCTAAGCACTTCGCAAAGCACTTATACTAATCACCTAATCTTCTCTTAAGCACTTGTGGTGGTTAGAGAATTTGGTGGGGTGTCTCAATGCTCCTATATCTTCAGCACACTCCAACACACTCCAAATGGCTGGCCATGGGGGTATAAATAGCCTCCCCAATGAATAGAGCCGTTCGGAACTAGTACACACTTTCTGCGTACGCATCGGATGCCCCGACACTGACCATCGGACTAAATATGTCAGACTTCGATGCCCTTCCTGAGATGACCATTGAACTAGCCGTTGGAAGCTGATGTGACCACGCCAGCGTCGGGGACCTCTCCGACCACTTCACCGACCTCGACGACCTCTCCGACCACCTCGGCGATCTCTCCGACCACCTCGGCGACCTCTCCGACCACCTCGGCGATCTCTCCGACCACCTCGGTGACCTCTCCGACCACTTCACCGACCTCGGCAACCTCTCCGACCACCTCACCAGCTGATACACCACTCCAAGTCCTTACTGGCCCATCACCCGTAGCCGCGCCAAAAAGATACAACAAGAGGTGCACGCGCTACTTTGTGAATTTCAATTAAACATTGATGGTAATTTCAAGCTACCTCAGTCGTGCATGTTGTTATTACTCAGGTTCTCCGAGGAGGAAGACAAGGATACATCAAGGATGGATCAGAAAGAAGAGCTACGTTCGAGTCAATTCAGCATGACAGAACCATCTAGAAGAAACAATCATATCTTTTGTCTCCCAAAAGCTATGAAGGTGAATGAGCACTTGTTGGAAAGATCTTGAAGCCTAGTTTCCAATGCTGTCATGTCCGACCAGTTTGGAGTGTCCAGCGTGGCGTCCGACCAGTTTTAGTGAAGACTGCTCCGAAGCTCAACAGTCTGCATGAAGCTAAAGATCCTGTGCAAAACTGTACCATTCTACAATAATTCGTGGTGCATAGCATACATGGTTGGGAAGATGATGAAGTTAGCTTTCCCACGCATCCAACGGTTCATCATTTGGATTTTCCAGGAAGGAGTTATGACCAAAATATTGAAAATTGCACAGAAGCCCAGAAGACGCGTGGGAACTGAAGACCACCTCGTGAATGCTCTAGCCAGTTGTCCTTCCACCTCCCAACGTGGCTTCTTCAGTTCACATCTATCTTAGAGACTTCTCATAGTATAAATACCACCTCTAGGCTACTAGAAAATGACTTTTTGATGATTTGATAATTCCAGTGATATTGCAGCCGAGCTGCCGAGTGCTTACTCAAACCCTTGTTCTTCCTTGTTTTTCCTAGACTTGTGAAGAGATTCCTCTGGGATCCACTAGTTCGTGCTTTGCGGGTTCCAGTACGGCTGCCCCGCCTTGTGTGGATTAACTCCGGTTGTGGTTCTGTAGTCGTTCGGAGATCGAGTCGAAGTCTTAGTGGTTTCGATGTCTCTCTCCCCGTCGCTTGGTCACATCCAACCTTGGCCAGGTATAAAGCTAGTTACTCCGCTGTTCTTCAGCAAGTTACCTTTGCTTCCCGCTGCCTTGTTGCAAGTTATCTTGATTGAGACCTACTGTCGTGAAGATCGGGCCAACTCCCGTACTGAAATAGTTTCAGTACCTATCATGTGGTATCAGAGCTTCGGATTGACACAGTAGGTCTTGCCGTCATCCACATCGTTATCCTTGATTAATCTACTTCATATATTTGTGTTTATTCATATCCTATAGTGCAAAGCCACACACAAAAAACCTATAACCATTTCGCGGTACTGTTACGTTGTGTTTTGTGTTCATCGAGTTGCTAGTCACCACTGTTTATATAAATTGAGTTGTTTCGTTCGTTACCGTTGTCAGTGTTATAAAAAAAGAGAGGATAAAAAAGGATTAGTTTCAAAAAAAAGGAGAAGTGAAAAGAAGTTGAAGGATCTGTGTTGCGGTGTATTGCTGAAAATTTCAGTTTACATATTTGAGTTGGTGGTAATCTTGTTAGCAGCAACGTCGTGTCTTTGAGCACATCAAATCACTCGGTTGGTAGTATCATAGTCCTCCTTGTTAGCCACCTATAGCTCCACCAAAACCTGAACCGGGACGTTCGATTCGTAATCCTTACGACCTCTCTACCACCTCCGTTGAAGCTGCCACACCAGCATCGTCATGGTCCTTGAGAACGAGCAAGAACTTGGGTAAGTAAGAGGTGAGATTGTGTGTTTTCCACAAATTTACCTATTTCACTTTTTCTTGCAACTAGTCTCACATGGCAGGATCTAATTCGAGTGTTCATGGTGGGGACCACGGAGATGAAGAACCCCCTGTTGCACGGGCGGAGCTACGCCAAATGGCCAACTCGCTCTTGGCGGCGATGGAGAGGATGTTCAACGAACATCTCCCTGCAGGGGGTGGTCGAGGTCCACAACATCAACATGAAGACAATCACCGTGAAGAATTTGGTGATGAAAATTCTGGTTTGGGTGCTGGATTTCATGGCTGCAACGGCAATGGTCGTGGTGGTCAGGGTGAAAGGGTTCGTGCTGATTTTGATCAGCGCGGTGGTGGATGGTGTGCTGAATTTGATCATCAGCGTGGAGGAGGACGTGGACGTGATCGTCGTGTACATTTTGATGATGAAGATGAGGTTCATGATGAGTATGAGGAGGGATTTGATGATAATGAAAATCCTTTTGGTCACCATGGGCATTTTGGACAGCCACATGAACATCGTCGTGGTGCTGGTCATGATGGGGAAATTCCTCGTGGTCGTCGCCATAGAGATGATCCGGATAGCATTACTCGTGTAAAGTTAAGTGTTCCAAAATTTTCAGGGAAAGAAAATGCTGATGCTTATCTTGAATGGGAGGAGCAATGTGATCAGATTTTTAGAGTGCATAATCTTTCTGATCAGAGGCATGTCAATCTAGCTTCTGTTGAGTTTTTAGGTTACGCTCTCACATGGTGGAACCAAGTTCAAGAAAATCAACGTGTGTTGGGACGTGACCATATCAACACATGGGCTGAGATGAAGAGAGTGATGAGAAGACGCTTTGTGCCATCAAGCTATCATCGTGACCTCCGTAATAGGTTACAAACATTGAGACAAGGATCAAAATCTGTTGATGACTACTTCAAGGAGATGGAGTTACTCTTGGTGAGATCTGGAATTAGGGAAGATGAAGAGTAAAAAATGGCAAGATTTTTGAATGGTCTCAATGAAGAAATTTCAGGTTTTGTTGAGATGTTTCCATATCATAATTTGCAAGACCTTGTTGACCAAGCTATGTGCACCGAGAGGAAAATTCAGCAAGAGGGACGAAGAAGGTCTTATGGGAGCCAATCAATTTCAGCCCTATGGCGTCGGCAGCAGCCCGGTACCTTTATTGGTGGGGGAAGATCACAAGGAGTTGCTACTAGGCCTCCTCCATCCATTGGTGCTGCAAAGACAACGGTTTCTACTGCTTCTTCACCTGCAATTCAGCAAGAACAACGACGATCTGCTGCAAGCACAACAACCCCTCCTGCTGCATCAGCTGCTGCTTCTTCTTCCCATACCTGAGGCATTGTTTGTCACAAGTGCCAAGGTCGAGGACATGTTGCTGCTCAATGTCCTAGTCGAAGGACCATGATTATAAATGAGCAAGGTGAATGGGAATCTGAAAGCGAACCTGAGGAAGAAGCTCCAATGTATGATGAAGAAATTATGCAAGATAAAGGTGATGAAATTCAACCTGATGATGGAGACAACAATTGCTTCATTTCTCGCCGAGTGCTTAGTGTTACTGCTGTCCAAGAAGAGAATAATCAGTGGCACAATCTTTTTCACTCCCGGGGCATGATCAAGGACAAGTTGTGTCAAATCATTGTTGACAATGGCAGCTGCAATAATATTGCAAGTCGAGAATTAGTTGAAAGATTGGGACTAAAACAGCGGCGCCACCCTTCTCCATACAAGATGCAATGGTTAAATGATTGTGGTGCGCTACGTGTAACAAATATTGTGACCGTTTCCTTCTCCATTGGGCGGTACAATGATCATGTGGAGTGTGATGTGGTTCCAATGGAAGCATGCCAATTGCTGTTAGGAAGGCCTTGGTTGTATGACCGAGATGCTTAGATTTGCGGTCGCGCCAACAAGATTGTTCTCATGTACAAAGGAGAGCGCATCACTTTGCTTCCCTTGTCACCGGAGGAGATTGTGAGAGATGATCTGAAAAGAAAACATCGAGCAAGTGAGAACCACTTACGAGTGACACACAAACATAGTGAGGGAGTGTTTCCAAAGCCAAATAAAACTCCACAGCTACAAAGAACCGAGCCAAAGGGAAAAGATGATTTAGTGATGATGGCTAGGAAGGGGGATTTAAAAGAATTGAGTGAACCCAATGTTGTGTTCTATGTACTCCTGTACAAGGACAATTTTCTTGTCACTAACGACTTACCCTCTACTTTGCCTAGTGCTATTTTTGATGTGCTACAGGAATATGAAGATGTGTTTCTTGAGGAAGTACCACCAGGGCTGCCATCAAAGAGAGGGATTGAACATCAAATCGATCTTGTTCCTGGTGCTCCACTCCCTAACCGTGCACCATATCGCACCAATCCGGAGGAAACAAAAGAAATTAAGCGCCAAGTGCAGGAGCTCATCAACAAAGGTTATGTAAAGGAAAGTCTATCAGCTTGTGCTGTTCCTGTCCTTTTAGTTCCAAAAAAAGATGGCTCTTGGAAAATGTGTGTTGATTGCCGAGCCATTAATAACATCACCATAAGGTATAGACATCCCATACCTCAACTGGATGATATGCTTGATGAACTTAGTGGTGCTATCATATTCACTAAAATTGATTTAAGAAGTGGATGTCACCAGATTCGCATGAAAGAAGGAGATGAATGAAAAACAACTTTTAAAACAAAATTTGGGTTGTATTAATGGTTGGTAATGCCTTTCGAGTTAACCAATGCACCAAGTACATTTATGAGATTGATGAATCATGTGCTTAGAGCTTTCATTGGCAAGTTTGTTGTCGTTTACTTTGATGACATCTTAATTTACAGCAAGTCTCTTGATGAACATGTTGAACATATCCAATGTGTGCTTGCTGTCCTACGTGAACAGAAATTGTATGCTAACCTTGAGAAGTGCACCTTTTGCACCGACAAGGTAGTCTTTCTTGGATTTGTTGTTACAGGACAAGGAGTAGAGGTAGATGAAGAAAAGATCAAGGCTGTACGAGACTGGACGCCTCCACAGAACGTGAGCCAAGTCAGAAGCTTCCTTGGACTTGCTGGTTTCTATCGGCGGTTCGTGAAGGATTTAAGCACTATTGCTGCACCAATCAATGAGCTGACCAAGAAAGAAGTGCTTTTCAAGTGGGGAGAAGCACAACAGAAGGCATTTGAAGAATTGAAGATGAAGTTAACAACAGCCCTAGTCCTTGCCCTCCCAGATTTTGGTAAGACATTTGAAATAGAATGTGATGCAAGTGGAGTTGGGATTGGAGGTGTGCTCATGCAAGAACGAAGGCCAATTGCATACTTTAGTGAAAAGCTAAGTGGTCCAACTCTAAATTATTCAGTTTATGATAAAGAATTATATGCTCTCATTCGGAGTTTGGAAACTTAGCAACATTACCTTTTTCCTAAAGAATTTGTGATACATTCAGATCATGAATCATTGAAACACCTTAAAGGACAACTAAAACTGAATAGAAGGCATGCAAAATGGTGTGAATTCATTGAGTCATTTCCCTATATTGTCAAGTACAAGAAAGGAAAAGAGAATGTTGTAGCAGATGCTTTGTCTTGACGTCACACTTTGCTAACCCAACTTGACGCTAAGATTCTTGGCTTAGAAAGCATAAAAGATTTATATGCAACTGATTCATATTTTGCTGAACCATATTCCAAGTGTCGAGAAGGCAAAGGATGGGAAAAATTTCATGTGAATAATGAGTTTTTGTTTCAAGCTAACAAACTTTGTATTCCAGATTGCTCTGTTCGATTTTTACTTGTGCAGGAAGCCCACGCAAGAGGACTCATGGGACATTTTGGTGCCAAGAAGACAGAACAAGTCCTTACCGACCACTTCTTTTGGCCAAAGATGAGAAGAGATGTGGAGAGACATGTTCTTCGCTGCGAATCATGCCACAAAGCTAAGTCCGTGTGAATCCTCATGGATTATACACTCCTCTGCCTATTCCTAGTGTGCCTTGGGAAGATATCTCCATGGATTTTGTTCTTGGTTTACCTCGAACCAAGCGGGGAAGGGATTCCATCTTTGTTGTGGTTGATCATTTTAGCAAAACGGCACATTTTATTCCATGCCACAAGAGCGATGATGCTTCACATATTGTTGAATTGTTTTTCAAAGAAATTATACGACTACATGGAGTGCCACGAACCATTGTTTCTGATCGTGACACTAAATTTTTGAGTTATTTTTGGAAAACTTTGTGGGGCAAACTTGGAACATGGTTGATGTTCTCTACGACCTGTCATCCACAAACGGATGGACAAACTGAAGTTGTGAACCGTACTCTATCAATGCTACTGCGAGCTATCCTCAAGAAGAACTTGAAACTTTGGGAAGAAAGTTTGCCACATGTCGAATTTGCATACAACAGGGTAGTACACCCGACCACTAAATTTTGTCCATTTGAAAATGTATATGGGTTTAAACCCACTGCTCCCATAGATCTTTTGCCTTTACCTATGCAGGAACGTGTAAACTTTGATGCAAGTAAGCGGGCCGAGTTTGTCAAGAACCTTCATGATAGAGCTCGGACAAACATTGAAAAGATGACAAGGATGTATGAGAAGCACGCCAATAAAGGTCGAAGGAAGGTGTTATTTGAACTAGGAGACTTGGTTTGGGTGCATCTACGCAAAGACAGGTTTCCTGAACAACGCAAAAACAAGTTACAAGCCCGAGCTGATGGCCCATTCAAAGTCCTACGCAAGATCAACGACAACGCTTATGAAATTGATCTACCTAGTACTTATGGTGTGAGTACCAGTTTTAATGTGGCCGACCTATTTCCATTCTTTGGATTGGAAGAGTCGAGGACGACTCTTTTTCAAGGGGGAGGATGATGTGACCACGCTAGCGTCGGGGACCTCTCCGACCACTTCACCGACCTCGGCGACCTCTCCGACCACCTCGGCGATCTCTCCGACCACCTCGGCGACCTCTCCGACCACTTCACCGACCTCGGTGACCTCTCCGACCACCTCGGTGATCTCTCCGACCACCTCAGCGACCTCTCCAACCACTTCACCGACCTCGGCAACCTCTCCGACCACCTCACCAGCTGATACACCACTCCAAGTCCTTACTGGACCCATCACCCGTAGCCGCGCCAAAAAGATACAACAAGAGGTGCACGCGCTACTTTGTGAATTTCAATTAAAAATTGATGGTAATTTCGAGCTACCTCAGTCGTGCATGTTGTTATTACTTAGGTTCTCCGAGGAGGAAGACAAGGATACATCAAGGATGGATCAGAAAGAAGAGCTACGTTCGAGTCAATCCAGCATGACAGAACCATCCAGAAGAAACAGTCATATCTTTTGTCTCCCAAAAGCTATGAAGGTGAATGAGCACTTGTTGGAAAGATCTTGAAGCCTAGTTTCCAATGCTGTCATGTCTGACCAGTTTGGAGTGTCCAGCGTGGCGTCCGACCAGTTTTAGTGAAGACTGCTCCGAAGCTCAACAGTCTGCATGAAGCTAAAGATCCCATGCAAAACTGTACCATTCTACAATAATTCGTGGTGCATAGCATACATGGTTGGGAAGCTAATGAAGTTAGCTTTCCCACGCATCCAACGGTTCATCATTTGGATTTTCTAGGAAGGAGTTATGACCAAAATATTGAAAACTGCATAGAAGCCCAGAAGACGCGCGGGGACTGAAGACCACCTCATGAATGCTCTAGCCAGTTGTCCTTCCACCTCCCAACATGGCTTCTTTAGTTCACATCTATCTTAGAGACTTCTCATAGTATAAATACCACCTCTAGGCTACTAGAAAAGGACTTTTTGATGATTTGATAATTCTAGTGATATTACAGCCGAGCTGCCGAGTGCTTACTCAAACCCTTATTCTTCCTTGTTCTTCCTGGACTTGTGAAGAGATTCCTTTAGGATCCACTAGTTCGTGCTTTGCGGGTTCCAGTACGGCTGCCCCGCCTTGTGTGGATTAGCTCCAGTTGTGGTTCTGCGGTCGTTCGGAGATTGAGTCGAAGTCTTCGTGGTTTCGGTGTCTCTCTCCCCGTCGCTTGGTCGCATCCAACCTTGGCCAGGTATAAAGCTAGTTACTCCGCTGTTCTTCAGCAAGTTACCTTTGCTTCCCGCTGCCTTGTTGCAAGTTATCTTGATTGAGACCTACTATCGTGAAGATCGGGCCAACTCCCGTACTGAAATAGTTTCAGTTCCTATCAGAAGCCGACCGTTGACACACTTGTCGGACAGTCCGACGTTGGTCATTGGACCAGTCTGATGCTCCAAACTCCTCTTTAGAACCTTTCTGGTGACCGTTGGACGCTGGCGCTGATTGGTCCGATGACGCACTATTCATAGGGTCCGACGCCTCTGCACTGGTGAACAGTAGCTCTGTTGTCTGATGCCTACCATGCTCCTTGTCCCATGCACGGTCCAACGCATCTCCGTTGCTAGGGTCTCATACTCGCTTCATTCCAAAGCCTGCTCCCCTCCGATCTCTCGGCATCTGATGAGGACATGACACCTTCGGATATGACCATTGATTCTAAGGTGAGCTCGTTCCTATATTTGCATAGTGATTTTTGGTACAATTTACTTGGTTCCACATGTACATGTCATTATTTGATTGTAAGTACAAATGTATCCCAAAGTGCAAGTCCATCAAAGTTAAATTCTCAGTTCATCGGTGGCCCGATAGTACTTTATTGGGAATGTCATAACTCCTTCATCCAGAATGAGTTTGAAGTCCATGGGCACTTGATGGAAAGCTTATTTGATAATCTTTCAAATGAATCTTGTTTAACCTCAAGATCATGTCGGCAAGGCCTCCAAATCAAGTGATCTTGAGGTCCATTAGCACATGATCTTGAGGTCAAACAAGATCCATTTCAAAGATTATCAAATAAGCTTTCCATCAAGTGCTCATGGACTTCAAACTCATTCCGGATGAAGGAGTTATGACCTTCTCAATAAAGTACTATCGGGCCACCGGTGAACCAAAAGTTCAACTTTGATGGACTTGCACTTTGGGACACATTTGTACTTACGAGCAAATAATGACATGTACATGTGGAACCAAGTGAATTGTATCAAAAATCATTAGGCAAATGTAGGAACGAGCTCACCTTAGAATCAATGGCTATATCCGAAGGTGTCATGTCCTCATCATCCTCCCCTTCTTGACAGCAAACCGTCATCGGTTTGAACTTAGTTGAAGGACATGTTGTAGGTAGTAGCCAACATTGCTCCCCTTCTTGAAATTTAACCTGTTTCTTTATAACAACACTTGGGGACCTCGACATGACATGATTATATATCTATTGTAGCCCTCTAATTGATCATATTGTTGCAGAACAAAAGGAGATTTCAGATTTGAACAAATATAAACTTTGTGTACCATATACTCTCCTTTATAATTATATTTTTCAATAAAGTGATATGTACATCGATAACCATGCCAATTTAGCACATTTAAATTTCTCCTCCAAACTACTCAGAGCACACATAGTATCAAACTCAATATATCCCAAAGTATTTAAAGAATATAACAATTTTAGTTCATCTTGTTTAGTGGCAACCGGAATCAATCTCATTCGCAACTTGTGGCATATGTATAATGGAAGCACTGTCACACATATTTTGTAGCAAGCATAAAAGAATCTTTCAATTTAGGTACTTGGTGATTTTTACATTTAATATCAATCTATGTGTTCTCACTAGCAACACTCTCTCAATCAGGCTGTACAATTTCAGCAGGGTTTAAAATTTTACCATACTCCAAAGTGGGTGTGGGAGGTGGTAGCGAAGATGCTGCTGCAGCGGCGAAAGTGGCCACTCGCCTGCTTATCGCAGTTGTTGACACTTGTGGAGGCACATAGAGACAAAATCTGCAAGCGCACCAGTATCGAAGTAGTTTTCACCCGAAGTATTATCGAGTATTGTATCCACGGGGAAACGTGTGTGTTATTGAACAACTAGTTTGTCCAGGGATAGCAATCAAGGTTTAAGATATGAGTAGAGAGGATTTCTATGGTTATGACCCTATGTGAAGCAAGGCTTATGATTCTAATGTTCACTTTAGGACGCTGCTTAGATGGTAAAGCACCGTTAATAGATAACTCTACCAACGCGACCACGGTCCTAATAATTTAAGAACCTGCTCAATTCGACGTGGCCTACAAAGGATAGATGGGGCTGTCACCTCCGCTGCTACCACACAACCAAGAAGCAGGGAGCAAACATAGGTAGCCAATAGCCTAAGCACCACGCTTATGCTAACGATTACTACTCTAATCTAGAGGCCTAACAAGGACTAAAGCACTCAGAACTATGAACCTGTGAACAAAAGTGCACAAAAACTTACTTTAAACAGAAATCAATTACCAGAGGTATCTCAGATATAGACTTAGAAAAGCCTAGATCCGCCAAAGTACAAGCCGTAGAGATAGTACCGACAAGCCGGCACTTCCTCCAAACTCTTCCCTCACTCTCTAACTCAATATTTTCTAGGTACAAGACTAGATCCTATAGAGGACTAATCTTCTCTTAAAAGCTGGCTCTGATCCTGACGAGGAGGATATGAATTAGGGTTTCTGGATGGCTCCAGGGAGAGGGGTACAGGGCTGTATCTATAGGGGGCAGCGTCAATTCTGGACCCTCGGATCAAACCGACTTGAATAAACGGCGTAGATGCAACCTAGGAGGCGGTGAAGAACCAACATAGCAATGAGAGACTAAGTGGTGGACCCAAGAGGGAGAATCTAAATGAATGACTTCTGGAGAAAGCTTGGATTCTCCCAACCACTCATTGCTTACGATTGTTGTCAACTCCTTCATAGTCTTTTTAAGGAACTTCTCTTTGGTTGGGTCAGGAAGATGCTAGTTAGGTGCTGATGGTGTCGAATATTTCCTTATTGCATAATAATTCGAGGTGTTTCCAAAATTGGAGAAAAGCTCATCCTCAAATTCAAACATATTTCCAAAGGCGGATTTTCTCCCTCCTTTGGTGGTTCGGGAACTTGGAGGACAGTTGAGGCTTCAAGTGGAGTAGCTAAAGGTTTGGGCTCAACTATCACAGGTTCTTCCTCAGGAGTTTCCTCAACTACGTCTTCTGGGCCATCGTTACAAACGCTGGTGTAGGGGGTGTTTTCTAGGATTTTTCTAAGGATTTTTCTCCCTTCACTAGAAGAGCAATGTAAGAAGGCACCTCCAGAAGATGTATCAAAAAACTATGTGGTCTCCCCACTAAGACCCATATAAAATTGTTGTAAAAGTATATAATCTTGAATGGCAAGGCCAGGGCCAGAGTTGACTAGGTCATTAAAACGTGCTCATGCTGCACCAAGAGATTCTTTTTCTTTCTGTTTGAAAGATAGAACCTCTCTTCGAAGGCTAACCACTCTAGAGATGGAAAAGAACGATAAGCAAAAGCTAGAGCATAAGGCTTCCCAATCTCCTTGTACACTCCCTATGGTTCGGGTATACTAGTGTTTAGCTCTTCCCATCATAGAGAACAGAAATAGCTTCCACTTTAAGGTTTCATGTGACATGCCCGCAATATGCAAGCATGCACAAGTTTTCTTAAACTCTCGTAGGTGGGTATATGAGTTTTCATCATCTTCTCCTGAGAATGATGGTTCCTGGACCAAATTTATTAAAGACGGATGCAACTCATAGCCTGTAAGGATAGGTTTTGAAGATTCCTGTGGCTCTAGTTGTGCACCCGTGGGAGTAGCAAATTGATTGATAGGCGTGATGTTATCCATGCTTAAAGATAAATAAAATAAAAGATATAAGGACAAACCTGGTTCGATGAAATCACAGCAACCGTTTCTCCGACAACGGCGCCAGAAAACTTGTTGACACCTGTGGAGGCACATACAGACAAAATCCACAAGCGCACGGGTATCGAAGTAGTTTTCACTCAGAGTATTATCGAGTATCGTATCCACGGGGAAACGTGTGTGTGTTATTGAACAACTAGTTTGTTCAGGGATAGCAATCAAGGTTTAATATATGAGTAGAGAGTATTCCTATGGTTATGACCCTATGTGAAGCAAGGCTTATGATTCTAATGTTCACTTTGGATGCCACTTAGATGGTAAAGCACTGCTAATAGATAACTCTACCGATGTGACTACGGTCCTACTAATTTAAGAACCTGCTCAATTCGGCATGGACTACAAAGGATAGACGGGGCTATCACCTCCCGCTGCTACCACACAACCAAGAAGCTGGGAGCAAACACAGGTAGCCGATAGCCTAAGCACCGTGCTTATGCTAACGATTACTACTCTAATCTAGAGGCCTAACAATGACTAGAGCACTCAAAAGAACTGTGAACCTATGAACAAAAGAGCACAAAACTTACTTTAAACAGAAATCAATTACCAGAGGTATCTCAGATGTAGACTTGGAGAAACCTAGATCCACCAAAGTACAAGCCGTAGAGGTAGCACCAACAGGCCAGCACTTCCTCCAAACTCTTCCCTCACTCTCTAACTCAATATTTTCTAGGTACAAGACTAGACCCTATAGAGGACTAATCTTCTCTTGAAAGCTAGCTCTGATCCTAACGAGGAGGATATGAATTAGGGTTTCAGGATGGCTCCACGGAGGGGGGTATAGGGCTGTATATGTAGGGGTAGCGTTAATTCTGGACCCTAGGATCAAACCGACTTGAATAAACGGCGTAGATGCAACCTAGGAGGCGGTGAAGAACCGACATAGCAATGAGAGACTAAGTGGTGGACCCAAGGGGCCAGGCGGCTTGTAGGTGGGGCCAGCTAGCCCCACTTGTCAGCCTCTCGGGCTCTGCTTCGGTGGGTTTCCTTCTGGAGTGTTCTAGAGTCTTCCCACATTATTTACGCGGTGGAATTCCGTGATTTCCTTTGACGAATAGGTCCTCCTTGTCGTCTTTCTGGATAAATCCTAGCTGAAAACACAAGTTCACCAAAACTCATGGAATTTATTAGTTTACACCCCTAAACCTATATTGGTGAACATTTTTATGCATTTATACAAGTTATGTTGATGGTTTATGATTGATGTTAACGGCCATCAACAAGCTCCCCCACACTTAACCTTTGGTCGTCCCTGAGCAAAGCTAAACTCAGCAATGGATCAGGAGTTGCTACAATGTTTTCACTCCTCAAAAGTACACATGCATTTAATCAAGAATTCTCCTCCGGATTAGAATAAACTAATCTAACTTTCAAACTTACCCATATTACCTTCAACCATGGGGCTTCTTAGCCTTCACTTGGGTCTTGAGCAATTGAAAGACAAAACGATCAAATCAAGCACTATATCTCAAGTTCTTTGTTTTCACCATTGTTCCAGAGGTTTTATAAGTTTTTAAAATAAAACTAAGAGATTCCATTGTATGACACTCTCAAACCTCTTAATATATATGATATTTGTGGATCCTCACCAAGGCAATAAAGATGTTATGCCTTTTTTTCTTCCTACCACTAAGACTTATGTGAAATTCGTTGGTAGGGAGAAAGCTAGGGCATACTTGCAGTGCATATATTGTAAAGTCAAACAATGGATCCAAAGAGAGTTGAGTCATACAATCAAATCAAGATATGCATATGTGTGGATGTAAGGTGGATATATTTGGTGGCTAACCTAATTCTACTTTGCTCCTTAAAAACTTATCTCTCTTTTCAAGCTTAGAAACATTTTTGCAAGAGAACAGGGGCTATCTTATTCATCTCTTTTTTTCTTTTCTGATGGACATCTGAGTACCCATTGTTTTCAATATCTCGGACACTTTGTCCATTTTTTTCAACTCTTTTTTCTCTTCTTTTTTATGAATAACTTTTGCATAGCCCCATGTCTCTTTTCTGCAACAAAACTTTGAGAGATAGCTTACAAGAACTTGGAGCATTAATTTGGCAGATGGAAAACCTAAGAAGCATGTTTTTGTGTTCACCCCATTATAGGAGTAGAACATTTTTGGGTGGATCTAAATGGAATGGCATGTTTTTGCGCCTACCCCCAGTGTAGAAGTAGTGCATATACGGGTGGTGTGTACATGATCTTGATTTTAAGAGCATGACAAACCTCTCATAAGGATCAACAAAGCTTGACAAAACTCAATGCAATACAAGCAACATATATGTGGAAGTTTTCCTAGCCTAAATAACATGTATAGCTCTGGTGGGAATTCAAGCTTTGTCATACAGGAACTCATCATGTAGCATTTTTTGTGTTTTTTAAAAGGTAAATCTCTAGAACTTTAGTGTCACTTGGAACAAGATAAACAACAGCTCAGACCTTCTCATATCATATCTGTTAATTACCTAGACTTAGATCAGGCATATGCTACCCACGAGTTTTAAGTTTAGAGTAAATCTTTATATCAAAATAATCTTATCCAAAACTCGGGAGAATTCAAGACTGAAAATTAGGTACTTGAAACAGAACAATTATTTATCATTTCCATTTTAGGAGATTGTCCTCAGAGTCCTTATTATTTATTTAGCTCTTAAAGTAAACTAGACACATTTTAGACATTATTAATGTAAATAACTATAACTATTCATTTTGTTTTCAGTTTTTTTATAAAGCAAACCAAATATAATAAAACAAAGGAAGAAAAATATTTAGCTGGATACATGGGGGTGACTCTCCCCCAAGATGGTTGTAGCCGTGGTTCCTTCATCATTTATTGATGCCATGCTCTGGAGGTTTGCCTCCCCCACACTTGGATTCTGTTACCTTGCATAAATAACATGTGGAGACTAACACCAACAAAAGACTAGAAGGATTCTGGCAATACTTTAGCAGGTAAACATGATTTTTAAGGTTTTTTCACAGAGTAAAGAAGAAGAGCTGAATTGAAAATGTTATTTAAATTCTATGAAGTTAATTATATCCAATTCTTCTTCTAACAATTGTGTGTCATGGAAAACTTTTAAACGCTGACCATTTACCTTGAAAAGCGTACCTTTGTCATTTTGAAGTGTGACTGCTCCATGAGACGATGTGCTAATTACCTTGTAAGGTCCTTCCCATTTGCTTCGTAGTTTCCCATGTCCAAACAACTTCACTCTGGAGTTGAAAAGCATCACCTTGTCATCTGGTTTGAATTCCTTCTTTTTTAATCTTTTGTCATGCCACATTTTTGTCCTCTCTTTGTAGAGTTTTGCATTATGATATGCCTTTTCTCGCCATTCCTCTAGCTCAGAGAGTTGCATTTTTCTCTTCTTTCCGATTGCTTCAAAATCCATGTTCCACCTTTTTATGGCCCAATGAGCTTTGAATTCTAACTCGACAGGTAGGTGACATGTCTTTCTGTAGACAAGTTGGTATGGTGACATTCCAAGAGGTGTTTTGTAAGTTGTTCTATAAGCCCATAATGCTCCGTGTAACTTATCTTTCCATGCTGTCCCCATCTCATTAACAGTTTTCTACAGAATGTTCTTAATTTGCTTGTTTGACGTTTCTGCTTATCCGCTAGTTTGAGGATGATATGGTGTCACGATGTTATGATGGACCACATGATTGGATAAGAAGTGTTGGAACTTCTTATCAATGAAGTGAGGACCTCCATCACTAATTACCATGCGTGGAACTCCGAAGCGTGGAAGGATAGTCTCTGAAAACATCCTTTTGGCGTTATTGGAATATGCAGCTCAACATGGTAAAGCTTCAACCCATTTTGAGACATAGTCGACTGCCACCAAATTGTATTCGCACTGCCGGGATTTTGAAAATGGTCCTATGTAGTCAATTCCCCAGACATCAAAGAGTTCTAACTGGAGGTTGGTGGTGAATGGCATGGCGTCTCTTGCATTGATATTCCCATGTTTCTGATACAGGATGCACCTCCGTATGAATTCTTTGGTGTCATCATACATGGTTGGCCAGAAGAATTCACTTTGCTAGATCTAAGCCTTAGTGCCGAATGCCCCATAATGTCCTCCATACGGTGATGAGTGGCATCTTTCAATGATATTGGTTGCTTCCTCAGTCGGAACGCACCTCCTGAGCAGTGCATCAGGAGCAAACTCGAAAGAGGTACGGCTCATCCCATAGGTGGAGGTGACTTTCATGGATGAGCTTCCGCTTATTCTCCCCTGGTGGTACATAACCCGCAACCATAAAATTAACAATATTTGCATACCAGGGGTCGGAGCCTATGACCTTTAGGAGCATGTCGTCCCGCAAAAAATCGTTGATGGGAAACTCCTGTGGATTCTCAAACTACATTCTTGACAAGTGATCGGCTACAGAATTTTCTATTCCTTTTTTATCTTTAATTTCTAAATCAAATTCTTGAAGCAAAAGGATTCATCTTATAAGCCAAGACTTAGCATCTTTCTTAGTAAGGAGATATTTAAGAGCAGCATGATCAGTGTAAACAATAACTTTGGCTCCTACTAAGTAAGATCTAAACTTATCAATAGTAAAAACAACAGCCAAGAGCTCTTTTCAGTTGTTGCATAATTAAGTTGAGGTCCTGACAGAGTTTTACTAGCATAAGAAATTGCATGATGCTTTCTATCTTTCATTTGACCCAAAACTGCCCCACATCATAATCAGTAGCATCACACATGATTTCAAAAGGAAACGGCCAATTAGGGGGTTGAATGATTGGTGCAGAGATGAGTGCTTTCTGAAGGATTTGAAAAGCATTTAAACACTCATCATCAAACTCAAAGGGAGCATCCTTGGCTAACAAACTTGTAAGGGGTCTAGCAATATGAGAATTTTTTTTATAAAACAACGATAAAACCCCACGTGACCAAGGAAACTTCGTATCCCTCTGACATTTGTAGGAGGAGGTAGTTGTTTTATTACTTCTATCTTTTATGATCTACCTCAATCCCACGTTCGGACACCAAGTGTCCAAGCACTATGCCCTCTCTAACCATGAAATGACAATTTTCTCAATTAAGGACTAAGTGCTTTTCCTCACATCTTTGCAAAACTTTGTCTAAATTTTCTAAGCAATCATTGAAAGTTTTTCCATAAACAGAAAATCATCCATAAAAACTTCCATAATTTCTTCTATCATATCAGAAAATATAGACATCGTGCAGCTTTGGAACGAAGT
The DNA here is from genome assembly GCA_904845875.1 of Miscanthus lutarioriparius. Lineage (NCBI taxonomy): Eukaryota > Viridiplantae > Streptophyta > Magnoliopsida > Poales > Poaceae > Miscanthus > Miscanthus lutarioriparius. The sequence continues at coordinate 7,900,021 of CAJGYO010000009.1, read as the reverse complement.
TGGAGCATTGCATAATCCGAAAGACATTCTACAATAAGCATATGTTCTATAGGGACAAGTTGAAAGCTCTAGTTTGATTTTGGAGAATTGATGAAACCCTAAGTGCTAACCTAGTTTATCAAGTGATCATGAGATATTTAGCACACTCCAAGTGGTGAAGCAAATGAAGATCATTGCATGATGAAGATGATGCCATGGTGATGACCAAGTGCTCGGATTTGGAATAGAAGAAAGAGAAAAACAAAAAGCTCAAGGCAAAGGTATAAACCATAGGAGCTATTTTGTTTTGGTGATCAAGACACTTAGAGAGTGTGATCACATTTAGGTTTGATAGCCATACTATTAAGAGGGGTGAAACTCATATCAGAATGCGGTTATCAAAGTGCCACTAGATGCTCTAACTCATTGCATATGCATTTATGATCTAGTGGAGTGCTAACACCCTTGAAAATGTTTGTGAAAATATGCTAACACATGTGCACAAGGTGATACACTTGGTGGTTGGCACATTTGAGCAAGGGTGAAAAAGTTAGAGGTGAAAAGGAGTTAGTGTCACTGGCTATACAGTGACCGGACGCTAGACCTCTGGGGGACCGGCGCGTCCGGCCATGTATGGCAGTGAAGACGCCAGCATTAGTGAATGACCAGACGATGGGTCATGGACAGACCGAACGCTAAGGGTCTGGGTCCGGTCGTGTTAACCAACAACGCAGTGTGAAGTCAACAAGTGATCGGACGCTGGCTGTGTCCGGTCAAGCTTGACCGGACGCGTCCGGTCATGAAATATCGTTTCTGGAACCTTACTGGAAACGACCGGACGCTGGAGGTTGAGCGTCCGGTCAGTTGTAGCGGAGCGTCCGATCAACAGATGACCATTGAGATCAGACGACTCCTGTTGAACGCAGTGTGACACGTGGCTAACATCGGGCGACCGGACGCTGGGTCCAGAGTCCGGTCAATATGACCGGAGCGTCCGGTCACCCCACGCTGTGCCCAGTGAAGGGGTACAATGGCTCTATTTCGTGGGGCTTCTATTTAAGCCCCATGGCCGGCTCTAGCTCACTCTCTTGGCCATTTGTATTGACATAGCAATCTTGTGAGCTTAGACAAAGCCCTCCCACTCATCTCCATCATTGATTCATCATCTTTGTGAGATTGGGAGAGAACCCAAGTGCATTGCTTGAGTGTTTGCATCTATAGGCACTTGGTGTTCGTGTTTCGCTGTGGGATTCGCTTGTTACTCTTGGTGGTTGCCGCCACCTAGATGGCTTGGAGCAGTGAGGATCATCGAGCGGAGGGTGGTGATTGTCTTCGGCTCCGATCATGGTGATTGTGAGGGGTTCTTGACCTTTCCCCGGTGGAGAGCCAAAAGATACTCTAGTGGATTGCTCGGGGCTTGTGTGATCCTCATCTTGTGTTGGTTGTGTGGCACCCTATTGAGGGTTTGGCGTGTGAAGCCAATTAGCGCGTGAACCTCCAAGTGAGTGAATCGCCACAACGAGGACTAGCTTGCCGGCAAGCAAGTGAACCTCGGTAAAAAATCATTGTGTTCATCATTGATTCCGAGGTGATTGGTCTTCATTGTTATCCACACTTGTGATTGATTGGTTCATACATCTACACGATGGTATAACCTTCTTGCCTACTCTTTACATTACCGTAAACTAGTTGTCAAGCTCTTTAGTGTAACTAGTTGTGAGAGCTTGTTAGTTTGGTTAGTGTGGCTCTTTACTTAGCTTTTGAGAACACACTAACTTAGTATAGTGATATAGCTATTGTGTGGATATACTCCATTTAAACTAGAATTGTGGTAGGTGGCTTGCCTTTTTGGTAGGCTAGCGCAAAACTCACTTCGCCTCATAATTGTCTAATCCTTTTGTTTAGTGTTATTGTAGAAATTTTATTAGGCTATTCACCCCCCTCTAGCCATTAGAACCTTTCAAGTGATATCAGAGCCGAGGTCACCGTGATTTGAGGCTTAACAACCTTCGGTGTAAAAATGGCTCAAATCAACAACACAAAGAAGCCACCCCAATTTGATGGCATAAATTATCCATATTGGAAGTCAAAGATGACCACACATATCAAGTCAATCAATAGAAAGGTGTGGAAGGTGGTAGAAACCAAAATTGAGATTGATGATCCAGAGAATCCCACCATGGCCGAAGAAGTGCTTCTCCAAAACAATGACATTGCTCTAAGTGCTATTCATGATGCAATTGATGAGAGAACATTTGAGCAAATCAAGAATATTGAGATGGCTCATGAGGCTTGGAAGAAGTTGGAAGAATCATTTGAGGGTACTCAAGCTATGAAGGGTGCAAAGGCATACATTCTCAAAGAGATGTTTGCAAGCTTCAAGATGAAGGAGGATGAGAGTGTGCCGAAGCTGTTTCATAGGCTTCAAGTGCTTGTCAATGATCTCAAAGCACTTGGAGAAGAAGTAAAGGACAAGGATTTCTCCCACAAGTTCTTGAGATGTTTGCCTTCAAGATTTGGTACATTGGTCACTATTCTAGTGTGGAGTGGTTTGGACACCATGACACCAGACCAAGTGTTGGGAGACATAATGACCGATGATACATATAGAGATGATGATGAGAAGGAAGAAAAGAGGGAGAAGAAAGATGAGAAGAAGGATGACAAGAAGAAGAGCGTGGCATTCAAGGCCACATCATCCAAGGGCAAAGCCAAGCAAGAAACATCAAGTGAAGAGGGTGATTCATGGGATGATGATGATGATGATGAGAAGATGGCTCTCTTTGTCAAGAGATTTGGCAAGTTCATGGTGAAGAAGGGCTATCATGCTAGAAGAAAGAAGTCTTCATACAAGAACAAGGAAGAGTCAAGAAGATGTTTCAAGTGTAGAAGCAAAGATCATCTTGTTGCTCAATGTCCATACAATAGCGACAATGATGATGACAACAAGAAGAACAAGAAGAAGGACAAGAAGAAAAAAAAAGAGAAGAAGGACAAGATGGCCTTCAAGAAGAAGAAGGGTGGTTCATATGTGGTCACTTGGGATAGTGATACTTCCTCAAGTGATGATGATGATGATAGTGATGATCACAAGACCACCAAGAAGAAGGTTCTAGCAAGCATTGCCATCAATGAGAAGCCTTCTCTCTTCGACTCTTTATCATGCTTCATGGCTAAGGCCACTAAGGTACAAACTTGTGATGATGAAAGTGATGAGGAACATGATGATGATAATGAAAATGAAAATGAAAATGATAGTGATAGTGATGATGATGAACCTACTAAGGATGAATTAATTGACATGCTAGAAGATGCTAGAGAACACTTTGACATCAAGAGAAGAGAATGCAAAAGCTTGCATAAGGAACTAAAAGCCCTTAAGCAAGCCTTTGATGAGCTCAATGCATCTCATGAGAGGCTAGAGGAAGCCAATGAGAAGCTTGGCAAAGCTCACAAAAAGCTTGAAAAGGCTCATTCCTCTTTGCTTGATGAGCAAAATAAAAAGAAGCATGTTGAAACTTGCAATGTAGGTTTAACTTGTGATATAATTGATGAGTCACTATCTATGCCTATCATTGTTCCTTCTACTAACCCTTCTTGTAGTACTTCCACTTCCACCTCATCTAGTGGTGATGGTCTCACTTGTGATGCCTCACTAGTGGTTGAGAATGAGAATCTCAAGAAGGAGGTTAACAAGCTCACTCACACTTTGGCTAAGGCCTATGGTGGTGAGGACCGCTTGCTTATGTGCTTGGGTAGCCAAAGAGCTTCTCTCTACAAAGAGGGATTGGGCTATACCCCCAAGAAAGGCAAGGCGGCCTTTGCTCCTCATAAGACTAGTTTTGTGAAGAACAATGGTCGGTTTTGCATTAGTTGCAAGCAAGTGGGTCATAAAGAGCATGAATGCACCAACAAGAGCAAAAATGCTAATGTATCCTCCCTTAAACTTGATTCATGCTATATACTTACTAAGGGTACAAATGGTGTGAAGGCTAAGTTCATTGGTAAACCATGGATGGGCTTAAAGAAGAAAGTCATTTGGGTACCAAAGAGCTTAGTGACTAACCTTCAAGGACCCAAGCAAGTTTGGGTACCTAAAAAGAATTGATTTTCTTTTGTAGGTCAATTACAAATCTAGAGGAAGGCATTGGGTTCTTGATAGTGGGTGCACTCAACACATGACCGGTGATACAAGAATGTTCAACTCAATCAACACCAATGGCAATGATGGTTATGATAGTATCACATTTGGTGACAATGGCAAAGGCAAGGTCAAAGGGCTTGGTAAGATTGCAATATCCAATGACATGAGCATTTCCAATGTATTGCTAGTAGAGAGCTTGAACTTCAATTTGCTATTCGTGGCTCAATTATATGATCTTGGATTCAAATGCATATTTAGGGTAGATGATGTAGAGATCATAAGTGTAGATGGCTCTAATTTGATCTTCAAAGGCTTTAGATATGAGAATCTATACTTGGTTGATTTCAATGCTAGTGAAGCTAGATTATCTAGATGCTTGTTCACTAAGTCTAGTATGGGTTGGTTATGGCATAGAAGGCTTGGTCATGTTGGAATGAAACAATTGAACAGATTGGTTAAGCATGACTTGGTTAGAGGCTTGAAAGATGTGTTTGAAAAGGATAAGCTTTGTAGCTCTTGTCAAGCCAGAAAACAAGTTGGAAACATCCATCCTAAGAAAAGCATGATGAGCACTAGTAAAGCATTTGAGTTATTGCACATGGATTTATTTGGGCCAACACAATACACTAGCATTGGTGGTAACAAATATGGCTTTGTGATAGTGGATGATTACACTAGATACACATGGGTATTCTTTCTAGTGGACAAAAGTGATGTGTTTGCAACATTCAAATCATTTGTCAAGGGCATTCACAATGAGTTTGAAACAACCATCAAGAGAGTTAGAAGTGACAATGGTAGTGAGTTCAAGAACACTAGAATTGATGAGTTGTGTGATGAATTTAGAATTAGACATCAATTCTCGACCAAGTACACTCCACAATCAAATGGCCTTGTTGAGAGGAAGAATAGAACACTCATTGATATGGCAAGGTCTATGCTTAGTGAGTATAATGTGAGTCAATCCTTTTGGGCCATGCTACTGTAGCAACCGCCTCTATTGTCACCGATTGAAAGAGAAGACACCATATGAGCTCTTGAATGGTAGAAAGCCCAACATTGCATATTTTCGGGTCTTCGGTTGCAAATGCTATATCTTAAAAAAATGCACTAGATTGGGCAAGTTTGACAAGAAATGTGATGAGGGATTCCTACTTGGTTATTCCACTACAAGCAAAGCATATAGAGTTTGGAATTTGGATAGTGGTACTCTTGAGGAAGTTCATGATGTTGAATTTGATGAAACCAAGGGTTCATAAGAAGAGAATGAGAACTTGGAAGATGTTAGAGGCATTCAACTTTCAAATGCCATGAAGAACATGGATATTGGTGAATTGAGGCCTAGGAAAGTGAATGATGATGAAGATGATCAAGTGCAAGTGCTCTCTAACTCAAATGTGCAAGATGATATAAATCAAGCTAGTACAAGTGGCTCTCATGACAATGAACAAGATCAAGTGGCTAGTACATCATCTCAACCAAATGATCATGCAAGTGCAAGCAATCAAGTTCCTATCCTCCAACCAACCAATATTGCAAGGGATCATCCATTGGATACTATAATTGGTGATATTTCAAGAGGTGTGCAAACAAGATCAAGATTGGCATCATTTTGTGAGCATTTCTCATTTGTGTCATCCATTGAACCAAAGAAGATAGATGAAGCTTTGAAGGAAGTTGATTGGGTGAATGCTATGCATGAAGAGTTGAATAACTTCACAAGAAATCAAGTATGAGAATTAGTAGAAAGACCAAAGGGACATAATGTGATTGGAACCAAATGGGTCTTTAGAAACAAGCAAGATCAAGATGGGATAGTAGTAAGGAACAAAGCAAGATTGGTAGCACAAGGATATACACAAGTTGAAGGTCTTGACTTTGGAGAAACATATGCTCCGGTTGCTAGATTGGAAGCAATTAGAATCTTGCTAGCCTATGCTTGTGCCCACAACATCAAGCTCTATCAAATGGATGTCAAGAGTGCATTTCTCAATGGTTACATCAATGAAGAAGTATATGTTGAGCAACCTCCCGGTTTTGAAGATGATAAGAAGCCCAACCATGTGTACAAGTTGAAGAAGGCATTATATGGTTTGAAGCAAGCACCTAGAGCATGGTATGAGAGATTGAGGGACTTCCTACTCTCTAAAGGGTTCACAATGGGCAAGGTTGATACTACTCTTTTCATCAAGAAGATTGGAAAAGATTTATTTGTGTTGTAAATCTATGTTGATGATATCATATTTAGATCAACCAATCAAGGTTTTTGTGATGAGTTTGGAAAGATGATGGCTAATGAGTTTGAGATGTCCATGATTGAAGAGTTGAGTTACTTCCTTGGTCTTCAAATCAAGCAATTGAAGAATGGTACTTTTGTGAGTCAAGGCAAGTATATCAAGGACATGATCAAGAAGTTTGGCATGAATGATAGCAAAGTCATTAGCACACCAATGGGAACCAATGGCAACTTGGATAGTGATGCAAGTGGAAATATGGTGGATCAAAAGTTGTATCAGTCTATGATTGGAAGCTTACTCTATGTGACCGCATCAAGACCGGATGTCATGTTTAGTGTATGCATGTGTGCAAGATTTCAAGTCTCACCAAGAGAAAGTCATTTGAAGGCTACAAAGAGAATATTGAGGTACTTGAAGCATAGACAAAATGTTGGTTTATGGTATCCCAAAGGAGCAAAGTTTGAGCTAGTTGGTTACTCTGGCTCGGATTATGCGGGATGCAAGGTTGAAAGGGAGAGCACCTCGGGCACATGTCAATTGTTGGGAAGATCACTTGTTTCATGGTCATCAAAGAAGCAAAATAGTGTTGCATTATCAACCGCTGAAGCCGAATACATATCCGCCGGTAGTTGTTGTGCACAAATACTTTGGATGAAGGCCACTTTGAGTGACTTTGGAATCAAGTTCAAGAAAGTGCCATTGCTATGTGACAATGAGAGTGCAATTAAGTTGACCAACAATCCAGTTCAACATGCAAGAACAAAGCACATTGATGTCCGCCATCATTTCATAAGAGATCACCAACAAAAAGGGGACATTTGCATTGAGAGTGTAGGCACCGAAGATCAACTTGCCGATATATTCACCAAGCCATTGGATGAGAAAAGGTTTTGCAAGCTAAGGAATGAGTTGAACATATTAGATTTCTCAAATATGTGTTGATGCACCCCCACTTATATGACTTGCCTCTCATTCGAGCAATCCAAGGTAAAAGTTGAGTGGCATGACATACATCCTTGCTAAGGACATGTTTAGTGCATCTAGTCATCTCTTCATTTTATTAGGCTCATTCATGAAAATCAAATGAATTTAATGTTCATATGGTATCACTATTGCTTCTATGCTTGACTTAATCTAGTGGTAGCATATGTCATGTTTGTGAGCTAGCACACCTAGTGTTTAATCTAGAAAATGAGCTTTAAGTGTTTAACTCAACATGGTACAAGATAACCCTTATTTAGAGGTGTGAAGAAGCTTATCCTTGGACCAAACCGAGTTAAATATCTTTGGCAAATAATCTAGTTTGAACCAAATTCGAGTATATGGTCCTCACCCCATTGATTGACATTGACAATCTCAACCTATCTAGTTTTTAAACCTTTATGGTCATTGATGACAAAGGGGGAGAGAAACAAAGATATTAGTACATGGGAGAAATAGTGTACAAAGATAGAGTGAAAAGACAACAAAGGGGGAGAGAAATAAAGATATAAGTGATAGGGGGAGAACTTGACATAAGGGGAGATATGACAAAGGAAAGGGATCAATTAAAATCTTGAGCACACAAGTAGGGGGAGCAAGCTCATGAATTTGTATGATGCATTTGAATGAGCATTTCATATGTTTGCTTGCATAGCACAAGTTTTTAATTTAAATATCCATGCTTGTGTGATAAATGATAGTTGTAAACTTGAAATGATGAAATGAAAAACTAGCATGCATAGGTTTATTCACAAGTGGTATCATTTCCAAGTTTTACCAAGTGATATTTATTTCAAATAGATTTTCATGTGGTATCTTTTACAAAGTTTTTACAAGTGGTATCTAGCTATCCTTCTGAAGTATTTGTCAAGTGGTATCTAGCTAACTATGGTGCTAAGGATGATATAATGGTGCACTTCGATTGGTATCACGCTTCAAAGGTCCATCTTTTATACCTTAGCATCATTTGGTAGACATTGTCTCCTATATTTCCTATCTAAGCATATGTGCAAGCTACAATCCAAACTCTTAGCACATATGTAGGGGGAGCAATTGCTACCATATGGAGTTTATGAAACTTGTCCATATTCTTTTACACATGGTAAATATGCTTGGACAAGCAACATGGATTCAATTGAATTTCAATTCATATCTTTGTATAAGGGTTGTCATCAATTACCAAAAAGGGGGAGATTGAAAGCTCTCGTTTGGTTTTGGAGAATTGATGAAACCCTAAGTGCTAACCTAGTTTATCAAGTGATCATGAGATAGGTAGCACACTCCAAGTGGTGAAGCAAATGAAGATCATTGCATGATGAAGATGATGCCATGGTGATGACCAAGTGTTCGGACTTGGAATAGAAGAAAGAGAAAAACAAAAAGCTCAAGGCAAAGGTATAAACCATAGGAGCTATTTTGTTTTGGTGATCAAGACACTTAGAGAGTGTGATCACATTTAGGTTTGATAGCCGTACTATTAAGAGGGGTGAAACTCGTATCGGAATGCGGTTATCAAAGTGCCACTAGATGCTCTAACTCATTGCATACGCATTTAGGATCTAGTAGAGTGCTAACACCCGTGAAAATGTTTGTGAAAATATGCTAACACATGTGCACAAGGTGATACACTTGGTGGTTGATACATTTGAGGAAGAGTGAAGAAGTTAGAGGTGAAAAGGAGTTAGTGTCACTGGCTATATAGTGACCGGACGCTGGACCTTTGGGGGACTGGCGCGTCCGGCCATGTATGGTAGTGAAGACGCCAGCGTCGGTGAATGACCGGATGCTGGATCATGGACAGACCGGACGCTAAGGGTCTGGGTCCGGTCGTGTTAACCAACAGCGCAGTGTGAAGTCAACAAGTGATCGGACGCTGGCTGTGTCCGGTCAAGCTTGACCGGACACGTCTGGTCGTGAAATATCGTTTCTGGAACCTTACTGGAAACGACCGAACATTGGAGGCTGAGCGTCCGGTCAGTTGTAGCGGAGCGTCCGATCAACAGATGACCGTTGAGATCAGACGACTCCTATTGAACGCAGTGTGACACGTGGCTGACATCAGGCGACCGGACGCTGGGTTTAGAGTCCGGTCAATATGACCGGAGCGTCCAGTCACCCCGCGTTGTGCCCAGTGAAGGGGTACAACGGCTCTATTTCATGGGGGCTTCTATTTAAGCCCCATGGCCAGCTCTAGCTCACTCTCTTGGCCATTTGCATTGACATAGCAACCTTGTGAGCTTAGCCAAAGCCCTCCCACTCATCTCCATCATTGATTCATCATCTTTGTGAGATTGGGAGAGAATCCAAGTGCATTGCTTGAGTGTTTGCATCTAGAGGCACTTGGTGTTCGTGTTTCGCTGTGGGATTCGCTTGTTACTCTTGGTGGTTGCCGCCACCTAGACGGCTTGGAGCAGCGAGGATCGTCGAGCGGAGGGTGGTGATTGTCTCCGGCTCCGATCACGGTGATTGTGAGGGGTTCTTGACCTTTCCCCGGCGGAGAGCCAAAAGGTACTCTAGTGGATTGCTCGTGGCTTGTGTGATCCTCATCTTGTGTTGGTTGTGCGGCACCCTATTGAGGGTTTGGCGTATGAAGCCAATTAGCGCGTGAACCTCCAAGTGAGTGAATCGCCACAACGAGGACTAGCTTGCCGGCAAGCAAGTGAACCTCGGTAAAAAATCATTGTGTTCATCATTGATTCCATGGTGATTGGTCTTCATTGTTATCCACACTTGTGATTGATTGGTTCATACATCTACACGGTGGTATAACCTTCTTGTCTACTCTTTACATTACCGCAAACTAGTTGTCAAGCTCTTTAGTGTAACTAGTTGTGAGAGCTTGTTAGTTTGGTTAGTGTGGCTCTTTAGTTAGCTTTTGAGAGCACACTAACTTAGTATAGTGATATAGCTATTGTGTGGATATACTCCATCTAAACTAGAATTGTGGTAGGTGGCTTGCCTTTTTGGTAGGCTAGCACAAAACTCACTTCGCCTCATAATTGTCTAATCCTTTTGTTAAGTGTTGTTGTAGAAATTTTATTAGGCTATTCACCCCCCCTCTAGCCATTAGGACCTTTCACAAGTAAAAGTAGTTTTGCTTTGGTCATCAGGATGGATCAAGATTTGATGATAGACAGAATACCCATCAAGGAAACAAAAGAAAGAATGCTTTGCAAGCCATCCAACATCTCATCGATGAAGGGTAACGAGAAGTGATCTTTCTTTGTTGTCTTGTTAAGTTTTCGGTAATCAATGCACATCCGCCATCCAGTGACTGTTCGTTGTGGTGTTAATTCATCTTTTCATTTTTTACCACAGTCATGCCCCCTTTCTTTGGTACAACTTGTACCGGGCTTACCCACTCACTATAAGGCATGAGATAAATTATCCCTGTATGCAAAAGTTTCAAAACCTCTTTCTTAACAACTTCTCTCATCGCATTATTAAGCCTACGTTGGGGCTCCCTAGAAGGTGGATATGCTGGATCTATGAGAATGCAATGGGTGCAAAGGGTAGGACTAATCCCCTTGAGGTCTTCGAGCGAGTAGCCGAAAGCAGAGCGATGCTTTTCTAAAACGGTAAGGAGCCAGAGGGTCTCGTCTTTAGGGAGTTTATCACTAATAATCATAGGAAACTCCCTATCGTTGTTTAGAAAAGCATATTTGAAACCTGAAGGAAGGGGTTTGAGCACAATGGGGGGTTTTGGTGGCTCTTGAGTCTCATCTAGAGGGAAAGGATCTCGCAGTTCTTCTTCATTGTGGATGAAATCCTAGGCGTCTTCTTTGAGGTCTTTGTCGGAAGCTTACAGGAGAGATGCTGCCATAATCTCATCCATTGGATCTTGCTCGGGACTAATCTCCGTCTTAACATGTAACGAGCGAGTGATGAGAATAGAAAGATTTAGGCTTTTCTTGAGACTTACATTTATACTCCCCTTTCTTCCTTGATATAGAAGTCTCTATTGGATGCCCTATCAAAAGATCGAACTCCCAAAAATCCAAAACATAAAAACTAAGGTACACCTTGGTTTTGTCTACTTTGATAGGGATGAGGTGAAAAATTCCTTTACTAGGAAGGATTTGCCCTAAGAGACTTTTTAAGAGTTTGGTTGTTGGAGTTAATTGCATATTTCTAGGAAGGGTATGTGCAAAATGTTTAGACATAAGATTTACTCCGACAACCGGATTATAAAGAGCATCAAAGGAGGTTTTACGAATCTGACAACGAATGGAGGTAGAGGGAGAATCTAAATGAATGACTTCTGGAGAAAGCTTGGATTCTCCCAACCACTCATTGCTTACGATTATTGTCAACTCCTTCACAGTCTTTTTAAGGAACTTCTCTTTGGTTGGGTCAGGAAGATGCTAGTTAGGTGCTGATGGTGTCGAATATTTCCTTATTGCATAATAATTCGAGGTGTTTCCAAAATTGGAGAAAAGCTCATCCTCAAATTCAAACATATTTCCAAAGGCGGATTTTCTTCCTCCTTTGGTGGTTCGGGAACTTGGAGGACTGTTGAGGCTTCAAGTGGAGTAGCTAAAGGTTTGGGCTCAACTATCATAGGTTCTTCCTCAGGAGTTTCCTCAACTACGTCTTCTGGGCCATCGTTACAAACGCTGGTGTAGGGGGTGTTTTCTAGGATTTTTCTAAGGATTTTTCTCCCTTCACTAGAAGAGCAATGTAAGAAGGCACCTCCAGAAGATGTATCAAAAAACTATGTGGTCTCCCCACTAAGACCCATATAAAATTGTTGTAAAAGTATATAATCTTGAATGGCAAGGCCAGGGCCAGAGTTGACTAGGTCATTAAAACGCGTGCTCATCTTTGCACCAAGAGATTCTTTTTTTTTTTCTGTTTGAAAGATAGAACCTCTCTTCGAAGGCTAACCACTCTAGAGATGGAAAAGAACGATAAGCAAAAGCTAGAGCATAAGGCTTCCCAATCTCCTTGTACACTCCCTATGGTTCGGGTATACTAGTGTTTAGCTCTTCCCGTCATAGAGAACAGAAATAGCTTCCACTTTAAGGTTTCATGTGACATGCCCGCAATATGCAAGCATGCACAAGTTTTCTTAAACTCTCGTAGGTGGGTATATGAGTTTTCATCATCTTCTCCTGAGAATGATGGTTCCTGGACCAAATTTATTAAAGACGGATGCAACTCATAGCCTGTAAGGATAGGTTTTGAAGATTCCTGTGGCTCTAGTTGTGCACCCGTGGGAGTAGCAAATTGATTGATAGGCGTGATGTTATCCATGCTTAAAGATAAATAAAATAAAAGATATAAGGACAAACCTGGTTCGATGAAATCACAGCAACCGTTTCTCCGACAACGGCGCCAGAAAACTTGTTGACACCTGTGGAGGCACATACAGACAAAATCCGCAAGCGCACGGGTATCGAAGTAGTTTTCACTCGGAATATTATCGAGTATCGTATCCATGGGGAAACGTGTGTGTGTTATTGAACAACTAGTTTGTTCAGAGATAGCAATCAAGGTTTAATATATGAGTAGAGAGTATTCCTATGGTTATGACCCTATGCGAAGCAAGGCTTATGATTCTAATGTTCACTTCGGGATGCCACTTAGATGGTAAAGCACTGCTAATATATAACTCTATCGATGCGACTACGGTCCTACTAATTTAAGAATCTGCTCAATTCGGCATGGACTACAAAGGATAGATGGGGCTATCACCTCCCGCTGCTACCACACAACCAAGAAGCTGGGAGCAAACATAGGTAGCCGATAGCCTAAGCACCGTGCTTATGCTAACGATTACTACTCTAATCTAGAGGCCTAACAAAGACTAGAGCACTCAAAAGAACTGTGAACCTGTGAACAAAAGAGCACAAAACTTACTTTAAACAGAAATCAATTACCAGAGGTATCTCAGATGTAGACTTGGAGAAACCTAGATCCACCAAAGTACAAGCCGTAGAGGTAGCACCAACAGGCCAGCACTTCCTCCAAACTCTTCCCTCACTCTCTAACTCAATATTTTCTAGGTACAAGACTAGACCCTATAGAGGACTAATTTTCTCTTGAAAGCTGGCTCTGATCCTAACGAGGAGGATATGAATTAGGGTTTCAGGATGACTCCACGGAGGGGGTATAGGGCTGTATATGTAGGGGTAGCGTCAATTCTGGACCCTCGGATCAAACCGACTTGAATAAACGGCGTAGATGCAACCTAGGAGGCGGTGGTGAACCGACATAGCAACGGGAGACTGAGTGGTGGACCCAGGGGGCCGGGCGGCCTTTAGGTGGGGCTGGCTAGCCCCACTTGTCAGCCTCTCGGACTCTGCTTCGGTGGGTTGCCTTCTAGAGTGTTCTAGAGTCTTCCTACATTGTTGACGCGGCGGAATTCCGTGATTTCCTTTGAGGAATAGGTCCTCCTTGTCGTCTTTCTGGATAAACCCTGCTGAAAATACAAATTCACCAAAACTCATAGAATTTATTAGTTTACACCCCTAAACCTATATTGGTGATCATTTTTATGCATTTATACAAGTTATGTGGACGGTTTATGATTGATGTTAACGACGGTCAATAGCAGTCTCGACCTTCGCAAATGCGTGCTCCACCCTTGCTAATACCTGATTTATGAGGTTGTCGCCAATGTTGCTCTCGTTCTTTTGCTGACATCCGTGCAATTCTTTTTCTGTAAGCATAACAAGCTCAGTATAAATTTTTTTATGATAAACAATATCCTATTTTTCATGTCTCAAACCACCATAAAAGTGAACAATTTTATCTTCCATGTCCTCTACTATCCCACAATATATTCTACACCTTCGAAACTCTATAAAATATTCCTGGACAGACATATTACCCTGCTATAAGCATCACAATTTCTTATGCAAATCATGTTTATAAGAAGCAGGAATAAAACGATCATGCATTGCTTCTTTTACTCTATCCCATGTTGTAGATGCAATAGCTAATTCTCGTCACCAGATTTTTGCAAAATCCTTAAATTCTATAGTAACATGTTCAACTCTACGTATCTCGTGAACTAGGTGGGAGTTAATTAACAGCGTGTTTGGTTCACGCGACGGAATGGTGCCAGACGATCTGAACCTGTATCCGAGCCTCTTGGTGCCAAGCATGGGTTCAACTCATCCGTCATCAAGTCGTTCCACCAGCAGGCAAAAGTCATGGACCACCTCATTCTCGTCAAAACCATCGGACAAGCACATTCTCGAACCCAACGTTCACTCCACTCCACTAACCAAATACAGTCAAAGCATCACCCGAACCTACAAGGAATTATGACATTCTGGATCACTCCATTCCGGATGGGATACTCCCCCAAACCAAACACGCTGTAAATTCTTGTTCTATAGCCATCTCTCAATCAAAATATACTTCTCCATCATATGATATAGAAAAGGATGATACGATAAACTTACCTCATACCCTTGATGATTATAGTCTATATGTGATGGCTGGTTGTTCTTCATTCGGTCCATCCTTACAAATATTTGATCCTTGATTTCCTGCAATTCACTCTTAAACAGAAACTCGTTGTTCGTTATTGTTAGAAATCAAAATAAATCCCTATCAACTATTATTTGTGTAGGTGGAAACACACTCTTACACGTCTTACCAAGTTCTTATAAGGTTCTTACCAACGCAAAATAGTGGGCGGTACAACCGACGGCCGTTTCATGATACCTGAGGGCGTGGCACCGAGATTGTAAGGATCTTTTTCTGTACTGATCTGAAGTATGTATGTGGAGTTTGGGAGGCTTAAAATATAATAGCAAGGAATAGCAATAATTTAATTTAGAATTACAAAACTAAAAAATAATCCCAAGGTAGTCTATGTCAGCGGCCTAGCTCGTCCTAAACCTAATTGAAGCAAGCAACAATACAACTTGGCTTGAGGACTCAAAAGATGCAAGCACTTCTGATTTTTTTCACTTTCTTTTCCTTTCTTTCTTTTTTTTTCACTTTCTCTTTTTTCTGGTACGGTTCTTTCTTTTTTTTTGCACCTCTTTGCCTTTTCCTTTCCTTTCTTTTTTTTATCTCAGAAAGCGCCGCAATGTTTAGACTGAATGATCAAAAGATATATAGAACAACAAGGTCGATGAACAAATCAACTGACACTAGCAGAGATCAACTCAAGCAACTGTTGCGCAGAAATTATAATAGCGACAGCAGCAACCAAAAATAAATAAATTGGCACCGTTTGCTTTATTTGTGTATGTTATGGCACAAAAAAATATGGAGCAGCACTGTTGACCAGAAGCTTGGCGTGTACAAGAAATTAGCAGGGGCCGGGGAAACAAATGGGATCTTCTCTGTTAGCGGTTTTGGCCGGGCTGCTACATAACGCATCTACTAGGAAAAGATAGGATATATTTTGTGACCAGAAAAAGGCAAGAAAACAAATCTAGTAGACACAACTTTCTGCTTTCTTTACTTAAATAACCAAAACTCTTATTTTGATTTAGGGCGCACGCCAGAAAAAGATGTGCGTGGCATTAATACTGGACCTTAAACGAGATCGACACGATGAACATAGCGACACGGCGAGGGACCAAAATTCAGAAAAGCAAATAAAATAAATAAATTACAATGGCACAACGGGTGATGAGATTGGAAAAATAATAATGATGAACACAAATATTTTTTAGGATAATTTTCTAGATTTATAGGACGAAGGCAAAACAACTATGTGAACATGACGGTATATCTGAAGCTCTAATTACCACTTGATGGGGAATGGGGTTCTCGATCTTCCATCAGGTTCAAGATAACAATTGATTTGGTGGAGTGCGACACACCGATCTGGCTTCATATCACAAAGACCTGAACCCTGCAACCTTAGCACCACGTCTTCTCTGGTTATGAACCGTATCACAATCGAGTGAAGTGACAATTGCAGATGTATGATTAAGCTCTCGAATGTGGGGTTTCACCAACCAATAACGACGACTGTTCAAAGATAGATTGATGTAAACAGAACCCCAAACCTAACATAGGCGGCGGCTACTGATTATATAGCTTAAGAGGCGTCCAAGAACCCCTACTCTCGTCACTAAGGAGTCCCAACATGTTACAAGGCCCAAATGGCCCAAAAGATGGCGATGCAGCGCCCTGACAGATTCTGGATGTCAATTTGTTTTGACGATTTTTGTTGATTCTGAAAGAATTTTGACATGAGACCACTTCCATTGGTTAGCTTATCAAATTATCTTTCTATCCATTTGTGGATCGTCGAAAATGGATTCCGTATGTAACCTGGGCGTTCATTTTACTACAGACTGCTCCTGAAACCCAAGATTAACTCGAACTTCACATGGATTGGGTCTCCAACTTGGCTTGGACGCCTTGCCTCGTGGCATGGGAGCGGCCGTCGTGGATTGCCAACGCAAGCGGTGGCAGCGCGCAAGCCACCGGCTCGGGTCCCTTAGTGCGGTAGGCCACCAGCGTGGGTCTCTGCTACACCAGTGAGCTAGCGAGGCAGCGGGCTCTACGTGCCGCGAGATCGATCGAGACGCGGTGCCGGCTCCTGGCACGGTGGCCCCGGTCCCTGTTCACGCTTATGGGAGGCTGCGGCGACGACGGCAGGAAAATCCAACTGTGGATTGACATTGTGCTGCTTCTTTGAGTAGCCATCGCCAAGCCCACGTGCCACGCCGATGATGCTGGGACCTCGTCCTTGCCTCGTGATGTCCTTCGAAATATGAAGATAAATTCTTCCTCCTTACTCCATATTACTTTCTCTATGTCATTGATGCATGCCACCATTACTTCTAATGGTCTCTCATAGTCATGCATCAATGCTAAGCCTTCACTTACACTTTACCACCACATTGGTCCACTGATAGCAAGCCTCTACACTCACCATGTAGACATGGTCCATTGAAGCCAAGCATTGCTTACCCTTCATCGTCTTCCATAGACAACCACTTCGTACCCTGCATCTTCAGTCCCTTCACTTTGTCACTTTGATCACTGATTTAAATTTTCCATTCCATGTTTTCTTGTTGATTAACAAATCACAATGCTTCTCTTCTCACAAAGTCACTTAAAGTCTATAAAAAATGACGTCCACCTTTAAGTTCTCTTGCTCATCATGTTAGCACCATCAGCTCTTCACCTTCTTCAACATGATGTTTTTGATGATGTATTTTGATGTTCAAGCATAAATTATAGGTTGATTGTGTCCACCGCAACAGCTACTATGACCACCCATAGAAATTCTACAAGATGAGTTAGATGAACTACTCTCGCCCAAAGCATGAATCCCTAGCTATATCATGGCCCCCAAATCTCTCAACCCAAATGCACAATTCTTGTGAAATCATATTAATTTGGGTGTCTTTCAAAAAATCTATATGTCTAGTGCTTCTCAGTAAGGACCCCTTTAGAACTTCTGCATTTTTATTGCAAAAATAAATAGATCCATGTGAAATTTCTCTACGGTACTCGTGAAAATTACTGCTTCCAAAGGGTCACTAAAGGATTGCACTATGGTAAGATGGAGTACTTCTTATGACATTATGTATAAATTCAGCGGGAAGGTAATAAACCTGCATGAACTTTTTTTTGGAGCTGATAGTTGTGGTGTGGAGTGCTGAAGAATCGATCAATCCGTACATATATTTGGCTTATGGACCAGTTTTTGATATGCACAATGTTATTAGGTACTTCCTCCATTTAGAAATGTAAGTTCATTGTCCTACATCAAACTTTTAAACATTGACTATCAATTATAACATTTTAGATATTGATAGTTAAGTTGAAGTTTGAATATGTCAAACGTAGATGGACTTATATATATTGCGATTGAAGGGGAAGGTGACTATTAATATGTACTTTGAGTCTCAAAATAAATATACATCTTGCCTTTTGAAAAGTCACTTTTTAAAATGTGACTAACTATCCATATACAAAAAATAGTAATATTTATAATGTGTAATAAGTATCATTAGATTAATAATAGAATATGTTTTCATAAAAACATATTAGGAGATACAAATGTTGATAATATTTTCTATAAATCTAGCCAAACATAAAAATGTTTGACTCTTTAAAAAACAAGATGTGTACTCTCTCCGTCCTAAAATAGATGATCTTATAGCATTTAAATTTTGTCCCAAAATACTTGACATTCTCACTTCCCAATGTACCTTTCCCAGTACACCTCTATCTCTACTTTTTAGAGGCATTTTGGTCTTTTATCTTCTGTATTGGTCTTCGTGAGAGAGTCTAAAATGTGAAGTATTATGGGATGAAGGGAGTAGTTATTTTTGGATGGAGAGGTATATGTCGAAAGGTGATCTCGGCTAATCCCAAGTTTAATATTATGAGATTAACTTAAAGTCTAAGCTTCGGTATGGTATTAGATTAAGACTCCCGCACTTATGTGTAAGATTGATTTATGATCATAAACTAGTCTATGAATTAAATTCTGTTTTAATTTATAAGTAAGATGCGTCTGTTTATGCCTAATAAGATGCATTACAACAGTATACAGTAATGTTAATTGTCACTTCATTAGTTTTGTCCTTACTCGTGGAAATAATGATAGTGTGTCTGGGAAGATCAATATTATATTTCCGTTGCTTAGGGAGAAAAGAAGAAAAAGAAAGCGTGTGGATTTTCGTGAGTCGCTTTCAGGTGTGGGCACTCAACTGAGTGGAGGTACTACGGTATAGCTGCTGTGCCTGTGCGCTGTGCTGTGGTTGTGACTACTCCTAGATAGCAAGTAGGAGTAGGAGTATCCCCTCTGGACCATGGAGGATGGATCCTTCTTGGATCTGCTCAGTGGCGCGTGCCCCTCGGTCCAATGCAAACGCCTTTCCTTTTCTCTTTTCCTTTTGTGTTACGTTGTTGCCTTTAGTTTCTTTCTTTCCCGAGCAATGCATGAACCTTGAATATGAAGAATGTGGCGGGCATATATCATATAAAAAATATTTTAGTTTCTTGAAGAATGCACAGAAGAACTAGTAGTAGGATTGAGCTGCCTGCCCACGGATCGACACGACGACAAATTATATATTAATTAAAGCAAGGTACGTTGTATAGTAGTGTAGATGCATTGGTTGGACGGGAGTAAAATAGGTTTGATGGTACATTGCCATTGCAGTTGTGATGTGCCTGTCAAAGGGTTAATCGGGTAGAAATAAAATATGATGACGATGCATCTATATATCAATCTTGCTTAGCGGCCTAATTAGTAATTTCTAAATGTATAGATTATTGAGGGGTACGTCTGATGTGACCAATTGACACTAGGAGCGAGCACCAATTATATCAGCTGTGGCCACACATTCATCAGTCTAGTACGTAGAATTATATATATATTTTGGATCGGAACAGCAGCTAAAAATTCAGATCAATTAATTAATTAGTTAATTACTAAGGACGTACACGTACACAAAGATACAACAAGGAAAGGAAGAGACGACGTTAGCATTCAAATAAAAAACATATTTAGTGTACTAACTAGCTAGGTAATTCAAATGAGAAGCCACAAAAAGTAATATGTAGCTGTTGCGTCGTCGTCGTTATCGTTGTAAAAAAACATGTATGGGAATGGGATGATATGGGACCGACCATGTCTCGTTCGCTTGAACTTATCAGTGCTATTTTTCAGTCATAAAATAGTATTTTTCTTTCGAAACAACTTCTAATGCAAGCAAATACAACAGCAGTAGTAACAAATAGAAAGAGAACCCTTGGAAATGGTGCAAATAAAGCAAAGGCGATCGGCAAAGCAGATCCGCGGTATTCCGTCGTGAGCTTCTATCAGCTGTGCCTGCCATAGTGCCATGCCCTGCCTGTGTAGTTTATTATATAGCGCACAGTAGTGCATGCGGGGTCAAGTGAGTGAGAGAGAGAGAGAGAGAGAGAGAGAGTCCATGCAGATCAGCAGATGCAGACATGCAGTGCTGTGTGCTGCGATGATCTATTCTTTCTATACGCACGCATGCATGTTAAATTATATACTTATCTACACTGGAGTATAATACTAGCTACTAGCTATGGTACATACCTAGCGGCGAATATATATATATACACTACTCTATAGCTGGCTATAAAATAACTTATTCTATAGTCACTTTGAGTTACGATAATTACTATGTTAATTTATGAGATTATAGTAACTCCTTACTAAGTGGTTTACTATAACATTATGGTAAATATCTTTATATGTCATAGTAACCCATTTATCATAAATATGTATTGATATTATCATAAATTATTATATAAAATTATCGTAAATGGAGGTGACTATAGAGAAGGGCCTGAGTGAGTGTGTGTCTATATATATAGAGAAGGGCCTGAGTGAGTGTGTATATATATATATATATATATATATATATATATATATATATATATATAACCTGTGCGCTCGCACACAGGACCCCCAAGATGTGTTTCTTGTTGGATTTGGAGCCATGAACAGCAATATAAATACCTATCACTATTGTTATTATTATTTGGTAATTAGGTTAAGGCCTACATTAGAATTTGGCAGAGGGCCCATATATTTTCCTGAACGGCCCTGCACTCACTCCTACAAACAGCGGCATGCATGCAGTCTTGTCGTGTTTTAGGGACTAGTCCCTGTCTTTATCCCTGGATCCCTATAAATTTAGAAACACTGTCATCTAGGTGCTAAACTTATATATTTTTTGGTTTCTAGAACCCTAAATTTGTCCCGCGCTGCAGCAATTGTCTAAACGGGTTTCGACTCGCTCCTTACGCTAACATGGTAAGCTGACTCAGCACTAATGTGGATCTAACATATCTAGTCCAATACCTAGACTTGCAAGGTGGTGCTAGCTGCCATACATATCATAAAATTCCAAAATTGCATATCTAGGTTCCCAAACTTGCTAAATGAGCCACGCCAGGTACATTAACTTGCACGACGATACCATCTTGGTCCATAACTCCAAAAACTGTAGATCTAAATCCCCAAACTTGCTAATCTGGCCACACAAGGTCCAAATTACCATTGTTTGCAATAAACCACCTATGTGATTATTGACTGTGTAGCTGGCATGTGGACCCACATGTCATCCCCCTCTCATCTGCTTCTGTACCTTGATCTTATGTGAGCTCACATGTCGTCCCTTCCTCTCATCTCCTTCCTTACTCCCTCCTCTGCCTGTTCGGACAACACTCCCTAACCTTGGTATGGTGGCATCCATACATCAATGAAAAAAATGGCAGCTAGCTAGGCCATTAAGTGATTTTAGTGATTGAATGGCAATATGATCATTAGTACTAATATATTTTAGCAAAAATTACGAACATTGAATTACAAGGACGAAGAGATATCTTTTTTTACTCGCTTCAAAATAATGGTTTCTTTACAGCAAACTCCATGTATAGATATCTTATCTCAACACAAAAATAAAGGTTTCCTAGAAAGTTTTGCGGCTAAAGATACCACTTAAAATTAATTTTTTTGTGGTTCCTACAAAGAGGTGTTATTCTAACTAAAGATAACTTAGTTAGATGAAATTGGAACGGGAGCGAAATGTGTGCCTTTTGCTCTAAGGACGAAACAATTGAACACCTCTTCTTTGATTATTTATATGCTAAATTTCTCTGTAGAGTGGTTCATTTTGTACTAGGTTTGAAACCTCTAAATGATATCCATGATCTTTTTCCCAGGTGGTACAAACAAGGGGGAGTTCCAAACCAGTCCTTGTTGTTTACAGGATGTGTAGCCATTTGTTGGACAATATGGCTTACAAGGAATGAAGTTGTTTTTGACATGTGTCAACCTAAAACTTTTTTGCAAGTTATATTCAGAGGAACGTACTAGCTACACCAATGGGCACAATTACAACGGATTGTGTTGGTGTTTCGAACCGCCGACTAGTAAATTTGTGTTTGCGAGTCTGGCCCGGATGGTGTGCTCGGAGGACACAAGGGGTTTATTCTAGTTCGGTGGAATGTCCCTATGTCCCGTTTGAGGCTGCTCGTGTTACCGACACTTATTTGTAGTAGGGGTTACAAACGGGCGAGAGAGGGAGAAGGTCCCAAGTCTCTGATGGAAGGATCAAATGGAGTTGAGTTTACTTGAACTCGTTGAGCCCTTGAGCCGTCTCCTTCGTGGGGCGTCCTGCTTCCCCTTTTATAGATGAAGGGGAAGGCGCAGGTTACACAAGAGAGAGAGAGAGAGAGAGAGACAAGCGAGGAGGAAGAAGGCCTCCGGGGTCACGACGCCCTTCATCTCCTTTATGTGGGTGCCGCCGGTCCTGTAGATAATGACGGGGACGGCTGAGGGTGGCATGGAAGTCATACGGGGATTAGGTAGCACAACACTGGCACGCCCGACACTGTTGGCGATGTGAGCCCTCAAGTATGGCCTGTCGTGGCCGCCGGTCGCGTCAAGATGCGCCTACTCATTTTCTGGTGTCAGAAGTTTGACCCTAGGTTCGTACTCTTAGACTCGTAGTGGTTGGGGGCGGTACGGACCCCGTCGAGCGAGGCGGAATCCCCCTTCGAGGAGTCTGGTGAGGTGAAATCTATGCCCAAGGGGTCGGGCAAGACGAAGCCCGCACCCTTGGGGTCAGGCGTAACGAAGCCCGTGCCCTAGGGATCGGGCGAGACGAAGCCTGCGCCCTCACGGTCAGGCGTGACAGAGCCCACACCCTCAGGGTCGGACGAAGGAGCCTGTACCTTCGGGGTTGGATGAGTGTGACATCCGGCCCAGTTTGGAATTTGGCCCACAGTGGCCCATATGCAAGTTAATGAGATATTGTGGAGAGTTTAGTCCCACCTTGGTTGTTAAAGGTGGGATAGACCAACATATAAGGCTTCTAGAGTCCATCCCACCATCTCCGGGTTAATCCTTTTACGCGAAGCGAGGACGAAAGCGTAAGTGGGATGGTGGTAGGTGTGGTTTGCTCAGCGTGCAGAGCGGATCTGAGCCGTTTGGACTCTGGGGCGTTACAAATGGTATCAGAGCCGACCTTCGCGGCCACGGGCTCGTGCGGGTCAGGGGCGCGGACATGGGGGTTCATTGCGCGTGTAGGCCCTGCGGGGTGTATGGCATGGCACATGTGCCGGCACTGGGCGCACGGTTGCGTGTGCTAAGAGGGAACGTTTCTGGTCATCGTTTGCCCGGTTGTGGGTGTGTTGGGCCGACGAGGACGTCGGTTCCTTTGAGGGGGGTGTATGTGACATCCGGCCCAGTTTGGAATTTGGCCCATAGTGGCCCATATGCAAGTTAATGAGATATTGTGGAGAGTTTAGTCCCACCTTGGTTGTTAAAGGTGGGATAGACCAACATATAAGGCTTCTAGAGTCCATCCCACCATCCCCGGGTTAATCCTTTTACGCGAAGCGAGGATGAAAGCGTAAGTGGGATGGTGGTAGGTGTGGTTTGCTCAGCGTGCAGAGCGGATCTGAGCCGTTTGGACTCTGGGGCGTTACAAATGGTATCAGAGCCGACCTTCGCGGCCACGGGCGCGTGCGGGTCAGGGGCGCGGACATGGGGGTTCATTGCGCGTGTAGGCCCTGTGGGGTGTACGGCATGGCACATGTGCCGGCACTGGGCGCACGGTTGCATGTGCTAAGAGGGAACATTCCTGGTCATCGTTTGCCTAGTTGTGGGTGTGTTGGGCCGACGAGGATGTCGATTCCTTTGAGGGGGGTGTATGTGACATCCGGCCCAGTTTGGAATTTGGCCCATAGTGGCCCATATGCAAGTTAATGAGATATTGTGGAGAGTTTAGTCCCACCTTGGTTGTTAAAGGTGGGATAGACCAACATATAAGGCTTCTAGAGTCCATCCCACCATCCCCGGGTTAATCCTTTTACGCGAAGCAAGGATGAAAGCGTAAGTGGGATGGTGGTAGGTGTGGTTTGCTCAGCGTGTAGAGCGGATCTGAGCTGTTTGGACTCTGGGGCGTTACAATGAGACAGAGCCCGTACCTTCGGGGTCCAGCGAGACCAAAATACGCTCTTGATAATTTGAGCGAGTTAGCGTTCGTGGCCATCAGCTTTCTTCTTCCTCGTATCCCCAATACTGATACTCGACAGTAGCCCCTGAGCCTGTGGAGGAGTAGAATACTCCTTCAAAGGCTTTTTTAGATGGAAGGATTCTAAGGGTCTCGATCTCCCTTTGCGGGCCATGGGATGTCTTGGTAGGGTCGCGATTCCTTTCTGTCGCGTTTGGACTCTTCGGGAGCATGTAGCTACGGGATTCGAGGTGTCAGAAAAGATCTCTCTTGATTCTGATCCCTTGCCAGAAAACATCTCTCTTGATTCCGATCCCTTCCTAGGATCCGATCGATCCGCCATTGTCATGCGACCGCGTATTCGGTCTCCTTGCGAGTCCAACTTCCCCGAGCCCCCATGTGTAGCAAGAGTCCGGTCGAGGGGTCAGCTCATCTTGTGGTCGTCCTCTCTCTAGCATTTTTCGATAAAATAGAGGGGCTGAGCCATGCCATGTTTTCGTCGATGGATGAATCATGGTGCTCGGTGAGCTATTAACGGGCTAGTTCATGGTGCTCTAACGAGCCATAGAGGGTGCGGCATGGGTTAGCTGGTGACTGACTCTAGATTCTTGACGGCCAGTCCATGTAGTTCTCGGGTCTGTTCGATCGGTCCCAAGGGCTCATTGTCTTTCTTCGAGGAAAAACCATGGACCGTGCACCGACCAAGACTCGAACATGGTTCGGGATGCCCGTGGCACTCGAACGCTCGGGTGCTGGCCACTAGCGGGCACATCCTTAATCACCCACACTCTAAAGGTGCCCCAGAGCAATTTTGAACCCGTCGATGGGCCAACCTTTGAACTCCTAGGCCTGAATGGGCCATGGGATCATTTTTAGCTCATGTATCCCTCCTTACTTGTGGTGGTTTTTGGCCCATCGAGGGGGTGAACCGCTGTTAGGTGCACCCTTCGAGGAGCGGCTGGGGGTGGTGTGTGCACGATTCCCAAAGAGGTGACATGATGAGGCATGACAGGCGCATCGATCGAGGCAGACGGTTCGCCTCTCGCTCCACCTTCACCTATAACTAGGGTTTTTCCCTTCGTCTTTGATGCGCCTAACCGCAGTCTCATCCTCTCCGCTTCTCCGCCACAAGCGCTCGGATCTCTTACTCTCACTCTTCCATCGCTAGCGAAGTTCTCGTTCCTCCGCCCTTGCTTCATATGGAGTCATGGTATTGCTCTGACGTCATCCACGCACTCATGGAGGACCTCATCAAGTGTGGTCTTCTCCGTGGGAGAACCAAGGCGGTGGAGTGGCTCGTGCCCGGTCGTGAGGAGGCACCAGCGCCGCTCAACAGCTACGTCGTGTCCTTCGCGCCCTTCCATGAGTGTGGACTCACGATTCCTCCCCAGCCATTCCTCCGAGGGCTGCTGCACTACTACTAGATCGAGTTGCAGCACCTGAGTCCCAACTGGATCTAACACATCATGGCCTTCATCGCACTATGCGAAGGGTATCTGGGGATCGAACCCCACTTGGAGCCATGGAGGTACTTCTTCTCCGTCTCCCTACACAAGAAAAGGGAGAGAAGTGGGGACTTATCGATGCCGATGGGATGCACTGGTATTCACCTCTGGGGCCACCGGTCCTCCAAGTACATGACCTATCCGCTGTTGATGTCCAACAAAGGATGGCACGCGCTATGGTTCTATGTGAAGAACGCCGGCGCCGCCCCCTTGTCGGACTTCATCAGACGCCTAATCGAAGAGGCACCGCCGGTGTGGGGGTGGGGACCCCCCCCCGAGAAGGAAAAGAAAAGGCTCCGCGACCTCCTAGACGCCATCGTGTACCTAAAGAGCCAAGGCCTTCATGGGGCCAATGTCATCAGGGCATATCATATGAGGAGGGTGGTGCCGCTAATGGCGTGCGCCCTCCCAATGTACGGGATGATGCCCGACGCACAGCTTGACGGGATGGTGCTTGCCTAGGGGTCGCTCCATGACAACGAGGTCACGCAGCGCATCAAGGATGCGATAGAGGAGTCCGACGCCGTGTTCCTGATCCCATGACATCCCGTGATGTGATCGGATGCGGGCTTCATCGATCTGACAGTGGGGTTAGGCTTTTGGGCCTCTATCACTTCGCTGCCAGAGCATGCAGCTGTGAGGGCGCTGAACCGCATTGTAGATGAGAAGAGGAAGAAGGAGAAGGACGACAAGAAGGTGAAGCGGCGAGCGATGGAGCGGGCGAAGCTAGAATGAGGAAGGCGGTGGCAAGGCTCGGAGGAGGAGGAAGAAGGAGAAGAAGAAGGAGACGGCTCTAGGTCACCCGTCCAATGGGACGAGCTAGGAGGAGGCGACGAGGACCCGTATCTGCCGTGGGCAGGGCCTTTCCCATGGCATGACCCAGGGCAGGAGGGGGAGGACGTGCCCCTAGAGCTGGTGGAATCAAGGCGCCCCACTCCATTCGGGCCTTCCTCGGCGCCCCGGAGCCGGCGGGAACCGACCGCTCCACTCGGTCCGGGTCTTCCGAGGCGCCTGGAGCTAGCAGTAACTGGCCGCTCCACTTCAACCAGACCCTCCAAGGAGAGGGAGGGCTCGAAGCGGCATCGCGCTGATGAGGCGTAGCCGGGGTTGGGCGGACCGACCCCAAAATGTCATCGTCTGGTGGCGTCGAGGTGAGTTATTAAGAGTTTTTTTTGTCTTTTCGTTCTAATGAATTTTTGCCATAAACTGACTTTCATGTCCTTCGCAGCGTCGGAGGACACGGGACTCTTCTGAGGCTTGCGTTGAAGAAGAGCCTTGCCCTCCGGCAGACGTGCTAGGGGTCGGTTGGCGTTACGCCGGAGGCGAGCGGGAGTAGCGCCGGGGTGGCCACGGCGTCGACTGGGGGGGGGCAGCTGGTGGCTTCTTCCATGGGGGGGGGCAGATGAAGGAGGGAAGCGTCTAGGGTGCCCATGGTGAATGTGGCGTGGCCGGGTGTGGCCACGACATCATAAGCAGAAACGGCGCAACTGGAGCTGTCATCCACGCAGGTGGCCATGTCTACGGTGGGGTAGATGGAAGAGGGTGCACTGGAGGCATCCTTAGTGGATGTGGTGATGGGGCAGGCCTCCATGTCCATGTCATCCACCCCCTCTACCACCGAAGGGGCCGCTCCGGAGGGGTTGCTTCCGCAAGAGGGGCCGGCGCCGCTTGGGATCGGCATGGAGCCATCCCGGTCTCTGGTCTAGGTGGGCAGTGACCCGCACGCGTGGGGAGGATCCTAGATCCGATGGGTAGATCGGCGGGACCTGGGGGTGATGCGTTTTGCCCTTGACAACACTATGAAGGAGAGGGAATGGCGGAGCATCCACATGGAGGTTGGGCTGAAGAGACATGGTGGAGTGAGGGGCTGGCCACATAGCTCGCTACCGCCCGTCAGGAGGTGGCTGAGCTTGCCCTTGCCGCCTTGGAGCTGGCCGACCTACGAGTCAGGGAGAAGGATGCTCGTGATGATGCCCGTGAGGCCGGGGAGAAGCTCATGGCCTTGACCTAGAGGACGTGTGTAACAACCCAAAAATCCACACACCAAAAATCCCAACTACAAAATTTTTTCTTCAAAACCCCATGTGATGAAGAGTGACATTTGTAGGAGCTAACCCTAAGTGTTGCATTAGTCATAATCCAACTAAACAAACTCATAAGCATAGCATGTCACTTGTTGTATATGTGTGCTTAAAATCCCTAACACATACATTCCTGCATGCATTTTAATTCTAAACAAGTGAGTTGCCTTTTATTGATCTTTTGTTGTGCAAATAAAAGTGACCACTTATAATTAATTTATTATGCAATAAATTAATCACCTAAGTACCACCTAAGTATGTGGGCCCTACCAACCAGCCCTAAGCTCCACCCTTAATCAAGGTGCACACTTGTACAATGAAACTAAATAAATCAAACCCTAACCAAAATTGGCAACAAATAAAAGAGAAAGGAAAGAAGAGGGAGCAGCAGCAGCCCAGGCCTGCTCGGCCTTGCGAGCTAGCCCAGCCGAGCCCGCCTGCCCTCCCACTCGCACACGCGGCCCATGAAGCTGGCCCAACAACACCCTACCGCCCGCGCGCGCACAAGCCACTCATGAGCCAGACCCGCCCGTCAGCCGTCACGCACCGCACGCCGCCGCATCAGGATAAGCTAACAAACGGAGCCCCTCTGTCAGCCGCCCAGCTATAGCGTCGTCGTCTTCCCCATGCTCCCTCCACCACGCGACCGGGAGCCAACCGCGGAGCAAGCATGGGCCCGGGGTCACACACATCGCATGACCCTATCCCCCACCTTAGCGCCACGCCCACGCAACCGCCCCCGCACGCGAGAGCCGTTCGATGCGCTCGGCGCATCACTAGCCGTTCCGCCATCCGCCATGGATGAGCATGGAGCTCGGCCTATAAAAGGAGGACCCCAAGCCCTAGCCCTCCATTCACCTCGCCGCCGCCGTGCGGTTCACACCAGCACACTAAGCCGAGGGACAAGAGGAGGAGAGGCGCGGAGGAGGACGCCGCCGCTGGAGTAGAGGAAGGCGCCACCGTCTTCTTCCACGAGCCGGCACAGCACCACGCACCGCTACATGGCCGCACCGTCATCACCACACCGCCACTCCGCACCTCCAAGCACACCGCGGTGAGCACCTTGGCTGAGACCTCTCCAAGCCCATCGGGAACGCCATCGCAAGGCACGCACTCGCCGTGCTCGCAACACCCCACGGCGAGGTCACCACGGTGCGGTTACGCGCCATCGCGCCAACACCGACCTTGCTACAGCCCACGAACACGTGATGCACCCATTTAGTGATGAGGAGAGCATGGGAGAGACCCTGACCATGGGGCACACTGGAGCTACCCTACCGTCGGAACGCCGCCGCCATGGCGCGGCCACCGCATGTGCATCCGGCCACCTCGCTAGACTAGGAGTGGCCATAGAGCACCGCCGTGACACCTGGATGATAGCCGTATAGACCAAGAAGCCGTTAGCCGGCCGCAGCGCCTTGGCCATGTGCACCGGACCTCGGGTGGAGCTCCACCGTGCACCACCACTATGTGCGGACTCCACCGCGCCTTATGGTCGTCGTCGACGCTACACTATGCCTTCCCGCTAATTGTCTGAAGGAAGACGGGGCACCAGGACCCCTGGAATTGCCCCTAGATGCCTTGCCGACGAGCACTGCCACACCGAGCCGCCGTTCACCGTGGCCAGAGCCCTAGGAAGCCCTAGCCGTCGCCCCGACCCCACCGTCGTAGTCGCCATGGCATGGGGAAGCTATTGCCAACCCTAATCGGACGCTAGCACCGCTGTGAGGGCTCGCCGGTGACCTCACCGCCGGTGGGAGCCCCGTCGGGGAAGACAAGGGGATTTTCCCCTCGCCGGCCACACGTCCGTGCACTTGGCGCACGTGAACCGAACCCTGGGAAGGAGTAAGTGGACCAAGTCCTTCATAGACTGGCTCTACGGTCTATGGACCAACGCAGGTGGGTTCACCATGAACCGTGCCTCACCTGCGCCCGTGGACCACGGCCCGTTAGTGGCCTAGTAAGACAACGTGGCCGCACCAGCGCGCGCCTGTTGATGCAAAAGTGGATCTGCAAACACAAAGGGCTAATACACGAATCGATATCCAGAGCGTGCCAGTCGATTTGACCTGTTAATCGACAAGGATGAAGATACGAGCACTTTGGTCCTGACAACAGCGATACGCCCGAAAGTCACGGCCAAGGGGTACTCACGCGGAACTCGAGAATCGCCGAAGGTCGCACTGAGACAATGCAACTCGCCAAATCAATGAGAACTCGTAAAAAGAAAAATATGCAAATTGATGAAGTCGCCGAAAAATAAGTAGATGTAAATAGGAGTAAAACTTGGTTTTGATATTGATTTCTCCCTATTACATTGCCCCTCGCTCCATATTTATACCCTGATCTAAAGAGACACAACCAAACACAACTAGGACACCAAACCCATATCTAAGGAAACACGTGACTCTTACATGAGTCATACTCTAACAAATATAGAAAAGGAAATCAACTCCTATCTATTTCCCTGTCCGCCTCAATTACGATGGAAATCTCACCGTCCTCCTTCCCATGCATACTACTCCCTGTTTCATCGGTAGTAGTCTTCAAGTCTTCCTTCATCGGCATACTCCCCGTTTCATCGGCAGTAGTCTTCAAGTCTTCCTTCATCGGCATACTCTCCTGTTTCATCGGCAGAGTCTTCAAGCCTCAAGCCTCCCTTCATCGGCATCAACAATAACACCTCCAACCTCATCGGCAACGCCTGAGTCTAAATCAACCTTTCCATCGACCACCACCACTATCGGCCACCATCTTTACAAAGTGGCTTTCGCCGGTTATCGAGTATACTGAGAACTTTCCCCTTGCCGATCAGTCCACTCCGATCATTTTGACACGTGCAAAAAAGCGGTGTCAACACATGCCCCCAATTTGGAGTATAAAACCATTAATGCTCCAAAATTTACTCCAGATAACATTTGCCTTCGCTTTGATTATCGTAACTCATTCTCCAAGCCAAAACTTGATCTATTATCAAATCCAATCAAATCTAATCCTGATTCACGCACTTCAGTAAACATCGCACAATCGCCAACCACTCTTGCCTTGATTATGATCAAGATACCAAAACAATAACCCATCGGCAAGATCTTAACATGATAATGTTGTCGTTTTCAGAATTAAAATATCCTGCATCGATACTTCTTCCAAATCATGATTACTTGCCATCAACTCATCTCCGCACAATCCCCCGATTATCGTGCGAACAGTTACCATATCCATCTGAACCACCTCGACCTACATGCGCGCGGTATAGAGATAAGTCCAAAATACCCCTACCCCAAGCGGCTTATAAATAGATTCCTCCGGAACACTCGTCTTCTACCCTCAGACCCCAATCTTTGACATTTTCTCTTTCCGGCGGCGACTCCGACGAACAACTGCGCGACCTCAACCAACAAGAACTCTTCTCCAGCGTTAACCTCAAGTCTCCGGCTCGTGCCCCCATCTTCCTCAAGATAATGGCAATCAACTTCAACGTCCCTGCGGTTCGCTCCACTTCCATTACCTTTTACTTTGATCCCCCTAGTTTTCGCAAATCCATACGGTTGGTGATTTTTCCTTTCTTTTGTTCTCCGGATCCTTTAAACTTAGGAACTGCGCAACAAATTAGTTATTCCAACCGATCGGCCCGCATGTCCAATGCCTAGGACCAATGGGCAACCCAGATCCGATCGATCGATTAATGCTGAGAGGTTAACAGAATCCCTTTTAGAGCCCAAAATTTCTCTCTAAATTTATGGAAAGACACATTCGATCTTGGCCCAAGACCACCAAAGGGTGGAAAGATTGGTACTTGAGGGTTAATAGATCGATGCAAGTATCTTTGGGCAAGTAACGGAAGTTAGACCAATGCATTAGGCTATCTATTGCCGATATGCGAGAAGAATGAATCAATGATGATTGCATTTGCTTACTTACAGTCGACACAACAAACACTTTTATGTTTGGACATGGCCCATCTACTCCCACACTTGCCGATGTCCACATGCTCTTTGGCTTGGATATTTCAGCCGCCGATGAAGGCTCCATCTATGGTAGAAAATCTGAATATAGGGTGAATACCCGCAACATCGGGCCAGTTGGATGGGGTACATTCAAGAATACCGTAAGACCGGGACACTTAACCGGAGGGAACATGCCACATTCTTGAATATGTGGTTAGAAAAATTTATTTTACGTGGTCGATCAAGAGGACCAACCAACGCCTTCCTCCCCAGCAATTTGAACTTTTGGCTAATGGTGTAAGGTTTCCTCTGGCCGATACCTTCCGAGCTCCACTTATCATCTTCTTCATCAAGTGTCTCGAAACTTACGCTTGGCGAACCCATCGGCAACCTAGGAGGCCCGTGGTGGTTTATCAACATGTGGTTGAATGCACATATGCACAAACGTTTGCAATGGGACTTTTTTGCCCAACAATTCCCACGAGAAATTGCTGAAGACCATGTGCTCGGGGATGATGAATCGGCAACACGCTCACCCCTCAATTTTGGTGAAGCCATAATTGTCCTTCCTGGAACAGAGGCCAATGAAGACCAGATCGGTAGATTCTTCCAAAGCTTCTACAATGGTCTTTCTCGTGATCATAGGGCCTGGGTACCTTATATTGATGAGGAAAATAGATTCCCCCTTCTTTTCAACTTTGCTGATGACACCCTGAATCACGATAAGGAACTCATGATGGCCATCATTACTCCCAGGGCAATTCCAGTAAATACATTTGGTAGCGGGAAAAACACCAACATTACGTATGAATTTTACAATCCATCCGGCAGTATCCCCGTCAATTGGCTTTTGGGCAGCGCCAATCAAACTTTGCTTTGCCGATGTGATCAAACCGTGGAAACAATCACCGTGGAACAGATTGGAACAAGGTAGTACAACTCTCCCCGATGCCGATACTACGAGATGTTGATATATCCACGGACGCCGGTATCCTTCATCACCAAAGTCATATAAGCAATGGTGGCGAGAGTGGAAGGAACAACCATTTGCAACTTCACGCTCACACATATCGGCACATGATCGACCTGAATATGCCATCCACCGATTGATGAGAAGTTCCTTTTAACTCATACGCTTTTCCTTCATATATCGATGAATCGACTCTCTTATGACGGGTTAACAACTTGACACCATATGTGAGCAAAAGTGGGAAACCCTTCGATCTTTGACTGTTTCTCCGATATCATCAATCGGCTACAACGCCCCCACCTTAATCGCTTTGACTCACCGGAAGATCCGTACCAAGACCATCACCTCTAAGTCCAAATTGGCTACAACTAGGGCCACTCCATCATTTCTTTGCTACAACCTTGGTCAAGGCATTCAAGGTAACAACCTTGTTTATTTCTACTTATGCCGATCACAAACTCGTATTAACATTAACCATCGAGGGTAAGAGCTGCTTCTTTGGATCGTCATCGGCAATTCCTCCGATATCAAGCACCACTTCTTTTGACAAACCTTCAGAGGTATCCTCTTGACTTTTCATTTTATCTCGTTAAATATTATACCTTACACTTGTTTTGCGGCAACAATTGGGTACATCGGCAAGCGTGCATCGGATATCCAAGCTTCACAACCAACAAGTGCCGATGCCCCTGACCAATCATTGCCGATGCCCAAGCAAAGCGCAAAGCTTTAACAGATCTTCGAGGCACAACCAAAACGACAAAGGTCCATGCCGATCCCTAATACGCCCCAATGTCATCGGTCATCATACCTCAAGAGCCAACCACCGATGAAAATTCTGAGAGGATATCCCATCGGCAAGCTCAGCCGATCCCCACACGGCATACTCAGGTTGCTTCCTCCATCAAGCACGTGAAATTGCCTTGAAACAGTAAACCGATTAACCTAGCTGATTTACAATACTCATACTTATCCTTAATCGACCTCCTTTTCTTTCCTCGGGAACAAGACTCCCCAAACAAAGCCTATTCTCCTTTGCTATTGACGTCTCTCGGCGATGATGGAGAGGAAACAAGTTCTTCCCTTGCCTTTGGGAACAATATCGGCAAAAACTAAGACCAAGTTGGAAGCTCTCCTGAACTTGCTACAAAGCAGGATACCGCCTAACCGGTAGATGACTCGGACCCATAAAGGCAATTTTCAAAACAATCCGTGGCGAGGTCCCGCCGATGTTGAAGAAGTACTCTTCCCAATGAGCCCATTTAGAAAGCCGCCAACTACAATATCAGCGGGCTGCTCAACGTATTGCCGATAGAGCAGCTCAGGCTCAACTCAAAGAAGAGATGCTACAAGCTGAAACAAATTGCCGATGAGAAGCACAAGGGCATCGGCAACTTGCGCATTTCGAGTCTTGAACTTAAACAGAAAATCTTGGATTTATCGGCAAGGAAGATGGCTCTATTGGCTGAATTGAAAGAAGTCGATGCAGCCTTAACTCATGCCCAACAAGAAGAAAGCTAGCTACCCAATGCCATCAAAGCCCTTGAGCAAAAAAAGAGATATCCGAGCTCGCAAAGCTTTGGCCATGAAGAAAAAACTCAAGCTCGTGGAGGTCTTTGCCGATGGCGATACCAAAGAAATGGAGGAAGCCGACCAGATTCGCTGCGTGCGATATTAGCTATCAATCCTTGTTGAACTTGTAATCTTGTTTATTGTATCGGCACTTTATGAGACATTGACATCCTTGCATAATTTTAGCCGATAGGATTGTTATCGAACGTATACTTTTATGCATCCATCCGGATACTAGGGTAATATTTCTTTAAATATTTTCCATTTAATGCTCTGGGAAACACAACCCCTTGAGGGTTTCTAGAATATATGCGTTTACGAGAATGGTGATTTATCCGATATGGACCTTCCCAATTAGGAGACCACTTTCCAAACTTTGAACTTTTAGTCCCAATCGGTAAAATCAATTTCAGCACAGATCTCCATCAGCAAACTCCTTTACCTTCACCTTTTTGTCATACCATCGGCTACTCTTTTCTTATTCTCTTCGATGCTAACTAAAGCCCTTAACCGATGACCCGCCACATCTTCCAACTCATCCTTCATAAGAGTATTATAATCATCGGTTGTCATTTGATTTTGAGAACGATTCGCCTAGAGCCAACTTTAATTTCCCAAGGCAACATTGCATCGTGTCCATATACTAACCGATAAGGCGTTACTTTGGTTGCACCATGACATGACATCCGATATGACCACAAGGCCTCATTTAATCTTGTATGCCACCTCCTAGGATATTCTTCAATTTTGCGCTTAATGAGTTTGATGATCCCTTTGTTAGAAGCCTCGGCTTGACCATTAGCTTGAGCATAATATGGAGAAGAATTTAAAACTTTAATTCCCATACCTACTGACAAACTCATCAAATTCTCTGATGTAAACATAGTGCCCACGATCGGTAGTGATAGTCTCGAGGAATACCAAATCGGTAAACAATATGCTCTTTCACAAAATCAATCATATTAACCGATGTCACCTTTTTTAAAGGAATTGCCTCAACCCATTTTGTGAAATAATCGGTAGCAAACAGAATAAATTTATGTCCTTTACTCGATGGCGGATAAATCGACCAATGAGATCAATAGCCCATCCAGGAACGGCCATGGTTTGATTATAGGGTTCATAACCGATGCAGGCGCTCTTTGAATATTACCAAACTTTTGACACCCCTGACATCCTTTAAAATATTTAAAACAATCTTCAAGAATAGTCGACCAATAGTACCCATTCCTTCTGATCATCCACTTCATCTTGAAAGCCGATTGATGCGCCCCACACACTCCTTCATGAATTTCACCCATCAAGCTTTTCGATTCATTACTGCTAACACATCTAAGTAAAACTCCATCTATAGTTCGATAATATAATTCATCATCGAGGAGCACATATTTGGTAGCTTGGAACCTTATACGTCTCTCAACCTTTCTATATGGATCCTTTAAATAATCGACAATCTCCTTCCTCCGATCCATCGGTATCAAGCTGCAGAGATGTTAGCACTTCCTGAATAGGCTGATACCCTGAAGCATGCTGAGCTAGTCGATTAGCTTCCTCATTATGCAATCGAGAGATATGTTCAAGACGAAAATCTCTAAATCCTTTCAACAATTGCAAACATCTTTCATAATACGAAATCAAAGCTTCACTTCGGCATTCATAAATTCCAGCCAATTGATTTATAACTAGCATAGAATCACCAAAGATTTCAACAGCATCGGCACGTATCTCCTTCAGTAATTCTAACCCTTTTATCAAGGCTTGGTATTCAGCCTGATTGTTTGTCGATGTAGCAACAATTGGTAATGAAAACTCATACTTCCTTCCTTGAGGTGAAATCAACACAATGCCGATACCTGCTCCTTCACCACATGTGGACCCATCGAAGAAAAGTGTCCAAGGGGCAATCTCCAGAGAGTCCACTGTATTACAATGCTGAGTGACGAAATCAGCCATAACTTGCCCCTTAACTGCCTTGGTCGATTCGTAACGTAGTTCAAATTCTGATAATGCTAAAATCCACTTGCCGATTCTACCACTTAATATCGGCATTGACAGCATGTACTTGACTACGTCGTCTTTGCATATGACCGTACATTCGGCAGATAACAAATAATGCCTTAATTTGACACAAGAAAAGTATAAACACAGACATAATTTTTCGATGGCGAATACCTCGTCTCTCAGCATCCACTAATCTTCTGCTCAAATAATAAATAACACGTTCTTTCCCTTCAAATTCTTGAATAAGAGCTGAACCGATAACTGTATCATCAGTTGACAAATATAACCTGAAAGGCTTCCCGTGTTGAGGTGGAACTAGCACTGGAGGATTTGTTAAATATTTCTTAATTTCATCGAGGGCTAACTGCTGCTCGGCTCCCCATACAAATTCCTGATCGGCTTTCAATTTAAGTAGTGGTGAAAGCCTTGATCTTACCCGACAGATTAGATATGAACCTTCTAATGAAATTAATCTTACCGATCAAAGATTGCAATTCAGTCTTATTGACAGGAGCAACCACCTTGTTAATCGCATCAATAGACTTTCTACTGATTTCGATGCCCCGCTGATGCACCATAAAACCCAAGAATTGTCCTGCCGATACACCAAATGCACATTTATTAGGATTCATCTTCAATCCATGCTTCCTTGTGCACTCCAGTATCTTTCGTAGATCGGCTAAATGTTTTGTGATATCTCCGGACTTAATCACCACATCATCAATGTAAATCTCCACTAATGTGCCGATGTATTCATGAAAAATAAAGTTCATAGCTCTCTGATAAGTAGCGCCGGCATTTTTCAAACCAAACGTCATAACTATCCACTCAAACAACCCCACATGACCTGGACATCTGAAAGCAGTCTTGGGAATATCTTCTTCAGCCATGAATATTTGATTGTAGCCTGCATTACCATCCATGAAGCTAATAATTTGATGCCCATTTGCGGCATCAATCAATAAATCAAACAATCGGCATTGGATAGCCATCCATCGGTGTGGCTTTGTTGAGATTCACGAAATCAATACAAACACGAAGTTTTCCATTTTCTTATAAGCAGGAACCACATTAGAGATCCACTCGCATATCGACCTTTGCCGAATAAACTTTGCCTCAATTAATTTAGTTATTTCGGCCTTAATATCGGGAAGTATATTAGGGTTGCATCGGTAGTATTTGGCTGCCGATGATGTGGCCGAAATCCAGATTTGATAGGTAACCGATGTTCAACTACCGATCGGTCTAATCCAGGCATCTCAGTATAATCCCAAGCAAAACAATCTTTATACTCTTTTAACACATCAATTATTTGCTGCTTACACTTGGAATCTAACTTAGCACTAATAAAAGTAGGT
Source organism: Miscanthus lutarioriparius (assembly GCA_904845875.1). Taxonomy (NCBI): domain Eukaryota; kingdom Viridiplantae; phylum Streptophyta; class Magnoliopsida; order Poales; family Poaceae; genus Miscanthus; species Miscanthus lutarioriparius. Next base: position 7,862,300 of record CAJGYO010000009.1, on the reverse strand, counting down.
CTTGGCCTATCGCCATCACCGATATCTACTTCTACTAAATCATCTGCCGATGTGAACCCTTGACCTAATTTTCCATCATCGGCAAACCTATCCATTAAAACTCTTCTTCAGAACCGACTGCTTGGATCGGTGGAATTTCATAATCAGCAACTCTAAGGAACTCTTTTTCCCAAGCTTCTCCCGATATGCATTTAGTTCGCTCATAAGTATCTCGATTCGCGATCGCGATGATATAAGAAGAATCACCGAGGACAACCTCAATCTTACCCCCAATCCTTTATCACGAGGCATTGATGCATTGTAGAAGGAACACAACAATTAGCATGAATCCAATCCCTCCCTAGAAGCAGATTATATGCACCCTTGCCGTTAATAACAAAGAACGTCGTCGGCAAGGTTTTGCTGCCGATGGTCAATTCAACGCATACTGCCCCTTTAGCCGGTGACACATTGCCTTCAAAATCTTTCAGCATCATATCGGTTTTGGTCAAGTCTTGATCTCCCTTACCAAGTTTCCGATACATCACATAAGGCATAATATTAATCGCAGCCCCTCCATCAATAAGTACCTTAGACACAGGCTGCCCATCAACTCTGCCCTTCACAAACAAAGCCTTAAGATGCTATCTCTCGTCATCGGTAGGTTTCTCAAAAACAGCCATCATTGGATCTAGTGTCAACTGAGCTACTTGATCAGAGAGAACAACTTCTTCCTCATTATCAGATAGTGCCAAAAACTCCATCGGCAATATGAATACCATATTAACATCTGCCGATGGACCCTTATTTTTGTGTTTTACCTGCCACTGCTGATGACCGGACCTCTCATTGGAGGAATTTTCCTCTTGGTATAAATCCTCCTGACGCTCACGTTGCATCCTCCTTCTCTGCGTCTTTGTCAGACCCTCCGGGCACCATCGAGGAAACTTGGTTTTCCAAACCGGCTGATAACAGGTCCTAGTTGACTCTACACGGCGTATATTAGGGTCCCTGTAGAATATTTCCTCATCGGGAACTCTTGCATTTGCCATTTCCTCAAGCTCCTCTTGATTCCTTGGAAAATATCCAGCGCGTTTACCAAGCCTTTCATGTACACTAAGTCTGCCCCCCAGCCGATCATGCACTGATGCTCTGCCTCTGATCGGCTCATTGATAAATAAACCCTGATTGCCAGGTTGAAACCTCCTTTCTGACCGATTGACCCCATAATAACCATTGCACTCAGGGCAATTTTCAACAGTTGGCAATTTAATACCTTCTTCCCAGCAATGGATAAAAAACAGGCACCTCCAATGATCTTTATGCCGATGCCATTCTTCCCGACGTCTTTCTTCCTGCTGTTGTCGATATCGATCATTACGCTGACGCCAACCCTGCTGCCTTCGATGAGTAATCACAATGCCAGGTCGAGGAGGTTGTTTGGAACTACTGCTTTCTCCCAGCAAACCCTTACTTTTTGCATCATCGGTAGTTATCCGATGTTGGGAATCCACTGACGCGTTTTTCTCAGCAGCCTCTGACGTCAATACCTTGGTCTTCCCTTTGGCCTCCAACGATTTCTTTGGAAAAGGGTGTTGATCAATTTTCATCGACCTCACGGGCATTGGAAGTACCAAACTTAATTCTCCCAGATTCAATAGCCGATTGTAAGCTGTTGCATGAACACCTTGCACTCATTTGTCTTTGTGTGAAGTTGCATTATGCCATTTGCGATACAAGATCTTCTTCAATTCTTCGCCGATGGGATCACATGATTAGGTGACAGCTAAATTTGGCCCTCTTGAAGCAGAAGATCAAATATCTTGTCGGCCTTGATGATATCAAAGGTAAACTTTTCTGGCTCTTTCTGACCAAAGGGACAAGATATCGGCCTTTTATTCTTTACCCACTCACCAAGCCGATAAGCGGGTTCTTCATCGAATCGAATCTCCTACTTCTTCAACAAATGATACTTTTTTATTTCAATTCTTTTTAGGTTCAAAACCCTAGTGTCTTGATCAGAAATCCTTTGCACAAGATGACCTGAGACTTTCAAACTCCGAGAAGCATATCATCTTTAAGATGTGGCAATAACCCTTGAAAGCCGGATCGGCAAGTTGCCGATCATCATCGACCCAGATTGTAGCACTTATTCTTTACATCTCTTAGCCTTTGCACAAAGCTTTCTACCGATTCATCATTTGTTGTCTCAATTTTACCAAATCGGTAAGCTTCTTTTCATGGATTCAAAGCAAAGAAATACTTATGAAATTGTTTTTCTAGATCAGCCCAAGTAATAATAGAATTCGGTGGTAATGAAATGAACCATGTAAATGCCGATCCGAGACAAAGATGATGAAAATAATCGAACCCTTAATTCATCTCTGCTAGCTACCTCTCCACATTGAATAATGAAGCGATTAGCGTGTTCCATTGTTGATGTATCATCTTGCCCGGAGAGAATTTAGTGAAATCTGGTACCTTGTACCGATTTGGGAGAGGAATTAAATCATATGCGGGGAGGGTATGGAGTCCGATAAGAATAAGTATTGACCTTGGGCTTTATCCCAAACTCGATCCTTCATAATTTACGCTATCTTATCGGCCCAAAAAGCATCACCTCCAACGTGGCGGCTGAATTTCTACAGGAGGTACCTGCTGATATCCTTCCACATATCTTTGTGGCCCACGATCTCCAGCAATCGGCATATTTGCCGTTACTTGTGGTCCATTAACCTGTTGGAAAGGATTCATCGGCTGAGCTGCCGATGCTTGATTCTGAAAACCAGCTTGCATATGACCTTGTTGAATCCCTGCAACCTGCCGATTTTGCTGAACTGTATGCTGAACAGGTAACTGTCCTGACCAACCATTATTAGAACTCATCGGTACAAAACTTACCGATGGCTGATAATTTGCTGACATTGTTGGATAATTATAACCAGCTTGAGGCATAAACTGAACCCCAGTTTGACTCATAACAGGGGCTTTCTGCTGTATCGGCAGTAAGCTTGCCGATAGATTTGAACTGGGCGTTTGAACCAAAGGCATCTGGAAACCCCCTGGAGTTGGTTGCACAGTAGTTGCTGTGGCATATTGAGGCACTTGGGCCATCGGCGAAATAGCCGATGGTATAGGAGCTTTTCCTACTGCATCAAACACTTGAGGTAATCCAGGATTGAAAGCAGATGACTCCGGAGGCATACCATATCCCCACCAATTAGCAGGAATCTGGCTATTTTGAGACACAGGACCTGACATAGCTGATGCCGATAGATCTGTATTAAGCTGAATTCGTCCTCCTGGTAGTACCGGATCTGATCGTATCGGTGTAGATTGAATATTAGGTAAACCTGCCGATACTGGAGAAGAAGTAACTTCTGTACCCACAACGGCCGAGGGAGCCGATGGAGTATTGACAGATGCCGGTTCTGGTTGGTGATAGGTAGGCCCAACATAATGCGGTGACGCTTGTCCTTCTTTGAGAGTTCGAACCACAGCATTATGAACAGTATTGGACAGCACATTGGAATGATTAATCAAAGCATGATTTATTGCAGAATTAACCATCTCTTGAAGTTTACCAGGATTGGAGTCAAAGGTAACCTGCCGAGGCAACGGCAAATCTTGCTTCTGGATGACTTGTCCACTCTTGTTCAGGCTAAACGATTTTAGACAAAGCTGCCTGTATTCTTCTACAGCCTTTTCCATAGCCTGCCTCTGCTCTTCCTTAAGATCTTCTTCTGATACCGCGATAATGTTCCCCGCATCGATCTCGGAATTGAACATATTGATCGGATTGATTGGTCCCACCAGGCGTGCCAAAAGATGTGTTGATGCAAAAGTGGATCTCGCAAACACAAAGGGCTAATACCCGAATCGATATCCAGGCGTGCAGTCGATTTGACCTGTTAATCGACAAGGATGAAGATATCCGAGCACTTTGGTCGACAACAGCGATACGCCCGAAAGTCACGGCCAAGGGGTACTCACGCGGAACTCGAGAATCGCCGAAGGTCGACCTTTGAGACAATGCAACTCGCCGAATCAATGAGAACTCGTAAAAAGAAAAATATGCAAATTGACGAAGTCGCCGAAAAATAAGTAGATGTAAATAGGAGTAAAACTTGGTTTTGATATTGATTTCTCCCTATTACATTGCCCCTCGCTCCATATTTATACCCTGATCTAAAGAGACACAACCAAACACAACTAGGACACCAAGCCCATATCTAAGGAAACACGTGACTCTTACATGAGTCATACTCTAACAAATATAGAAAAGGAAATCAACTCCTATCTATTTCCCTGTCCGCCTCAATTATGATGGAAATCTCACCGTCCTCCTTCCCATCGGCATACTCTCTGTTTCATCGGCAGTAGTCTTCAAGTCTTCCTTCATCGGCATACTCCCTGTTTCATCGGCAGTAGTCTTCAAGCCTCAAGCCTCCCTTCATCGGCATCGACAATAACACCTCCAACCTCATCGGCAACACCTGAGTCTAAATCAACCTTTCCATCGACCACCACCAGCTATCGGCCACCATCTTTACAAGCTGGCTTTCATCGGTTATCAGAGTATACAGTAACTTTCCCCTTGCCGATCAGTCCACTCCGATCATTTTGACACGTGCAAAAAACGGTGTCAACAGCGCCACGTGGCGGGCCAAAGCCCAGCCCGTATCCAGGCCCAACCGACCCAGTTTGGACTCGGCCTGGTTGACCATTGACCAGTCAACGTTGACCGTTGACCGGGGCCCACATGTCAGCGACACAGAGACTCTTGAACCCACATGTCAGGAGGTGACATCATGCTGATGTCGTGATGACGTCAGCGGGACCCACCTGTCAGCCGCGGTTTAGCTCTGATGGTGCCATGCTGACGTCATGATGCCACGTGAACCAGTCACAGTGTGACACGTGTCAGCCCTGAATTAATCAGCCTTTATTATTTTCAGAAATGGATTTAATCTTTGGAATTCATAACTAATTCATACGACCTCAGAAAAATATGAAACCAGGACCAAAATTCATCTAAAATCGAGCTCTACGCAATGAACCCATGTTTGAGTGCATTTGGCTCTTTTGAATTTTTATTGCTTCTTTGTGCTATTCTATAGACGTCGCTAACGCGACTATAATTCGATCGTATGCAGACTCGGAGGAGAACCAGACGGACGAGGATCGTGAGTACCGTGAAGAGTGCTAGGGACGACTTCACTGAAGGTGCCACATCCCACCCAACCTTGAGTTTGGCGATCTTATCTTCAAGCTGTTATGAATGAATGCTACTTTTGATTCCACCAATGCGGCGATATAATAATTTATGTAATTCCGCACTATTTGTACTATGATATTACATTGTATGGATGTGATATTCGACTAGAATTTGGGTAATATGATCTACAACAGTCTTATTACACTTCGACTCTGTGGTTTTTCCTTCGCGGAAATGAGGTCGTTTCAGTTGGTATCAGAGCCATACTTGACCCTAGGACGAAACCCTCAGAAATGGATGATAGAATAGGACGTGAACAACCCTTCTTTCGGTTATATACCGACCCTACATTTACTTTTATGCAAGGCTTATCTATTTATTGACCTGCTAACACCTGGTTCCTTAAAACATGCAGATGGCAACGAACGTCGAATGGCTGCTTCTAGGACTACTACCTCTGGACCACGCCAGGCTTACCTTTGACCTACGTGAGCTCGGGGGTTTTGCACAGACCCTCTGCCGAGTCCTCGTCACGTTAGGAGTCCCTGACGAGCTTGTCAAGGTCACCTACACCAGGAAGTCAGCTCAGGAAGGAGGAATCGAAGGACCGGTTGTCACCTCAGTCGAGTTCCCAGCTAGCACTACCTTACCTTCTGTCCTAGCTTTCGCCGAGTTAACTATAGAGGACACAGTTAAGGGGGGACTGTGAGCTGTCTCACACAAGGCACTTCGCAGAGTGATGAGGGACCACTACGAGCACCTGAAGACGATAGAGTTCCGTCTACTTCCCTAGGCCCTCAACCTCAGCCTTACCCCTAGTGAGCAGAGTTTCACAGCCGGCAGAGTTATCTTTGCCGAGGAGGACAGATGCCTTCGTGTCTTGGCTATCCACCTACTAGAGCAGGATAGGTACGTGACCTAGCTTGAGGAAAGGAGATGTCAGGACCAGGCCCTTTTGTGGGAGTACCAGGAGCGAGACTCGCAGGGAGCACAGGAGCGAGCTAGTCTGCTTGAGACAGTTGCCAAGCTACAGGACGAGCTCAACCATCGTGAAGAAGTCCACAGAGCCGAGGTCGCTAACTTACAGGACAAAGCCGCCGACCTAGGCAACAGGAACTGCTACCTCGACAGCAAGGTCTTGGAGTTGTAGAGAGAGTTGGACGACAAGAAGGCCGAGTTCAACCGCAGAGGAGACAGAGAGAGGTCCAAGGGGATTGATATGCTGAAAATCCAATCTCAGAACAAGACCATGACTCAGGAGCTAGGGGAGTTCAGGAAGAAGGCCATTCGCAACCAGGGTCACCTGATCGAGGTACTCAGGCAGAACGAGTACCTACAGGACAAGTGTGAGAGGACTTGGCAGGCTTGGCAGTAGTCTGACAAGAAGCGCCTCAGGGAGATGAAGGGTATGTGGGATCAGCTACCCAAGGAGATTCACAGCAAGACGAAGCCTAGGATAGAGGAGTTTGAGTTAGCTCCGACTCACCTCAACCTAGACGCCTGCCCTACCCTACCTGGAGCCAAGCCTATTGAGGAGCTCGCCGAGGCCTTGAAGTATGTGTCTCAACTTCACAAGTCTGACGAGGAGATCGAGATCGAGAACAGTCGTATCCCAACTGCGGTGTACGAGTTAGAGTAGATGACCCTGCATGGTCATGAGTCATGTCAGTGGCTTCCATAAGTTGTACCCCATGATGTACCCCTTATGAGATGTAATATGAGACACTATGCGTAGTACGATTCTCATGAGTCTTCAAGTGTAGCTACTGGAGATGATGCTATGTAATAAAACCCATGTAATGAATGTTTTGGATCTTATTGCATCTTATGGATCTTATTGCTTCTTTGTAATGAGTGTTGGATAGTATAAATGTTTTCTTTAAATCATCAAAATCATGTAATCATACTGAATTATAGCACTTATGGCACAAACACTAAAATTCCTATGATCTGTGTTGCAGATGTCGAACCGCCGATCTGCTCGCCTAATGAACCGTGGACGTGCGCCCACCCTCGAACCAGTCGAACCAAACGGGGGGCATGGTGGCAACAACTGTGGCCATGGCCGTGGCCGTGGACGTGGAGGGATACCCTTCAACCTGGAGAAACCCCGCCACTTGTTGAGGAGAACATTCTGCCACCACCACCACTGAACCTGGCAGAGGTGATGGCACAACAGACCTAGCTTCTTGCAGCTCTTGTAGATAGAGCAAACCATCACTAGGGAGGTCAGCAGAATGACTTCTAAAGGAAGCTGGAGGGATTTCTGAAGCTGAGGCCACCTACCTATGATGGCACCGACCCTGACCCGCTTGAAGCTGATGACTGGCTCAAGGAGGTGGAAAAGAAGCTCGACCTCACCACCTTCACCGACGATGAGTGTGTTGGAGCTGCCACACACCAACTCACAGGTGCAGCACGCGCCTGGTGGGACAATTTTAGTGATTCCCATGAGGACCCTGCCAACATCTCGTGGGATGAGTTCGCCAAAGCATTCACTGAGTATCACATTCCCAAGGGTATCATGGAGGCCAAAGCCGAGGAGTTCCACAACATCAAGATGGGAAAGGACAGGGTGACTGAGTACACCACTCGCTTCACCAACCTTCTACGCTATGCACCTTCCTATGTTGTAAACTCTGAGAAGGAGAAGCTGTACTATTACACAAGGGACTTAACCCGCACACCAAGCTAAAGTTTGGCGGTATTGAGAGTAGCACGCTGCGTGCTTTGGTGGATCGCTGCATCCAGATCGAGAAGGACCGTGCTGAAGCTAGAGAGGAGTACAGGGAGAGAAAGCGTAAGCCTAAGGAGTCTTTCTGTGGCCGTGATCGCAAGAGGTTCCGCAGAGATGCACCATCCAGGGAACGCTCTTGCCACAACAGGGATGACAACCCTATATCGAGTAGGGGTGGTGGAGGCTACACCACCAAATACTCCCGCCCTGCTCAGGATCGTTACACCTAGGACCGTTATGCTCAGGACCGCAACACTCAGGACCGTTCCAACCGTTCTCGCTCAGCGAATGAACGCCTAGCACAGAACCGCTCTGCACCAAGCACTAGAAACTGGAAGGCACCCGCGCCAACCCCTATAGGCAGTGCGCCTTTCACCTACTTCGCTTGTGGCCAACCGGGTCACAAAGCTGCTGAGTGCCCTCAGAACTCAGCCGTTCAGAAGTCTCAGTTCAAGGGATCTGCTACCCGTGGACGTCTCAACCATCTGGACACCGAGGAAGCACAAGCTGCCCCTGACGTTGTGTACGGTATGTTTTTAGTTAATGGCAATACTGCATCAGTTCTATTTGACTCTAGAGCAACTTGTTCTTACATATCATCCAAGTTTGCACGAGAGCATGACCTGCCTGTAACCCCATGTGGAAAGCCTATCATCACCAGCTCACCTTTAGGAGACCTAAAGTGCACCCACATCTGTAAGGGAGTGAGTATTACCATTGAGGGTCTTATCTTTAAAGCTGACCTAACCCTGTTACCTTCCACAAACCTAGATGTCATCTTAGGTATGGATTGGCTAACCATTCACCGAGGTATCATATCATGTTCACCTAGATTCGTCCAAGTGACCCACCCATCAGGCCAAGTTATTAGATGTGAACCCTAGTCCGGAAAGTCCACTTCTATCCTATGTGCCCTTAAAGCTAGTTCAGAATCACAAAAGAGGAGAAGACAGTTCATGATGTGCCTGTGGTCAGAGACTATCCCAATGTATTCCCTGAAGAATTACCGGGTATGCCACTAGACCGTGATGTAGAGTTCATCATTGATCTTTTGCCGAGAACAGGACCCATTGCCAAGAGACCCTATCGCATGTCAGTTGATGAACTAGCCGAGCTCAAGAAACAGCTTGATGAGCTCATCTCAAAGGGGTATATCAGACCGAGTGCTTCACCCTGGGGATCCCCTGTTTTGTTTGTAAAAAAGAAGGATGGCTCGATGAGAATGTGCATTGACTACCAGAACTTGAACGCAGTCACCATCAAGAACAAGTACCCTCTGCCAAGAATTGATGATCTGCTTGACCAGCTCAGAGGTGCCAAGTATTTCTCCAAGATTGATCTCAGATCTGACTATCATCAGATGAAGATTCGAGAGAGTGACATCCCGAAGACAACTTTTGTGACTAGGTATGGGCAGTTTGAGTTCACTGTGGTGTCCTTTGGACTCACGAATGCTCCCACCTACTTCATGAACATGATGAATAAGGTTTTCATGGATGAGCTAGATAAGTTCGTGGTAGTATTCATTGATGACATCCTTATTTATTCACCCACCGCTGAAGAACATGAACATCATCTGAGAGCTATGCTTGAGAAATTAGTCCAACATCAGCTCTACGCAAAGTTCAACAAATGCGAGTTTTGGCTACAGGAAGTTGCCTTCCTAGGCCATGTACTATCAGATGAAGGTGTTGCAGTTGACCCAGCTAAGATTGAAGCTATGAAAGAATGGGATCAACCTCGTAACATGACTGAAGTCAGAAGTTTCTTGGGATTGGCTAGATATTACCACCGATTCATCGAGAACTTTTCCAAGATTGCCCGTCCATTGACGAACCTTCTAAAGAAGACTAAGGAGTTTGAATGGACGCCCGAGTGCGAGCAAAGCTTCCAGGAATTGAAACAGAAGCTTACCACAACTCCTGTGCTAGCATTGCCTGATATCAACAAAGATTTCGTGGTCTATTGTGATGCATCCCATCAAGGACTTGGCTGTGTATTGATGCAAGGTGGAAGAGTGATAGCTTATGCTTCTCGATAGTTGAAAGAACACGAGAACCGTTACCCTACTCATGATCTTGAGTTAGCAGCAGTTGTGCATGCCTTGAAGATCTAGAGGCACTACTTGATAGGCAACAAGTGTGATATCTACACCGATTACAAGAGCTTGAAGTACTTTTTCACTCAAGAAGATTTGAATATGAGGCAACGCCGTTGGCTAGAGTTGATTAAAGACTATGACCTAGAAATTCACTATCATCTGGGAAAAGCTAATGTAGTCATAGATGCTCTTAGTCGTATGAGTTACTGTCACACTTTGATCACTGAATCTGTACCACCTGAGCTCAAGGAAGAGATTGAGGATTTCTAGCTTGAGATACTACCGCATGGCTTGTTGAATGAGCTCTGCATACAGTATGATCTCACAGATCGCATCCGTCAAGCTCAGAAAAATTGTGAAGAGATCGAATATCTCTGTGGTCTGATGAAACTAGGCTACAAGACCAACCACCATGAAGATGAACAAGGAACCATCTGGTTCAAGGACAGAATCTGTGTCCCTTCTGATCCAGCACTACAAGAGGAAGTTCTATCAGAAGCTCATGATTCTAAGTACTGTATTCACCCTGGAGGTTCAAAGATGTATCAAGACTTGAAGAAACACTTTTGTTGGAAAGGCATGAAGACAGACATTGTGGGACATGTGGCACGATGTGACACCTGTAATAGAGTCAAGGCTGAACATCAAAGGCCTGCAGGATTGTTAAAGCCTCTTGACGTTCCCGAGTGGAAATGGGAGAGCATATCCATGGATTTCATAGTTGGATTGCCCCGTTCACAAAAAGGCAATGATTCCATTTGGGTGATTGTTGATCGTTTGACCAAGGTTGCTCACTTTGTACCAGTTAAGACCAAGACCGATGCCAAAAAGTTAGCAGATCTATATGTTGAGCATATTCTCAGACTGCATGGAGCTCCCTCTAGTATTGTATCTGATCGTGGTCCTCAGTTTATGTCCCAATTCTGGGAAGCCCTGCACAAGTCCATTGGAACCAAACTTGATTTCAGTACCGCTTATCACCCACAGACAGATGGATAGACTGAACGAGTGAATCAAATCTTAGAAGACATGCTTTGCACTAGTGTACTAAATTATGGCTCTAATTGGGAGAAATGCCTACCCTATGCAGAGTTCTCTTACAACAACAGCTACCAAGCCAGTATCAAGATGTCACCGTTTGAAGCTCTGTATGGCAGACCTTGTAAGACACCTTTGATGTGGTCTCAACTAGGGCAAAGATCGTTCTTTGACTCTGCTAAGATTCAAGATGCCAAAGAAGGAGTTGCTCAAGTAAAGGAGAATTTGAGAATTGCTCAAAGTCAATACAAGAGCTATGCTGACAAAAGAAGAAGAGAACTTGAGTTCAATGTGGGAGACTTTCGTCTATCTCAAGGTATCCCCGCTATGTGGAACTATCAGATTCCATGTGAAAGGAAAGCTCACCCCTAGATTTGTTGGGCCATACAAGATCCGCAAGAGGATTGGAAAACTCGCTTACAAACTTGAGCTACCTGAGGAATTGGTGGGTGTACATCCTGTATTCCATGTCTCACAGCTACGCAAGTGTTTGAGAGTGCCCGATGAAGTAATCCCGACTGATACACTTGACATTCAGAACACTCTTGAGTATAAAGAACATCCTATCCAAATTCTGGGTAGAGATACCAAAGAGACCCGGAGCAAAACTATTCCTATGTGCAAGATCCAATGGAGCAATCACACTGAGAGAGAAGCAACATGGGAGAAAGAGTCTGACCTTTGGCTACAATATCCTTATCTCTTCGAAGGGTACGTTATGCTTTAATCTCGGGGACGAGATTCTGTTAAGGGGGTAGGACTGTAACAACCCAAAAATCCACACACCAAAAATCCCAACTACAAAATTTTTTCTTCAAAACCCCATGTGATGATGAGTGACATTTGTAGGAGCTAACCCTAAGTGTTGCATTAGTCGTAATCCAACTAAACAAACTCATAAGCATAGCATGTCACTAGTTGTATATGTGTGTTTAAAATCCATAACACATACATTCCTGCATGCATTTTAATTCTAAACAAGTGAGTTGCCTTTTATTGATCTTTTGTTGTGCAAATAAAAGTGACCACTTATAATTAATTTATTATGCAATAAATTAATCACCTAAGTACCACCTAAGTATGTGGGCCCCACCAACCAGCCCTAAGCTCCACCCTTAATCAAGGTGCACACTTGTACAATGAAACTAAATAAATCAAACCCTAACCAAAATTGGCAACAAATAAAAGAGAAAGGAAAGAAGAGGGAGCAACAGCAGCCCAGGCCTGCTCGGCCTTGCGAGCTAGCCCGGCCGAGCCCGCCTGCCCTCCCACTCACGCATGCGGCCCACGAAGCCAGCCCAGCAACACCCTACCGCCCGCTCGCGCACAAGCCGCTGACGAGCCGGACCCGCCCGTCAGTCGTCACGCACCGCACGCCGCTGCATCAGGACAAGCTGACAAACGGGGCCCCTCTGTCAGCAGACCAGCTACAGCATCGTCGTCTTCCCCACGCTCCCTCCACCACGCGACTAGGAGCCGACCGTAGAGCAGGCACGGGCCCGGGGTCACGCACATCGCATGACCCTGTTCCCCACCTTAGCGTCGTGCCCATGCAACCGCCCCCGCACGTGAGAGCCGTCCGATGCGCTCAGCGCATCACCAGTCGTTCCACCATCCACCATGGATGAGCATGGAGCTCGACCTATAAAAGGAGGACCCCGAGCCCTAGCCCTCCATTCACCTCGCCGCCGCCGTGCGGTTCGCACCAGCACACTAAGCCGAGGGACGAGAGGAGAAGGAGAGGCACGGAGGAGGATGCCATCGCCGGAGTAGAGGAAGGTGCCACCATCTTCTTCCTCGAGTCAGCGCAGCACCACGCATCGCTACATGGCCGCACCGTCATCACCACACCGCCGCTCCGCACCACCAAGCACACCGTGGTGAGCACCTTGGCTGAGACCTCTCCAAGACTGTCGGGAATGCCATCGCAAGGCACGCGCTCGCCGCGCTCACAACACCCCGCAGCGAGGTCACCACGGTGCGGTTATGCGCCATCGCGACCAACACCGACCTCGCTACAGCCCGTGAACACGTGATGCACCCATTTAGTGATGAGGAGAGCATGGGAGAGACCCTGACCACGGGGCATGCCGGAGCTACCCTACCGCGGAACACCGCCGCCATGGCGTGGACACCGCATGCGCATCCGGCCGCCTCGCTGGACTAGGAGTGGCCGTAGAGCACCGCCGTGACACCTAGATGCTAGCCGTACAGACCAAGGAGCCATTAGCCGGCCGCAGCGCCTTGGCCATGTACACCGGACCTTGGGTGGAGCTCCACCGTGCACCACCACCACGTGCGGACTCCACCGTGCCTTATGGTCATCGTCGACACTACACTATGCCTCCCCGCTAACTATCTGAAGGAAGACGAGGCACCAGGACCCCTAGAATTGCCCCTAGATGCCTCGCCGATGAGCACCGCCACACCGAGCCGCTGTTCACCGTGGCCAGAGCCCTAGGAAGCCCTAGCCGTCGCCCCGACTCCACCATCGCAGTCGCCATGGCATGGGGAAGCTATTGCCTACCCTAATCGGACGCTAGCGCCGCCGCGGGGGCTCGCCGGTGACCTCACCGCCGGCGGGAGCCCCGTCGGGGAAGAGAAGGGGATTTTCCCCTCGCCGGCCACACGTCCGTGCACTTGGTGCACGTGAACCGAACCCTGGGAAGGAGTAAGTGGACCAAGTCCTTCATAGACCGGCTCTGCAGTCTATGGACCAACGCAGGTGGGTTCACCATGAACCACGGCCCGTGGACCACGGCCTAGTAAGACGTCGTGATGACGTCAGTGGGACCCACCTGTCAGTCGCGGTTTAGCTCTGATGACGCCGTGCTGACGTCAGCATGCCACGTGAACCAGTCACAGCGTGACACGTGTCAGCCCTAAATTAATCAGCCTTTATTATTTTCAGAAATGGATTTAATCTTCGGAATTCATAACTAATTCATACGACCTCGGAAAAATATGAAACTAGGACCAAAATTCATCTAAAATCGAGCTCTATGCAATGAACCCATGTTTGAGTGCATTTGGCCCTTTTGAATTTTCATTGCTTCTTTGTGCTATTCTATAGACGTCGCTAACGCGACTATAATTCGATCGTATGCAGACTCGAAGGAGAACCAGACGGATGAGGATCATGAGTACCGTGAGGAGTGAGGGGACGACTTCACTAAAGGTGCCACATCCTACCCAACCTCGTAGCACCTATTACGCATGGCTAATATAGAACTGCTATTGCTTTACTTTATTATTATATTCACACTATGATAGGATTTGCATGGTAGTATGCTTACTTGATGGCCTTTACCTTGACGCAACCTTACCCCTGCTTACCCTGCTATTAGGCTAGACACACGCTTGCTGCTATATTTCATTGCTTATTACTTCTACTACGCTTGTACTACATTGATGCGTGGTGAAAACTAGTGTTATCTGGACTATGGGGGGAGTGCTGCGTGTGTGACTTGGGTGCGTTGAGGGTGAGGGTTGTGTCGACCAAGTTGGAATATACGATGAGCCTGGGGCAAGTCTTGCCACGAGGTGCTACCTGGGCAGCCCTGGAAATGGATACCTGTGGTGGGTAAATGGTATATGAGGTGGCCCTGGGTGTGAACCTATGATGGGAGGAGCCCGGGGTGGAGGTGCTGTGGTGGCACGGTAAATGGAAACCCTGATGAAGACATTCTGGCTTGGTCATCCCTAAGGACTTACTAGTACTCAGATTCACCAGGAAGCCTTACATACCACTCGCCCTATATGGTGCGGGACGGCCGGACTACTTGGTAGGATATTGCCACTACTGCTAGGTTGATAGCGGACAGTGCAAGGAGGTACGGGGCGTGGAGGATTCCCCCACACCCTTTCGAGACTTCATAGAGACCTTATGGACCCGGCTCATGACTCATAGTTTCAGCCACCCCAGACTAGACTTGGGGTGTACCAGGGCTGAATGGTAGGGTGGCATTATCCTAGGCTAGCAAGCAACCAGAATCAGCCCAGTTGACGACGGTCAGCGAGGAAGGCGGATCTTGTGGTTATGTAAAACCTCTGCAGAGTGTATGGTTGATTGATCAATACATATGCTGACTTGTCGGCTATGGACCTTTCCTGGGTTTCGCTTAAACTAGATAGTGAGATGAGTCCTTCTCTTCTTCCCCCTGTGAGTGAGTGTTCGGTCATAGCCAGGGGCTACGGGCCATGAGACAGTGCCAAGAGGGAGTTGGCCTATCGACTGAGCGATGGTATGGTGGTGATGTGGTGATGGTGTGGAGATGGTGGTATATCGATCCTGGGATCGAAACCTGGTTTTGGATAGAAATGGGGTGGAATAGGTGTGGGAATGGTGTTAAAACTTGACGAACTACTATTATATACTTGATATGCTAATACATAGGAAAACCCTAGCCTTATAGGTTCCTTTTGATTATATCCAACCTGCATCCAATTTCCACAAAGCAATGCTCATAGGGTGGGAGTGGCCAGTACAAATCGTACTGATAAACTTTGACACACAGGTTTTGCTGAGGAGTATAGCTCTGAGGAGTTTGACGGTTGAGGGGTTCGTTCCTATGCTCGAGTTTGGCGATCTTATCTTCAAGCTGTTCTGAATGAATGCTACTTTTGATTCCACCAATGCGGCGATGTAATAATTTATGTAATTCCACACTATTTGTACTCTGATATTACGTTGTATGGATGTGATATTCGACTGGAATTTGGGTAATATGATCTACAACGGTCTTATTACACTTCAACTCTATGGATTTTCCTTCACGGAAATTAGGTCATTTCAACGCGCACGGACGCCGCGGACACCTAGCGACTACGGAAGGTGCGGGATGGTTTGCTCCAAGCCAAAGAGGGGCTCCACACGGAGTGTGACTTGGCTCGCCAGGAGCACGCCGACGCCTAGCAGCGGATTGACCTCCTCGAGGGTGAGCTTGAGGGGGAGAGGGACCTAAAGGTTGCAGTTGATGGTGTGTCTGCCAGGCTCACCACGGAGGTCGGTTAGTGTTAGGAAGAGGTCTGGTGCCTGGAGGCCGAGGTGACCCGGCGGCATGATTAGGTGCGCAAGCTTCGAGTGGACGTGGACGGTAAGCCTCCAGTTTCCCTTGTTGTCTTTCTCCCTAGAATCCATGGTAAGCCTTTTGACACGGTTGGTATGTGACTTGGACAGGTCTCGATAACAAGCCTGGGGCGGAGGTGATGAAGAGCCATGTCCTAGAGAAGGAGCTCGGCAAGGTGAAGGCCTCCCTCCTGAAGGAGAGCGATGAGCATGATACCCTATGTGTTGTCGTCCAGCTGGTCTGCGACGACCTCAAGCTAGCCCCAGAGTAGGAGACGAGCTCGCTCATGGTTCACGCCGTCTGGATTACAGATCGGGCGCTCAAGATCGCGAGGGATGCACTTCGCTTTGGCGTTCATCGGTCGTTTGCGATCGCTCGTTCTCACTATGAGAACATCGATCTGGCGACAATGAGTCAGGGCTTCATGCTCGGTTGCTCTAAGGCCGAGCTAGAGGAGATCGTGGGGTTGGTGGCCCCCTGGCAATGGACCTATTTGTAGATTGAGGATGAGGTCATCCCCCCAAGTGGTTAGTTAGTTAGATAGGCCAGGTGGCGACTTGTAATAAGTAGACAAGTTTTTAACTTTTGTTATGGCCGAACAGACTTTTGGTTCTTCTCCCCCTTTTTTTATGTATAAAAAGGTTAATGTGTTCCGACCCTTTCCATAGTTAAGGCTATAAAGCTTGGGGTGCGGGAGAAAAAACTCTAATCATGCTAGTGAGCAAAAATGCCATAGCCGCTGGGGCGTAGGTTCCTTGTGGTCCGACCAGTTTTACTCAGTGTTTGTTTCTGCAGCTCTTGCTTCTTGATCTTAACGTAAGAGAGGATCAGGCGTAGAGAATATTTTTGGGTAGATGTACCCCTATCAGCCCCCGAGTGAGGCCCGACCCCTTGTTGTTGCTGGGGTCGGGTGTCACTGAAGATCGAGGAGACAAATAGCAAAACCGATAAGAAAAAATGTTTTCGCATTTCAGAAACATTATTCTTAATTTTTGCAAGTATATGCATAGGCTAGGGGTAAAAGCGACATAGTTGTTCAATGTTCTAGGCGTTGATGAAGACTTTACCGTTGTTGGTCTTGAGCTTGTAGGTGCCTGGTCAGAGCACCTCCGCGATGACGTACGGCCCCTTCCATGGTGGGGAGAGCTTGTGGCGGTTCTTGTTGCTCTAGACGAGGCAAAGCACCAAGTCCCCAACGTTGAAGGCCCGACCCCATACTCGACGACTGTGGTACCGGCGCAACACTTGCTGGTACTTGGCCGAGCGAATGAGGGCAACGTCGCGCGCTTCATCGAGCTAATCCATGGCGTCCTCGAGGGACGCCTTGGCTCCCTTCTCATCGTACGCCCTAACCCTCGGTGCTCCGTAGTCAAGGTTGGTTGGGAGGACCACCTTAGAACCATAGACCATGAAGAAAGGTGTGTAGCCTGTCGCTCGGTTGGGGGTCATGCTCAAGCTCCAGAGTACCACGGGAAGCTCCGTAGCCCATCGTCCGCTGAATTTGTTCAGCTGGTTGAAGATCCTAGGCTTAGGACCTTGCAAGACCATGCCGTTCATGCGCTCAACCTACCCATTCATGCAGGGGTGCACCATGGCGGCCCAATTGACATGGATGTGGTAGTCATCATAGAATTGGAGGAATTTTTTCTCGGTGAACCATGTGCCATTGTCTATGATGATGGAGTTTGGGACTCCAAAGCGGTGGACGATGTCGAGGAAAAATTACACGGCTTGCTCAGATTTGATCACGGAGATTGGCCGAGCCTCTATCTATTTTGTGAACTTGTTCATGGTGACAAGCTAGTGCGTGTAGCCTCCAGGCGCTCTTTTGAGGGGTTCGACTAGATCAAGCCCTTAGACCACGAATGGCCATGTGATAGGGATCGTCTAGAGCTCTTGGACCGGTAGGTGGGTTTGACGAGTGTAGTACTGACACCCTTTGCAGGTGCGCACAATTTGCTCAGCATCGGCCACCGTGTTTGGCCAGTAGAAGCTCTGTCGGAACGCGTTTCCGACCAAGGTTCTGGGTGCGGCATGATGTTCGTAGACCCCACCATGGATGTCCTTTAGCAGTAGCCTCCCTTGTATGATGGGGATGCAATGCTGTAGGATCTTGGTGTGTCTTCACTTGTAGAGCTCCCCCTCAATAAGGATGAAGGACTTGGCACGGCGTGCGAGCCGCCAGCCTCCATTTTGTCCATCGGAAGAAGGTAAGGTGTCCTCCAGTCAACTAGAGGGTCAGGCTCTGCCACTGGATCTTCATCAAGCTCCATGACTTCAGGGTCAAAAGGAGCCGATGGTTGGCTAGCCCCGGAGCCTAGGGCAGGCAACCTATCACCGGTCTGTTCCCACTCCTTGTAGCGGACCGAGGGCCTATACTGATCGCTGGTGAAGATGCCCGTCGGCACCGGCTTTTGGCCGAATGCCATTTTTGCTAGTGTGTTGGCCACCTCGTTGAGCCACCTCGGGATGTGGTTGAGTTCGAGGCCATCAAACTTGTCCTCCAGCTGGCAGACTTCTTGGCAGTACGTAGCCATCTTGGTGCTGTGGTAGCTTGACTCCTTCATTACTTGATCGATGACTAGCTATGAGTCGCCTCGGATGTTAAGCCATCGGATGCCCAACTCGATGGTGACGCATAGGCCATTGATGAGCGCCTCATATTCGACCACATTATTAAATGCGGGAAAGTGGATGCGAACCATGTACCTCATGCGTACCCCAAGGGGCGAAACAAAGACTAGTCCCACGCCGGCGCCTTTCTTCGTCAATGATCCATCGAAGTACATCATCTAGTACGATTGGTCGATGGCTGTTGGCGGTATCAGGATCTTGGTCCATTCTGCAACAAAATTGACCAGCGCTTGGGACTTGATGGTCGTTTGAGGAGCATATGAAATACCCAGACCCATCTGCTTGAGTGCCCACTTTGCGATTCTTCCTGTGGCGTCCTAGTTTTGGATGACTCCACCAAGAGGGAAGGATGTCACGACCATCACCGGGTGAGACTCAAAGTAGTGACACAACTTCCTCCTAGCGATCAGGACGGCGTACAAGAGCTTCTGGATTTGGGGGTAGCGAGTCTTGGAATCAGACAAGACTTTGCTAATGAAGTATATGGGACGTTGCACCTTGAGGGTGTGTCCCTCTTCTTCCTGTTCTACCACCGGGGCGGTGTTGACCACTTGCGTGGTGGTAGCAATGTAAAGCAAGAGTGGTTCCCCATCGGTCGATGGGACCAGAATTGGGGCTTTCATTAGGATTTCCTTGACCTTGTCAAGTGCCTCATGAGCCTCAGGCGTCCACACAATTGGTCAGTTTTCTTCAGAAGCCGGTATAGGGGGAGGCCTCGTTTGCCGAGGCACAAGATAAAATAGCTAAGCACGGCGAGGCACCTCGTAACTCATTGTACTCCCTTTAGATTGTGAATCGGGCCCATCCTCATGATGGCCAAGATCTTGTCTGGCTTGGCTTTGATGCTATGCTCAGAGACGATGAACCCAAGCAGCATACCCCTCGGGACCCCGAAAACGCATTTTTTAGGGTTGAGTTTGATGTCGTTTGCCTAGAGTTTCGCGAAGGTTTGCTCTAGGTCTGCTACGAGCTGGTCAGCCTATTGGGACTTGACCACGATGTCATCTACGTAAGCCTCAATGGTTTGCCCGATGAGGTCCCCGAAACACTTGAGCATACAACGCTGGTTTGTAGCCCCTGCATTTTTTAGATCGAACAACATTGTGACATAGTAGAACGATCTGAATGGGGTGATGAAAGAAGTCATGAGCTGGTCAAATTCTTTCATCACGATCTGATGGTACCCGGAGTACGCATCAAGGAAGCAAGAGGGTTTCATACCCCGAGGTCGAGTCGACTACTTGATCTATATGTGGCAAAGGAAATGGATCCTTTGGACATGACCTATTGAGGCTCATGTAGTCGACACACATTCTATATTTCCCATTCTTTTTTGTACAAGGACAGGATTGGCTAACCACTTGGGATGATACACTTGATGAATCTGGCCACCAAAAGCTTCGCGATCTCTTGTCGATGGCCTTGCGCTTCTCCTCGTTGAAGCGACGCATGCGCTGCTTTACCAGCTTGGAGCCTAGCCTGATCTTCAAGGCGTGCTTGGTGACTTCCCTTGGAATGCATGGCATGTCCTAGGGTTTCCATGCAAAGATATCTCTGTTGGCGCGGAGGAAGTCGACGAGCGTGCTTTCCTATTTGGAGGAAAGCGTGGTGCTGATGCTCACCACTTTGTCTTCAGAGCAGCTAGGATCTATGAGGATCTCATTGATGCCCTCCGTGGGCTCAAAAGATTCGACTGACCACTTTGAGTCAGGTGCTTCCTCGACGGTCCCCTCCTTGATGACCGTGAGCTCCTCGAAGGCGATAATCACTGAGGCGTGCTCATAGCACTCAACTTCACACTCGTAAGCGTGCTAGAAGGAGGTGTTGATGGTGATGACCCCACACAGGCCTAGCATCTTGAGCTTCAGGTAAGAGTAGTTGGGGATGGCCATGAACTTCGCATAGCACGGTCATCCTAGGATGGCGTGGTAGGTTCTGTGGAACCCAACCACCTCAAAGGTGAGGGTCTCCATCCTATAGTTGGTTGGATCCCCAAAGGTAATGGGCAAGTCGATATGCCTACGTGGTATGGCTTGTTTCCCTACCACAACACCATGGAAAGGCGCCCTGGTCGATTGGACGCGTGACCTGTCGATGCCCATGGCATCAAGCGTCTCAACGTACATGATGTTAAGGCCACTACCCCCATCCATTAGCACCTTGGTGAGCCACTTTGTGCTGACAAGCAGGTACCTTCCCAGCTGCAGGACACTCTCTAGGTGGTCAGATCGGTCAAAGGTGATGGCGGACTTCGACCACCGGAGGAAAGATGGCGTGGCTGGCTCGGCCGTGTAGACCTCACGACGCGTGAGCTTTCGGCGGTGCTTGGAGTCATAAGCCACCGCCCCATCAAAGATCATGAGGCTGCTATCTAGCATCGGAAAGCCACCATCGTTCCCCTCAGTGTCATCAGCCATTGGCTCAGGCTTCTTCCTCTGGTCCTCCTTTTTGTAGCCGCTGGACAGAAAACGCTTCATCAGGGTGCAACCCTTGTATAGGTGCTTGACGGGGAAGGCATGGTTCGGGCATGGCTCCTCAAGTAGCTTCTCATAGTGGTCGGGAGCACCCTCAGTGGGCGCCTAGCCACCTTTTCACTCGGTAGCAGCCACGAGTGAGCCCCAGTGTTGCTGCTTGTTCTTCTTCTTGTTCGGGCGGTTGGAGGCACCCTCGCCGGTGTCCTCGTCCCACTTCGCTTTGCCCTTGGGGTGGTCAAAAATCGCTTGACAGACTCCTGGCCTGAGGCATGGCTAGTTGCGATGTCAAGGAGCTCCTTGGTGGTCTGAGGGCCCTTGCGTCCTAGCTTGTGGACCAGGGACTCGTAGGTGGTTCTAGATAGGAAGGCTCCGATGACATCGACGTCGGCGACGTTGGGCAACTCGTTGCATTGCCTAGAGAAGTGTCGGATGTACTCATGGAGAGTTTCCCTAGACTTCTGTCAGCAATTCCTCAGATCCTAGGGGTTCCTAAGGCTCATGTAGGTGCTCTAGAAATTTCCCACAAAGATCTCCTTTAGGTCCGCCCAGCTTTGAATCTGGTTGGGCGGAAGGTGCTCTAGCCATGTTCATGCCGAATCGTCCAGGAACAAGGGGAGGTTGCGAATAATGAAGTAATCACTATCAGCACCACCGGATTGACAAGCAAGCCAGTAATCCTCGAGACACAGGCTAGGGTTCGTTTCCCTAGAGTATTTTGAGGTATTTGTCGGCGGTCGATACCGTGGCAGGAAAGCCACATTGAGGATGTGCCGGCTGAAAGCCTAGGGCCCCTAGTAGATCGGGGCTTGGGCTCTGGTCCTCGTCACTATCGTAGCGTCCGCCGTTACAAGGATGGTAGCCGTGGCCAGCCTCCTCTCTCTTGTGCCCCCGTCCATGCCTATGGGAGTCTAGGGTGTCACGTGCGTCACGGTTGGGGTCGAGATGCTCATGCACCGGGACCATGGCAAGCCCCCACCATCGCTCGATGCTTGGTGGACGGATATGTCCAGACCATGTCATCCCGAAGACACGCACCGACTGGCATCGAGCTCGCGTTGTCAAGGCAGTGAGCTTTCCACCTGCTGCACCGCAACGCGCTCGAGCAGCATGCGGATCTCATGTTGGGCCCAATGGTCTTCGGGTGTTGTGGGCTCTGGGAGCCCTCGGAGCAAGGCTGCCGTGGTAGCTATATTCTGGTTTGCCCGAGCAAAGTGCGGGAGGCCTCCATCATCCTCGATGATCCTTTGGTTTACATCATAGGCGATGGTGCATGCAAGGCCACTGTCTCCATGGTGTTTGATCTCGCGCTCGAGCTCCACATGCTCCTGCTCCAGCTGCAGTCATGCATCCTCGATCTCCTTATGTCATGCCCTCAGCTACTCCACCCATAGATGAGGAGGCCCCTACATCTCCATCGACCTCATTGTCGGGGTCATCTCTGTGGAGTAGCTGTAACACCCTAGGTGTTAGGCTTGCATAATTTGACTTGCATTGCAAGAGCATATTCATCAAGCATTCTATCGACATGAAATTTCGTCTCGTGCCAAGGACACACGAGCAAGCCGGAAGGGTCCACTCGATGGAGCTAGAGATCCGCCTAGCTTCAGCGCAGGGGTGGTCGATCCTGCGCACTCCTCCCAAGACGTGTCAGTCAATTTGACCCTACAATTGACAAGGAGAGAAAGTTTATCAGTAATTAAGGGCGGAACGTGCCGGTGTTGCCATACAGTCCCGAATGTGTGGCTCTGAGAGCCGATATGAAAGGAGATCGACTAAATAATCGATTCCAGCATATTCATAAGAATAAATCGGTTAAAGCTCATGGGGTTGTGTAAGAAGAATCGGTTTTCGTTCAGGATGAATATTATTCTTTAAACAAATATTGGTCAATGGCAATAAGATATTAATAATAATTAGTTCATGCTGAGCCAATGACTACAAGTAACCGAACCCCTTTTTATAAAAGAAACAGTTCATCATCATTCAACCATTTAATAGAGGTAAATCTAATGAACATATCAGATCTCATCTATTGCTATGACTAGTGGGGCATGAGGTAGAATCATGTAGGCCGTAGAAACAACAATAGACTCGACGACCCAAACTTATTACTAATATCAGTGGGGCATGAGGCAGAATCATGCAGGTCATAATACAATAATAAGATCATGGGGCTAACATATCTTTCAACCTATCGCTACTTCAATGGCCTCGTGACGTGAACTATTCATGAAAGCACTCGATATCAGCTAAAACAGCCGATTCAGGCATAGCGCACAGTTAAGGTCATGTCCTCTCAGGAATAGATCTACCAAATAACGATCTCCACTCCACGGTGCTAACAGTGGGGTGTGAGGCAGAATCACACAGGCCTTGACCGCACGCTATGCACGATCAAGATTGATGTAAAACAGCCGATAAAACATAACTCATCGTTTAAAGTGCAGATTAGATCAGTTTAGATTAACAAACGATGGGTTAAAAAAGATATAAGGCCGATCTAGATCAATCCCAATCGGGCGAAGTGATATTGCTGTAATTAAATAAATAATGGAAGCGATAAGCAACATCGGTAACTTAATGAATCTATCCAAAGGAACGCCACCCTTAGATAGAGCCGATAACTTGACCTTAATCTAGTTCGAGCAGTGGAGGTCGACCGGATTGATGTAGCCTTCTTGAACTAGACAAGAATCGATAACTAACTCATACCAGAGTCGCAGTGGAGGTCGACCGGATCGATGCAGCCGTACGAACAGAGGTGTAAGCCATGACGGTACTTATAGACAAGCAGTGGAGGTCAACCGGATTGATACAACCATACATGCTGGAGAACTCACTGAGATCTACTCTACTCCTACTCCTAAGGGGTGGCCGGAGCCAAAAAAGTAAAACACTTGTATTTGATTGATTGTGTGTCTTTTACAATAGCCGAGCTTTGATATTTATACCCGGGACCTACGCATGACTCCTGTCTCAGCATGACTCATCACAATTTTTGACCCTAGAGAAAACATTCCTAATTTAAGATAACTTGGACTCTAATCTTTCCCTTTTTGTAGAGTCCAACATGTCTCGTCCTGACGTCGATCATAGCCTTTGTCATTATCCGCTGGCGCTATCTGAAGAAAGCCGATTCCAGTTTTTGCATTCGAATTAGCTGGTTTCGATCTGCACGCAATTGATTCCTTGATGACATGATCTTGGGAGCTTTCGAGTCCCTATGAATATTCTTCCAAATTTTGGTGTAAACACATGTCCCCCAATTTTGGGATAAAAGTAATTTTATTCCAAAATTATCACGTCTGTGCCCCCAATAGGTCCGTAGTCATGGGTAAAGAATCTTGATCTGGGGTCTACTGTTTGTCACCGTCTATGTCAGCTCATGAGCCCATGCTTCAAAACTTTTACTAGAGCATCATTGCTTCACGGGCACTTGGATTCATCCTTCCAGGCCGGCTATAGAATATCTATCTGACCCTGGTGAGAGCAACTCAACAATTCAGCCATGTTTCTCTTCTACCTGCCTCCTCAAGTGCCCCCAACTCCGCTGGACCCTCCATGGTCTATCCTTTTGCTATGAAGATCTTGAGCGGTTAGAAGAATTCTTGTGCATAGGGTGATTGTGTCACCCATTCTAGTGCCTTGTCGAGCAAGAGGATCAGCTACTGCGGCTAGAAAAAGTCTTGTGATATCACCTGTGTCTTCTCACCATGCTCGCAGAGCTGTTCTAGTGTTTGCAAGGGCTAAAATGTGTGGACACCTTTCCCTTGTTTGTTCCACCAAATGACCATAGGGAAAGCCATAGGCTTCTTTCCCACAGTTTCCTAGTCACCGAGAAATCAGCTGGGCATCCATTAGGTGGGCGGCCTTTCCCCTTCTCCTGGCACAATTTTATCAACGTGTCGATGTGACTCATTTCACGATGACCTTCGGCCTTGTGGGGACCCGGACTCCCTTCGATCCAAAGAAGCCTTGGTGAGTTGGTCTCTGGTTAATGTAAGTTCTCCCACGATATTTTGTAATTTGGGGAAGCAATAAGTCCGAGTCTGTTATTTCTTCGTCATCTATCCCCTGAATTTGTGGAGTGTCAATCTATTTCTGTATCTGATTTCAATTTCACACCTCCGGTGAGACCTATCTCCTCGCCTCCCTATGCTATATATACGGGTCACGGCTGGGGATCGAAAAATAACCCACTTCGTTTCAAACCTTCTGCATCCTTAGTATAGTTCCTGCTTTTCCATAGGTTTGAGATCATGGAGAACAGCAAGAGGTCTACTGAGGAGGCCCTCGATGGATCTGCATCTTCGCGCCAGCGCATCTGTCGTCAAGAGGGTGCAACTCACGATGCTCCTGTTGTTGAGCAGAGGGCCGACTCTGCTCAGCCCTTGGGGTCATCCTCAGCACCTATTTGACACTAGCTCCCCCAATATCTGAGGAGGCCAAGAGATAACGACGACCTAATCGCTTCCATTGACCGGACTAGCGAGAAACTTGCTGACTGCCTCTCTATTACGAAGTCGGCTCTGGCCATAGTTCAAAGCCGATCACCCCCTGAGGCCAACCCGGTATAGGAGAGGCTGGCCAAGGCTGAAGCCAGAATCGCTGGTGAGACATTTACCATAATTTTTTGTTTCTTCTTAACTTTTGCCTCCAAGATCCTGATCACCTCTTCCTTAAATCCTTTAGATCTATCGGCTCAGCTGGAAAACCTTTGTTTAGCTACGGACCATGCGGCGGGATTTGTCAATGCTAGGGGCACCGTTCAGGTGGCTCGCTTGCACGACATCCTGAACCACGTCAGAGAAGTCGCTCTTCATGGCATTCGTCATGGTGCTGCCATGGCGTTGGCTGCTGCGCAAGTTCACTCCGGCCATGATCTTCGGCTTCTTCCCCGTGGAGCTCCAGCCATCGGATACCCTAGAGATTATGAGCGCCTGGTCGAGGATTTCTTCGACGCCACCAACTCTGTAGCCCTGACCTCCTAGGCCGATGATATAGTAAACAAAGTGTTTTCTGGTCTGTAGCTTGTAATAAGTGATATCAGCTAACAATTCCCTCGTCTCCAATGATTTTCCTTTTGCTTTATACTTCATGCATCACTTTGTCCGTGTTTGCTTCTCTCCTACAGGCGATACACATCGTATCGACTTTTACCCCTATGGGTTTATCTTCGCATTAGAAGTGATACCCTTCTGATATCGGCTATTAGAGCTGACATCCGAGAAAATTGGTTGTCAAGTATTAATCCAAACATTAGGGTAATATTCCATTAAATATTCCCCATTTGATTGCTCTGCCGAATTCCTCTTCTCCTCTTAGTGTCTCCAAAATGTAAGTATTACCAGGCGCACAACATTTGATCCGATAAGGTCTCTCCCAATTAGGTGACCATATCGGCTCTCTTGCTCTTGGCCATCAAGGGTAATCCATCCCTAGCTTTCTCCAGAGTCTTATTGCCATTGATCGTCATAAGTACATCTTCGAGAGCATTCCTAGATCAGCCGAAGAAGGCAAACAATAGATCTCGGGAGTTGATGCTATTCGGCTAGAAATGTTGAGAGTGATCCATGATGTTCTAGACTTGAAATCTGCATGTCAACGCGTATCTTGTGTAGAATCGATTATATTCTCCGTTATTTAATTACGCTTCTTGTTTTGGCTAAAGAGCCGATTTGAAATAGCCGATCCTAGACTTCTAATCTTAATCCAATTAAGTCTGAGAACACAGCCTTCATTAAGAGAACCCTTCGATTTCCTGCCCTCAGTTGCCCAACGCCGTATTCCCATTAGCATTAGTGAAGAGGCGCTTCGCCTTCCATTAATTGTGGTTGCCTTTTGCGCGCCCCGATGCATCCACCTCTTCACTTCATGTCTTCAAATACCAGCCGATGGCTTCGGCCTCGACATCTCCACTCGCAACTATTTCTTTGCTCTTCTCCGCCTGCCAAAACCCTATAGCGGTTTTCTTTCCCCCTTCCGTAGATCCAATCATTTTCATGGCCGGTAAGGACAACCGAGGCAAGCGCGTGGCGGAGGAGATCCCAGAGGAGAACATGCCTATGAACCAGCATCTCTGACACATGAGGTGAGATTGACATTGCCCGTTTATGATGATGAACCATTCTGACTCGCCTACAGGTTTGTTGTGAATGACAGTCTTCGTCCTCCCCCCAGGGCCAGTGGGTAACGCCGCATCTTCTATGCCGGCCTCGCCGTCGAATTCTTTCGACTCCTACAATGGCGAAGACGCCCGACGCTACCTTCATGAGTGGAGGATGGCTCAAAATCGTTATTCGAGGTGACTTGGGAGAATGGCCAACTTGAGATTCGCCTTGGGTCTCTTAGGCCACCCTTCACGCGGCTGAGGAGGCCAGCGCCGTTCGAGCATGGCTGGCCAAGTCTGATGCCATGGTGGCGGGTAAGATGAATTCTAGGAACACCTCATTCCAATTTCTATTATCTTTATCTTGATAGTCTTTTTGTTCCTGTGATTGTCAGCCCTGACGGCCAGTTGGAGTCTCTCCAACTGGCGTCGAACGCAGCCGTGGATGCCATCAATGCTCGGGGTTCCCCCATCGCCGCTCGTCTCCAAGGCATCTCGGCCCGTGTTTAGGAGATTGCCCTCCACGGCGTTCATCATGGTGCGGTGGTGGCGCTAACCACGGCACAAGTCCAAACTGGGTATGAGCTCCATGCCATGGAGACTGGTTTTCCAATGGGCGACGGCCCTGAGGAACATGAGGACCTGCTCGAAGAATTTGTTATGGCAGCGGAGGCCATAGTAGACATCACATCCGCCCAAGATGTGGTGAACAAGGTCTTTGATTAGATTGTATCTAGGGTAATCCGATGAACAAAAACTCCTGTTCTTTTCATAAATGTGTCTCAGTGCAATGCTCTTGTGTATATTGTGAATGTCTTTGTTTCTTGTTCTTGCTCCATAGGCAATACATATTGTATCGGCTTCCATGCCTTTGAAGATTTTTTATTTTTTGAAGTAGAGGCGATACCTTTCTGGTACCGGCTATTAGAGCCGATGCCTAATCGAATCGGCTATCAAGTGTTGATCAAATGCTAGGATAACGTCCCTTTAAATATTTCACCACAGAACTTTTCATACCAAAGGTTAAACGATTGATCAACCTGGAGCAAGCATTTCATTA
Organism: Miscanthus lutarioriparius; assembly: GCA_904845875.1. Lineage (NCBI taxonomy): Eukaryota > Viridiplantae > Streptophyta > Magnoliopsida > Poales > Poaceae > Miscanthus > Miscanthus lutarioriparius. The sequence goes on along the minus strand of CAJGYO010000009.1, from coordinate 7,833,881 downwards.
AGTGCAACAAAACTTCATTTAAGAAATCCATCGATTCTGATCTGCACTTAGGATTCCATTTAGCATTCATACGTCGGCCTAAACCCATACTCAGAACTAATGCTTATTTTCCTTTATTCCAATGGCCGACGTGAAGCCGTGACTTTTCCACTAAAACAAACTCTCAGAGCCGATTGCTTGCATCGCCTGTTGACTTTCATTGCTGATCTTAATGAAGCCTCCTTCCCATAACTTGCCAGAAAAGCATTCAAAGTCTCCTAGTTCCCAGAAGACTAGATCGGCTGTTGCGATGCTCACAAATTCATCAGCGCGAACCACCTCAACATCATTTCCAAGCCACTAAATCAAACACTAATCCATGGTCGACGGCACACAATAGTTAGCATGAATCCAATCACAACCGATAAGCAAACTATATGACCCTTTTCCATCGATGACGAAGAACGTGGTGAACAGAGTCTTACTCCCGATAGTTAGTTCGACATTTATTGCCCCTCGGGTCTTAGATGCATTACCTCCAAAATCCTTAAGCATCATGTCAGTCTCCATCAGATCTCCTAGTCCTTTGCCAAGTTTACAAAAAGTGGTGTACGACATAAGATTGACAGAAGCACCTCTGTCCACTAACATCGTGTTTATCGGCTTTCCATCAACAAGACCTTTCATATATAAAGCTTTTAAGTGCCGATGCTTGACTGGTTTATCAAATATTGCTTGTTGTACAACTGTCAACTTGGCAACTATCTCCTCATACTCTGATTCATCAAAATCTAAATAAACTTCTTGATCTACCGGAGCTATGAATTCTGATGGCAACAGAAAAGCCATTTGGATATTAGCCAATGGTTGCTTTCTATCGGCTGTCTGCTTAGTACACCATATTTGAGGTTTACCGGATGCCTGAGCCTGTTCCATCTCTTTATTCCTTAGGCATTGCACCCTTCTCTTCTGGCTTCTTGTTAAACCTCCTGGACACCATGGGCCTTCCTGCCAATTATATTTTCTTTCGTTGCCTTCTTCTTCATAATCAGCCCAGTCCTGGTCAGCAACCCTTTTTCCCAGCCGATTATGAACACTTCCATTTTTTAAGCACTGATCCATGTTATTATGATGATATGCATCTTGAGTATGGATAGACCGGCTGTTGGTTTGAGATTGCCTAAACTCCCAATATTGATTGCTGCATTCTGGACAGTCATGTCTGGTAGGTAACTTCAAACCTTTATTTCAGCAGTGTCTGAAGAAAGGACAATTCCAATGTGATTCGGCTTGCTTTCTTTCATGCCTTTCTTTTTCCAGTTGACGTTGGTATTCTTGATCCTTTAATCAATGCTGATAATCCTTTTCCTTCTGCTGCTGCCACTTATTCAACAGGATCCGAGAGGTAACTTGCGGCTTTGTCGCCCCATCTTTTGACGTCTCCACCTGCTCGTATTGACTCTTTTGCTCGGTGTGACATCTTCTAATCTCTCTGTACTCGTCAGCCGATATTTGCATCTTGGGATTGACTGTTCCAGCTTCTCTTGATTTGGTCGATGTTAGGACCTTAGCTTTTCCTTTGATCAATCTAGCATCAACCATATTCTAATCTCCTAGGAAAGGATTATCATCAACTTTCATTTTCCGAGGTGTATCAAATTTGAGTCTCCCTTACTGAATAGCCCTCTGTATATGCTGCCGGAAGATTCTGCATTCATTAGTGGAATGAGAAGTAGCGTTATGGAACTTGCAGAACTTCTTATTTTTCAATTGATCAGGGGGCAACAAAACATGACTATCGGGCAACTTGATCTGCCCCTTCTCAAGTAAGAAATCAAAGAGCTTGTCTGATTTGGTGACATCAAAGTCATAGCTCTCCTCGACTCCTCTTCCCCAAGGATTTGGCACCATTCACTGTCTTCTTGCCCTAATTCCATTTAGCCACAGCAACCTCTTCTTCTTCATCTTCATAGCCATCATCGACTGATTATGGATTGTAAGCCTCGGCCACTGTGGTACTTTTCTAAAATCGGGTATCTCTGCGCATACTCTGGAATTGACTATTGAGCGCTGCCACTTGTTGAGCCAATTGACCCAAGTTATCAAATTCTTGTCCCAGCAGCTTTTCTTTCCACATTGGCAGCATTCCTTGAATGGCTAAAGCAGCCACTTGATCATTAGCCAAGTTTAAGGAGAAGCACAAGTTCCTGGTTTCTCAGAACCTCTAAAGAAATTCAGTGCCTGATTCATTAGTCTTCTGTCTTATAGTTGTCAGATCGGTAATCTTCTTTTCTCCAGTCCCAGTGTAAAAATATTTATGAAACTTCTTCTCTAGGTTAGCCCAATTGGCAATGGAATTGACTGGTAGTGATGAAAACCAAGTGAAGGCTGGCCCTGATAGGGAAAAGGAGAAGAAACGAACTCGATGGACATCCTCAACTGATGCTTCGCCTAATTGCGTAAGATACCGACTGACATGTTCTATTGTGCTTGTACTGTCTTGGCCAGTGAACTTAGTGAACTCTGGGAGCTTGTAATTTGTGGGAAGAGCAACCGAATCATACCATTCTGGATATGAGCGTTTGTACGAAAAGGTCAGCCCTTTTGGCTTTAGACCGAACTGATTCATCATCATCTCGGTCACCTTCAACAGCAATTCGTCAGCATTTGAATTTGGCTTTCTCTACACCTGCTGACCCATCTATGGATTGAAATCCCATGTGCCTTGATACCCTGGATTCAGAATCATGTGAAGGGTGTTATAATCTATGCCATAGTGATACCCTTGTGGAATCTCCATCTGCTGGGTTCTTTGCTGGCTTGCTGCTTGAAGTCTCTGATTATAGACATAAGGATCTATATCTCTACGGATTCTTTGAATTGATGGTGCTATTTTTTGAGCCGACGACAGTATGTAGCCTAATGTGCCAAAATTGATCACCTGGTTCTGACCTTGCCCCGCTGGCTATTGCACATGCTGTACTGGCGGTCCAGGATTATACTGTATCTGATTCGTAGTAGTTCCTTGAGCTTGTTCAGATGAACCCTGAACTGCCTGGACATCACCATTACCAGCTGGTGCTACCTCTTTGTAACACCCTCGGTGTTAAACATGCACTTAACCTTGACATTGCATGATCATAAGCATCCATGAGCATGCATGTGCATGAGCATTTCAATTGCTATACCTTTGTTAGCTTACATTTCATGTGTATTACTTATTTACCTTACTTAAGTTAGGGTTTTCATGTAACCAATGTATGAAATGTGTATGGAACCTTGGAAATGCTTTAAACATGTTTAGAATAGCATAAAGAACAATTTTGGTATTCATGACTAAGCCTAGTTTAGTCTCTAAGTCATTGATACGGTGTATGACATCATTTTAGAGTGCTATGTTTGACCAAGTTTGAACTATGTCATAGAGACTTTGCATGGCAGTGAACCTTTAAGCAAAGTTGTAGTATTTGAGTATAGCAACAACTTTTATGTTTGGGTTTTGAGCTAAATCAGTGCATAGCTTAGTCATTTGGTGCTCACAAAAATCAACAATTCTCTGAATTCTAGCACTTAGAATTTTCTAAGTCTTTTTCGGTTTTTCAGTTGCACTGGCTCGACTTTGACATGATATTACTCCATTTTGGTTGTGAATTAGAATTTGATTCTTTAACAATAATTGAAGGTGGTATATAGGTCTACAATTTTGATTTAGATTATTTTTATTTTGCTTCACGGTTTAGGAGATCAAGCGGCTTCAAATCGCGTCGTTAGGCTCTGTCGCGGTGACTGAATCGCAGCTACAGTGTTCCGATCGGGTTCAGGGCTTAAAGGCCGCGTGTACGCCGCGCGTCGCCGGTGTCCTGACCGGCTAGGCCACACCGGGCCAGAACATGCCATATCAAGCCGCAACGCGCGCCCGTGAGCCTCCTAGTGCCTCATTTCATTTCCTTGCTTCGCTTCGCCTCCTCCGCAACCGCAGCAGCTCCGCAGCTCCGCCGTCTCCATTAACGGCACAAGCTCGCGCCTCGTTGCTCGATTGCCACCGTAGAAGCTTCACTGTGTTTCCACCATCGCACCGCGCCACATTTTCTCACTCGCCGTGCTTGGTAAGGCCGCAGCGCCGCGCACGGGCTCGCTGGAGTTCTACCGCCGAGCTCCGTCACCATGGCCGCACAGTTTCCGTCCACCTTGCGTCGCGTTAGCTCGTGCATTAGCTTCGTAGTAGCGTGTAGATGCTCGGCGTAGTCATAGCTTGCGCTCCCATGGCCGGCTCGGCATATCGCCGTCGTCCCGGCCACCGCGCGGTGCTCTGTTTTCGGTTTGCTACAGTGACTCAGTTCATCAAGCTAGCTCATTTGTTTTCTGATTGAATGCAACTTTGGAAAATCATAATTGGAGTTATTTAGGTCCAATTTTGGTGAGTCAAATTTTGTTGTGTTCCTAATGAAGTGTAGTTTTTTATAAAAATATGAGATATACAGTCTATAGTATTTTTCTTGGTGATTAAAATGTATTTAAATAAATGTTTTTTGAATGTTAATAAACTTGTAAATTAGATATCTTGAGCTAGAAAAGTGATAAAATTGTGATTCCAAGTTTGTTGGTCTTATGTTGACATGCTCTAGCTAGGAAAAATTTATAATCTGTTGTTTGACACTTTTCTATAGGGTTTATTATTTTCACTAAAATCGACCTTACTAGCTTGTCATTTTTGTAAAGAATATTTTACTTGGTAAAATGGCATGAAAATTTTACAGTAGTCTTGTGGTAGCACTTGGATGTCACTGTAATTTTCTGAGAATTTATTATGCACATTTGGTATAGGTTTATTATTTTACCTAATTATCTAAATAAATTAATAAATACAATTAAATAAATAGTTTGGGCTTTTCCATTATGTTTTATTGAGTGTATTTGATGCCCCTAAATAGTTGGTGTACTTGGTGGTGTCAAATTTTGAATGCTTACATGTAGTAGAAATATTGTTGCTTTATAATTCGATTTAACATGTTTTCGGACAGATTCTGTTGCTTGTTATGTTGCATAGTCAAAATGATGTTTTATGTAGAAATGATTAATAACAAAGTTGTAGGTAACTTCTTCATCTATCTTGTGTTAAAATTTCAGGTCAATAGGCCAAAGGGTTTAGGAGTTCTATCTATTTAAAGTTAGTTTTCCGAATTGCTTGTTCTCTGAAATTTCTGGACAGCACTGCATAGATTGCCTATTTTGTCTTGGATAGATTGTGATTCAGCTTTTGGTGATTAAATAAGAGTTGTAGAAAATTTTATAAGCTTTCCATAAAGTCTAAGATCACAGCATTTGGATAAGTATAACTTCAGTTATGATATAAACTTGTAACTGTCATGCGTAACTTAGATATTGCTTTGTGTGAAATTTGTAAATAACTAGAGAAGAGATATGCACCTACTAGATAAATAAGGAGTCACCATTGTCATCATTTTGCTACTTAACATCAGTATCGCAGCATGTACATTCCTTTATCACATCCTCCGTGATCCATCTTATGCATTCATGGTACTTATTTATGCATATGCATGCAATAGGTGCAACCAAGGGGATCACACTAGTGGAGCTCGACGCTGAGCAGCAGGAGGAGCATCAGGAAGTTCAGCACCTGGAGGTTCCCGGAGAAGGAGAGCCTGAAGTCGATCACCTTCCCGAGTGCCCCGATCACCAGCCTTCGACGTTTGTGAAAGGCAAGCCCCGGAGCATTATAAGTCTCCCTATTTTATTAATGTCACTTAAAGTTATTCGTATTGCTACATTACGTGATAGGAGTTGTTTGGAAACAATTGCTGCATATTACCCTTCCTTGACCAGAAATATCTACCATGAATCTTAATTAAGTCCAGGAACGTGTATTATGCTTAGCTATGCTTAGACCGGTAGAAGTCGGGTGATTTCCTGTCACCTGCGAGCTATAGGTGATAACTTAATCACGGTTGGCTATATTGTGCTATCATGGAACATAACCTGGTATTGTTGAATAAATGGAGACCGGGCGGAGTCTTATATGTGGTATTGTAGTGATTCCGTTTGTGTCGTTTAAGGACCGGCCATTGAAGGTTTATCTTGTCATGTTGAACGCAGCCTCTCACATAGTTGGCCAGATAAGTCGTTCTGACCGCAAAGCCGAGTAGCTCAATTTAGGCCGGGACCACGAGCGGTAAAAGTGCGCACTCTGGATGGTAGTAAGGATGTGCGGAGAGCCATTGGCGTAACCCCAAAGGGTGGGTTAGAGCCTCGATCACCCTTGGCGAGTGGTTCTCGACGATTGTGGCGCTGGTCGCACCCACAATTTGGTTCCCTGAGTTGTACCAAAGGTGATCTAAGGCGACTAATGATCTGGTCCGCACTGGGTGTGTGTTAGGAATAATTCCCATTTGGGTAGGAATCGATTCGAATCGCCGCGTCTCTCCGGATAGTGAGAACTTGACTTGAGTACACTTCATCGTAGTAAATGATGGAAATGATAGTTATGAGATTATGCAAGAACTTAACTGGATATGGTTATTATTGTGATGACTTAATGGTACCAAAATGTTTGGCATAGGATAGTTGCTAATCTAGTATGAGATAGGATTAATAATCGGTGATTCACAATCAAAGAGATGTTGGATAACTTGTGCTTTTTACGCAAATAATGTTTACCAAGCTCTACTTATAAAGCCTTGCATACTCCTTGGTGTCTTAGTATATTAGTTGGATGGGTAAGTCTAGTTGAGTACCTTCTCGTACTCGTGGTTTTATTCCCATTGTTGCGAGATAACGTTATGTTTCATGGCTACTACAAGATACTGTCTTGCTCCTGCCGTGGATGAGGACTAGGACCATGGGCAATGGTCATTCTGTATTTCATCTCACCTTTGTGCTTTTGGTTGGAGATGACTATGACACTGGCTTGTATTAAACTACTTGGGATGTTGATGTTAAACTACTTTGCTTCCGCTACTTTCAAACTCTGTTTGTAATAATTATTCGAACTCTGATGTATGAGACATATTTGTGAACTTGTGATGTAACATGTGATGGGTTGTGTTGAATCTCTACGATCTTGGTTTGTATGTTGGTTGTTTGACATCCTTCTTGATTTTGTTGGACTACCGGGTTTATATGGGCTCAAGTATGATGGTTTGATCACTTTGGTGATTGCTATTGTACTTGTGCTCTTATAAATTGGACGGTTCTGTGACACTCTTAATGGCTGGTACTGACTTGATTAGTCCCTTGGGTCGATGGATCTAGAATGTTGTAATAAGCCGGCCCAACTTGACCAACCGGACACCCATGAATCGCTTCTTTTATGGCGTTGTGGAATGTGTCTAAGAAAGCTTCATTTTGGCTTGATATGGCATCATGAATAGATTTGTCTATAACCTCCATAAAGAAACTCCTGTCTTCATCTTTAGTTGTATCTACCTGCCCGTATAATAGAACTCTTGGTAGTGGAAATTTCTGAACAATTGTGTTGTCACGTGTTTTGGTGTAGGACAACAAACATTTGCTCTTAAATTCTTCTATAGCTTTGCTGATGACACCCTTATCTCCATTAGGTAGATCTTCATAATGTATCATAAGGATGTCGTTGTTGTTATGAACCACCATGGCGATTGTGGGTTCGAGTCCCACCGAGCGTGCCAGAAACACGTGTCGACACGGAATTTCGTCCCGTGCCGAGGACACACGAGCAAGCCGGAAGGGTCCGCTTGATGGAGCTAGAGATCCACCTAGCTTCAGCGCAGGGGTGGTCGATCCTGCGCGCTCCTCCCGAGACGTGCCAATCAATTTGACCCTGCAATTGACAAGGAAAGAAAGTTTATCAGTAATTAATGGTGGAACGTGCCGGTGTTGCTAGACAGTCCTGAATGTGCGGCTCTAAGAGCCAATACGTAAGGAGATAGACTAAATAGCTGATTCCAGCATATTTATAAGAATAAATCGATTAAAGCTCATGGGGTTGTGTAAGAAGAATCGGTTTTTGTTCAGGATGAATATTACAATGGCAATAAGATATTAACAATAATTAGGTCATGCTGAGCCAATGACTGCAAGTAACCAAACCCCTTTTTATAAAAGAAACAGTTCATCATCATTCAACCATTTAATAGAGGTAAATCTAATGAACATATTAGATCTCATCTATCGCTATGACCAGTGGAGCATGAGGCAGAATCATGTAGGCCGTAGAAACAACAATAGACTCGACGACCCTAACTTATTACTAATATCAGTGCGGCATGAGGTAGAATCATGCAGGCCGTAATACAATAATAAGATCATGGGGCTAACACATCTTTCAACCTATCGCTACTTCAACGATCTCATGATGTGAACTGTTCGTGAAAGCACTCGATATCAGCTAAAACAGCCGATTCAGGCATAGCGCATAGTTAAGGTCATGTCCTCTCAGGAACAGATCTACCAAATAACGATCCCCACTCCACGGTGCAAACAGTGGGGTGTGAGGCAGAATCACACAGACCGTGATAACGGGCCATGGAACAGTTTTCGCTAGCCAATAGATCTACTCAAGATCAAACATGCCCTGACCGCACGCTATGCACAATCAAGATTGATGTAAAACAGCCGATAAAACATAACTTATCGTTTAAAGTGCAGATTAGATTAGTTTAGATTAACAAACGATGGGTTAAAAAAGATATAAGGCCCATCTAGATCAATCCCAATCGGGCGAAGTGATATTGCTGTAATTAAATAAATAATGTAAGCGATAAGCAACATCGGTAACTTAATGAATCTATTCGAAGGAACGCCACCCTTAGATAGAGCCGATAACTTGACCTTAATCTAGTTCGAGCAGTGGAGGTCGACCGGATCGATGCATCCTTACTTGAACTAGACAATAATCGATAACTAACTCATACCAGAGTCACAGTGGAGGTCAACTGGATCGATGCAGCCGTACGAACAGAGGTATAAGCCATGACTGTACTTACACACAAGCAGTGAAAGTCGACCGGATTGATGCAGCCGTACTTGCTAAAGAACTCACCGAGATCTACTCTACTCCTACTCCTAAGGGGTGGCCGGAGCCGAAAAAGTAAAGAACTTGTATTTGATTGATTGTGTGTCTTTTACAATAGCCAGGTTTTGATATTTATACCCGGGACCTGCACATGACTCCTGTCTCAGCGCGACTCATCACAATTTTTTACCCTAGAGAAAACATTCCTAATTTAAGATAACTTGGACTCTAATCTTTCCCTTTTTGTAGAGTCCAACATGTCTTGTCTTGACATTGATCATAGGCTTTGTCGTTATCCGCTGGCGCTATCTGAACAAAGACGATTCCAGTTTTTGCATTCGAATCAGCTGGTTCCGATCTGCACGCAATTGATTCCTTGATGACATTATCTTGTGAGCTTTTGAGTCCCTGTGACTCTTCTTCCAAATTTTGGTGTAAACACATTCATAAATTAGCTTTTGCATATGAAACATATGATTGAAACATATGAAACATGCCTTGTTATTTCATGTTTACTTTGTGTGTGCTTATGATCATGTGTGAATAAGTGTCAATAGTTGATGTTAGTTACTAAAACACCTTAGCTACACTTAGGATGACTAATGGAACATTGTTCATGTAGACCACTTTGTCTAATTAAGCTTCTAAGTGATGATATGCATGTTGACCTGGGAAGTAAAAGATGTAACCAATGTATGAAATGCTTGTGTGACCTTATGAATAGCTTAAACATGTTTAGAATGTCATTATGAACAACTTTTGTATTCATGACTAGGGCTAGTTTGGTCACTAAGTCATAGTTCAAGTGTTGGTCATCATTTGAATGTAGTATGTTTGACCTAGTTTGAACTATGTGATAGAGACTTTGCATGGATGTATTCACTAAAGCAAAGTTGTAGTATTTGATCAGAGGAACAACTTTTATTTTTGGGTCGTAGGCTAGTTCAGCTCCTAACATGCTTGAAATTGGCTCACAAAAATTAGCATTTCACTGTTTTCAGCACTTAGGAAAATTTTGCTAAGTCTTGCGTACTTACAGTTTGACACGCGCTACTTTGTGCTGATTTTACTCTCTATCCATTAAGAATTAGGCTTTGATTTCTTAAGAAGATTTGTAGCTCATACATGGCTCTACAAAACTGGTTTAGACATCGTGCACTAATTCGCCACCGTTTGGTATTTAGAAAGGGATGAAATCGCGCTGTCAGGCTCACCACTCCGCCATGCCCGGCGATGAGGTGGCTCCTGTGCGTCCGCGCCTCCACCACTTAGGTCAACCAATGCATCTGTCACACCCCAAAAATTCCATTTTGGGTTGTGAATAGTTTTCATTGAATAAATTTAATGCTTTTATCATTTTCTAAAGTTTCCTAGATTTAATTAGGGGTTTTGCAATTTATAATGTGAAAAATGTTGATTTTTAAATAACTTTTGTAATTTAATGTGAAGGGTGTTGCATTCATGCCGGTTGCATTTGGTGTTTATGAGTGCAAATGGTTTTGAAATATGATAGAGCGACGTTTCTTTCTCTCCGGGAAAATTTCTGACTTTTTTTGGAATTAAACTCCTTTTTCCTTGAGCTTAATATTTTTCCTTGATCTTTGCAACAATCTTTTTCATGAGATCAAACAACTTTAGTTGCGTTCCTCATCCTTCAATCTATCTCTAGGATTTTTTCCGAGGATTTTTTGGAGCTTCTAGCTATTTTTCGTGGCTTAAATATGATTTTAGGAATTTCCTAGAATTATTTTTAAATAGGAAATAAATCCCGAAATTAAGAAATTCTGAAACTTTTTCAAACCCTACGACCATATATATGCCGGTGTTCCTCTCAACGCAAGGGTTCCAAAAGTACAACCCGTTTCCGCAACCACCACCCGTAGCCTCCTAGATCGGACGCCGAAGTTCGGAAGAGGCTAGGTTTTCGGCGAACATCCGACGAGCTTTTCCGCGCAAACCGTCGCGTTACGGTGACAACCACCACCACCCAGAGGTAGATCTCTTCGTTCTCTATGCCGTGGTATATCCTATTGCACGAATCCATCGCTGTTTGACCATTTTCCCATCTATTCTTCCTTCTCCGGTGAGATCCTCCATGGCTTTGCATCGCTTTGCTCTGTTCCTCGCCGCCCTTGACCATCGTTAGCTAGCCATGCCCTACCCCACGCCGGGTTGCTCTTCATCCCCGGCCAGCCCACCACGGCCGCGCCCCCCTCCCCCACGGCCTCTCCTTCCCTCCCTTATCATCTTCTCTGTCGGCTGCGCGTGCACAGTAACCCACGACTACTGTAGCGTGATTCAATCAGAGGTGGAAGAAGGGCCTACTTGCAAATAAAGTTTCTCGTTTCGCAGATAAGTCCCTGGTTCATTTATTTTCCATCCTTTTTCATCCGTTATTCCTTCAAATCTAATCCGAATTCCGTTGTTTTAGTTTCATCTCTCCAATATGTATTTCTATCATTGTTTAATCCCGCCAATACTAATTATTTTATTTATTTTAGCGCTTTTCAAGTGAAATACCTAGAATGCCCTCCCTTGTTTAAATTGTTTGGAGTCCGTATCTTTTCCGTCCGATCTCCGTTTTCAGCGGTTTTTGCGCTCACGCGATCGTAGAAACAAGACCTATGCGTAAGTAACATTTTATTAAGTTGTTTATATATGTTTGCTTGTATGTCTATGCGCCCGAAGTTTGCCATGATGGAAGAGAAGTTATCGGTGGATCCCGAAGACCCAGAGTTCGAGTTGTTATGCGTTTCTAAGCCTAAGGCAAGTGTCCTTGACCATATTGCTCCTACATTTGTTTTACTTTGAGTTAGGGTAGTTAGACCATTAGTTGCATGCTGAGTCATAATTTGAATCCTATGTTAGGGTTTACTAGAACTTGATGTTATCATCCTTGTAACCTGGGTTGGTTGGGTAGCTGTCTTGCTTAGCTTGCAGTCTTGGGTTGGAAAGGTTATCATTTAATATTGATTAATGATTTATGCAACTTGGGTTGGTAATGTTTATAGCAACATGGTGAATAGGAATTCGGCAGGATGGTTGGTTTTGGTGGAGGTATGTGCCAGATTTTGGGTAAATGTTTTCTAGTAGATTGTTGGAATTGGTGGAATGGATTGTGCTCGTTCCTACTTAGATTCTAAGGACCAGTTCATGGACAAGTAACCCAGCTTAACAGCGCAACCTTGAGGGCTATATGGCTCTGGCCCTGGCCAAGTAATTAGTTTCCTCCAAGTTATGCTACATCAGGTCGGTTTGTGTGGCACAAGAGGGGGCTTCTGCAGTGGTGTTGGTACCCACTGTTAGCGGTTAGAAACCTTAGTGAAGGTGTAAAACAGACTTGGAGGGACTTTGTAAAGGCCTTGTAGTGTGACCCCGCTGAGCACCTAGGTAGTGTGAAGCGTGATGGGGAAACATGACTCATGGTGAAAGTGTGCAACCTCTACAGAGTGTAAAACTGATATATCAGCCGTGCTCAAGGTCAAGAGCAGCCTGGACTTCTTCTTGATTAGATGGCTCTGGTTCAGTTGGGAGGCTTGGATGGAATCCAAGTGTTGGTTTGGTTGGATGGGATCCAGGTGTGGTGCTTGGATGGGATTCGAGTGTTGGTTACAGTGGTTCTCCGAGGTGATGGAAGATCTCACCTAGTTAAATGGGTGCTTAAGGTTTAAGGTAATAGGTGTGTTGCTTAAGGGCTTGTGTTAAACCCTGTTAGCCTTTCCTTGTGTTGGCCTGCATGTCATATTTTCCTACACTTGCGGAGTACATTTCGATGTGCTCACCCTTCTCTTTGTCCCTTTTGCTACCCCACCTAGCGGTTCGGACTAGAAGATGGAGTTTCTAGAAGATAGTGTTCCTTGAAGACGATGTCGATGCTAGGCTGGTGTACCCCCGGTCAGCTGCCTGAAGGGATGGAGACCCTGCTCTGCTGGAACTCTGATGTAATTTTGTGTTTAGACCCTCTGGTCATTTTTGATATATGTAATCGCTTTTGTATTAAACATTGCAATGTATCATTTTGTCGTCGCATGTATGAATAAACAGATCCTGGCATACATGTGATGTGCATTCGGTTTTGTTTTATAAAACCGGGTGTGACAGCGTCTCAGTGTGTAGATCATGTTGGTGCAGTTTGTTTCGCCGGAGAAGCTTGCCATCGGCAAACTTCGGCCGATCCGCGTCGAGCAGCGCCGCTCCCCTGTTTTCGTATCGCTGACATGCGGGCCCGACTGACCTATGGGTCCCGGCTGTCTATGGCTCAGAATAGAAAGCTAGTTCATTTATTTTTAGATTTGCATGCAACTTTGAAAAATCATAAGTGGAGTTCTAGAGGTCCAATTCTTATGAACCAAATTTGGTTGTGTTCCTCATGAAGTGTAGTGTTTTGTAAAAATATGAAATGCACAGTTTCTAATATTTTTTTTGGTGATTAAAATGTATTGAAATGAGTGCTATTTGAATGTTAGTAAACTTGTAAATTAGATATCTTGAGCTAGAAAAATGATAAAATTGTGATTCCAATTTTGTTGGTCTTGTGTTGACATGCTCTAGCTAGGAAAAATATTAAGCTTCCAGTAAACTTGATTGAAATATGGTCTTTCTATTTATCTATTAATAAATGGCATTTTCTGAGGAAAATTGTAATGATAAAAATATGTAACATATTGATATGCAACATTTTGTACAGTAGTATGGCACTAGTATGAAGCTAGAAAAAATATATAATTTGTTGTTTGACACTTTTCTATAGGGTTTACTATTTTCACTAAAATAGGCCTTACTAGCTTGTTATTTTTTCATAGGATGTTATACATGTGCAAATGATATGAAATTTTCACAGTAGTCTATTATGAGCACTAGGAGGCCACTGTAATTTTATAAGAATTTATTGTGCATATTTGGTGTATGTTTGTCATTTACCCTAATTATCTAATTAAATTAATAAAGACATTTAAGTAATTAAATTGGGATTGACCATGATGTTTTCTATGGTTCTTATGAAGCATAGTAACTGTTGATGTCAATAGTGGCCCCGTTCGGCTTACCCCATATTTGGCTTGTTCAGCTTGTTTTTTCAGCCAGAACAGTGTTTTTCTCTCTCAACAGTTCAGCCAGAACAATGTTTTTCATCCAGTTTCAGCCAAGATTTAGCAAGCCGAACGGGGCCACTAGTAAGGCTTAGAAGCAATTGATTGTATGCAACTAACTAATTATCACTTTATAATTCAAATAAAGGGCTGAATGGATAGTTTTGATTGTGTGGATGATTTTATGTGGATAATGATCTTTGCTGTAAAACTTGTTAATAACAAAGTTATAGATAACTTACTAATCTACCTTGTGTTAAATTTTCATAGTCATAGGCCTTAGGGTTTAAGAGTTTTAGCTGTTACAATTTTGCTGTATGAGATGTTTACTTTCCGAACAGATTTGATTGACTGATTTGTTTCACCTATATAACTATTGAATCACAGTAAGAGTATTAAAAGAAAGTTGTAGACAATTTCATAAGCTTTCCAGAATGTCCACAATCATATTATTTCGATGTATATAACTCTAGTTATGGGTAAAACAAGTAGCTGTTGTTTTGATAGTTCGGTAAATAAATTGCAGAAGTGTTTGTTTAAGTAATAGAGAAGAGATATGCACATACTCAGTAGAATAGGATGCACTTGTTATTACCTTAATACCATGCTGCTGAAAATACTTACAAGGATGCATTCATCATGTTTTATCATACTATACTTGTCGACATATATGCATTCGTAATATCTTATACCATATTCATGCATATAGGATCGACCGAGGAGATAACGTTGCTGGAATTGAACAAAGAAGAGGAAGGGGACCAGCAGGAGATTCCTCAAGCCACAGATCCCAAAGAAGAGGTGCAGAATCTAGAAGAGCTCTCGGAGTGCCCTGATCACCCCCCCACCTCTTTTATGAAAGACAAGCCCCAGAGCATTCTAAGTCTCCCAATATTTTATAAAATATTACTTGCGTCCTTTATGATTGATGCATTAGGTTATAAGAGTTGACTAGAAACATTTGATGCATGGAACTACCTTGTCCAAATATATACACCTTTAATCTTATGTAGGTTTAGGATCGAATATATGTTTAGCCATGCTTAGACCGGTAGAACTCGGGTGATTTCTTGTCACCTGCGAGATTTAGGTGGATACCGAAGCACGGTTGGCTATATTTGCTATCCTGGAAAAAGAACCATGGGGAAATGTTAATGGAGGCCGAATGGAGTCTATGTGTAGGTTGACTCATGTGATTCCATCTGTGTCGATTAAGGACCATACCGTTGTTGGCATTTTTGACAAGATTGAATGTATGCCTATCACTTAGCTAGCCGGATAACTCGTTCCAACAGTGAAGTCGAGTAGCTCAACTCAATCCTAGCCCCGCTCTATCAAAGTGCGCACTCTGAATGGTAGTAAGGATGTGCGGGGAGCCAGGCGTGAGCCCAAAGGCAGGGTAGTCCTAATCGTCCTACCAGCTGGTTGTCCCTGATTATGCGGCGCTGGGCGAACCCACGAAATGTGTACTTGAGTTGTACCAAAGGTGACCATTGATCTGGTCTGCCTGGGTTTGTGTTAGGAATAAATTCTCAGCTGGTTGAAATCGATTCGAATCGCCATCTCTCCCGGATAGTGAGAAACTTAGCTAGCCCCAACATCGTAGTAATTGTATTATGGAATGTGATGGTTCGGATAAAGATGGAATTACTACACCAGCTATGGTTACTATTGTATGCTCTTAAAATGATATACCACATGTTTGGCACAGGATAGTTGCTAATCTAGAGATGGATAGTTATAATTAACATGATGATGGAACTATAATTGTATAATTGAGTTAATCGCTTTTTATGCAAAATATTGTCAGCTACCTCCACTTATAAAGCCTTGCATAATTCTTGGAGTCAATTTATTTCTGGTTTATGACGGGTAAGTCTAACTGAGTACCTTCTCGTACTCAGGGTTTTATTCCCATTGTTGCAGATGGTACCGTCTATCATGGATATTGCAAAAATTGCTTATATCCTGCCATGGATGAGGAGTAAACCTTGGGCAGAGCATATTTAATAATCCCTCCATTATGCTTTTGTGGATTGTGATCATATGATGGCACTGTACTTGAATTATGTTGGCAAATGCTACTTTCAAACTTAATTTGCTTTCGCTATTATCTATCAACTTGGTTTGTAATAACTCTATTCCGCACTCTAATTAATGAAATGTATCTGTGAACTTTATGTAATATGTGACATGTATGTTGAATCATGTACGATCTTGTTTGTATGTGGATCGTTTATCGAGACCCGTCATGGTACTCGACAGACTACCGGGTTTATATGGGCTCAAGTATGATAGTGCGACCGCTTGTGGGCTGCCATTGTACTTGTGCTCTTATAAATTAGTCGGTTCGGCGACAACTGGCATCAGAGCAAGGTTCAACTTTAATTGCCACATGTGTATTTAAAACAAAAGTTTTTATTTTCCAAAACTAGTTTCTAGCAACTAATAGCTATATAAATAGGTATTTGAAACCTAGAGTTGAAATCTAAAGTGTGCTAGTGATCACTTTCTTTATGCCCAATTAAGGACTCTTAGGTGGCTATTTAAGTACTAACATGGGGGTTTTTACTTTCGTCATCCATATGGCGTGCTATTGTATGGATGCCATTCACTTGAATGGTAATGTATGGATCAAATGCCTCTACGCCAAGGTAAGAAGATAAGTTGATGAGTGGCATGACCGTAAGATGTGAGCGTGCGGTCGAGGAGAGCTAGCTTTGGTACGACTATGTATGCATGCTTGCATGTGTATATGGTGTGTATTTAATTGTGGGTAATAAACTATCATCGGGTAGCTTTGATACGGAAGTATATGTATGGGTATACATATATGGAAGTATTTAGACTACAACTTAGAGCCTAGATTTACATTCTGCATATTTAATTGTGGGGTTGGGCTAAAATGAAACTCTTGTGTAGGTACACTAACAATGAAACGTGTAGCCTGACTAGTTACGCTATATATGAGAGAACATATGTATGCCACCACGTATGTCATTAGAAATATTTTTCCTAAGTTTGTAAGGATGTACGGAACGTGCATGCATCATGATAAATCATTATAAAATACTTGCATTGTTCCCCCTTATAGATTTCTTACTCGGTTATGTAACTCTTATCCCTTATGACTTGGTCTCACGAAAGTTGTACATGTTGTTGGTACAAATGGCAGCACCAACTAGATGTGAGAATTTCTTGATGATGTTCAGAACTCCTGCTTTGCTTTGGAGAGTTTTGCACTTTACAGGGTATTATGAACCGCCCCTCTATCACTGGAATGAAGAATACCTGGAGGGATAGCCATGGTATGAAGTGCGGCTAACCATACCAGCCCGCACACAAGCACCCTTCTAGCAGGAGTGGAAAGTGAAATCTGAAGGAAGAACTCCTTGGGAGGCTGCCCAAGTAGTAGCCTTCGAGGTACTAAGTCTGATCTGTCAGCAGCACGGGGATCAACTTACCGGCAGTGCCGCTGGTGTTTTTCCTCGAGTAGATCCGTCCATAGCGATATGGGAACAACGCAACCACAATGCATTAATCCGAGATTGGGATGAGCAGGCAAATAGTTCTAGTCCCGCTATGAGTGCCATGTTTGTAGTGATGAAAATGTTCTATACTTGTTAGGACACTAGGGATTTCTAGCAAGAATCCTACACTACTTGCATGGATAAGCTCATGAGGGCCAAAGCCGCACAACATAAGCTCAAGAAGCGTGTGCGCAAGCACAAGAAGGCAGCGAGTGCGGCTCGATGGGAAACCGATCAAGCCTATGTAGCTTTGGGCAATCTCCACACCCAAATGGAGCAAGTGGGTCAACAGAGAGTTGCAGTCCAAGAAGCAAGAGCTGATGATCAAGCAATGCTAGCAGGATTGTGGGAGCAGCTGTAGGCCGCTCGTGCCGAGGCGTCCATAGCTACGTGCCAGCGAAACCTGGCAAACAACCGTGCCACTGTAGCAGAAGTAGAACGAGATAGGACCGCACAATGAGTGCCATGCAGGACCGTGCTGAGAGGGACTTATGCTAGCAGCTTGCACAGGCCCAACATGTAGTGATGGATCTTCAGCATGAGGTGCATTATCTGAACAACCAACTGCACCCAATCCTTGATGACGAAGATCCTTGATGACGAAGATCCTATCTCCGACCTCGATAGTGATCATAATGAAGATTAGAATTGCTTAGTGACTAGTGGAAACGCTAGATGTATCCTCGCTATTTATGTAATGGACCTGTAGTTTAAGTTTAGTATTTGTGATGGAACTATCATGTAATATTGGTACTTGCATGTTATCTCACGTTTGGTTGAACGTTAATGCAATTCTAGTTCGATTTATTGGTGATTATGACTTGAATGTTAACGCGATGCGAGCCCGATAAGTGATCAAATTGGTGATGTCATGTTGCGAGAATGAATTATTATGCCTCTATTTTATTGTATGAATTTAAGATTTTCTCTAGTAATTTTAGTTTGGCATGATTATATAGTTCATCTGCAATCTCTTGACATCATCCAATAATCACTTATTGTTGCAACTTTGCAGATGACTCGCACCCGTGTAGGAGCAAGCAACAGCTAAGAGGGCAATGACGGTGACTTACCACCACCGCCACCACTGTCTGCTAATGAGTTCTTTGCACAATTTCTGGGAAGTCAGCGGACTATGGAGGAAGCCCTGTGCCTCATTATGCAGAACACGGCTCGTGGCCACCCACAGCAACAGGGGCCTGAGCCAAACTAGTACAGCACCTTCAAGGATTTTCTGGATACCAAGCCTCCTATTTTCAAGGTGGCAGAGGAACCGCTCTAGGCGGACGAGTGGCTCAACACTATTGAGAAAAAGTTTCATCTGCTGAGGGTCACCGAGCACCAGAAAGCAGAGTATGCGTCCCATCAGTTGCAGGGACCGGTAGGGATTTGGTGGACCCATTTCCAGTCCTCTCTACCTGCCAATGCATAGGTCACATGGGAGCAGTTCAAGTTAGCCTTTAGGGGACATCACATTCCCCCAGGGCTAATGCGCATGAAGGCGGCTGAATTCATGAGGCTCACATAAGGGACTAAGACCCTTACTGAATATATGCATGCTTTCAACAACCTATCCTGGTATGCCCCAGGTTTTGTTGACACTGAAGAAAAGAAGATAGAGTGCTTCAAGAGAGGTCTTGGCACTAAATTGATGAAGACTATGGCCAACTCCAAGTGCACCACCTACAACGAGTTCATCAGTGATGCATTGACTTAGGAGAACCACAACAATATGCATGCGGCAGCAAAGGGCCACAAGAGGGCAATGGAGGCAGGTGCCTCGGGATCTTCACAGTTCAGAGCTCTAGTGGTAGCTAGGCCACAGTTTCGATCACCAGCACCCAAGTTCCAACCTCCTCCACCAAAAGCTCAGAACAATAGACCTCAGAAGGTGTTTCGTAAGGCGTTCACTATTGCCTTACCCAAGGGAAATGGAGGGCAAGGAAGCTCCACAGGACCCAAGAGCAACCAACCCTACTTCAACTGTAATCAGTTGGGCCATTGGTCCAAAGAGTGCCCCCACCCTAAGAAGAATAGCAATCAGAACCAGAATAATCAGAGGCTAGTGAATCCTAAGGCACGTCCTGGATACATGCACTATGCTGCAATTGAAGAGGTGCCCGCTAGAGAGGTTGTCACCGCTGGTATGTTTCTTGTCAACAAGCATCCCGCTATTGTTTTATTTGATTCGGGAGCTTCTCATTCATTTATGAGCCAATCATTTACATCTAGATATGATCAGAAAGTAGTTGAAGTAAGCAAGGGTGGTTATAGTATAAGTTCAACTGGGGCTACTATCTCTACAAATAAGATGGTTAGAAATGTGATCATCTCTATACAAGAGAGGGAGTATACGATGGATCTGATAGTATTGCCTGGATAATCTATAGATGTGATCTTAGGCATGAAGTGGATGAGCGATCATGGGGTTCTCATTGACACTAGCACTTGTACTATTATGTTGAGAGAACCAAAGGGAGGTAATGCTTTCCTAGTACCACTTTCCTGCAACTTTGAACTCCAGAACTTGTCTTGTGCCATCCATGCCACTACCCTGTGTGATATCCCAGTGGTGTGTGAGTTTCCTGATGTATTTCCAGATAAGTTACCAGGTTTAGCACCTAATAGGGATGTGGAATTTAAGATTGAGTTAGTGCCAGGTATGGCACCTATCTCAAGAAGACCCTATAGGATGCCACCAAATGAGCTAGCTGAACTTAAAATTCAGTTACAAGAACTATTGGACAAAGGTCTCATTCAGCCTAGTTCATCTCTATGGGGATGTCTAGCTTTGTTTGTGAAGAAGAAGGACAAGTCCTTGAGAATATGTGTGGATTATAGACCACTAAATGCTGTGACCATCAAAAACAAGTATCCCTTGCCTCATATCGATATCTTGTTCGATCAGTTGGCAAAAGCAAAGGTATTCTTCAAGATTGACTTGAGGTCAGGCTATCATCAGATAAAGATCAGGCCAGAGGACATACCTAAAACTGCTTTCTCCACTAGGTACGGCTTGTATGAGTATTTGGTCATGTCTTTTGGACTGACAAATGCTCCTGCCTACTTCATGTCCTTGATGAATTCGGTATTCATGCCTAAGCTCGACAAGTTCGTGGTTGTGTTTATCGACGATATCTTGATTTATTCATAGAATGAGGCAGATCATGCAGAGCATCTGAGAATTGTTCTATCCAGATTGAGGGAACATAAGTTATATGCAAAGTTTAGCAAGTGTGAATTTTGGTTGAATAAAGTACCTTTCTTGGGTCACGTCTTATTGAGGGATGGAATTTCTGTAGACCCATCTAAAGTACAAGAGGTCATGGATTGGAAGGCCTCGACTTCGGTTCATGAAGTTCAGAGTTTTCTAGGGTTAGTAGGTTACTATCATCGTTTCATTCTAGATTTCTCCAAGATAGCTAAACCCTTGACTAGGCTACTCTAGAAAGAAGAAAAGTTCAATTGGACACCAGAGTGTGAAGCAACTTTTCACACCCTAAGGACTCTATTAACTACAGCTCCTGTTTTAGCACAACCCGACATTGAAAAGCCTTTCGATGTGTTCTATGATGCATCGGGTATAGGTTTAGTGTGTGTGCTCATGCAAGAAGGAAGAGTTGTTGCCTATGCTTCTCAGCAGTTGAGAAAACATGAAGTCAACTACCCTACACATGATTTAGAACTTGCAGCAGTTGTTCATGCATTAAAGATATGGAGACATTATTTGTTGGGCAATGTATGTCTTATATATACTGACCACAAAAGTCTCAAATATATCTTTACCCAACCTGAGATGAATATGAGACAACGAAGATGGTTTGAGTTGATTAAGGACTACAATTTGGAAGTGCACTACCATCCAGGGAAAGCCAATGTTGTAGCAGATGCACTTAGTCGGAAATCTCATTGCAACACTATGGAAGCATTGTTGGAAGATGGATTTAATTTGTTACATCCTATTGTACTACACAATATCACTATCTGTTGTTCACTTGAGAGCAAAATCATAGAACTATAGAAAATAGATGTAGGTATATTTCACATCAAGAGAAAGATGCAAGAGCAAGAAACCAAGCATTTTAGATTAGATGAAAGAGGTGTGCTATGGTTTGAGTACCAACTTGTGGTACCGAAAGACCGTGAGCTTAGAAATCAAATTTTAGATGAACATCATTCGTCCAAGTTGTCCATCCATCCGGGTAGTAGCAAAATGTATCAAGATTTGAAAACCTATTTTTGGTGGACCAAGATGAAGAAAGAGATCGCCGCCTATGTCGCTAGGTGCGATAATTGTAGTAGAGTAAAGGCCGTTCATTTGAAATCTGTCAGATTACTTCAGCCATTGCCTATTCCAGGGTGGAAATGGGAAGAAATTAGCATGGACTTTATCACAGGCCTCCCAATGACACAACAAGGTCACGATTCAATATGGGTCATTGTAGACCGTCTCACCAAGTCAGCACATTTTATACCAGTGAACACGAGGTATCACATGGTGAAGTACGCTGAGCTGTATGTTTCTCAGATTGTGAGACTACATAGAATACCTAGGACTATAATCTTAGATCGAGGACCACAGTTTATAGCTCATTTCTAGGAACACTTGCACCAAGCTTTAGGGACTAAGCTAATTAGAAGTTTAGCATACCATCCACAAACTTCTGGATAGACTGAGCGAGTGAACCAGATCTTAGAAGATTTGCTGAAAGCTTGTGTTATATCTTCCAAGGTTTCGTGGGAGAAATGGCTACCTTTAGTCGAGTTCTCCTACAACAATAGTTATCAAGCCAGCATCAAGATGGCTCCTTTTGAAGCCTTGTACGGTAGAAAATGTAGAACTCCGTTGAATTTGGTCAAGCCTAGCAAAAGAAGATACTTTGGCATTGACTTTGTCACTGAAGCTGAAGAGCAAGTGCACATTATCCAACAACATATGAAAGTAGCTCAATCAAGATAAAAGAGTTATGCTGATAAAAGAAGAAGACCACTGACTTTTGAAATGGGAGACTATGTATACTTGAAAGTGTCACCCATGAAAGGAGTACAAAGATTTGGAGTGAAAAGAAAGCTTGTGCCT
Source organism: Miscanthus lutarioriparius (assembly GCA_904845875.1). Taxonomy (NCBI): domain Eukaryota; kingdom Viridiplantae; phylum Streptophyta; class Magnoliopsida; order Poales; family Poaceae; genus Miscanthus; species Miscanthus lutarioriparius. Next base: position 7,811,195 of record CAJGYO010000009.1, on the reverse strand, counting down.
AGATATGTAGGGCCATACAAGACTACTAAATGAAAAGGGAATGTCGCTTATAAGTTACAACTTCCTCCAAAGATGAGTACAATATTCGATGTCTTCCATGTTTCTCAGTTGAAGAGATGTCTTCGTATACCTAAGGAAGCAATTGCACCCACCAACATTAAGCTCCAATCAGATTTGACCTATGAAGAGAAACCAATTCGAGTGTTGGAAGAGATGGAAAGAGTAACACGGAGTAAAGTCATTAAGTTCTACAAGGTGGTGTGGAATAATCATAGTGAACAAGATGCCACATGGGAATGGGAGGATTACTTACGTGAGGTTTATCCCGCCTTTTTCAAGAATGGTAGGTCTTGCAAATCTCGGGATAAGATTTTTATAAGGGGGAGGGGCTGTAACACCCTAGGTGTTAGGCTTGCATAATTTGACTTGCATTGCATGAGCATATTCATCAAGCATTCATAAATAAGCTTTTGCATATGAAACATATTATTGAAACATATGAAACATGCCTTGTTATTTCATGTTTACTTTGTGTGTGCTTATGATCATGAGTGAATAAGTGTCAATAGTTGATGTTAGTTACTAAAACACCTTAGCTACACTTAGGATGACTAATGGAACATTGTTCATGTAGACCACTTTGTCTAATTAAGCTTCTAAGTGATGATATGCATGTTGACCTAGGAAGTAAAAGATGTAACCAATGTATGAAATGCTTGTGTGACCTTATGAATAGCTTAAATATGTTTAGAATGTCATTTTGAATAACTTTGGTATTCATGACTAGGGCTAGTTTGGTCACTAAGTCATAGTTCAAGTGTTGGTCATCATTTGAATGTAGTATGTTTGACCTAGTTTGAACTATGTGATAGAGACTTTCATGGATGTGTTCACTAAAGCAAAGTTGTAGTATTTGATGAGAGGAACAACTTTTATTTTTGGGTCATAGGCTAGTTCAGCTCCTAACATGCTTAAAATTGGCTCACAAAAATCAGCATTTCACTGTTTTCAGCACTTAGGAAAATTTTGCTAAGTCTTGCGTGCTTACAGTTTGATAGGTGCTACTTTGTGCTGATTTTACTTTGTAGCTCGTACATAGCTCTACAAAACTGGTTTAGACATCATGCACTAATTCGCCACCGTTTGGTATTTAGAAAGGGATGAAATCGCGCTGTCAGGCTCACCATGAGGCATTGAAGAACGCCGGGGCGCGCCGGATCATGGCCGACCGGGCACATGAGCTGGCCGCCATGTTGCTGCCATTGGCCGACGCCAGGCCCTTGATGCTGCGCGCTGGCGCTCGATATCTAAGAGCCGCGCGCCTCATTTCCACGCACTCGCGCTCACTCACTCACTCTCCAGCGCCCTCTCTTCCTCTTGCCGTGGAACCAACCAAGCGCCGCCGAGCACCGTGCAGCTCCACCGTCGCCTAGCGCCCACGCCACCGCACCGCCGCCGTCTCCATCTTGCCATCAGCTGTGCAATCTTCCTCTTCACCTCCTTGGCACAGCCGCAGCGCCAGACAAGCTTCGATGAGGGCGTATTCGCTGTTTTCGTCCTCGCCGGACTCACAGCGTCCATGGCCGCCTCCACGGTGAGCTCGCCACCGCACTGCTCGCATGCAGATTTCCCCTCCTTCCTTGCGTTAGGGCTTGTCTAGGATGTGTTCTTGCTTGTGGCATGATGTTATTGCGAGTCGTTGCTTCACCGATGTGGAACACGGTGACCCGCGCCGCCGCGCTCTCACCGCCGTGCCACCGCGCACGCAGGCAGAGCTCATCGGAGCACCTCGCGTCGCCTAGGTCACCTAGCTAGATCCACATAGCCACCATGGTGCTTGTGCGCTACTTGCCTGGCCTCGCCGTGGCCTGTAACGGCCGGCGTACCACAGTAGCGCCGCCGTGCCACCATGGCCGGCGCTGAGGTGGGTCCTGTGCGTCCGCGCCTCCACCACTTAGGTCAACCGATGCGTCTCAGTGTGTAGATCACGTTGGTGCAGTTCGTTTTGCCGGAGAAGCTCCCGTCGACAAACTCTAGCCGATCCGCGTCGAGCAGCGCCGCTCCCCTGTTTTCATATCGCTGACATGTGGGCACGACTGACCTATGGGTCCCGGCTATCAGTGGCTCAGAATAGAAAGCTAGTTCATTTATTTTTAGATTTGCATGCAACTTTGAAAAATCATAAGTGGAGTTCTAGAGGTCCAATTCTTGTGAACCAAATTTGGTTGTGTTCCTCATGAAGTGTAGTGTTTTGTAAAAATATGAAATGTACAGTTTCTGATATTTTTCTTGGTGATTAAAATGTATTTAAATGAGTGCTGTTTGAATGTTAGTAAACTTGTAAATTAGATATCTTGAGCTACAAAAATGATAAAATTGTGATTCCAATTTTGTTGGTCTTGTGTTGACATGCTCTAGCTAGAAAAAATATTAAGCTTGCAGTAAACTTGATTGAAATATGGTCTTTCTATTTATCTATTAATAAATAGTATTTTCTAAGGAAAATTGTAATGATAAAAATATGTAACATATTGATATGAAAAATTTTGTACAGTAGTATGGCACTAGTATGAAGCTAGGAAAAATATATAATCTGTTGTTTGACACTTTTCTATAGGGTTTACTATTTTCACTAAAAAGGCCTTGCTAGCTTGTCATTTTTGTATAGGATGTTATACATGTGCAAATGGTATGAAATTGTCACATTAGTCTATTATGAGCACTAGGAGGCCACTGTAATTTTATGAGAATTTATTGCGCACATTTGGTGTATGTTTGTTATTTACCCTAATTATCTAATTAAATTAATAAAGGCATTTAAGTAATTAAATTGGGATTGAACATGATGTTTTCTATGGTTCTTATGATGCGTAGTAACTATTGATGTCAATAGTAAGGCTTAGAAGCAATTGATTGTATGCAACTAACTAATTATCACTTTATAATTCAAATAAAGGGCAGCATGGATAGTTTTGATTGTGTGGATGATTTCATGTGGATAATGATCTTTGCTATAAAACTTTTTAATAACAAAGATGTTGATAACTTACTAATCTTCCTTGTGTTAAATTTTCATAGTCATAGGTCTTAGGGTTTAAGAATTTTAGCTGTTACAAGTTTGCTGTCCGAGATGTTTACTTTCCGAACAGATTTGATTGACTGATTTGTTTAACCTTTATAACTGTTGAATCACAGTAAGAGTATTAAAAGAAAGTTGTAGACAATTTCCAGAATGTCCACAATCATGTTATTTCGATGTATATAACTACAGTTATGGGTAAAACAAGTAGCTGTTATTTTGGTAGTTCGATAAATAAAGTGCAGAAGTGTTTGCTTAAGGAATAGAGAAGAGATATGCACCTACTCAGTAGAATAGGATGCACTTGTTATTACCTTAATACCATGCTATTGAAAATACTTACATGGATGCATTCATCATGTTTTATCATACTATACTTGTCGACATATATGCATGCGCAATATCTTATGCCATATTCATGCATATAGGATCGACCGAGGAGATAATGTTGCTGGAATTCAACAAAGAAGTGGAAGGGGACCAGTAGGAGATTCCTCAAGTCATAGCTCCCAAAGAAGAGGAGCAAAATCTAGAAGAGCTCCCAGAGTGCCCTGATCACCGCCCCACCTCTTTTCTGAAAGGCAAGCCCCGGAGCATTCTAAGTCTCCAGTGTTTTACAAAATATTACTTGCGTCCTTTATGATTGATGCATTAGGTTATAATAGTTGACTGGAAACACTTGATGCATGGAACTACCTTGTCCAGATATATACACCTTTAACCCTATGTAGGTCCAGGATCGAATATATGCTTAGCCATGCTTAGACCGGTAGAAGTCGGGTGATTTCCTATCACCTGCGAGATTTAGGTGGATACGGAAGCACGGTTGGCTATATCTGCTATTGTGGAAAAAGAACCATGGGGAAATATAAATGGAGGCTGGACGGAGTCCATGCGTAGGTTGACTCATGTGATTCCGTCTATGCCGATTAAGGACCATACCGTTGTTGGCACTTTTGATAAGATTGAACGCATGCCTATCACTTAGCTGGCCGGATAACTCGTTCCAACCACGAAGCTAAGTAGCTCAACTCAAGCCGGGCCCCGCTCTATCAAAGTGCACACTCTGGATGGTAGTAAGCATGTGTAGGGAGCCAGGCGTGAGCCCAAGGGCAGGGTAGTGGTCATCTGGCAGCTGGTTATCCCTGATTGTGCGGCGATAGGCGAACCCACAAAATGTGTACTTGAGTTGTACCAAAGGTGACCTAAGGTGACAGTTGATCTAGTCTGCCTAGGTTTGTGTTAGGAATAAATTCCCAACTGGTTGAAATCGATTCGAATTGCTGTCTCTCCCAGATAGTGAGAAACTTGGCTAGCCCCAACATCGTAGTAATTGTATTATGGAATGTGATGGTTCGGATAAAGATGGAATTACTACACCGGCTATGGTTACTATTGTATGCTCTTAAAATGATATACCACATGTTTGGCATAGGATAGTTGCTAATCTAGAGATGGATAGTTATAATTAACTTGATGACGAAACTATAATTGTATAATTGAGTTAATTGCTTTTTATGCAAAATGTTGTCAGCTACCTCCACTTATAAAGCCTTGCATAATCCTTGGAGTCAATTTATTTCTGGTTTATGATGGGTAAGTCTAGCTGAGTACCTTCTCGTACTCAGGGTTTTATTCCCATTGTTGCAGATGGTACCGTCTATCATGGATATTGCAAAAATTGCTTCTATCCCACCGTGGATGAGGAGTAAGCCTTGGGCAGGCATCTTTAATAATTCCTCCATTATGCTTTTGTGGATTGTGATCATATGATGGCACTATACTTGAATTATGTTGGCAAATGCTACTTTTGAACTTAATTTGCTTCCGCTATTATCTATCAACTTGGTTTGTCATAACTCTATTCCGCACTTTGATGAATGAAATGTATCTGCGAACTTTCTGTAATATGTGACATGTATGTTGAATCATGCACGATCTTGGTTGTATGTGGATTGTTTATCAAGACCCGTCGTGGTACTCGATAGACTACCGGGTTTATATGGGCCCAAGTATGATAGTGCGACCACTTGCGGGCTGCCATTGTACTTGTGCTCTTATAAATCGGTTGGTTCTACGATAGTAGCCCCTCCTTCATGGACGCTTTCAATGCATCCCTCGAGGGTGCCTGCCATGAAGCATTCTCATGAGGGGTGATGGCTTTCCCTGCTGGAGTCAGAGTCAGAGATCGTCTCTAAATCTCCCGTAAGAAGGTCGTGGAAAGATTTCGTGATGTAGTCCATCATACCCATGAATTCATCATCCATCGGGGATGGGTGCACGCGCTGTGCCACGAGGTGACCAATGGTTCTTGCGGCGTTGCGCAGACTGAAAGGGAATGCGGTCGAGGAATTCTGGTGAGGTATTCTAGGGAGAGTGGTTTCCCTTCGGCAAGCTGCATCATGACATTAGTGAACAAGAAGGTAAGGTAGCACAGGCCCTCCTAGTATAGTCAGGGTCCTAGGAAGGCATCGAGCTGGTGCTCTAGCCTCCCATAATCGAAGTCGAGGAGCTGGTCGCTCCTGGGGGCACGGGCCTCCGAGGCGTGTAGCTATAGCTCTTTGAGGGCCTCGACGGTTGTGTTGAGGCCGATGGAGCAAAGAAGGTGGATGGGGGCAGGAGCCCGCGCCAGCTCTCCCTTTGCTATGACGAAGAAATCTAGGCTCCTGAAGCGCACATGCGCACCTAAACCTAGCTGACATCATGGCTAGCCATCCACGGCCTGTTGTGGATGATGAGACGCACAAAAGGCCCCTATCTGGCGTGCCAATTGTCGGTGTTTCAAACCATCGACTAGTAGATTTGTGTTTGCGCATTTGTCCCGGATGGTGTGCTCAGAGGACACAAGGGGTTTTATACTAGTTCATGTAGAATGTCCCTACATCCAGTTTGAGGCTACTCATGTTACTAGCACTTGTTTGCAGTAGGGGTTACAAACGGGCGAGAGAGGGAGAAGGTCCCAAGTCTCTAATGGAATGATTGAATGGAGTTGAGTCTACTTGAACTCATTGAGCCCTTGAGCCATCTCCGTCGTGGGATGTCTTGCTTCCCCTTTTATAGATGAAGGGGAAGACACAGGTTACACGAGAGAGAGAGAGAGAGAGAGAGAGAGAAAACCGAGGAGGAAGAAGGCCTCTGGGGTCATGGCGCCCTTCATCTCCTTTATGTGGGTCCCGCCGGTCCAATAGATGATGATGGGGATGGCTCCACATTGCAACCCTGTTCATCACTGGCGCTATACACGAGCATCGTCAGCCAATCATGGCGCTCTATTCTATCTCGGTGGCGGCATGGAAGTTGTACGGGGATTAGGTAGCACAGCGCCGGCACGCCCGATACTGTTGGTGACGTGAGCCCTCAGGTATGGCCCATCATGGCCGTTGGTCACATCAAGACACGCCCACTCCCTTTCTAGTGTTAGAAGTTTGACCCTAGGTTTGTACTCTTAGACCCATAGTTGTTAGGGGTAGTATGGACCCCCATCGGGCGAGGCGGAATCCCCCTTCAAGGGGTCTGGCGAGGTGAAATCAGCCCCGAGGGGTTGGGCGAGACAGAGCCCGCACCCTCAGGGTCAGGCGTGATGAAGCCCGTGCCCTCGGGGTCAAACGAGACGAAGCCTGTACTTTTGGGGTCGAGCGAGACCAAAATACGCTCTTGATACTCCGGGCGAGTTAGCATTCACAGCCATCAACTTCCTTCTTCTGGGTATCCCTAATACTGATGCCCGATAGATTGAAGCCAATAAAGAACACATTCTCCAAGTCTGTGAAGTGGTAGAGGCAGCGACAATGATTTTTTTTGCTTTCTTTGGATGACCTCACAATGTTAGAATTGAGTTTTGAGTGGGACATTTGTGTGGCTAAACTTTTGTATAATAAGTGGTATGATTCTCATGTTGATAAGAGATGAAGCCAGATATATTTCCATTATATAAAAAAGAACAAATATTGTGCACTAGTATACGAGGTTTTAGTCTTATGGATGCAAGGATGAACTTGGACAAGGCAATTTGAAGATTAAGTGATCAACACCTCAAGCAAGGTCACAGAGTTGTATTGAAGACCCTAGAAGACATGCAAGAAGTCAGACAACAAGTAGAAGAAGCCTAGACAAGAAGACATGAAGAAACTAAGGCAATTGTGCACTAGACAACCAACAGAATTCTCCGATGTTATAATAGAATGAAGCACCAAAGAAAAGAGCAGTGCATCAATCAGATCAGTCCACTCATCCTATACTCACTGGAAAACTCTAGCAAAGCACTGGAAGATATGCACCAGAGCTTGGCTGGGTGTACAAACAGAGGGCGGAGAAGAAGACCTCACCTTAACTTCTGGTGGTCACCGAAGACCACACCACCAAAGTTTAGGTCTAGTGGAAGTTGTAGGGATGGTGGAGAAGACAAAGTGCACCATAACCTTTCGGTGCCTAGCACTGGAGTATAAAGGTGCTAAATAGAGGCTGTAAAGAAGCATCTAGGCCTCATCGTAATTCTCTCATGATCACCGAAGGACCACCATCAAACAAAAGGCTCTGCAACGGTCAGTAACGGCTAGTCCAATAGCTAGTCTACACGGCGGTCACTCAAAAACTCCAATGGGGTCATTGGAGCTCACTAGTGATCACCACATGGGTGTAGTCCAATGCCAATGGCCATTTGAGTGTTGTTGGAGCCAAGAAAAGTTGTGCTCAAAAGATTAGGTGATTAGCATTAGTGCTTTGCAAAGTGCTTAGGCTAGCTGTACAACCATATTGGTGCTTGATCTAGGTTTATGCCTAGTGCTTAGTGAGGTTTGTGTATCTCTTTCTGCTCAGTGCTTGCATGCACCATTGTTGTACCATGAAGGGCTTGTAATCTTGTGATACCACACCAACTATGTTTGTGGTGTCGCCACAAATGTTGCACAAGAGGGAATGAGGCACATGATGTTTTGGACAGAAGTTCAATAGTGAAGACAACAGGGAGTAGTCTACAAGAGGCCACATAGAGATCTGACTTGCGCATGGGGAAGGCTTGTGGGCTATCCACTGCTTACCCAACTAAGAGCTTGGCCCTTGCAAGGGGCCCAACGAGAACTAGGGGAAGTGTGAGCTTCTCGATACCTTAGGAAAATACCATCACCGGGAGTTTACATTTTCTAACTCAATTTAAGCTATTGTATTTACTTGCATTCCTTTAGTTGTGTGCTTTAACTCCTAGTCTAGCTTGCTAGGTTAGTTTGATATAGGATTGGAGGGTGCAAACCTCTTTTGACATTAGAGATTGTTGACACAGAAATTTGGCTTGAGACTAGAAGTCCCTAAAGACAAGAAATTATCAAGGAAACCCAAGTCCTCCAATCAACTCGGCTAAATAGATTGCCAGATCAGCTAGCGAAAAGGCAACATCAAGGGAATGGGCCCTATCGGTAGGATCAGCGAGGCACGAAGCAAGACGACACATCATGCTCCATAAGAGGGAAGATTGGAGTCCAAGATATCCTAAATTAGGAAATTTATTTTCTTTTCCAAATTATGTGGTTAGTCTTGTTCGACCAGGACTCGTAGTGAAGCCTTGGGTATAAATATTGAACCCTAGCCATTGTAACAAACATCGCCAACGATCAATACAAACTAGTACCTTTACTTTTTGGCTTACGCCACCCCTTAGGAGTAGGAGTAGGGTAGATTTCGACGAGTTCTTCGGCGAGCAAGGCTACATCGGTTAGGTCCAACCTCCGATTTGTCTGTGAGTATCCGTCATAACTTATACCTCGTTTGTAAGGCTACATTGATTAGGTCTGACCTCTTGCAAGCTTTGTATAAGTTAGTTATCATAAGTAAATTATAAGGCTGTCCTCGGTTAAGTCTGATCTCTTGCAATTGTTGATAGTTATCCTTGGTTCTTGTCAAAATCCGCACGGCTGCCCTCGGTTATGTCTGATCTAGTATGAATTTTGGTTCAAACCCCTTGCCCGATTAAGATTGAGATAGATCAGCTTTGTATCTTTTTAAATCGTCATCTTATCGTATTACATTGTTCACATCCTGCACTGACGATGGTTCTTGCTAGTCTAGCCGTTTTGTTCTAATCTTGATCGAAGATAGTATGTGGTCAAGGCATGTTTAGCCCTAGGTATGGCTTGCTAACTGACGAGATCCGATCTAGAAGTGCTTTCACGGCTGCATCGGTTAGGTCTGACCCCCACTGATAGTATCTGTTTACACCAGAATTTGGAAGAAGGGTTGTAAGAACTCAAAAGCTCCTGAGATCATGTCATTAAGGAGTCGATTGCATAAAGGTCGGTATCAGCTGATTCGAATACAGCACTGGAATTGGCTCTCTTCAGATAGCGCCAGCAGATAACTATAATAGCTACAATCGGCGCCAGGAAAAACATGTTGGACTCTACAAAAAGGGAAAGATTAGGGTCCAAGTTATCTTAAATTAGGAATATTTTCTCTTAGGCCAAAAATTATAATGAGTCATGCTTAAGTAGGATTCGTGTTTAGGCCCCGGGTATAAATATTGGACCCCGGCTATTGTAAAGACACACAATCAATCAAATACAAGTTACTTTTTTCGGCTCCGGCCACCCCTTAGGAGTAGGAGTAGAGTAGATCTCGGCGAGTTCTTCAGCGAGCAGGGCTGCATCGGTCCGGCCGACCTCCGGCTTGTCTGTAATTACCGTCATGGCTTATACTTTTGTTCGTACGGCTACATCGATCCGGTCGACCTCCACTGCGACTCTGGTATAAGCTAGTTATCGACTATTGTCTAGTTCAAGTACGGCTGCATCGATCCGGTCGACCTCTACTACTCGAACTAGATTAAGGTCAAGTTATCGGCTCTATCTAAGGGTGGCGTCCTTCGGATAGATTCATTAAGTTACCGATATTACTTATTGCTTTCATTATTTATTTAATTACAGCAATATCACTTCACCCAATTGGGATTGATCTAGATCGACCTTATATCCTGTTTAACCCATCGTTTATTAATCTAAACTGATCTAATCTGCACCTTAAACGATGAGTTATGTTTTATCGGTTGTTTTATGTCAATCTTGATCGTGCATAGTGTGCGGTTAAGGCAAGTCTGGTCTTGAATAGATCTATCAGCTAACGAAAACCGTTCCATAGCCCGTTATCACGGCCTGTGTGATTCTACCTCACACCCCACTATTAGCACCATGGAGTGGGGATCGTTATTTGGTAGATCTGTTCCTGATAGGGCATGACCTTAATTGTGCGCTATGCCTGAATCGGTTGTTTTAGCCGATATCGAGTGTTTTCACATATGCAGTTCACACCACGAGACCGTTGAAGTAAGGGTAGGTTGAAAGATGTGTTAGCCCCATGATCTTATTATTGTATTACGACCTGCATGATTCTGCCTCATGCCCCACTAATATTAGTAATAAGTTAGGGTCGTCGAATTTATTGCTGTTTCTACAGCCTGCATGATTCTGCCTCATGCCCCACTGGTCATAGCGATAGATGAGATCTAATATGTTCATTTGATTTACCTCTATTAAATGGTTAAATGATGATGGGCTGAATTTTTTATATGAAAAAGGGATTCGATTACTTACAGTCATTGGCTTAGCATAAATTGATTAGTGTTGACACCCTACTGCCATTGACTAATATTTGTCTAAATAATGATATTCATCCTGAATGATAACCGATTTTTCTTCCATAACTCCATGAGCTTTAACTGTTTTATTCTTATGAGTATGCTGGAATCGGCTATTTAGTTGATCTCCTTCCACATCGGCTCTCAGAGCCGCACATTTGGGACTGTCTGGCAACACCGGCACGTTCCGCCCTTAATTGTTGATAAACTTTCTCTCCTTGTCAATTGCAGGGTTAAATTGACTGGCACGTCTCCATCGAGCGGACCCTTTCAGATTGCTCGTGTGCCTTGGCACGGGATGAATTTTCGTGCCGACACATATTCTGGCACGCTCGGTGGGACCCCACAATCGTCATGGCAACTCACAACAACAATGACATTCTTATGGTACCTTATGAAGACCTACCTAATGGAGATAAAGATGTCATCAGCAAAGTTATAGAAGAATTTCAGAATAAGTGTTTGTTGTCCTACACCAAAACACGTGACAATATAATTGTTCAGAAATATCCACTTCCAAGAGTTCTGTTGCATGGGCAGATAGATGCAGATGAGACTGAAGACAGACATTTCTTCACAGAAGCTATAAACAAATTTGTCCATGATGCCATATCAAACCATAATGAATTTTTCTTGAACACATTCCACAACACCATGAAAGAGGTGTTTCATGGGTTTCCAGTTGATCAGGTTGGACCGACTTATTACAACATTCCACATCCGATGACTCAAGGGACTAATCAAGCTGGTACTAGCCATCAAGAAGCAGCACTAGCTAGTAATGATGATGTCCAGGTAGTTCAGAGCTCATCTGAGCAAGCTCAAGGCGCTACTAAAAATCAGATACAATATAATCCTAGATCGTCAGTGCAGCATGTGCAACGGCCGGTGGGGCAAGGTCAGAACCAGATGATTAATTTTGGCACATCAGGCCACATACCGTCGTTGGCTCAAAAAATAGCACCATCAATTCAAAGGATCCGTAGAGACATAGATCATAATGTCTATAACCAGAGACTTCAAGCAGCAAACCAGCAGAGGAGCCAACAGATAGAGATTCCACAAGGGTATCATTATGGCATAGATTGCAATACCCTTCACATGATTCCGAATCCAGGGTATCAAGGCACATGAGATTTCAATCCACAGATGGGTTAGTAGGTGCAGAGAAATCCAAATTTAAATGTTGATGAGTTGTTGCTGAGAGTGACCGAGATGATGAAGAATCAGTTGGGTCTGAAGCCAAAAGGGCTGACCTTCTCGTACAAATGCCCATATCTAGAATGGTATGATTTGGTCACTCTTCCTACAAATTACAAGCTCCCATAGTTTGCTAAGTTCACTGGCCAAGACTGCACAAGCACAATAGAACATGTCAGTTGATATCTTACATAATTGGGTGAGGCATCCATTGAAGAGGCCCATCGAGTTCGTTTCTTCTCCTTGTCCCTATCAGGACCGGCTTTCACTTGGGTTTCATCACTGCCAGTCAACTCCATTACCAATTGGGCTGACCTGGAGAAGAAATTTCATACATATTTCTATATTAGGACTGGAGAAAAGAAGATTACCAATTTGATAACTATAAGGCAGAAAACTAACGAATCGGGCACTGAGTTTCTTCAGAGGTTCGAGAGACTAGAAATTTGTGCTTCTCATTAAACTTGGCTAATGATCAGCTAGCTGCTTTGGCCATTCAAGGGATGCTGCCAACATGGAAAGAAAAGCTGCTGGGACAAGAATTTGACAACTTAGGTCAATTGGCTCAACGAGAGGCAGTGTTCAATAGCCAGTTCCAGAATATGCGCAGAGATACCGATTCCATAAAAGTACCGCAATGGCCGAAGCTTATAATCCATATTCAGTCGATGACATCTATGAAGATGAAGAAGAAGAGGTTGTCGTGGCTGAATGGAATTGGGGCAAAAAGATAGTAATGGTACCAAATCCTTGGGGAAGAGGAGTCGAGGAGAGCTATGATTTTGATGTCACAAAATTAGACAAGCTCTTCGATTTCTTGCTTGAGAAGGGACAAATCAAGTTGCCCGATAATCATATTATGCTGCCCCCTGATCAGTTGAAGAATAAGAAGTTCTACAAGTTCCATAACGCTACTTCTCATTCCACTAATGAATGCAGAATTTTCCAGCAGAGGGCTATTCAGCAAAGAAGACTCAAATTTGATATGCCTCGGAAAATGAAAGTTGATGATAATCCTTTCCCAGGAGATCAAAACATGGTCGATGCTAGGCTGCTCAAAGGAAAGACTAAGGTCCTGACATCAACCAAATCAAGAGAAACTAGAACAGTCGATCCCGAGATGCAAATATCGGCTGACGAATAGAGAGAAATTAGAAGACATCGTGACAAGCAAAAGAGCCGATATGAGTAGGGAGAAACATTAAAAGTTGGGGCGACAAAGGCATGGGTTGCATCTCAAATTCTATTGAATAAATTGCAGTGGAAAAAGGAAAAGGATTATCAGCGTTGGTTAGAAGAGCAAGAATACCAGCATCAACAGGAAAAAGAGAGGTATGAAAGAAAGCAAGCTGAATCATATTGGAATTGTCCTTTCTTCAGACATTTCTGGAACGAAGGTTTGAAGTAGCCTACCAGCAATAACTATCCAGAGTGCATCGAATAATATTGGGATTTTAGGCAATCTCAAGCCAACCGTCGGTCTATCCGTGCTCAAGATGCATGTCATCATAATAACATGGATAGGCGCCTAAAAAATGGAAGTGTTCATGATCGGTTTGGAAAATGAGCTATTGATCAAAACTGGGCTGATTATGAAGAAGAAAGTAATGAAGAAGAATATGTTTGGTAGGAAGGCCAATGGTGTCCAGGAGGTTTGACAAGAAGCCAGAAGAGAAGGGTGCAACGCCTAAGGAGTAGAGAGTTGGAACAGGCTCAGGCATCCGGTAAACATCAAGTATGGCGTGCTAAGCAAACAGCCAATAAAAGGCAACCATTGGCAAATATTCAAATGGCTTTCCTGTTGCCATCAGAGTTTAGAGCTCCAGCAGATCAAGAAGTTTACTCAAATTTTGATGAATCGGAGTATGAGGAGATAGTTGCCAAGTTGATGGTTACACAGTAGGCTATATTTGATAAACCAGACAAGCATTGGCACTTAAAGGCTTTATATGTAAAAGGTTTTATTGATGGAAAGCCAATGAACAAGATGTTGGTGGATGGAGGTGCTTCTGTTAATCTTATGCCTTACACCACTTTTCATAAACTTGGCAAGGGACCAGGAGATCTGATTGAGACCGACATGATGCTTAAGAACTTTGGGGGTAATGCGTCTAAGACCGAGGGGGCAATGAACATCGAACTAACAATCAGGAGTAAGACTCTGCTAACCATGTTCTTCATCATCGATGGAAAAGGGTCATATAGTTTACTCCTTGGTCATGATTGGATTCATGCGAACTGTTGTGTACCATCAACCATGCATCAGTGTTTGATTCAATGGCATGGAGATGATGTCGAGCTGGTTCACGCTGATGAGTCTGTGAATATCACAACAGCCAATCCAGTCTTTTGGGAACTAGGAGACTTCAAATGCTTTTCTAGCAAGATATGGGAAGGAGGCTTCATTAGAGTCAATAATGAAAGCCAACAGCCGATCCAAGCAGTCGGCTTTAAAATTTTGTCTTAATGGATAATCCAATAGATGGTACAGATGGCAAACTAGGACATGGCTTCACGTCGGCCGATGAATTAGAAGAGGTAGATATTGGTTCTGGAGATAGACCTAGGCCGACATATGTAAGTGCCAAGTTGGATCCTGAGTATAAGCGAGAGTTAGTTGATTTATTAAAGGAATTTAAAGACTATTTTGCTTAGGAATACTATGAGATGTCTGGTCTAGATCGATCAATTGTTGAACATCGGTTGCCAATCAAACCTAGATATTGGCCATTTAAACAAGCTCCAAGGAGATTCAACCCGAACGTGATTGATGATATCAAAAAGGAGACTGAAAGGTTATTGGAAGCAAAGTTTATCCGACCGTGCCAATATGCAGAGTGGATATCGAATGTTGTCCCTGTGTATAAGAAGAATGGAAATTAAGAGTTTGCATCGATTTCAGGGATCTAAACAAAGCCACACCCATGAATGGTTATCCGATGCCGATAGCTGATATGTTAGTAGATGTAGCAGCCGGGCACAAGGTTATTAGCTTCATGGATGGCAATATAGGATATAACCAAATTTTCATGGCTGAGGAAGACATAGCAAAGACCGCTTTTAGGTGCCCTGGCACAATTAGTTTATTCGAGTTTGTTGTGATGACCTTTGGTCTAAAGAATGCCGGTGCAACTTATCAAAGGGCAATGAATTATATTTTTCATAAGTTGATCGGCAGGATTGTTGAAATCTACATCGATGATGTGATGATAAAATCCAAAGGGTACAAGGAGCATCTAGCTGATTTGCGAAGACTCTAGAATGCACAAGAAAACATGGTCTAAAGATGAATCCTAATAAGTGTGCTTTTGGAGTGTCAGCTGGACAATTCTTGGGATTCATGGTCAACGAGAGAGGAATTAAAGTTGGTCAAAAAAAGCATAAATGCAATTGATGAGGTAGTTCCCCCAACTACTAAAATAAAGTTACAATCTTTGCTTAGTAAGATTCATTTCAAATTTGTTAGAAAGAGTTCTGCTGTTTCCTTCCTTGTTGAAGTTGAAAAATGATCAAGAATTTAAGTGGGGTGACATACAACAAAAGGCGTTTGAAGAGATAAAAGAATATATGAAATGTCCACCTGTGCTGGTCCCTCCTCAGCAAGGTAAGCCTTTTAAGTTGTACATATCGACTGATAACAAGACAATTGAATCGGTCTTGATGCAAGAGTTTGAAGGAAAAGAGCGAGTTATTTTCTATCTGAGTAGAAGACTCCTGGATCCAGAGACGAGATATTCTCCCACCGAAAAGTTATGCTTGTGCTTATATTTCTCTTGCACTAAGTTGCGACACTACCTATTATCGGCCGAATATACGGTTGTTTCCAAGGCTGATGTGATTCAGCATATGTTATCAATGCCAATACTGAATGGGAGAGTGGGAAAGTGGATTCTCGCGTTATCAGAATTTGACTTAAAGTACGAATCAGCTAAAGTAGCCAAAGGACAACTAATGACTAATTTTGTCACCCAGCATCATAAGCCAAGCATTGATTATGTAGAGCTGGTACCTTGGACGTTATTTGTTTGATGGATCATCATGCAAGCAAGGTGGTGGCATTGGTATTGTTATTATTTTGCCTTGGGGGGCAAGTTTTGAGTTTGCTCTTCCAACTGAACCAATGATTACCAACAACCAAGCAGAATATGAGGCTATTCTTAAAGGACTTCAGCTTCTTCATGAAGTAAAGGCCAAAGCAATTGAAATATTTGAAGATTCATAGTTAATTATTAATTAGTTGATCGGCCTATATGAATGCAAAGAAGATACTTTGAAAGGATACTATGATGAGTGCCAAAAGTTGCTCGAGGAATTTCTTCATGTCTTTTTTCAACATATTCCGAGAGCACAAAACCAAGAGGCTAATCGTTTAGCTCAAAGTGCGTCAAGCTGTCGAGTGTTTCAAGAAGTCTTGAGTAGTGAAACCTCAAATGATGATTGGAGAGTTGAAATAGCCGATTACCTTAGGAATCCATCACAGAAAGTTGCCAGAAAGCTAAGATATAAATCGACTAAGTATGTTTTACTAGATGATCAGCTGTATTACAAAACAGTTGATGGGGTATTGCTCAAATGCCTAAATCAAGAGGAAGCTAAGGTGTTGATGGGCGAGGTATATGAAGGGATATGTGGAGCTCATCAATCGGCTTATAAGATGAAATGGATTATTCGTAGAACTGGATACTTCCGGCCAACAATATTGGAAGACTGTTTTGAATATTACAAGGGGTGCCAGGACTGTCAACATTTTGGTAATGTCTAGAAATCGCCTACATCGGCCATGAATCCAATAATCAAACCATGGCCGTTTCGAGGTTGGGGAATTGATTTAATTGGTCAGATTTTTCCACCCTCAAGCAAAGGACATAAGTTCATATTGGTAGCGATAGATTACTTCACTAAGTGGGTTGAGGCAATTCCTTTGAAGACGGTAACCTTAAAGAATATGGTTGATTTTGTCAAGGAGCATATTGTGTATTGTTTTGGGATTCCTCAAACTATCACTACCAATCAAGGGACGATGTTCACATCAAAAGAGTTTAGAGATTTTGCTGCCAGTATGGGAATCAAGCTACTAAATTCTTCTCCTTATTATGATCAGGCTAATGGCCAGGTAGAGGCATCCAATCAGATTATGATTAAGCTGATCAAGAAAAAGATTGAGGAGCAGCCAAGGAAGTGGCATTCAATGCTTAATGAGGCACTATGGGCATATAGAATGGCCTATCATGGATCGATTAAAATGTCACCCTATGAACTTGTGTATGGCCATAATGCAGTCCTTCCTTGGGAAGTTCAGGCTGGATCGAGGCGTGTTGGGTTGCAAAATGATTTGTCAGCCGAAGTCTACAAGAATCTTATGATAAATGACTTAGAGGACTTAAGTTGCCATCGGCTGCATGCTCTTGAGAATATCAAAGCCAATAAATTGAGGGTTGCAAAATATTACAATAAAAGTGAAATTGCCGATTGGGTCAAAGGACAGCAAATTCGGCAAATGGTCACCTAATTGGGATGGACCTTACCAAATCAAGCATTGTGCGCCTGGTAATGCTTATATTTTGGAAACACTAAGAGGAGAGGAAGAATTTGGCAGAGCAATCAATGGGAAATATCTAAAGAAATATTACCCTAGCGTTTGGATTAATACTTGACAACCGATTTATTCGGTCGTCGACTCTAATAGCCGATACCAGAAAGGTATCGCCTCTAGTGCAAAAATAAACCCGAAGGGGTAGAAGCTGGTACGATGTGTATCGCCTATAGGAGCAAAGCAAACACGGACAAAGTGATGCATATAATATGAAGTACGAAGCAAAGGAAAATCACTCAAGACGAAGAAATTGTTTGCTAAATATAACATATTACAAACTACGGGTGAGAAAACACTTTGGATATTATATCATCGGCCTGAGAAGTAAGGGCTACAGAGTTGGCGACGACAAAGAAATCCTCGACCAGGCACTCATAGTCCCCAGGGTGTGCCGCGGCTAGAAAATCGTGGGGAAGAAGCCGAAGCTCGTGGCCAGAATGGGCTTGTGTAGCAGCCAACGCCATGGCAGCACCATGACGAACACCATGCAAAGTGACATCCCTGACACGGTTTGGGATGTCGTGCAGGCGAACCACCGGGATGGTGCCTCTGGTGTTGACGAATCCCGCCGCATACTCTGCAGTCGATCGAAGGCTTTCCAGCTGAGCTGACAAATCTAAAAAGATTCCAAAGGGGGATGATCAGGATCTTGAAGATGAAATTGAGAAGAGACAAAAGTTATGATAGAAATCTCACCCACGATCCTAGCCTCGGCCTTGGCCAGCCTATCCTCCACTGAATCGGCCTCGGGAGGCAATCGGCATCGGACCATGGCCAGAGTCGATTCTGCGAGGGAGAGACAGTCGGTGAGATTCTGGCCTTGCCTATCGATGGAGGCGAGCAGGTCGTCATTGTTGACCCGCCTCCTCGGATAATAGGGGAGCTGGCGGTGAGCTGTTGATGAAGAAAACCCCGAAGGCTAAACAGAGTCAGCCCCATACCCTGAGGCAGTGAAGGGATCACGAGTTGCACCCTCCTAGTGATGAAGGCGCTGGCGTGATGACGCACCTCCATTGAGGTCCTCCTCAGTAGACCTCTTGCTGTTCTCCATGATCTCACACCCATGGGAAAGCAGAAAATCGCACTAAAGACATGAAAGGTTTGAGACAAAGCGGGTTGTTTTTCAATCCACAGCCGTGGCCCATATATATAGCCCGGTAAGGTGAGAAGATGGATTTCGCCGGGGTTATGGAATTAAAGTCAGATATGGAAACGGATCTATACTCCGGAAATTTAGGGGACGGATAACGAAGAGATAACAGATTCGGATTTATTGCTTCCCGTAATCACAAAATATCGTGGGATGGATACGAAAGGTTTACATTGACCAGCGATCAACCCACCAAGGCTTCTTTGGATTGAAGGGAGTCTGGATCCCCGCCAGGCCGAAGGTCATCATAAACCGAGTCACATCGGCCCATTGAAAAAAAATTATGCCAGAAGAAGGGGAAATGCCACCTACTTAACAGATGCCCAGTTGATTTCTCGGTGACTGGGAAACTGTGGGAAAGAAGTTTATGGCTTTCCCAATGGGCATTTGATGGAGTGAACAAGGGAAAGGTGTCCACACATTTTAGCCCTTGCAAACACTAGAACAGCTCTACGAGCATGGAGAGAAGACTCAGGTGATATCACAAGAATTCTTCTAACCGCAGTAGCTGATCCTCTTGCTCGACAAGGCGCTAAGATGAGTGACACAATCACCCTATGCACAAGAATTCTTCTAACCACTCAAGATCCTCATAGCAAGGAATTAGACCATGGAGGGTCCGGCGGAGTCAAAGGCACTCGAGGAAGCAGATAGAAGAGAAACATAGCTGAAATTGTTGAATTGCTCTCGCTAGAGTCGGATAGATGTTTTATAGTCGGCCTGGAAGGATGGATCCAAGCACCCGTGAAGTAATGATGCTCTCATAAAAGTTTTGAAGCATGGGCTCATAAGCTAACATAGACGGTGACAAACAGTAGACCCCAGATCAAGATTCTCTACCCGTGACCGCAGGACCCATTGGGGGTACAGACATGATAATTTTGGAATAAAATTACTTTTATCCTAAAATTGGGGGGGCATGTGTTTACACCAGAGTTTGGAAGAAGGGTTGCAAGAACTCAAAAGCTCCCGAGATCATGTCATCAAGGAGTCGATTGCATAAAGGTTGGTACCAGCTGATTCGAATATAGCACTGGAATCGGCTCTTTTCAGATAGCGCTAGCAGATAACTATGATAGCTACAATCGGCGCCAGGAAAAACATGTTGGACTCTAAAAAAGGGAAAGATTAGGGTCCAAGTTATCTTAAATTAGGAATGTTTTCTCTTAGGCCAAAAATTATAATGAGTCGTGCTTAAGTAGGATTCGTGTTTAGGCCCCGGGTATAAATATTGGACCCCGGCTATTGTAAAGACACACAATCAATCAAATACAAGTTACTTTTTTCGGCTCTGGCCACCCCTTAGGAGTAGGAGTAGAGTAGATCTCGTCGAGTTCTTTAGCGAGCAGGGCTGCATCGGTCTGGCCGACCTTCAGCTTGTCTGTAAGTATCGTCATGGCTTATACTTCTGTTCGTACAGCTGCATCGATCCGGTCGACCTCCACTGTGACTCTGGTATAAGCTAGTTATCGACTCTTGTCTAGTTCAAGTATGGCTACATCAATCCGGTCGACCTCCACTGCTCAAACTAGATTAAGGTCAAGTTATCAGCTCTATCTAAGGGTGGCGTCCTTCGGATAGATTTATTAAGTTATCGATATTGCTTATTGCTTTCATTATTTATTTAATTACAGTAATATCACTTCGCCCGATTGGGATTTATCTAGATCGGCCTTATATCGTGTTTAACCCATCATTTATTAATCTAAACTGATCTAATTTGCACCTTAAATGGTGAGTTATGTTTTATCGGCTGTTTTATGTCAAACTTGATCGTGCATAGTGTGCGGTTAAGGCATGTCTGGTCTAGAATAGATCTATCGGCTAACGAAAACCGTTCCATGGCCCGTTATCATAGCCCATGTGATTCTACCCACACCCCACTGTTAGCACCGTAGAGTGGGGATCATTATTTGGTAGATCTGTTCCTGATAGGGCATGACCTTAATTGTGCGCTATGTCTGAATCGGCTATTTTAGCCGATATTGAGTGTTTTCACATATGCAGTTCACACTACGAGAGCGTTGAAGTAAGGGTAGGTTGAAAGATGTGTTAGCCCCATGATCTTATTATTGTATTATGGCCTGCATGATTCTGCCTCATGCCTGACTGATATTAGTAATAAGTTAGGGTCGTCAAATTTATTGCTGTTTCTACGGCCTGCATGACTCTGCCTCATGCCCCACTGGTCATAGCAATAGATGAGATCTAATTTGTTCATTTGTGTCGACACTGAATTTTTGTCCTGTGCCGAGGACACACGCAGCAAGCCGGAAGGGTCTGCTCGATGGAGCTGTAGATCCGCCTAGCTTCAGCGCAGGGGTGGTCGATCCTGCGCACTCCTCCTGAGACGTGCCAGTCAATTTAACCCTGTAATTGACAAGGAGAGAAAGTTCATCAGTAATTAAGGGCGAAACTTGCCGGTGTTGCCAGACAGTCCCGAATGTGCGGCTATGAGAGCCGATATGAAAGGAGATCGACTAAATAGTCGATTCCAGAATATTCATGAGAATAAATCGATTAAAGTTCATTGGGTCATATAAGAAGAATTGGTTATCATTCAGGATAAATATCATTATTTAAACAAATATTAATCAATGGCAATAAGATATCAACAATGATCAGTTTGTGCTGAGCAAATGATTACAAGTAACCAAACCCCTTTTTATATAAAGAAACAATTCAACACCATTTAACCGTTTAATAAAGATAAATCTAACGAACATGTTAGATCTCATCTATCGCTATGACCAGTGGGGCATGAGGCAGAATCATGCAGGACGTAGAAATAACAATAGACTCGATGACCCTAACTCATTACTAATATCAGTGGGGCATGAGGCAGAATCATGCAGGCCGTAATACAATAATAAGATCATGGGCTAACATGTCTTTCAACCTATCTTTACTTCAATGGTCTCGTGATTCGAACTGTTCGTGAAAGCACCCGATATCGGCTAAAACAGCCGATTGGGCATAACACACGGCTAAAGTCATGCCTTATCAGGAATAGATCTATCAAATAATGATCCCCACTCCACGGTGCTAACAGTGGGGGTGTGAGGCAGAATCACACAGGCCGTGATAACGGGCTATGAAACAGTTCTCGCTAGCCAATAAATCTACTCAAGACACAACACGCCTTAACCGCACGCTATGCACGATCAGGATTGATATTAAACAGCCGATAAAACATAACTCATCATATAAGGTGTAGATTAGATCAATTTAGATTAGCAAATGATGGGCTAAACAAGATATAAGGCCGATCTAGATCAATCCCAATCGGGCAGAGTGATATTGCTGCAATTAGATAAATAATGAAAGCAATAAGCAATATCGGTAACTTAATGAATCTACCAAACACTGCCATCCTAAGGTAGAGCCGATAACTTGACCTTGATCTAGTTCATGCAGTGGGGGTCGACCGGATCGATGCAGTCATATTTAAACTAGGCAAGAGTCGATAACTAACTTATACCAGAGTCACAGTGGAGGTCGACCGGATCGATGCAGCCGTACGAACAGAGGTATAAGCCATGACGGTACTTACAACAAGTAGTGGAGGTCAACCGGATCGATACAACCATACTTGCTGAAGAACTCGCTGAGATCTACTCTACTCCTACTCCTAAGGGTGGCCGAAGCCAAAAAAGTAAATAACTTGTATATTGGATTGATTGTTGTCCTTTACAATAGCCGAGGTTTGATATTTATACCTAGAGTCTAAACATGAATCCTTGGCATAAACGAAAACATTCCTAATTTAAGATAACTTGGACTCTAATCTTTTCCTTTTTGCAGAGTCCGATATGTAATTTCCTGGCGCCAACCGTAGTTCATCATTACTATCCGCTAACGTCATCCCAAGAGATCCGATTCCAGAGTCGTATCTAAATCGGCTGACATCGATCCTCCTTGATTGGCACAATCTTGGAAGCCTGCGAGTTCCCGCATTCTTTCTCCCAAATTTTGGTGTAAACACATGCCCCCAATTTTAGGATAAAATGGTTTTATTCCAAAATTCCAGCTTATTGGTTTACCGCGCCGTAACCGCTCTATCCCGAGATATATGCATAACTCCTGACTTCCTGGCCTGAGTCTCATATAACATCACAATAGTATCTCTTTCAACGCACTCGGCCTTTTTGCTTTCTCCTCTTTTCTTGAGCCAACTCCAACAGCCGACGCCGTCATCACCAAGGCCTCAAACCCTAGCAAATCCGCCGTTCCATCGAACCGTCATTCAAGCTATCTTCGTCAGATCTAAACCTGCTTTGGCCGTGATGGCGACCAACGACCACGTTCCTGAGGTATGTTTCCAAGTTTCCACTCTCCAAGTGTCGGCCGTTACCCCGTATTTCTTCTCTTCTTGAATTTATTTTATCTGATTTCTAGGAAATGAGGAACGAGATTCCATCAGCTGTCGTTCCTAATGTTTATTTTCTCAGGCCTATGGGTGATCCTGATCCATCCAATTTTATCTGCCAAGAAACCAACCAGATCCCCTTTAAACAGTCTGTAGTGGATTCATCTTCCAGGAACAAAACTCCCTTCAGAAACTAGCCTAAAGCGCCTAAGGGATGGAGAGATTGGTTTTGTAGGGTATCCGCGAAAAAGGGCGAAGACTGGGAGCTTTATGGTCTGAACCAGTGGCTGACACTTTCGTTGTCCGAAATGGAGAGGAATGATTCACTCTTAATTTCTGCTTCTTATTTCTGCTCTAATGCTCTGAATGCTTTTATTTTTGGCCATGGCCCAATGACCATCACTCTGGCCGATGTATATATGTTGACCAGCCTTAGAATTACCGGATCAGTGCAACCCTATGAGTACTTGAGTGCCGGCTCCAAAAGATTGGCTAAGATAGCAGACTGCACCGGATGGGCAAGTTACATTCTAAATCACGTCGAAGACGAATCATATGTCAGCGAATGAGAATACGTGGCTTTTCTAAATATGTGATTGGAGAGATTCATCTTTTGTGGGTCGTTTTATGGTCTGACTTACAATCACAAACTCATGGCGGAGCACCTAGCATTAGGCAAGGATATCCCTCTTGGAAAATATCTGCTAGGAGCTGCTTATCATCTGATGTACCAGGTGGCTGCCCAATTACTGAAGAATGAACCAATACAGACTATCAGCGGCCCTTGGTGGCTGATACAATTGTGGCTCAATTTGTACATGCACAAGATTGTAAGGCCTGATCTCAGAGACCTGAGCTTTCCTTCCTCTAATTTTGATGAGGAATATAGAGGCGAAGAAGGAAGAACTCGACAGTGTACGAGTTATGGCAAGGCTGCATCGGCCATAATAATTGACTTCGATGTTGGCCACCTCTTCAAAAAGTTTTACAGAGGGTTTGATGCAGCCGCCCTGACTTGGCTACCTTATAATGAGGATGATGAACTGCCTTTTCCATTCAAATTCCGATTTGAATCTGGCTGTTCGAACGAGACAGCGGCTGCGATCTTCAATTCCTTTATTAAGCCTTGTGTTCTCCCAGCCGAATTTTGTCATGGTCGTGGCAAAATGGTTAAAGGTTCCTCCATCCCAGGCAATCCTCCAACCTATGAGTTTTACAACCCTTCTTTTGAGGCCCGTCAGTTTGGCCTCGTTCAATTTCCCCCTCACCTATTCTTCAAGAACATCCTGAAGCCGAGAGAAGATATTAGTTATGTGTTGGAAGCTTCCAGAGCCTTTCAATTGGGATCAGACCTTCCATCCTTTTCATTGCATGATTGGGTCAGAACCAATTTTTCTTCCAACCTCTTTGACTCCTGGTGGCAAGAATGGCGTTCCCATCTCTTCTGTGGGCCAGTCCACCCTCTATGTATAGCTCTAGACGGGGAATTTGCTTCTAACAGTGAGGTAATCTTTCATTCCCTTTTTCGAGGGATTACTTGGCGAATTCTCTTGCCAACCGTTTTTACCGATCTTTTCAGGACACTGAATTCGATCCTCCAAGCCTGGATAGGAGAGGGCATCCTATAGATTACCAACCATCATGCCCAGTTTCAAGGATGGGATCAACCGCACCTTCTCTGAAGAAGTTGATGAGAACCCCTGCCGCTCCCACGATCATGACACGTCAATCCCCAAAGCGCAAGGCGGTTCTAGGGGTAACTCAGAAGGCTACTACTAGAAAAAGACTCCATAGGACAAGGCCATCAGCTGTTCAGGTGAACGATTCATACTTTCCTCACACTGATGTTCAACTTTCTGATCCCATTTTCTCACAATTATTGGGCATTGCATCCCAGTCTGCTTTGGGTGCGGGACTACTATCCTAGGCGCTTGATTCAACACCAACCAAACCTTTGTTGGCCGATCCTCAGCAGGAGTCGATTTTTGTGGAAGTAACCGATGCTTCCACAACGGCAGAAAATGTGAATTTTTCCTTTATGCTTGTCGAAGTATTTTCTTTAACTTTTTGATTTACTTAGTCTTTTACCCTTCACCTGACTTTTTACTTGTGCCAGATACTTCTTGTGGAAACACCTGATAGTCCGCTTAGCGACCTTGCCGGCGCTGAAGATGGTCTTGTTGCCGTCCATACTCAGGTTGTTGATTCCCTAGCCCGACAAACAACTGATGGTGAGGGAGTTACTTGCTCCATTCGTTTCTCTACAACAAACATGAATTAAAAATCCTTCCTTGTTATTGCAGACACCAACGCTGGAAACTCAGAGCCAATTCAACCAGATGTCATCGATGCATCATCAGCTATTTCCCCTCTTCTTATAGAGGCTATTACAGAGAAGGTACTATATCTTCTCTGCCATCCACTTTTTGATAAACCGATTCAAACCTCCTAATCGAGTTTTCCCTTGTACACAGGCACTCAGTCTTCCAGCCCGGAGCTACTCTCTCGATCTTGAGGAATATTTTGATGAGGATGAGATCAGATCATCAGCTACTTCCACTAGCGAAGCCCTGTCGGAAGACACCAGAAATCAGCTAAGACACATATTGCCAATGCTTGAGAAGAACGTAACCGATTTGGTCCAAGATACTGATTCAATGTAGAGAGTCTTCTTGGCTATAAAGGGCAATCCATCTCCAGCCCTCTCCAAAGTCCTATCATATTTGTCTGCTTTTGAAGATCAAGCCCTAAAGGTGAAAAAGATTCAGAGGAACCTGTCCAATCGTGAAGGTTTGATGGCCAAGGATAACTCTAACATGCAAGAGGCTAAAGAGTTGATGCAGCTGATTGATGATTTGAAAAATTCTTCCCCCAAGACCGATCCAGAGCTTTCCCAGCTAGAAATCAGACGTGCTAAACTTGAGAGGAACTGGAAAACATGAAGGCTGCTATTGATCGTCGCAAGGCTACTCTGTCCCAAATACCCAATGCCATCAAACAGAAGAAACAGGAATTGTTGGCCAAAGTGAAAGGAAGCAGAGCCATCCATAGTAGTCTTGAGAACGCCCCCAGAACAGCCGAAGAATATGAGCAAAAGATTACAGAAGCTGATGCTGTCCGGCTTGAAATATTGAAAGTCATTCAGGATGTTTTGAACTTGTAATCCATAGGTTAACACATGTATCTTGCGTAAACTGACGATAACCATACTTCCTACTATTTCATTGTATCTCTCGTTTCGGCTAAAGAGCCGATTTAAAATAGCCAATCCTAGACTTCTGATCTTAATCCAATTGAGTCTGAAAACACGGCTTTCATTAAGAGAACCCTTCAATTTTCTACCTTCAGTCGCCTAATGCCATATTCTCTTCGGCATTAGTGAGGCGATGATTCACCTTCCATTAATTGCAGTTGTCTACCGCACTTCCCGAGGCATTCACCTCTTCACTTCGTAGCTTCAAATACCAGCCGATGGTTTTGGCCTCAACACATCTCCACTCGCAACTGTTCCTTTGCACTTCTCCACCTTCCAAAACCCTATAGCGGTTCCCTTCCCTTCTCATAGATCCAATCAAATCCATGGCCGACGAGGGTAACCATGGCAAGCGAGCGGCGGAGGAGATCCCGGAAGAGAACATGCCAGTGAGTCAGCGCCTCCGACGTATGAGGTGAGATTGATGGCTTTTGCTCATGGCCATGATATGTAAATCTTCTGTTCATAGTGATGAACTCTTCTACCTTGTTTCTAGGTTCATCGTGAACGATAGCCTTCGTCCTCTTCCCAGGGCCGGCGAGCCTTCTAACATTGTATCTTCTGCTCCGGCTTCGTCGTTGGACTCCTCCGACTCGTACAACGGTGACGATGCCCAGTGCTTCCTTCGGGAGTGGAGGGCGGCTCAAAACCACTACTCCGAGGTGACTCAAGAGAATGGTCAGCTCGAGATCCACTTTGGGGTTTCTCAGGCCGCTCTTCATGCAGCCGAGGAGGAGGCCAGCGCCGTCCGAGCGCGGCTGGCCAAATCCGATGCCATGGTGGCGGGTAAGATGAACTCCATGGAGGCTTTTTACTCCAACTTCCATTATCTTCATCTTGATAGTATCCTTATTTTTGTTATTGTCAGCCCTGACAGCGCAGTTGGAATCTCTCCAACTGGCGGCGAACACGGCCATAGACGCCGTCAATGCCTGGGGTTCCCCTATCGACGCTCGTCTCCAAGACATCACGGTCCGCGTTCGGGAGATTGCCCTCCACGGCGTTCGTCATGGTGCGGCGGTGGCGCTGACCACGGCACATGTCCAGACTGGGCACAAGCTCCACGCCATGGAGACTGGTTTCCCAATAGGCGATGGTCCTGAGGAGCATGAGGACCTGCTCGAAGAGTTTGTCATGGCAACGGAGGCCATAGTAGACATCACATCCACCCAGGATGTGGTGAACAAGGTCTTTGATTAGATTGTATCTAGGGTCATCCGAGGAACAAAGATTCATGTTCTTTCCGTGAATGTACCTTGGTACAATGCTCTTATGTATGACTATTTTTATCTTTTGTTTTTGCTCTATAGGCGATACATATTGTATCGGCTTTTATTGTCTTTGAAGATTTTCATCTTTTGAACTAGAGGCGATCTCTTTCTGGTACCGGCTATTATAGCCGAGAACGAATCGGCTATCAAGTGTTGATCAAATGTTGGGATAACACCTTCGCAGAGCTTTTCATATCAAAGGTCAAATGATTAATCAACTCAGGTCAAGCGTCCTATTAATCGTAACAGAACTTCTTTAAGAAATCCATTAACTCTGAATCGTACTTACACTTTAACTCAGCATTCACATACGTCGGCCTAAACCCATCTCCAAGACTCAACGCTTATTTTTCCTTTAATCCAATGGCCGATGTGAAGCCGTGATTGTTTCTACTAAAACAAACTCTCTAAGCTGATCGCTTGCATCGGCTGTTGGCTTTCATTGCTAATCTTAATGAAGCCTCCTTCCCATGACTTGCCAGAAAAACATTCGAAGTCTCCTAGTTCCCAAAAGACTGGATCGGTTGTTGCGATGCTCATGGACTCATCAGCGCGAACCAGTTCGACGTCATCTCCATGCCATTGAATCAAACACTGATGCATGGTCGATGGTATACAACAATCTGCATGAATCCAATCATGACCGAGGAGCAAACTGTACGACCCTTTTCCATCGATGACGAAGAATGTGGTAAGCAGAGTCTTACTCCCGATTGTTAGTTCAACGTTTATTACCCCCCGGGTCTTAGATGTATTACCTCCAAAATCCTTAAGCATCATGTTAGTCTCCATTAGATCTTCTGGTCCTTTGCCAAATTTACAAAAAGTAGTGTAAGGCATAAGATTGACGGAAGCACCTCCATCCACCAACATCTTGTTCATCGGTTTTCCATCGACAAGACCTTTCATATATAATGCTTTTAAGTGTCGATGTTTGACTGGTTTCTCAAATATTGCTTGTTGTACAACCGTTAACTTGATAACTATCTCCTCATACTCTGATTCATTGAAATCCGAATAAACTTTTTGATCTGCCGGAGCTCTGAATTCTGATGGCAACAAAAAAGCCATTTGGATATTAGCCGATGGTTGCTTCCTATCGGCTATTTGCTTGGTATGCCACACTTGAGTTTTACTGGATGCCTGAGCCTATTTCATCTCTTTATTCCTTAGGCATTGCACCCTTCTCTTCTGGCTTCTTATTAATCCTCCTGGACACCATTGGCCTTCCTGCCAAGCATACTTTCTTTCGTTGCCTTCCTCTTCATGATCAGCCCAGTCCTAATCAACAACTCTTTTTCCAAGCCGATCATGAACACTTTTATTTTTTAAGGCCGATCCATGTTATTATGATGATATGCATCTTGAGCATAGATAGACCGGTGGTTGGTTTGAGATAGCCTATACTCCCGATATTGATTGCTACATTCTAGACAGTCATGTCTGGTAGGCAACTTCAAACCTTCATTCCAGCAATGTCTAAAGAAAGGACAATTCCAATGTAATTCGGCTTGTTTCCTTTCATATTCCTCTTTTTCAGTTGATGCTGGTACGCTTGATCTTTTAACCAACGCTGATAATTCTTTTCCTTCTGTCGCTGCCATTTATTCAACGGAATCCAAGATGTGACATGCGGCTTCGTCGTCTTTGCTTTTGATGTCTTCCCCTACTCGTATTAGCTCTTTTGCTTGGCACGACGTCTTCTAATCTATCTGTACTCGTCAGCCAATATTTGCATCTTGGGATCGACTGTTCCAGCTTCTTTTGATTTGGTTGATGTTAGGACCTTAGTTTTTCCTTTGAATAGCCCAGCATCAACCATGTTTTGATCTCCTAGGAAAGGATTATCATCAACTTTCATTTTCCGAGGCGTATCAAATTTGAGCCTCCCCTGCTGAATAGCTCTCTGTATATGCTGCCTGAAGATTCTGCATTCAATAGTGGAATGAGAAGTAGCATTATGAAACTTGCAGAACTTCTTATTCTTCAACTGATCAGGGGGCAACATGACATGACCATCGAGCAACTTGATCTGCCCTTTCTCAAGTACGAAATCGAAGAGCTTGTCTGATTTGGTGACATCAAAGTCATATCTCTCCTCGACTCCTCTTCCCTAAGGATTTGGCACCATCACTATCTTCTTGCTCCAATTCCATTCAGCCACAGCAACCTCTTCTTCTTCTTCTTCATAGTCGTCATCGACTGAGTATGGATCATAAGCTTTGGCTATTGTGGTACTCTTCTGAAATCGGGTATCTCTGCGCATACTCTGGAATTGGCTATTGAGCGCTGCTACTCGTTGAGCCAATTGACCCAAGTTGTCAAATTCTTGTCCTAGCAGCTTTTCTTTCCACATCGGCAGTATTCCTTGAATAGCTAAAGCAGCTAGTTGATCATCGGTCAAGTTTAAGGAGAAGTACAAGTTCCTGGTTTCTCAAAACATCTGAAGAAATTCAGTGCCCGATTCATTAGTTTTCTGTCTTATAGTTGTCAGATCGGTAATCTTCTTTTCTCCAGTCTCAGTGTAAAAATATGTATGAAACTTCTTCTCCAGGTCAGCCCAATTGGTGATGGAATTGACTGGCAATGATGAAAACCAAGTGAAGGCTGGCCCTGATAAGGACAGAGAGAAGAAACGAACTCGATGGGCATCCTCAACTAGCGCTTCGCCCAATTATGTAAGATATCGACTGACATGTTCTATCATGCTTGTACTGTCTTGGCCAGTGAACTTAGCGAATTCTGGGAGCCTATAATTTGTGGGAAGAGCGACCAAATCATACCATTCTGAATATGGACGTTTGTACGAAAAGGTCATCCCTTTTGGCTTCAGACCGAACTGATTCTTCATCATCTCGGTCACCCTTAGCAATAATTCATCAGCTTACGGATTTGGATTTCTCTGCACCTGCTGACCCATCTGTGGATTGAAATCTCGCGTGCCTTGATATCCTAGATTTGGCATCATGTGGAGGGTATCATAATCTGTGCCATAGTGATACCCTTGTGGAATCTCAATCTGTTGGGTCCTTTGCTGGCTTGCTGCTTGAAGTCTCTGATTATAGACATAAGGATCTATATCTCTACGGATCCTTTGAATTGATGGTGTTATTTTTTGAGCCAACGATGATATGTGGCCTGATGTGCCAAAATTGATCACCTGGTTCTGACTTTGCCCCATCGGCTGTTGCACATGCTGTACTGATGGTCCAGGACTGTACTGTGTCTGATTTGTAGTAGTTCCTTGAGTTTATTTAGATGAACCCTGAGCTGTCTGGACATCACCACTACCAGCCGGTGCTGCTTCTTGATGGCTGGT
Organism: Miscanthus lutarioriparius; assembly: GCA_904845875.1. Classification (NCBI taxonomy): domain Eukaryota; kingdom Viridiplantae; phylum Streptophyta; class Magnoliopsida; order Poales; family Poaceae; genus Miscanthus; species Miscanthus lutarioriparius. The sequence goes on along the minus strand of CAJGYO010000009.1, from coordinate 7,780,343 downwards.
ACCGACCTGATTGGTCCCTTGGGTTGACGGATCTAGAATGTTGTAATAAGCCGGTCCGCCTTGACCAACTGGAAATCCATGAATCGCCTCTTTCATGGCGTTGTGGAATACGTCCACGAAAGCTACGTTATGGCTTGATACGGCATCACAAATAGATTTGTCTACAACTTCCTTAAAGAAACGCCTGTCTTCAGCTTCAGTTGTGTCTTTCTGCCCGTGTAACAGAACTCTTGGTAGTGGAAATTTCTGAACAATTATGTTGTCACGTGTTTTGGTGTAGGACAACAAATATTTGTTCTAAAACTCCTCTGTAGCTTTGTTGATGATACCCTTATCCCCATCAGGTAGATCTTCATAATGCAGCATAAGGATGTCGTTGTTGTTGTGAACCGCCATGACGATTGTGGGGTCCCACCGAGCATGCCAGAAACGTGTGTCGACACAGAATTTTCGTCCCGTGCCAAGGACACACGCAGCAAGCCGGAAGGGTCTGCTCAATGGAGCTATAGATCCGTCTAGCTTCAGCGTAGGGGTGGTCGATCCTGCGCACTCCTTTTGAGACGTGCCAGTCAATTTGACCCTGTAATTGACAAGGAGAGAAAGTTCATCAGTAATTAAGGGCGGAACTTGCGGGTGTTGCCAGACAGTCCCGAATGTGCGGCTATGAGAGCCGATATGAAAGGAGATCGACTAAATAGTCGATTCCTGCATATTCATGAGAATAAATCGATTAAAGCTCATTAGGTCATATAAGAAGAATCGGTTATCATTCAGGATAAATATCATTATTTAAACAAATATTAATCAATGGCAATAACATGTCAACAATAATTAGTTTGTGCTGAGCCAAAGATTACAAGTAACTGAACCCCTTTTATATAAATAAACAATTCAACACCATTTAACCATTTAATAAAGATAAATCTAATGAACATGTTAGATCTCATCTATCGCTATGACCAGTGGGGCATGAGGCAGAATCATGTAGGCCGTAGAAATAACGATAGACTCGATGATCCTAACTCATTACTAATATCAGTGGGGCATGAGGCAGAATCATGCAGGCCGTAATACAATAATAAGATCATGGGGCTAACATGTCTTTCAACCTATCTTTACTTCAATGGTCTCATGATACGAACTGTTCGTGAAAGCACTCGATATCGGCTAAAACAACCGATTCAGGCATAACGCACAACTAAAGTCATGCCTTATCAAGAATAGATCTATCAAATAACAATCCCCACTCCATGGTGCTAACAGTGGGGTGTGAGGCAGAATCACACAGGCCGTGATAACGGGCCATGGAACGGTTCTCGCTAGCCAATAAATCTACTCAAGACACAACACGCCTTAACCACACGCTATGCATGATCAGGATTGACATAAAACAGCCAATAAAACATAACTCATTGTTTAAGGTGTAGATTAGATCAATTTAGATTATCAAACGATCGGCTAAACAAGATATAAGGCTGATCTAGATCAATCCCAATAGGGCAGAGTGATATTGTTGTAATTAGATAAATAATGAAAGCAATAAGCAATATCGGTAACTTAATGAATCTACCAAAGACTACCATCCTAAGGTAGAGTCGATAACTTGACCTTGATCTAGTTCATGCAGTGGGGGTCGACCGGATCGATGCAGCCATACTTGAACTAGGCAAGAGTCGATAACTAACTTATACCAGAGGCGCAGTGGAGGTCGACCGAATCGATGCAGCGGTACGAACAGAGGTATAAGCCATGACGGTACTTACAACAAGCAGTGGAGGTCGACCAGATCGATGCAGCCGTACTTGCTGAAGAACTCGTCGAGATCTACTCTACTCCTACTCCTAAGGGTGGCCAGAGCCAAAAAAGTAAATAACTTGTATATTGGATTGATTGTTGTCCTTTACAATAGCCGGGGTCTGATATTTATACCCAGAGTCTAAACATGAATCCTACTCGAGCATGATTCATTACAATCCTTGGCATAAACGAAAATAATCCTAATTTAAGATAACTTGGACTCTAATCTTTCCCTTTTTGCAGAATCCGATATGTTATTTTCTGGCGCCAACCGTAGTCCATCATTACTATCCACTGACATCATCCCAAGAGATCTGATTCCAGAGTCATATCTGAATCGGCTGACATCGATCCTCCTTGATTGGCACAATCTTGGAAGCCTGCGAGTTCCCGTGTTCTTTCTCCCTAATTTTGGTGTAAACAATTTGATTTACCTCTATTAAATGGTTAAATGATGATGGGCTAAATTTTTTATATAAAAAAGGGATTCGGTTACTTGTAGTCATTGGCTTAGCATAAACTGATTAGTGTTGACACTCTACTGCCATTGACTAATATTTGTCTAAATAATGATATTCATCCTGAATGATAACCGATTTTTCTTCCATAACTACATGAGTTTTAACTGTTTTATTCTTATGAGTATGCTGGAATCGACTATTTAGTCGATCTCCTTCCACATCGGCTCTTAGAGCCGCACATTCGGGACTATCTGGCAACACTAGCATGTTCCACCTTAAATTACTGATTAGCTTTCTCTCCTTGTCAATTGCAGGGTCAAATTGACTAGCACATCTCGAGAGGAGTGCGTAGGATCAATAATCCCTGCGTTGAAGCGAGGTGGATCTCCAGCTCCATCGAGCGGATCCTTCCGGCTTGCTCGTGTGCCTCGGCACGGGACAAATTTTTGTGCCGACAGCATCATAGATCAGAAATCATCAAGTAGCAAGCCTTGCTTATGGCTAAGCATAGTCTTCGGTTGCATGCTATGTCTGCATCAACTATTTAGCCAATCGCCTGTGTTTTCACGATCATAGCATGTTCCCGTGATCTCATTAAGCGTTTATAGATCTATATGCTTTGAAAGTTTAATTTGCTATCTTTATTATGGCTGCATCGGTTAGGTCTGACCCCCCACTGCTAAAGGTAGTAGATTAGATCTGATAGGCATACGGGTTTATACACGTCTAATGGTTGAGCGGTTGCATGCTATGACCCTTCTTTCACTAGGATCGGCTATTTAGCCGATAGCTTGTCTTTTCAGAATATATATTGGTTGTTTACATGCTTTTTACTTTTTTTTGTCTTGGTTAAGAGCTAGTATGTTTCTCAATCAAATCATATGCTTTCACGCCTATCTTTTTACATCCTTCACATGCTTTCATGATAATCGACAAGTTAGATCTATGCAATTAAGTAACTGATGATTGCCGATATGCTTGTTTTACTTATCATACATCATGAACATGCTAGATATCGACTCTCTAGTCGATAGCCTTGTCTCACTGGCCACTTGGCCGCACATTTGGAACTATCTGGACAAACGACCGGCATATTCCACCTTAAATTACTGATCAATCTTGCTCCCTTGTCAATTGTAGGTCAAATTGACTGGCACGCCCCCAAGGTCACGACCGTCTGGTCCGGTGGTGTCCTTCCTAAGCCCGAAGAGAAAGCTTGGGATCTACTCCGTGCAACCTCTCCCCTGCGTTGATCACTGTGTTCCTGGCGTCAAATTTTTGGCATCGACAGAGATAACAACACTAAGCAAAACCATAGTGCACATCTAGATAGATATCTTGCATAAGTTTTGATAAGTAGGTTTTAGTTGGCCATTAGTTTTAAAGTGGCCTAATTCAAATCCCCCTCTTAGGTGTCACAGTCCCTTCAAATATTATACAACAAAGCTTTGTCGGAACATAGATCTAGTCGCTAGCAAAGCCAAGGGCAAGGAGCCTAGCTCGCCCATGGTCAGCTGCTACCTGACCTTGGCTGTGGCCAAGATTGGTAGACACGTGGAGGGTAGGAGGGAACAAGCATAGCCTAGCTAATGGCAGTTGGTCATAGCGGCAATGCTACTTCTACTGCTCGGATTGGTAGATTGTTGGTGGTGGTGGTGCTGGTGCTAGGTCTATGGCGGTGCAAGAGATGATAGTGGTGGAAGTCAACAGCCATGTGGGCGGTTTACCTCAAATAATGGTGATTTGGACCTCGTGTGGCCCGAATAGTAAGTTTTCAGTCATGGAAATGCAATTTTGTAAGTTAATGATGTACATGGCACCACCATGCAAGTTTAGTTACCTGTTTAGCAAATTTGGGGCTAAATATACAGTTTTAGACTATGCTAGCTTGTAGATGCGACTCTACCTACTAGTCTCTACAAATTTTGTAGAGGCAGCTCATTTTTTCAGCCGTCTCTATAAATTGATTTATAGGGGCGGCTCAAAAACTAGTTACCTAGAGTTTTTTTAGAAATCATAAATCATCCCAAAAATAGCAAAAATAATAATCTCGAGAAGTCACAAGTGAAACAATTTTTTGCATGTAATATGTGCGCTTGTAGTTGGTGAGATTCAAATCCACGACCTCAAGCCTTGTTGGTACCTCCACTCTAAAATCACTTGTGACTGAAGGTAGAAACATTCCTTTTGTATTCACAGGCTATATTTTGAAATGAATATTTAGGGCACTAAAGGAATTTAAATAAAACAGGTTTTCATATGGAAAGTTGTAGTTATCGTCAAGTACTACAGCTTTGTTTTGGTCATTTCTCTATCCGAGGCCATTTAAAATTTTTGAATTTCAAAATGTGAGAAATTCAATAGAATTAGAATTTCTCTTGGATAAATGATTTCAAATGAAAAAATTGTCTACTACAAGTTGCATCTTTGAGATCTACAACTTTGGTTTTTGTTGTTTCTCCGTCCGAGGCTATAAGAAAATTTTGAATTTCAAAATGTAAGAACTTCAAACAAAACTTGTAGGATTTAAATGATTTCAAATTAGAACGTTATCATCTATAAAGTTGTATATCTCGATATAAAACTTTTATATAAATTGTTTCTTCATTCGATTTCATTTGAAAAAGTTTTGAAGTTTACTGTATTGCCCCTAATTTTAGAGACGCCTCTAGATTCAGCTGCCTCTAACGACAGGGGCATTTCTAGTAGATCTAGTTGCCTCTAACGATATGGACATTTCTAGAGGCGGATGAAAATACCAACCGCCTTAAAAATGGTGATTAGGACATGGCACCTACGGATACATTCATACCCATGAGAGTTAACAGTAAGGTGAGTGTTCCTATGTTTGCATGATGATATTAATAAGAATTTGTTGCTACCTAATGTCAATACCTTCAATGTGTTTAGGAATGAAGTTCATGATGATGTAAACATGTATAAGACACTTTTAATGGCCTTTGCAATAGATGGAGCATGGATACACTATGCACAAGACTGATCTTGAAATGTAAGCTCATCGAAGATAAACATTCGATCGTCGGCAACCCGATAGTACTTCATTGGGATGGTCATAACTCCTCCATCTAGAGTGAGATTAAGGTCCATGAGCATTTGATTGAAAAACTTGTTTGATAAACTTTCAAATGGATCTGATCTCACCTCAATATCATGTCAAAAAGGCATTCAAATCATCCGGACATGCTGTTGCTATTTCTACCAGGAAATACAATACCATCTTGGCTTTGACATTCACCCTTGGGACCCTACGCCAAGTTGGAGCATGCCCCAACCATATTGTGGAGAAGACCTCAAAGATTCCCAAGGACACCTTCCTCCTTGGCCACCACCTTAGAAGGTCAACATGGGTGTCCAAGCCAAGTTGAAGGCCCAATACATATCAAGTTCGAGTCCATCTCGGACTCTAGGAGCATCCCGCACTAAAACGGATGCCCAGCTCACATATATATAGACTCTATTTTTTATGATCTACATATGGATGGAAGACAATTTGATAAGCTAACCAATGGAACTGGCCCCACATCTAAATTACTTTAGAATAAATGGGAATTATCAAAACGCGTGGACGTCCATAATCTGTCAAAGTGTTGTGTCACCATCTTTTTGGGCCGTTGGGCCTTGTAACATGTTGTGACTTTTTAGGGACTTGAATTGGGATCATTTTCTGCCCCTTAGACTATATATTCAATAGTCATCGCCCAAGTTAGGGTTTGAATTTCTTAGATTAATCTGTTATATCAAACAGTTTTGACATTTATCAGTTTGTGAGACCCCAACTTCAAGTGATTAACCAAACATCCACAATTGTCATTTTACTTGAGTTCTGTTTTATCTTGTTGTTTATTGTGTTCTTTGATGGGGAGTAGGGATGAGCCTTCTCGGCGAGGTCAACCAGATTGTGATACAGTTGATACCTAGAATAAACATGGTGCTAAGGTTGTAGGGTTGGGTCTTTTGATCTAAAAGCGGATCAGTGTGTCGCTCTCCAACCAGATCGCTAGTAATCTCCACCTGATGGAAAATCGAGAATCCCGTCTATCGTAGGGTCGAAACCGCGACAAGTATTGTTGTTTGAGTTGGTGTCAGAGTACATATCTCTATGATGGCTCGGGTGGACTCAAGAACACAAGAATCATAGAGGGGATGCAACAGTTTATCCTAGTTTGGGCTGATCGATGCCCTACGTCTAGCAGCTGATGATCCTTATACTCAAGAGCACCCAAAATCAGGGGGTTACAACAGAGTTTAGAGAGAGAATTTGTAGGGGGTTAGCTCGGTGCTAGTCCTAAGGTTGCCTCGCCGCTGGTGAAGCCTTCCCCTCGTTGGAGAGGAGGAAGACCACAGGTGTGATGGAGGAGCTCTCGGTGCCCCTCCCTGGGTTGCTTTGTTCTCAGTGCTAAGTAGGAGCGGATCGATGAGCAGTGCAATAATCTATCTCGGATCCTCCTTCCCCCCCTATAAGGTCCGACCTTATCCCTTATATACTGAGATAGGTTGGGTACATGGCGGTTTGTGGGGGATGTGTCTATGGTCTACACGTGCCAGAGTCCAGGAGGGTCTTGCAGCGGCGCTCTGTGGACGGTGGTGGTGTAGTGGAGCCGAAGAAGCATTGGGCCTCATCTAGATGCTCTGTTCTGACACTCTACATGTCAGGCTGTGTCGGCTTGGACTGGCTTGACCTTCTAGAGTCTTCTTGGTGGCGAACGAGGTTGGCTCCAGGGGCTGACATGCGGGCTCAGGAGCCGCTCGGCCCCTAGAGGCCAAGGGAAACTTGTCTTCTTGTGTCATGCCTTGTGTGTGACCCTATCGCGGGAGCAGCTGGTAGGGACGCGCTCGAAATGCGGCGCCTGGGAGACCCCAAGCCGTGGCGGCTTAGGGCACATCTTCTTGTGCCTAGGCCTTGGTTGGCGTCATAGGCCAAGCAGGAGCCAAGGGCTAGGCTCAGGCGAGTCATCGATCGGGAGCCTGAGGCTTGGGTGAGCCCTTGAGCCCTAAATGAGGGATGTGGCATGCTTAGGCTCGGTCAGGTTTCTTCGTTGGAGGGTGCGCGCGAGCATACCCGATGGGTATAGCCCCCGAGCCCTAGGGCAATCCTAGAGGGGTCAGTCAGGGGGGTCCCTTCTATCGGGAACCATTGATCCCAAGGCTTACCCATATGTTAGGATCTCGTCAGGAGCCCCCGAGCCCTTTATGGCCTCACTTGGCCTAGCTCGTGATGGCGACGAAGGGTTGAGTTCGATCTTCTAGTGACCGAACTTGCCAAGGCGGGGATGACTTCCACTGATGAGAGTGCAATGCCCTACGTGGGGCCCTTTCCCTAGTCTGATGGGGGCACCCGGCTGTCAAGGGCGAGCGATAGAGATGCTGACCCCTTCTTTAGTCCTATGTCACATAGGTCTATGGCCCGAGCGAGGGCTCAGTGAACTCTTTTGGGAGTTACTGACTCTAGGCCTAGGGGCACCTTTTCTTTTTGGTCAGAGTCTGCTGTGGGTCGGGTGATCGAGAGTGTTTGGGCTCTGCCGCAATGCCACCTTATCACCTGGCACGCCATGCCCTTCTGGGGGCTTCAGTAGCAGGTCCTGATTTTCTTAGGCCGGCCATCTTGGGCTGACCATCTGTGGCCATAGGTCAGGGCATGGGTAGCGCGCCGAGCATGGGCAGGGGGCCCTCATTGGGTCCATCGCTCAGTGGCTCCTGAACCAACTCAGGGAGTTGGTTGATTTTGGGGGTGCGCCGCTCAAGTGCCCATCGATCGGAGGTTGAGTCACTCCATCTGGGGAACTGGCATAGCCCCCGAGGCCACCATGGGGTCTCAATGCCTTCTCCTATTTAGACAAGCTGGCAGCTCGACGCTATTGTTTCCCTCATGGGGATGGGTTGCTACGATGATAGCCTCGATGGCCAAGATTGTCGCGCCCGTGCTACTAGCGGGTAAGTCTGTGAGAACCCCAAGTTTATGTTCGTTCCATGCCTTGGTCATGTCCCCTAGGGGGGAGATTCATGGCTTCCCGACCGAACCGCTTATTCGGTTCCTGAGCCCATTCTGCCGAGCTCAGGGCTCTTTGCCTCCCTTGGTGGGTCACCTCAAGCAGCTCGAGGCCGGTACTCGGACATCGCTCATTAGAAAGGTTGGGACGCTTCTAGGCGTCCCATCTATGGCCGCATGGGCCTATCTCCTAAGCATCCCTCGCACTTCAGTTTTTCCTCAAGGCGGCCTGGAAGCTCAAGAGAGCCGACCTTGAACCCCGGGCGATGCCCCTTTCTCTGGGAGGAGTTGCTTCCTCTTGTTTGGGGCGGCTCCTATCATGGGGTTAGAGGTATGAAAATGTAATATGGGAAGAACGAGCTATGGGTTAAAGCGACGTAGTTGTTTGATGTTCCATGCATTGTTGTACTCTCCCCCTGAGATGTTGCTGATCTTGTACGCGCCTGGGCAGATTACCCATGAGACCCGAAATGGACCTTCCCATGGCAAAGATAGCTTGTGGCCTCTCTTGGAGGGGGAAGCCCTTCGGAGGACAAGATCACCAACAACAAAAGAACGCTCACATACCCATCTGGTGTGGTAGCGATGCAGTCCATGCTGATACCGGGTGGACCATATGATAGCGGTGTTCTGTTCCTCTTCAAGCATGTCGACGTCCGCCTGGCGCTGCTCCTCGGCCCACTGCTCCTCGTAGAAGTGGACACGGGGGGCGTTGAAGTCCAAATCAGAGGGGATGACCGCCTTAGCCCAGTAGACGAGGAAGAAGGGCATGTACCCAGTTGAACGGTTCACGCTCGTCCTCAAGCTCCAGATCAAGGAGGGTAGTTCGTCCACCCAATGGTCAACATGGATCTTGAGCTCATTATAGATATAGGTTTTGATCCCTTGAAGGACAAGCCCGTTAGCGCGCTCGACTTGGCTGTTGGATTCGAGGTGATAGACCTAAGCCCAATCCACTTGGATTCGCTAGGCGTCGCAGAAATCCAAGAATTTGTGACCTGTGAACTGAATGTCATTGTTAGGAATGATGCGATTGGGGACCCTGAACCTATGGATGATGTCCTAAATGAACTCAGTGCTCGCTCGGACTTGAGGTTGATGATGGGCCAGACTTTGATCCACATAGTAAACTTGTCGATGGTGACTAGGAGGTGGTCGAAGCTGTCGGGACCTTTTTTGAACTCCCCAAACATGTCGAGGCACCAGACCACGAATGGCCAGGTGATGGGGATCGTCTGGAGCACTTGCGCTAGTAGGTGGTTCTGCTTGGCATAGTATTTACACCCCTTGCATGTCTTGACAAGGTCCCGAGCGTCAGTGAGGGTGGTCGACCAGTAGAAGCCATGTCTGAAGGCCTTCCTACAAGGGCCCTTGGTGCCGTGTGGTGCCCTCAGATGCCGCTGTGGATGTTGAGGAGTAGCTTCCTCCCTTCTTTCGGGGTGACACACCGCAGGAGCACTTTGGAGGCGCTCTGGCGGTAGAGATGTCCATGGAGGACTTTGTAGCTCTTAGCATGCCAGACTAGTCTACGGGCATCAGCAGCGTCGAAGGGAGGATCTCCTACTCGTGGAAGTATAGAAAGGGTGTCATCCAACCTTCTAAGGCTTTTGTCAGCCGGGGGGAACTTTCGCCCAGCACACCCATTGTGTCCTGGTGGGCAGATCCCAGACTAGCAGGGGGCATGCTCCGATGTATGGTGGAACCAGCCACCCGCCGTGGGGTCTCCTTAGGAGCCTCGGTCATTGAGCTGCCAGCCACCTCGCCGACGGCAGCTGGCTCTTACCTTCTGTGTTTTGTGGGTCGCACCGGCGGGTCGGGGAGAGCGCTGATTGGCAACTCAGCTCCCCAACGGCTATGCGTGGTGACCGCCAGCACACACTCCTGATGGGGTGGTGTCCCGCCACTGGGCTTGGGCAGGGCTAAGATAGCGTCTGCCAAAGCCATCCCCTTAGTCCCCTCAAGGTGGATCAAGGGAGCATCGAGGAAGACCCTAGGCAGCAGGGGCTTGCAAGAGGATGCCAATCTTGCTAGGGCGTCGGTGTCCTCGTTGTCCCGCCAGAGGACATGATGGAGCTCGATGCCATCGAACTTGTCCTCTAGTTTCTAGACCTCGGCATAGTAGGCAACCATCTTCATGTCGCGGTAGGCTGACTCCTTCATGACCTGGTTGATGACCAGTTTAGAGTCTCCTCGTATGAAGAGGCACTGAGCGCCTAGCTCGGCGATCGCCCGGATGCCGTGGAGGACCGCCTCATACTCTGCAACATGTTAGTGGCCCGAAAGTGAAGCTGGAGGGTGTACCTTCGCTTGTTGCCAGTGGGGAACATGAGGAGGACCCTTGTGCCTACCCCTTCTACGGTGAGGGAACCATCAAAGTACATGGTCCAATACTCTGCCCTAGCAGGGGCGCTTGTGGCTTGTTCCTTAGTCCACTCCACCACGAAGTCAGCGAGGACTTGAGACTTGATCGTCGTGCGGGGCGTAGGTGATGTCAAGGCCCATGAGCTCGAGCCCCCACTTGGTGATGCAGTCGGTGGACTCTCAATTGTTGATGACGTCCCCCAGGCCGCTGGAGGACACGACCACCATCAGGTGGCTATCGAAGTAGTGCCGTAGCTTGTGCTTGGCGACAAGCACGGCGTAGAGGAGTTTCTGGACTCTCGGGTAGCGAGTCTTTGAGTCAGAGACGACCTTGCTGATGAAATACACCGACCGCTGGACCTTGAGGGTGTGGCCTTCTTCCTCGCGCTCCACCACTAGAGCTACATTGACAGTGTGCAGGGTGGCAGCGGTGTACAAGAGCAGAGTTTCCCCTCAGAGGGGGCGGTCAGGACCGGGGGTGTGGTCAAGAAGTCCTTCAGCCTTGTAAGCGCTTCCTGGGCCTCCTCTGTCCACTCAAAGTGCTCAGATTTCTTAAGGAGCTTGTATAGCAGCATACCTCATTCCCCAAGACGGGATATGAAGCGGCTGAGCGCCGCCAAGCACCCGGTGAGCCTCTAGGCTCCCTTCAAGATCTTGACCGGCTCCATATCCTTGATCACGGAGATCTTCTCAGGTTGACCTCGATGCCACACTCAGAGACGATGAATCCCAGGAGCTTCCCAGCGAGGACCCCGAACACGCACTTCTCTGGGTTGAATTTGATGTGGTTGGCACGGAGGTTGGAGAAGGTTTCCTCCAAATCATCTATCAACCATGTAGGCACTCGAGCCTTGACAACGATGTCATCGACATAGACTCCCAGGTTGCGGCCAATTTGCTCCCTGAAGCACTTCTACATACACCACTGGAAGGTGGCTCTGGCATTTCGAAGGCCGAAGGGCATGGAGGTGCAGTAGAAGGCGCCGAATGGGGTGATGAAGGATGTGGCCGGATGATCAGACAGATTCATTGCGATCTGGTGGTACCCAGAATATGTGTCCAGAAAGTAGAGAGCCTCGTAGCCGGCGATGGAGTCGACCACTTGGTCCATCCGAGGAAGGGGGAATGGGTCTTTTGGATAGGCCTTGTTGAGGCTAGTGTAGTCGACACACATTCTCCATTTCTCGTTCTTCTTTTGACCAGAATGGGATTGGCCAGCCAGTTGGGGTGCTGGACCTCTTTGATGAAGCCGGTGGCCAAGAGCCTAGCAAGCTCTTCGCTAATTGCTTTTCGCTTCTCCTCGTCGAAGCGACGAAGGCGCTGCTACACCGGCTTGGCGTTGGCCTTGATGTTGAGGTGGTGCTTGACGATTCCATGGGGAATGCCGGGCATGTTCGAGGGCTCCCACGCAAAGATGTCAGCATTGCTGCGCAGGAACTCTATAAGAGCCACTTCCATGTCTGGCGACATGGTGGTGCTTATAAAGAGTCAATTGTTGGGATCCTAGGGATAGATCTAGACCATCTTGGTGTCGTTGGCTAGGTAGAAGGTCGTTGCTGAGTTCTCCTTCATGTTGTGGGGAGGCCCTTCTCCCAGCTGACGCCGAATTCGGGCAAAATCGGTGGCAGCGCCGTCGGCCGTAGTGAGGGTTGCACCCTCCTACTCATAGAGATAAGCATCGGGCATGGAGGACACCACCACGATGACTTCCCATGGACTAGGCATCTTGAGCTTTAGACAACCATAATGTGGGACGGCCATGAACTTCGTGTAGCATGGCTACCCCCATGGAGAATGGTAAGGACTGGCAAAATCGACCACCTCGAACTCCGGAATCTCCTTCTGAAAGTTGGTAGGATGCCCGAACATGACGGAGAGCTAAATGCTTCTGAGAGGAATGGCCTAGACTCCTAGGATGATCTCGAAGAAAGGGCCCTGCCAGGGCAAAGGTAGCTCCTAGAGATCCCCATGCATTCGACGGTGTCAGCGTAGAGAACGTTGAGGCCACTTCCCCCATCCATCACCACCTTCATGAGGCGTGCTCGTCCAACGATGGGGCTGACGACGAGCGGGAAGCGACCCGGGCCAGGGATGTGCTGAGGGTAGTCTCGACGTTCGAAGGTGATTGGTACCTCCGACCAGCGGAGGCGCCATTGGGGCGCCACGCTCACCATATTGACCTCTCGCAACGGCGCCCTCGAGGGTCGAAGGGAGGCCTGACTCAGTCCCCCTCCAAAGATCATGGGGCAGATTTGTGTCACTTCGGGGGTGAACTTTCCTGCGGCCCGATTTCTAGGGGGCGGAGGAGGCGCCTGTCCATGGGACCCCAATGGCGGCATAGGGCTTCCTGATTCACCGGCGGCAGGTGCCCGGTGGGACAAGCGCCACCTGCCTTAGCAAGCCAGGAAGATGCATGGGGACGTCGCCTACCTTAGGGGTGATCCTATCATGGGCGTGGGATGCGGCCCGTGGCATCCCTCGCCCATGGCAGATCCATGCCGGACCCGCTAGGCTAGGACCTTGAGATCCGCTCTCAGGGGATCCGGTGGAAGAGGTGGCACCGAGAGCTCGTTGCACACTGGTGTGGCCCCGTTGAGTGGACGAAGATGCCTGTAGCAGTCGGCTACGTAGGCTCGGCTCCCAAAGTTGAGGACCTGGCCTGGAGCGAAGGCGCCGGTTGTGATGAAGAACTCACTAGGGAAGCGGGATGGTGCCGCTTGCTCTGGCGATAAGGCGGGTGACTCCGGCCACCGTAGAGCCTTAAGCACACTTGATGCTACCCCCTACCTGGCGCGCTAGCTATCATGGGGTCGAAACAGCGGCAAACATTGTTGTTCGAGTCGGTGTCAGAATACGTGTGTCTGGTGGCTCGGGTGGACTCAAGAACACAAAAATCACAGAGGGGACGCAACCGTTTATCCTGGTTCGGGCCGAACGATGCCCTATGTCCAGCAGCTGATGATCCTTATACTCAAGAGCACCCAAAATCGGGGGGTTACAACAGAGTGTAGAGAGAGATTTGGTAGGGGGTTTGCTCGGTGCTAATCCTAAGGTTGCCTTACCGCCGGTGAAGCCTTCCCCTCATCGGAGAGGAGGAAGACCACGGGTGCGGTGGAGGAGCTCTCGGTGCCCCTCCCTTGGTTGCTCTGCTCTCAATGCCGAGCAGGAGCGGATCGATGAGTGGAATGATCTATCTTGGAGTCTGACCTTATCCCTTATATACCGAGATAGGTCGGGTACATGGCAGTTTGGGGGATATGTCTATAGTCTACATGCGCCGAAGTCTAGAAGGGTCTTGCAGCGGCGCTCTATGGACCGTGGCGATGCCATGGAGCCAAAGAAGCTTTGGGCATCATCCGGCTGCTCTGTTCTGACACTCTGCGTGTCAGGCTATGTCGGCTTGGACCGGCCTTCCGTAGGTGTACCTTCTGGAGTCTTCTTGGTGGTGAAGTAGGTCGTCTCTAGGGGCTGACGTGCGGGCCCGGGAGCCGCCGACCCTTGGAGGCCGAGGGAAACTTGTCTTCTTGTGTCACGCCCTGTCCGTGACCCTGTCGCGGGAGCGGCCGGCATGGCCACGCCCGAAGTGCGGCACCTAGAAGCCCCCGAGCCTTGGCGGCTCGGGGCTCATCTTATTGCTTCCGGGCCTTTGGTTGGGGCCATAGGCGGGCAGGAGCCAAGGGTCAGGCTTGGACGAGTCGTCGATCGGGAGCCTGAGGGTCGGGTGAGCCCCCAAGCCCTGAGCGGGGGCTGCGGCGTGCTTAGGCTCGGGCAGGTTTCCTCGTTGGTGGGTGTACGCGAGCGTACCCGATGGGTATAGCCCCTGAGCCCCCGGACGATCCTGGAGGGGTCAGTCGGGGGTCCCTTCGGTTGAGAACTATTGATCCCGAGGCTTTACATTCTCGTATATTAGGATCTCGTCACTGTCCCCGTCAAATGGATTCCTAGAGATAGGTCGTCTCAAAAAATATTTTTAGAGACGGTTCTAGTCTTTTAAATAGAGGTGCCTCTACTGAAAATAGAGTTTCTAAAATTCAAATATGTAGGTGGTGCTAGATGGCACCATCGTACAAGTTTAGGTACCAAACCTAATATGTCATATCCACGTCACCATTGATTCAGTGTGCCACGTTGGTGTATGGATATCAAGTCAAAATCCGTTTGGAGTAATACTGAAGTTCAAGATAAGTTTAGGGATTAGAAATCAAAATATGGGAATATAGTATATATAGATGGCACCGTCTTTCAAATTTGGAGACCCGGTACTGTATTTTACTCTTTGTTTTCCTCGTAGAGATTCGATCGCATTCCTTGGTTCACTGCTCCCAAGTACTGTAGAGACAGAGTGTAGTGCATAATATATAGACCTGCTAATGCTATTCCCAAATCCCAATGACTAGGGGCCCTGCTTTAGTTTAATTTTTATTAATATTTGCACCTAATTAAGAGCTATTTCCCCAATGACTGAGATTGGATTGTTGCACCACCGTACTATTATATTTATCTTTTTGTGCATGCCCAGTGATCCGGAGAGTCTGCACTGCCAACTAGTGTCGCTGCAGCGCACTGATGGAGCTCCCATGCAACCATGATCAGTGCAGGCGTACGTGTGACAGCAGTTGTGACATGCATCTGAGCTAGCATGGTAGTACTAGCACCAGAATGATAGATGATGATGATGATGATGCTCAACAGCAGTAAGGTGTGGGTCGACAGCAACATTACACATTGGGTATATTGCTGGGCTAAACCCTACGCTATATGCTAGTACTAGTCAAATAAAGCAAGCATGCCTGCCTGTCTCTGCCTTGCTTAGAATAATAATTATCATCTTCGTTCATGATGTATCCTGTTCTTGGGAGTATTATCATCACCATCATTATCTAGCATGCATGCATGGTTGGCTTGGCCACCCCTTGCTAGCTACCGGCCGGGTCCATCCAGCCAGCTAATGCGCTGCTTGTTGCCATGCCAGCGCCCGTGCCTGCCTCTGCCTCATAGATGATCGACGTACATGCATGCATCGTCACAATCAGCTCAATATATGTTTTTGGCCCAAGTTGAATGACCAAATTAGTTCCAAGCAAGAGATATATGTTAGAGTACGTATATATTTTAGAGCCAACCGTCTCTAAAACGTCATTTATAAGGTTATCTCTAAATGCATTGTGAACCGTTTGAGACCTTTTTGCAGGAGATCATCTCGCCTGGCCAAAGTGCTTTCATTCTAGGTAGAATGATAACCGATAATGCCTTGATAGCCTTTGAACGCTTACATGCCATTAGTACTAACTCTGATGATCGAGGAAATTTCTGTGCATATAAATTGGATTTATCGAAAGCTTATGATCGTGTTGACTGGGGCTTCAAAGAAAAGATTCTTTCGAAGCTGGGCTTTCAAAGTGAGTGGGTTCACCGAATCATGGTCTGCGTGACATCGGTGCGCTACACGATTCGCTTCAATGGGGCGCTGTCGACGCCCTTCTCCCCGTCATGCGGTCTACGCCAAGGTTATCCTTTGTCGTCATATCTCTTCCTTTTTGTTGCTGATGGCCTGTCTCAATTAATTAAAAGTGGGCCGATGGTACAGGTGGTGTTGGAGTCGATGACGTTGTGCGTGGTGCCAGTGTCGACGAGGATCCAAACGCCCTGGCCAGTGATGGCTCCCGCCAAGAGCATGGTGTGTCCTCCTTGCACCCCTGAGTTTGGGGCGCCTATGAGCATCCGCAAAGCGACGCTCGATGTTGGTGCAATCGTTGTCGTCGTTGTCGATGATGATCTGCGATGAGAACTACGGAGCTGTAGCAGAGGTGTCAGTGGTGCTCCTCGGTGGATCGTCAGATGGGGTAGCTGTGGTGAACAACTTGCTTGCCATTGTGTACAAACAGATCAGGAGACATGATGGTGGCGGGCGCCTCTTGCTTCCTCTTGAGGAAGGCGCGGCCGGCGTCCTCCATGATGCGCTTGGTCTCCTTCTCAAGCTCCTCAGATGTGGCCTCACGAAGCTCGGGGCAGCATTGGCATTCGATGTTGGCGAGGTGGAGGTCCAACTTGGTGAGCTTCGTGCTAAGCTCGTCGAAGGGGTTGCCCATGTTGACGAAGAAGATGCTCGGCATCCTCTTCATCTCAGCGATCACGGTGGCGGTGGTGGAGGCCATAGGATCGATCTGGTCTCCGGATACTAGGCGTGATGATTCTTTCCCGAGGGTTGGTTGGGCGGTGGTTAGGACAAGCAGATATAGATGCTCTCCTCCGAGAGTGGCAGACTATTGACTCGCAGCCCAACACACACCACGACAGGACAAGAGCCATATCCGACTTGGCATCCCCCTCTTGCGCCTTTCGGTAACCACTAACAAGCTAGAGACGTACTAGTTACTTGATTAAGATCAGAGCCATGTGATACTCGTGGTTGTACAGTACCTCATGGGTGGCCACTTCAGGATTAAGTCCTTAGGGAGAGGCTGCACATGGTGGTGCCATTGGCGGTGGCTTGCGGCATGCGGCGTGCGGGCATGCGGGCGTGGGAGAGGGGAGGTGGCGCTTGGAGCAAGAGAAAGAGAGGAGATTTGTTTATAGAGCAAGACTCTATTTTCTTCTTGAGATGGAATAGTTACAATGCCCCTATATTTATAGTCCCTAGCATACTTGCACACCAAGCAACCTAGCAAGGAATCCGTATAGGTTTAGATTCTCCTTTCCTAAAACAAAATCTCTCTTTTCCTAACAAATTCCGGCTCTCCTTTTTCTAAACAATTATCTATCTATTCTTCTTAAATATCTATATTTTTCTAAATTGCCTAAAACTCGAGATAATGTGGTGGAGGTGGGGCGCTGCCCCCCTAGCCGCGCCCTCTACCGACGTGCTGGGGCGCCCTCAGCCGGGGCCGTCGCTGCTTCCTGTGCTCTGGTCGACCCACCCGGCCCGCTGAAAAGGGCCCTCTTTGGGACCATGACAATTGTTCTCATTTGCCACTTTCAACAGGTTCTTGATATGAAATGACTCTTTTGCCATCCTCCATCTCTTTGGTCCTCTGGTTCCCTCCTTTCTTTGTTTGCTTTTGTTATGGACTAGGTTGGGACAAAGGTAGGAAGATGAGGGGGAGGACAGGGGAAAGAGAAAAGGAGATCAACCACTCTTCCATTGTGGGTTGTCACCTTGGGCATGGCCTTTGTAGGACAACTCTCTCCACTCTTCCTCTCTAATCTTTCCTCTCTCCTTAACAAGATTCGCCACTAAGTTCTAGTGCTCCAAATATGGATTGTTTGGTAGTTGGGGGGGGGTCAGGCTAGGCAACATAGGGTGGAGGGGACAAATTGCAACTTACAAATGAAGAAGCACAAGTCACCCATTGTTGCCATTTCAATATGACCACTAGCATTGAAGAAGAATCACTGGGGACTTTGGGGGAAGACTGGGCTACTCCAAACCCATCTTTGCAATAGGTGGAATTTAGAGACTACCTACCATTTGCTTTCTCGTCTTTGTTCAGCCGGTGGTCATTGGTGGCCATGGTTTAGGGATGACAACGAGTCAGGTTTAGTGCGGGTGGAGTAAAAACCCGCCATCAACGACGCCCACCCTCAATGAGACTCGAGTGTGCAATCTCACACCCGCACCTGCACACACACCCGACCCAATTAGAGGAGAAAAATAGAAAAAACATACATTTTGGTCCCCATGGGTGAAATATGACACCCGCAACCAACCCGACACCATCGCGGACCCAGACCCCAAGACATCCGTGGGTCCAATGTTTCCCCGCCCGGGGTGTGATTGTCATCCCTACTTGTAGCTCCATGTACAGTGCACCATCATGAAGGAATGAGGAAGGAGAACTCATTGGAGTGGATGACTTTGAGAGTGTGTCGCTCGCTAAGGTGGTAAAATGTTGAATTTTGTGCATTTACCATATGTGTTGTGTGACTAGTATGTGTACATGCATGGCCTTTGGCTTGAAAACCAACTAGTCATCATAATTCCACCCTATGTTGTGCGGATACTTCTAGAGGTGCAGTATTTGTATCAGATACGTATCGGATACCGATACTCCTTGGATACACATCGGATACTTCTCAGAGAATAGGCGTCCAAATAACTTCTTTTATGCAAGTATTCTTGGTTTTTCATTTTTTTTACTTTCTGAATCAAGTAATGTGTTATATAAATTGCTTCAAAATTGGTAAGTTTTAAGTTAAAACTTGCTAGGTAACTACTTTTAGCTTGTAATTCATATATAATAACTATTATACTAAAATATATTAGACATATCCCCATGTCAGTGTTTTTTTATAAGTCCGTGTCAGTGTTTTTGAGGAATGATGTATCCATGTGTCCGATACGTATCGTATCCGATACTCAGTATCTGTATCTAGGCAACATAGATTCCACCTATGCAAATATAAGCCCATATGGCCGTGGCAATAGGAATTAAAGTAAGTCTGTGTTTGTGGTGTGTGGGGGTGGACAATAACTATATACTGCACATGACCATTGTTATATTATGATGGGTGGTAAGTTGATTTTGCATTGATTAAATTGCATTTCATTAGTAGAGGTAGACAAGGAAGAAGAAAGGGGAAGGTGTATTGGAGTTAAAGCCGGCGCAATTGAGAGAGGACTCTACTACATATATTTCAGATCAAAAGGAGTACACTTGAAGGAGATATTCCAAATATAGAGAGATATTATATATAGATATATAAAGAATCTAGGGAAAGGAAAAAGGGGAGAGAGAGGACAAGATCAGAAGCAACGGAAACCGGCCGTATAGACAAGACAAATGTTGTTAGCTAGCTAGCATATATACTCCTATATACTGTATATATGTAGTAGGGTAGGGATGCTATGATAGTATTGTATTGTGAATCTGAATGAATGAAGATGGAGATGGAGACGAAGGATGGATCGTCGGGAGTAGCAGTAAAGCAAAAGAGAAAGCGTAAAGAAGGAAGCAGGCATTAGGCAGGGGAAAAAGGAAAAGGGGAGAGCGGCAGGAGGAGGAGCAGCTGAGCGAGCCAGCCTGCCTGTCTATAGCAGCTAGGAGTGCGTGTGCGCGCGTGTGTGTCCGGCTCAGCTGCCTGTCTGTCTATAGCATCCATCGATCCTAGCAGCTCTGCTCAGTCATCTGTCAGGCAGTGTCTCTCTCACTCTCTCCTCTTTTGCCTGCTCTGCTGTCCAGTGCCCACTCGTACGTCGTAGGCTCGTAGTCGTAGCACAGCACAGTTCCTTCTGCTTCCTCGGCCTGTTCGGTTGATACAGTGTTTTTCTCTGCCAGCCCGGTTTATAAACCACATAAACGATCAAACGAACGGGGTGAAGAAGCACATGGAAACTGTGCTGCCTGCTTCTGCCTGTGGCTTCCTTCATCAGGATTCATTCTATTCTATCTATTCTTCATCAGGGCCATCTTCTTCCTTAGCAGCTTGTTCCTTCCCTCCATTCCATTTCCATTTTCTCTATTCTCTTCCTCGTACTAGCTGGAAGAAGGAGAAGAAGACAGAGTGACAGAGTAGTCAAGTGTGACAGAGTGAGAGCAGCAGCTTGTGTTTGCCAAATCGGAGGATATTATGATATGATGGAGGCTTGACAGCAGCAGCACATGGATCCTTTCGCTTCCGTTTCCGTGTGCCGCCTCCACCCGGGCGTCGCCGTCACCGGCTTCTGCCCAGCCTGCCTCCGCGACCGCCTCGCCGGCCTCCACCCTCCCTCCGCCGCCGACCTACGCCGCTGCAAGTCCTTCTCCTACGCGCGCTCTGCAGCCGCGGTGGAGCCGCAGCGCCGCTCCTGCGATCTCTTCCGCCACGGTCAGCCCATCGCGGCGGCGGTGCAGGAGGAGGAGGAGGAGGACCATCACCAGCAGGAGCCCGGCCGCTCACACAGTCACCAACAACCCAAAAAGTCGTCGTCCTTGGGCGGCCTCCTGGGCAAGAAGCTGCAGCAATGGCGCCGCAAGAGCAAGAAGGAGCCTGTGGCCGTGGTCATTCCCGTGCCGCTGCCGGAGATGGAGATGCCCGCCCGGCACCGTCCCTCCTGCGACGCGGACCCCCGCCAAGCTTCGTGGGACGCCCGGTCGGGACCCGTGCCGGCGCTCGGCCGCCTGCCGGCCTCCATGCTGTCCTTGCCCGTGGAGGAGGACGAGGACTACGACGACAGCATGGCAGCGCCGCCGGCGGTCCCGCGCTCCGATGGGCAAATCCCCGTGGAGGAAGACTACTGCTACTACTACGACAACAATATCAATGCTGCGGCTGCGGCTGCGGCGGCGGTGCCCGGCGGCTCCGTGCAGACGAGGGACTACTACCTGGACTCGTCCAGCTCCAGCAGGAGGCGCCGAAGCGTGGACCGCTCCACCACCTCTGGGCGCAACTCCTTCTCCGACGCCAACAACAGCGAGGCGACGTGCAGGATGATGATGATGAATGTCAATGCCAGGGTGTCACCGGCGGGTATCGCCGCAGAGAGGCTGTACCACTACCATGAGGCCCACCACCATCATCATCAGAGCGTGCTTGTCCATCATCAGTACTGCAGCAGGGAAGACGAGGAGGAGCTGCAGCAGCAGGGGCCCAACAATCTCCGCGCCGACGACTTCTCCGGGAGCTTCGGATCGGGGTTCCCGTTCCGGGATGGCGTTTGCAATGGCGTGCCAGCAAGCAAGCCTAATAAGAAGGGGATCAAGGGGTGGAGCATCTGGGGCCTCATAAGCAAGAAGAGCAGCAGCAGCAGCAGCAGCAGCAGGAAGTACTCTGCAGAGGCAGCGGCAGCAGCTGGGGGAGCAGGAGGAGGAGGAGGAGGAGATGAGTACGAGTACCCATGGCCGGAGCTCCGGGCCAGGGGGTACAACGGGCAGATGCTCCGGTGCAACAGCAGCCTAAGCGCGAGAAGCTCCTTGAGCGGCACTGGGATTGGGAGCGGGAATCTGAGTGGGAGGAGGAGCATCTCTGGTGTGGAGATGCGTGATGCCGCCGCCAGGTATAACAATAACAATGGCGGCTTCAGGACGAGGAGGGACGAGGTCCTGCTGGAGAGGAACCTGAGCACGACGAGGTCGCCTTCTTACTCGAGATCAGGGCATCATGACCTTGATCCGGCAATGGCGCCGCAGATGGGAGTGGGAATGGGAATGCAATACCACCAGCAGCAGCAGTTGCCTCCACCAACCAGGCGCTCCTCTTCCAATTCCAAACATGAATTCAGCTCGTTGCCTGCTAAGGCCAAGACTAGGAGGAGCACGCTTGGACTCTAGCTGCTGCTGCTGCTCTGCTGATGGATCCATCCATCAGATTCAATGTGAATAGCAGCCAGCCAGCCAGCCCCGTAGCATTCACTCCTTCCTTCCTTCCTTTCCTTTCCTTCAGCATCACTCCACATGGATCGTCAAAAATACACAGTTTCTTCTGGCTGACAAGGTGGGCCATAGCTAGTGGTGAACTGAACTGCTAGTCCTTGTGTTGGGTTATACTGTACTGTACTGTACTCTCTAGCTGTTAGCCTGCTACATACACACACTCTACAACAGGGCCTTGTTAAGGGCTGTTTAGTTCCACCCAAAACCTAAAAAATTTTACGCAATATCTATCACATCGAATCTCGCGACATATGTATAGAGTACTAAATGTAGACGAAAAAAAAACTAATTACACAGTTGAGTGAGAAATCGCGAGACAAAACTTTCAAACCTAATTAGTCCATAATTAAATACTAATTGTCAAATACAAACGAAAAGTGCTACAGTACCAAAAACCAAAAAATTTTGCCAACTAAACAGGCCCTTACTTCCAGGTGGGTGGGGACTATCACAGCCTTTTCTTTCTCCAAGATTAGCATGATCTGTTCTTGTCTATTGAATTCGAGCACGGTGTCAGGCCAGGATCATTCAGGGACATATATAGATGCAGCAAATGGTAGGGGAAAACAACCAGCATTGTTCCCAAGTCCCAATTAAACACTCTCGTCCTATTTGCATTGGGTGTACAGTAATTTGATTTCGACTTGCCAGTAATGCCAATCCTGTTCTACAATCACGCGCACGACCTGAAGCAAACACTTGGCCTCCATCATGTCACGTGTGAAACCGAACCACTTGTTTCTTTACATTACAGCTGCAATCGAAGCTGACACCCTCAAACTCAACAAGAAAGGGGGCCATCTCTGTCAGCGGGATTGATCAGCCAAGCCCAGCAGATTCATCCACAACCGCCTCTTCTCCGGCCTGCAGGCTCTTTCCATCACGTCCTGCAGCCTCCCCATGGAAATGGAATGCAGCCTCTCTTCCAGCTTCCTTTTCAATGCTGGGACTTGCTGCATCCAACGGAACACGCAATAGTTTCCCAGTCAAAACTAAACTAAACCCTTCACTTGAGAGCAAAAGAATCTATCCTAGCAAACGCGCGGCACTAAGCAATTAAGCAAACTGGGTAAAAGGGCCAAAGGGGTAGTGATTGCCTTTGATATCCAGAGGATGTAGACTGCTGAAAGCTCTGCTTGGACGCGTGACTCATCAAACTCATCCTCAGGGTCATTCAGGCACTCTGACAGCAGGTATATCTCCTGGGTCACAAATAGATCCACCTGGGACATCGTTGAGAGGCAGGTTTCTTCAACAGTGAGCAAGTGCTGTATCCACCACTGTGAAAGGAACCGGCGATGGTTCCACAACGACTGCACCAATACATCCCCGCAGCTAGCATAAGCAAACACGCACTCCACCAACCAGAATCACAAGTGGGAAGAACAGCAGCAGGCTAATTTTCAAACCTCTCTCCCTTGGTAGCGTCTGATCAGCATCTCATCCCACCTCAGCTCCTCCTGTCAGATCATATACACTTTAATTTTACTTCGCACCAAGATGGGTGGGTATCAACTAACTATAGGATAAAGGAAACCAATGTTGTAAAACACAATGATTCATGGATCCTTTGTCTTCTGCTTTGTATCACATTCATAATGGAAAGAGAGGATATGATGCCTGAAGTGATTACAAATAACTGTAGCAAAAAGGTAATTAGCTTTTTGATCGAATACATCAATACCTTCCATAGAAGGTAAGTTTCTGACTCCCAACTAAGGGAATCCTCTCCATTCCCCAGGCGACTTTCTAGTAGCGCAAGAAGAAGGGACTGCAAGGATGCAACAAGAAGACCGGTAAATACACATGCTGTCAGTCAGACTGGTTGGTAAACAGGATGTGTGCTATGCCATTGGAATGTGTCAACAAATGGAAGTCCAAAACAACATAAAGTCTAAATCGTGGTGTGCATTGAAAAGCTCTGGTCTGCAAACATATTGTACAGGCTCTAAGAAGATGTTACAGGTCGATATGAAAATCAAGTCAAAGAAAATCTGCTTCAAGGAATTATGTAGTACCAACTGTAAACATAGGGAACCTACTAACCCTTCGGTAGTGAAAGCAGCAATTGTCAGCAACATGTAGCTCACTCCATCTTGTTGACTTCTTCAGTTCATCCAGCACCTTCAGGAAACAGAAATAAAATGTTCTGCATGGTAACTAACCAGCAGATACTCTGTAGCTAGGAAGTCCAGTTACAAGATTAAGAATCAGGGACAAGGAATTTTTCAATGAGTCTGAATCATTTATCTTCACCTGTTTCCGTGTCATGTAAGGAATAAGCCAGCATCGATGCCTCCACGCACGGTAGTTCATTTTCGATTTCTGCAAAAGGCGTAAAATTATTTTTCTGCGTATTGCATGGACCTTCTTGTATTGGAGAAATTTAATTACCAGCTACGTCAAAAACAACAGGGAACGAATGATATAATATGATGAGCTCAGTCAAAGTCGACATTGTTAGCAGCTTGAATAAGCAAGTATTCGGGAATTATAACCTCTGCTATCTCTTTGACTAGTATTGATTCATTCTCTATAATCTCCGACATATCTTGATGTTGCTCTGCAACTTGTTTTATCACCCACCTCCTGTGGCAGACAGTTTACTTTAAACTCCATGCAGTTTTATTTTATTATAGAAATCAGCTCCAAATAGATAGGTATTGTCTGAAAGGATTAGTTCCATGGGCAAGCTGGGGTGACAAGTGCAGGACCGGGTGTACCTATGGCTCCATGTGCTCTCGTTCTTTGGCGAGTAGGAAAGGATCAAGGCACACAATTGCAGCTCATCCTTGAGCTTCGTGAAATCATACTCTGCTGACAGCACCATCTTCCTGCAGGAAAGAAGAGACCCTATTTGGTGTTGGAATTTCTTCTTTCCGGTGCATGGGGCTTGCAGTATTCATCAATTGAACACAAGGTGAATCCTTTAGTTAGGCATACATACTGTGAGTGACAGCTGACAGCATGGGCGTACCTGGAGTTCCATGCGGTAAGTAGGTCAGGACAAAGTATGAGTAGTGCCTTGGTGTGCCTCATGAGATGAGTAGGGGATAGCGGGGCATCCCTTGCGTTGCAGTAGGCATCCTGGGCAGCGCGGTAGAGCCTGGGCAGGATCTCGGCGGAGATGGCGAGCTTGTGGTCTCTGCACCACAAGTACCTTGTGTGGTGAGGCTCCGGATGTTGGGAATTGGAATCGTCATCTTCTAGTGAGCAGAATTGTGTTGGGTGCAAGAACCCCACCTCATCACTGCGAATGGAACGGAATGGAATTATTAACTTAAGTCGGGTTCTCATACAAGTATCGATCTAGTATCATACTCTGGTTTGGGAACTGGAATCAAGAAACGGACAAAGAAAAGTGGCTAGGAAAGAAGCAAACATGAGGGGGCGTCGTGGAGGATTCGCTGGAAGCGGTGGACCAGATCTTGGGCGAGCTGTTCCTCCCCTCCTTCCTGGTGCTCCCCTGCTGATTCTTGTTCTTGTTGTAGTTCCATTGGGTCTCTGGCTTGTCTCTGTTTGTTCTGGGGATAATTTGGATCAGAGCGGGCAGCGACGGGGCAGCGTCAAGTTGGGCAGGAAGCAGCGCCAGCCATGGCGGCGGCGGCGGCTCCTCTGTATCCGATTCCGACGGACCTAAGCGCGTTAGCTGAGGGAAGTTTGGAATTTGGGCCCCAGTAACACTTTGTTTTTATTTAGTAATTAGTATTTAATTATAGACTAATTAGATTTAAAATATTTGTCTCATAATTTTCAACCAAACTATGTAGTTAGTTTTTTTTTCGTCTACATTTAATGCTTTATGTACGTATCGTAAGATTTGATGTGATATATACTGTAGCATTTTTTTTGAAAAAAAATTGAAACTAAACACGGCGTAAATCTAAAGCGAGGACAAACAGGAACAGTGACTGACATAACGGCGGGGCAAAAACGTCATATCATACTACATTGATCACTTTGCAGTTGCGGCAGCTGACATGTGGGCCCACCCCTTCTTCTCCCTTGTCCTGCTCCGGCTCCTCCCCACCCCATTTTTTAGGGGCTCCCAAGTTCCCAACCAAGGGGAAGAAGGGATAGGCAAACTGCTGACTGCAAGCAAAGGGGGAGCCATGGCGGCTTCTGATAACCATGACCTGAAGGCGTTGCTGCAGGTAAGGGTGAGCGATGAGGATGGCGCGCTGGTGGACGCGCTGAACCGACGAGCTGCTGTTGCTGCCGCTGCCACCGTCGCGCGGGGGGAGCCCAGCCCCAGCTTCTTCGAGGGGTTCGCGCTGCAGGGGATCCGCGTGGAGAGCATCCGCCCGGGCCACATCCTCTGCTCCTTCACGGTCCCCGCACGCCTCACAGCCGGCGACAATCACATAGCCCCCGGCGCCGTTGTGGCTCTGGTGGACGAGATCAGCTCCGCCGCCTCCGTGTCCGACGGCCACCACCTCAAGGTCTCCGTCGACATGTCCGTCGACCTCGCCGCCGCCGCGCCCGGGGACGCCCTCCGCATCACCGCCAGGGCGCTCGGACACAAGGGCGCCTACTCTGGCACGCACGTCCTCGTCGCCAACGCCGCCACGGGGCAGGTCGTCGCCGAGGGGAGGCACTCGCTCTTCGGCAAGATGAAGATCAGGAGCAACATCTGAATTGGAGTACTGCTTCCTTCTCCAAATCACGAGGCCACACTGCACAGTGCTGTGTTTGTTGTTGTATGCTCTGCTTCTCCTTGTGCGTAGCACCATAGCAGCAGCTGCTTGCTTCTTCAGTAAAAACAGCTGCATTATGTTTATTTGTCTAAGTACAATAACAAAGACAAGCAGCATCTGCTCCCACACGATCAATGAATCCACTATCATTCATTCTCATGATATCACATACTCAATGCATCCCAAATTAGAAGATATTTGACTTTTTTGACACCAAGTTTGACCACTCGTCTTATTTAAAAATTTATGTAAAATATCACTTCTTTCGTCGTGGTTTGGTTTATTAATAAAAATTCTTCAAGAATGACTTAAATTTGACTATATTTACATAAATTTTTTAAATAAAACGAGTGGTCAAACTTATGACCAAAAAAATTAAACGTCTTACAATTTGGGATGGAGGAAGTAACAACCAAGCTCTGCAGAGTGCAGACCATTTATCACCTGGATTACCCTTCACACACATTGATCGTCATACCGATCAAAGCATTTCGGTACAAGTACAGAAAAACAAAACATTAAATATTCGAAACATGCACTGGATGCTCATCATTAACAGGCCCCCCATTGAACTACAGCAGTTCAAGTTCCAACATTCACCACATATTGTTTACTCACATCTGTTTGCTAGTTGTGAATTTATTCGTTCAGGGATCATGCAACTGCCCGCTGTGATTTAGGCTATGTTCGCTTGTCTTATGAGCCGTACTGTTTCAGTGAAGGAACAGTGTTTTTCTCTCATAATAAATCAGCGAATAGTACTTTCAGCCATGGCTTTTCAGCGAAGCGAACAGAACCTTATTCTCGCAATTGAGGTGTCAGATTTGTCCTTGTTCCCCAATTCTTCAGGGGAAGGTGTCAAATTTTTTTTCCCTTTTGTCTATAGAAGAAAAACTGTGCGTCATAGTACGCCACCTGGCTGCAAAACCTCTATCTTCAGCTTGCCGGTTTCCTCACAAACAGCTTTTGAACCTGACAAGATCAACAAACAATGTGTTAATATTGGATTTAACAAGCTCAAATACTTCCACTCTGCTGAATATCTGGTGGAGAGAGAGAGAGCACGGGGTTCATTTTCATTTACCTGCTCTAATGTCAAGAACATAATCACATTCCAAGATCCCAGTCTTGCAAAGTTTGGCAGGAAGCCTTTGTAAAATGCCAAAGGGCCCTGCAGAGTAAACCACTTAATCATTAGCTAATGCCTGCCTCCTGGAATTCATTGTACACTAACCACGTACAATAGAGTAGCTCTATATCATAAACAGATTTTTCAGTTCCCGGTCAATACAACTAAATTGACAAATCAAAGTTCAAATATGCTGCAGCAACTCTGGATTAGGCTCGTTCGGCTGACCTTAAGTTTTGGCTTGTTCGGCTTCTTTTTTTCAGCCGGAACAGTGTTTTTCTCTCACAACAATTCAGCCGGAACAGTATTTTCAACCAAATTCAGCCAAGCGAACGGGGCAATGGTGCAAAAGGAAGAAAAATTCAGTATATTCTGAAGAACAAATTTATCTAGACCAGAGATTAGTTGCACCATGCTAGGGCACAAAAGGCAACTCCTATGTGCTGTCAAGAAACAAAATGGACACTACATGGTGGAATAAGACAGTGCACTACTCAACACACTTTGAGTACGAAGACAAATTCTTGTTCAATCAGGTCAAATTCTCTAAAAAGGAAAAACTGCCTAAGGCAGGTCTGGGAAGGGGAAAAAAACTGCTCCTAGAATGTCAAATATTGAGGAAATGCCACATGGTTATCACCATGATACAGTGAATACTATTATCAGGTCAAATAAACTCCAAGAGAGGCCTGGTGATGAACGCATTACATGCTATATGATTTTTTATGGGATTACACCTTATATTCTTACTGCAACTATTAGATGTGTTCAGTGGAAGGTCATATCTGTATATTTTCTGCACATCTAAATTTGAACCCAGAATCATAACATAAGTAGCAGTGTGGAACTGAGACATACATCATTCTTAAGTGTCTTCACAAAACAATCGAGAGTGCTTTTGTAGGCTGAGTCACCCATCATTCTCGACTTAACCTGCAAGAAGGTAACTGTTTATCAGTCTCAGTTGCACTTGAGGAAGGTAGAAACTTCGTCTACAGGCAGAGACTGAAGCCATTATTTCAGAGTCCAATAATTTTTCAATAACATGACCACAACAAAGTACTAGATAACTT
This sequence comes from Miscanthus lutarioriparius, assembly GCA_904845875.1. Taxonomy (NCBI): domain Eukaryota; kingdom Viridiplantae; phylum Streptophyta; class Magnoliopsida; order Poales; family Poaceae; genus Miscanthus; species Miscanthus lutarioriparius. The sequence goes on along the minus strand of CAJGYO010000009.1, from coordinate 7,751,470 downwards.
CCAGAGAAGTAACCAGCATCCAAGGCCACAAGTTAGAATCCGCGCATGAAAAGCAGAGTGAAATTGTAACTTTGTAAGAGTGGACCTCACAAAAAGAGGAAAGAGGGAAAACAATAGCTATGGTGGAAGACTACGATCGATCTCAAATTCTGAACCTGTGGCATAAAGGGACAATCTAAGCTGAATTTTCTTGGTGGGGATTTGGCATACAGTATAAACTTCGGTTGGCATGATTCCTGAATAGGTTAACCGGCAAGGGTACAAAAGAGAGAGTGGCAATGTTTTATCATGCACAGCATGTCCTCAGTTTAATACTGGGAGTTGATATACCATAGAAAGTATCAGTAGGAAGAAATAATTAAAGGTTGGACAGACAAGAAACAATGTTTGACTACACTGCCACAAAAGGGAAATGAACACAAAGGGATGGTTAACTGAGCACCAGAGGACATCTTACCACATCAACTGGGGAACCAACACAAACAGCAAAGAAGCCAGCACCAAGACCAGCAAAGAGGTGGGTGATCACATCATCTTTGAACCCAGGGAGTTTCAAAATTGTCTGCGGCAAAGACAGTTTGTATAGGCAAGTGAATGAAAGAGCCAATGGAGTTATTTGAGGAGAATTTAAAAGAAGCACACAACACCTGCTTGACTTGATCATAACTGGCCAACTCAGCAGCATTGATGATAGCATTCCGCGCTACATTTGGTCCTAGGCCAGTCCACAGAGCGGCAATCCCTTCCTAAGGATGAGCCAAGCACATCACACATATAATAAGAGCCAACCTCTAATTTTATTGATTGGTAGCAAAACAGAGCAAGCGAAGGGTTAGCAGGGACAAGAGCATGCGGGCGCAGACCTGTCTAGCAATCTTGGAATAAGCATCCATTGCGCCAGTGTAGCGGCGTGGCACACCAGGCGCAAGCTTGCCCTCAGCCTGGAGCCTGACCTTGACAAGGTCAGTGGGGTTGGCGATGCTGATAGCAATGGCACCTTCGATTTTGAAGAGGATTGCTTAGTTAATGCCAGGTGTGAAATTTTGGCGTGTACATGAATCTATGAGAAGAGTAATAACGGATGAATGGAAGAAATAGTGGATGAAGATGAACACAACATCTGGTCAGGTCTGGGAGCCTATCCATCATATTCCTACCATACCAGTTGTGAAGCCGGCGGCTATCTTCTTGGACAAAGGGACATCTCCAACATGGTCTTTGCCGACGTAGAAGGATTTGACCTGTAAGGTAAGGCAAGTGGTTGGTTGGATTGGCATTGGAAATTAGCAATAAATAGTTGATTGGAGGGAACGAAATGTATCAGCTTTTAATCAATTAATGAGAGAATAGATACTACTAGTTGATTGAGGAGGTGAGGACAGTACAGGCTCGTAGAGGCCAATGCGGAGGCCCCCGTAGATGCACTGTCGATGGAGGCCCGGGACGATTCCCTTCCATAGCGCTGCGGCCCCTTCCTCCCTAGCGATGGTGGCGGCGGTTCCGAGCAGGCCGCGGTACTTGGGGAGCGCTGGCGCGGCGTCCCCGGCGGCAGCGGCGACGACGTTCTTCTGAAGCTGGAGCCTGACCTTGGCGGTGTCGAGCGGGATGGTGCATATCTGCGAGCGAGAAGATGCAACAAATTAAAGAGGATGGGATGGGATGGGCGGCGTGATCCTCCTTGGAATCTGGAGGGTCTCGGCGGCGGCAAGGAAAAGGAAATGGAAGGGAGCAAGCCAGATTTGGGGGCGATCGCGATCCAGCAGCGGGGGAGATGGCAAACAGGTGGGAGACGGGTACATACCTCTGCGAAGCATGCTGCGATGGCGCTGGCGGTGAAGCGGCCGGCGAAGGAGATGTCGACCTTGGAGCTGTGGTCCCCTGGCATGGCTGCTGCGGGGCGAGGACGAGGGGGAGGGGGAGGGGGAGGCGAGGAAAGCGAACAAGGCGAAGGAGACGAACCGGGGGATGCAGTGGAGTGCTGTGGCTCCCGGCTCCCGCAGCCCGCAGCCAGCAACACCAAGCAAGCACACAAGCCAAGGGCTGCGGCCGGCCGCGGGCAGGGCTGGAGAAAAAAAGGGTGGCAAAAGCAGAGGCAGAGCAGAGGAGAGATCGGACTTTGGATGCGGATGCGGACGCGGACGGAGATCATCAATCAACGACAAGACAAAGTTGGTGCGGCGCCTCGGGCTCGGCTTTCGGGTCACCCAACAGAATTTCCTCCCTTTTTTTTCTTTCTTTCTTTTCCTTTCCTTTTTTTTCAGTTATAATTTTTATTTAGCGCAGCAAGTTAAATAGATTATGTATAAATTATCTTCGTCCGTAAGTCAGAATTATTTTGGAAGCATATTTTTATTTATAAGTTTTTTTTACGAAAATAAACCTTTTTCCTGTGGATTAGAGTATACATTCTACTAGAGAGATGCTCTCATAAAGTAATTTAATTCTAATTCATCATCCGAAAAGCATGTTTGGTATAATTCTTGGCTCTAGGTTCTTATTTTTTTCGTGCAGTGATTCTAGTCAATTCTAGTGGGGTAGCAGGGTGGCTAGCAAGCAAGAATTGATTTTAGAGTAACTAGAAGAAAACTTTTTAGCTGCTAACTATTAGAGTAAATGGAAAATTAATTTTTATCTGCTGTCCACTAGAACTGTGCATGGTTTTTGTTGTTTAGTTCAGAAGAATTAATCAATTCCTATGGAAAATCCGACCCGCTCAAAAAGAAAAAAGACACTGCCAAATAAAGGCCCGTTCGCGTGTCCTTAAACCCGGCTTGATTCGCTTATTTTTTTATCCGGAGCAGTGTTTTTCTTCACAAATTCTTCCAGCATTCCTTCAAACCATTCATATTCCTTCAAAATTCAGACAAGCGAACAGGCTCAAAATGGCCTCAAAATGTTTTTCTGAAACGTTTGTACAAGCAATGCTTTCCTTGTTGGGCATCAAAATCGGAGGATAATGGAGATGACTCAGGCGCGCATCAACTCAACTCCATGTAGTCGTCGAGTCGATATTTTTATATATTCTCCTGAAAGTCAAAGAAGATGAGCGAGGATTCCGAACAAGTCATCATCGATCAGCTACTGAATTTCTGAATCCCAATGGTTAGGTGATGATGGAGTACACGGCTGTTCCTCTCATTTCCGGCCCGGACGGATTTCCAATTTTCCTTTTTATTTTTTTTTTTTGTGTGTGTGTTTGGGGGGGGGTTGTGGGTGGGTGGTGGTTTTTTTATGAACATTTAATATACCCATGTAGATTATATAGATTGCGATCCTGAGGGAATCTTGAAAAAGGCGAAGGGCTATGGAACTGCGGGCACCCAATTTCTAAATCCCAATGGTTAAGTCATTAAGGGCGATATCCTAAAGATCCCTTTTTACGAGATGTGTGTGTGGGTGTGTGTGTCGATCCCATAATGGGTGGGTGGTGGTGGTGTTGTTGTTGTTATGAAGCCAATACAAACCAACAAACCAACAAACCCTGCCTCTAAGACTATATAAGGCGGACAGGGACCCCCTCAAAAGACACGCAAGATCATACGAAGCCAATACAAACCAACAAACCACAGGAGTAGGGTATTATGTCGCGCTGACGGCCCGAACCTGTCTAACTCTTGTATCTCTATTGCCTTCTTGTTCTCGATTACACTCATCTCTGCCGATCAATCTACCTTCGTGGAATACCCCTCGAAGGACTGCCAACGATATTCTGTCGACAGTTGGCGCACCAGGTAGGAGTGTGCGTGCTGTTTCCATGTCAAACATGATAATACATTTTGCAGGCTCTTCGTCCTCCCCGCAGCTCGCCCAGATGTTCACGGGCTGATCGATCTCCTGGATCATCAACGCTAATGGAGACGGAGAGATCATCAAGCAGTGTAGATCAACAGCCTCCGATCTCGGAACTGCCTCCGAGGTCGTCTTTATCAACAATTCGCTACCCGCTCCCCCGCTACCCGAGGAAGCGGGTCAGCAACGACAATCTGATTGCATCCATCGATCAGGTTGGCCAGAAGCTCACCGACTACCTCTCCATCGCTAGAATCGGCTCTGCCCACTCTGGTTCAACGTCGATCACCCTCCGATTCGGATCCATCGGAGGCCGATCAGGAAACTCTAGAGGTTACGGCCCTACCCTTTGGGCTCACCAGCATCGCCGCCTCCTACAAAGATGCCCTAAGGGGTAAATTCACCGACCAGGTGGGAGACATATATCCTCTCGTCGACCAGATCATCGACCAGCTCTCGCCAACTGTCAACATGATGTAAATCGGCCGACGTCCCGAAGCATCCCTCCAAACCATCTAGAGGAAAACCCAGACTTCGAGTCCCAGGGCTCGATGGAGACTGTCGCCGAAACCACCGCCGTTCAACCTCCTTTCCCACCCTTCCGGGGAGGCGGGATTTTCAATGTCAGCGTCGATAGCCCTCCATAGGATGGGAAAACTGACGAGGACCGCGCCGCTCGTGTCAACAGGAACCCCAACCGTGCGCAACGCCAAGCAAATGAGGCCGCCATTGTGCTAGCCGAGGCCGCTCGCAACGAACAGCTCGACTCGCAAAGGAGGCCACGCCCACTCCAACACAACCTCTACGACGAATTCATCCGTGTCGACGGCCACGATGTCTACAAGACCCCAAGCGCCAACTTGGCCGTGGCCGCCAATGAGCTCGCCCGACTCGAGCAAACGCCAGAAGTCGCCAAGGTCACCGCAATGGTCAAAGCTGCACACTGCCATGTCAGCGAGATCCGCCAGGATCAGAGACCTTCCTACTCGACAAGCTTGATTCGTCGATCCGTTGCACCAAGATCCAACTGCCGCCCTAGTAGCAAGCTGTTTCGCCGATCAACAGCGTGATGATGGACAACCCCTCCAGGGGGAGCTAGGGGGAACCGCATCGACTACGCCCTCACCAACACGACCAAGAAGTCTACCAAGATGTCCGAGCGCACATCAACAATCTCCGAGATGCGCGACGTCATATCGATGGGCGTCGTTTCTCTCGCCATGAAGAGGAAGCATGCCGGCGTCAAGAATACGAGCAAGAGTTTGATAATCCGGATGCAGCCCTCCAGCCACTCAACGCCGAGCAACACTGCAGATCCCGACGGTGATGATCCTAAAGGGCCCCGAGCATTCACTAGAGCACTCCGAAGACTCTAGTGGCCCCATGGTTTCAAAATCACCGGGGTCGAGCCCTACGTGGGGTGAATGAACCCCACATAGTGGCTACAAGCTTATGCCACCGCTGTGCGTGCCGCCGAGGGAGATACCAGTGTCATGGTAAACTATCTTCCCGTCATGCTCACACCAACCGCGATGAACTGGCTCACGAGCCTCACCCCGGATTTCATTAGATCTTGGGAACAGTTGAAGAAAGTCTTCACCAATAACTACATGGCTACGTGTACTTGGCCGGGCACCAAGCATGATCTAAATCGCATCTACCAGAAACCATCCGAGCTCCTCCGTAGCTACATCAGGCGATTTTTCGAGATGAAGAATTATATTCCCAACATCACAGAAGCAGAAGTCATCACCGCCTTTGTTCGAGGACTCCATCACCGCGACCTTTGCTCCAAATTCAATCGCAAGTCACCAAAGGAGATTGGTGAGATGATCACGACTGCCGATCAGTACATCGACGCCGAAGTTCACTTCAACGAGGATGCGGGCACTCACCGTCTAGCTCACCGCAGCGATGAGCGCCCCGACGAATGATGCCATAGTGACCACCGCTACGACGACTGTGGTCACCATCAGGACAATGGCCATGATCGGAGGAAGGATCCAAAGCTGGTCAATATCGTTGCCGCCGACCAAACCACATCATCGCCGCTGTTGATGAACCTCACGCCAAGCGCAACTATGACGAGCAGTACAAGATGATCCTCGAAGGCCTATGCCCTCTCCACAAGAATAGCAAGCACAAGATGAAGGACTGTGTTGGCTTGGCTAAGGAGTTCCAGGCCAAGAAGAACGACGACGACAACGACGACGGAGCCAAAGGTCGCCGATCACCTGGGGATAACAACAACGCCTTCTAGGATCACAACAAAGTGGTCGCCACCATCTTCGGGGGCCTCACCGCCGCCGAGAGTAGAAGAGATCCAAAGCTCATTGCCCGTCGGGTGCTTGTCGTCAACACAAAAGATGCCATCGCCAACCCTAGCTACCACCCCTGGTCTGAGGTCCCCATCACCTTTAGCAGGGCCGACCAGTGGGCGGACATCCCTTACATAGGGCGTTTCCCCCTCATTCTTGATGCAACCGTCAAGAAAGTGCTTTTCAGGGAAGTACTCGTCGACGACAGAAGTGCTCTGAACCTCCTCTTCGCCAGAGCCCTAAAGGAGCTAGGCCTTGGAATAGAAGACCTCACACCCTCTGACTTCTTCTAGGGTGTGGTACCTGGTAGGGCATCCAAACCGCTTGAAGAGATCACCCTCCCGGTACAATTCGGCACGGCTAGCAACTACCGCGTTGAGCACATCAACTTCTACGTTGCCGACTTCAACACCGCCTACCACGCCATACTTGGTTGGCCAGCTCTAACCAAGTTCATGGCCATACCGCACTACACCTATCTAGTGTTGAAGATGCCTTCGCCTACAGGAGTTCTGGCCCTGCAGGCCAACCTCTCCATCGCCTACGCCTATGAGACAGAGAGTCTCGCCCTCGTCGAAGCCACCGACCTCTCCATCCAGATGGCTAGCGTGGTCACCGATGCCAAGATGGTGCCCGCCGATGACCTAGAGATCCTAGCGCTGGAGCCTCCTCGTGCCTCCGCCAAGTCTAAGGAAACAAAGGAGGTCGGCCTCGGCCTCGACGACCCCACCAAGACCATCAAGATTGAGGCTCACCTCGACCCCAAATAAGAAAGCGCACTCGTCTCCTTCCTACGTGCCAACACCGATGTGTTTTGTTGGAAACCTACAGACATGCCGGGGGTACCGTGGGAGAAGATCGAGCACTCCTTGAATGTCTCGCCGACCACCAAACCGATCAAGCAGAAACTCCGATGATTCGCGCTAGACAAGGAGGCTATTAGGGTAGAAATAAAATGGCTCCTAGCTGCCGGATTTATTAAAGAAGTGTATCATCCTGAGTGGTTAGCAAACCTTGTTCTTGTTCATAAAAAGAATAAAGAATGGGGTCTTCGTTCAAGACCTCTTTATGCCGTCTATTAAGGAAGAGAAGGAAGTTCAAGAAATCCCCCCTGCCGAGCAGCTAGTACTTGCGGTGCCTTCGCCGGCTGTAGATTGGAGGGAACAGTTCATCAAGTACCTCACTAGCACCGACTCACCCGCCGACAAGACCGAAACTGAACGCCTCATTCGCCGCAGCAAGCATTACGTGCTAGTGGACGGGAACTTAATGAGGAAAAGTGCCAAGGAAATGATACTGTAGAAATGCATCACTCAAGAAGAGGGAGTGAAACTACTTCTTGAAATTCACTCTGGTTCCTGTGGCAATCACTCGCCCTCGAGAAACCTGGTCGGCAAAGCTTTTCGAGTTGGTTTTTATTGGCCCACGACCATCGCCGACGCAGAAGACCTCGTCCAATGTTGTGAAGGATGTCAATTTTTCACTAAGCAAATACATGTGCCGGCGTAGGAATTGTAGATCATCCCAGCTTCTTGGCCTTTTGCATGCTAGGGACTGGACATGATTGGGCCTTTCAAGCCTACGCCAGGCAGTTTTTGGTACGTATACGTCACCATCGACAAGTTCTCCAAGTGGATCGAATACAAGCCGCTTGTTTCGGCCACTTCAAAGAAGGCAGTCAAGCTCTTCGAAGATATCATCCATAGATTCGATCTCCCGAACAGCATTTTCACCGACCTCGGAACTACATTCACTGGTTATCATTTTTGGGACTTCTGCGAAGACTGATGCAACTCTGTCAAATACGTCTCTGTTGCCCATCCTAGAGCCAACGGCCAGGTTGAACGGGTAACGTAATGATCCTTGATGCCCTCAAAAAGAGGCTATACCAGAAAGAGGAAAAGCATTCGGGCAGATGGCTCAAAGAGCTCCCAGCTGTGGTCTAGGGACTGCGCACTCAAGCTAGTCGCAACACCAGTGTGTCTCCATATTTTTTGGTCTATGGCTTAGAGGCCTACTTCCCATGGACATTGCTTTCCGAGCACCTAAAGTAGAGCATTATAATGAAGAGCAAGCCACAGTTGTTCAGGCAGAGGACGTCGACAAGGCCGGAGAAGAATGCCTGATCACTTGCATCCGCATGGCCTAATTCCTAGAAGGCCTGCGAAGATACTACAATTGCAATATCAAAGGTCGTTCATTTACGGTCGGCGACCTTGTTCTCCGCAGAAAGCAGAAAACCGAAGGGATGCACAAGCTCTCCTCCCCCTGGGAAGGGCCTTACATGGTCAAAGAGGTTACCCGACCAGGGTCTTACCGGCTATGTGACTTGGATGGAATCGATATCCCCAATTCATGGCACATCGAGCACCTTATACGTTTCTATCCTTGAAACACTCCAGATATGTACTCTCCACTCCATAATAAATAAAGTTTTGTCGCCATAATTTGTCTCCATTATTTCTCCACTATGGTTTAATCTCCATTTGTGATCGCTAGCTCTATGCTACTCCGGTTTAAACTCCGACAATTATACGTGATCTCCGTATATGCTCCGCCCTGTTTCACCATACTAAAATATCTCTAAGATATTTCGCCAACCATCGAGCAGCGCACGTTCCGCTCTGTGTTCTTTGGAGAAAACCTAGTCTCTGATCTCTCCCTACACATGCTACGGGCTCCGTGCTCTGTGTTATAGGTGGTCGGCTATGGTTCCTTGGTCACGTCTGTTCCTCCTACACATGCACGGGCTCAACGCTCGACGTTATGGAATACGGGCTAGCCAAGGCCAAGAGCTCAGTAATGAACTCATTACTCGGACACAACTTATACCACGTATAAATGCGTTAGGGTTAACAATACATCTATCTTTCACCGAAAGTGCTAGCCAACTACATAAACATGCACACGACGTCTACTTATAACATTTATATAAATACATAAATGTTTGTTTACGCCCTTGGGCATTTAACTCTCCTCTCTAGCTGTGACATATAGGTTTCCCTCTACTCAGGTCATTGAGCTTAGCCCTCACCGTCTGCCTTGTCGAATAGATCGACATCGCGGCCAAGCCTCTTCGCCGCGTCCTCCACCTCATCTTCCAGCTGCTGCTGCTTCGTCGCACCTGTCCCTCTAGCGAATCTAGCCCCTATCGCTTGAAGATCGATGGCAGGGTAATGAGACTAGACCACCGCTAGGGCATGGGTCATGATGGAGATAGTGGCGTCTCAGTTGAAGCTCTTGAAGTTCTCCCACGTCGCCTTGCACCTATCGATGATGGTGTCCGGACATGGCGACCTATCGTCGGGCTAAGGAGCCACCTCCATGTCATTACAGTCGAGCACTGGCTTGACTTTGGCTACTACGGCGTCAAGTTTACTCCTCTGGGTTTGCACCTCTAGCTCCAGCATGTTGAACTACGCCCTGGTTCTTCGACGGTATTCTACAGACACCAAAGGGATTCATCACACGAAGCAATCATATCAACAACAACTCCGACCACGAACTACTCACCTTCTAGTTCCTCAGCCAGTTTCTCCACTCACCTAGATGCTTTCTCCTTCTCCTCTTGGAGCTAACCGACGACTTGACGCTACTGGCCAAGCTCCGCGTCTTGCTCTACAAACATAACGGTCATCAGCAACAAAAAGATTGTTCAGCAATGCAGAACAAATTCACCGATCTGTCGTATCTTTCTTTTGCTCAGAGACGCTTCTCAGCTGCTCGGAGTTGCACTCTAGCTGCTTGAAGGTGCACTTCAGCTACTCAGAGATGGTCGTCAGCTGCTCGGATAAGGCGTCCTTTTGGTATTCTAGGTCCCGCGCATTTGATTCGGCAAGATCCCTTTCACGCTGGGCCCTCTGGATGTTTTTCTCCATCATTTTCATCGCCTCCTTTAGCTTCGCGTTCTCCTAGGCGAGGGGCTTCATCCTCTTGATCAGCTGCTGCCATTGTATGGTAGTTCATGTTGTGCCCTGCAAAAGCACCAAGATTATAAAGAACTCCATTCTCCAACGCCAAGGACGGACATTGCCAACGCAATATTGACCTCGATTTGCTTCATGGCTATAGAAAGGGTGGACCGTAGCCTCTTCACCTCCCTAGAGGTGTCCTCCTCTTCCACCACCACCACTTCATCCCCCCGCTTGTAGAGGATTCGGACGGCTTGAGGTCGTGATTCTTTACGCTCAATCTCCTCGACCTTGTCCTCTTTCTCCATAGCCGGTGGCACTCCCTGGGGGCTCGGTGGCCGCACACAGCGACCGGCCACGCTCGGCGACATCTTAGGACATGCCGCTTGCTCCTCCGTCGCTGCCGGCCTCTACGCCTCAGGCTCCGGCACGGCGCCGGTAGCTCTCGCTCCCACCTCGAAGATTCGGCGGCTCTCGCCGTCGCTCCTAGCATCTCCATCGCATCGGCCGCCGTCGTCGCCAACCGTTCTCCGCCGCCAACTCCATCAACAGCGATGTATGACTCATTCGCAAACCGCCGAGCACCTAGGGACTCTGGGACAGAGTCCGCCGGCATGGTCTCCGCACCGAGAACAGCCCCTGGCTGCTCGCCATACTTGACGAAAGGATTCAGATCCTCTGTGCACCTCATTCTGCATCAGATCAGTCCATCAATCACCGCAACTATAAAGATCGGATAGCAACCGACTTCAAGGCAGGGATACTTACACGTTGGCTTCTCGGTAGATGGTTCTGAATTGGTGCTGCCTTCTAGAGCACCGAGGCATGACTCTGGAGTCTACCCACATGCCCTGGGCTAGAGGTCTTGTGGCCCCCATCATTGGCCTCTCCTTCGCCTACTGCTCGGGGACTCCCTCCCATCACTTCGACTGCATCTCCATGCGCGTGTTGTGCGGTGGTGCCTCAGTGCTTGGAGGAGGAGCTACTGGAGTCTGTCGTTGTCCGACTACTCGGACATCACTGCACTCTACGTCCGAGTGGTCTGATCGCCGCCAAGTGAGATGCCACCCGGCTTGCAGGGAGCTACACCCGCTGTTTTCCTCTTCTTTCAGGCTGGCTCATCTGTTGCTGCCCTTTTTCCCCGAACCTTCTCCAAAATCAGGGGAGGACCCTGCTTCGGACCAGCACCTTCGTCTTCGGACTCGGATGAGGCGCTGACGGCACCTTCCTCCGGCTGAGTGGTTGGCCTGGCGTCCACTGCCTTTGGCCAATCGCTCCTCGGCACGCCCGAGAAGTACGCCACCCGTTCCTGCAAATGGATCTTTCCACAAGTGAATCAATTTACTGCTCGGCGCCGATACGGGATAAATTGCACCAGGAACAACAGTCAAGATTTTTACCTGAGGAGATGGGTTCATGCAGTTGAAGGCTTTCGGCTACCCTAGCACGCTGTACAGCACGTTTGGAGCAAATAGCTCAGTGGCCCAGTGTAGCACGGCCTCCTTCGTTAGCCTCTCCATCCTCTCCCGGGTGCCATTAGTATCTCCCTTGAAGTCAAAGCCCGGATGAGCCCTCTCCTTGCAGGGCTAGATGCGGTGCACTATGAAGCTCACTGCAACCACCACTACATTCACCTTCATGCCCCTCATCAGCTCGATGAGCTCCTTCACCTGATCCATATCAACACTAGTTGGCTTCTCCGACCAGCAACTCTGGTTCTCCGAAACCTGGTCGACGTCTCATCTGATGGAAGGATGGCTTTGCTTCATGTAGAACCACCTGGCATTCCACCCCTTCAGTGAGGTGTTCAATGGCATAGTAATGTACTCGCCCGCCATCCCATCGCGGAGCTATAGATACACACCGCCGACCACTCTGGAACCTCCCCCGCCCTTCTTCTTCAGCTAGAACAGGTGTCAGAAGAGGTTGAAGTGGGGCAGACTGCCAAGATACGCCTCACAGAAGTGGATAAAGACAGCAATATGCATGATAGTATTCGGATGCAGATTGCATAGGCTTACTCCCCAATACTCCAACAGATCGCGCAAGAAAGGATGAATAGGATGTCCTAATCTGCGTGAGAAATAATCTTTGAAAACTACGACTTTGTCAGTATCACGGCATTGGGTAGGGCTCACCGTCGGTTGGACGCCATCCGGTGGTGATATGGTCAGGAAGAACGCTCGCCTCCACCATCCCATTGAGCTTCGTCTCCCCCATGAGCGACGACACCCATTCCTTGTCACGGCTCACCCTGGCGACCGCCTTCTTCGTGTTGCCACTTCCTCTCTTTGGCGCCATTCCTCAGATCTGGATTGGGACTAGCGGTGGAAGCACGTGTGAATATGAATGGGGGAGCGCGAGGCTGAGGAGGAAGACGAAGAGGCAAAGGTGGGAGCGTGGAGTGCGGCAATGCAGTTATAAAGAAATTGTACCCACTTTTCGCATTCAAGGGTTTTTGGGAAACCGAACCATGATTTGCGCCTTTTCGAATTCCCCGAAGCGGTGTGGTGGGCCGTTATCTGGGCTTCCACGCAACTGTGGCCCATATTGCCCATTTTTCGACGCAACTTGGAACTGCACACCAAATATTCACCGACTTCTCCGTAATGTCATCAAGGCTCAGTAACTTCTACTGTACAGCCATTACTCCGGCTTTTTCTCCACTATTTGATTTATCTGAGGTTTCCACTTGTGGCTCGGGGACTACGTCATCATTATCACTTGGTTTCTCACCACACTGGGGTATTTCTTCTGGTTGCTATTGTTTCTGACCCTAGCACCACGTGACCACGTCACCTACTGTCAGGCTCGTGGACTAAGAGGGCACACTTCACCTTGCGGTGACTGTGAGTTTCTCATTTCAGGGCTTCGCCCGGGGACTAGCTGCCTGCTCGGCTGGTCTTCTGCTTTTCTTTTACTTTGGACCCTGGCATCACGTGACTGCATCACCTACTGTCAGGCTCGAGGACTAAGTGGGCACACTTCACTTTGCGGTGAGTGTGTTTGCTTTAATCTAGAAGACTACGCGCCTCATGAAGTTGAAGAAGACTATCTCCCTTTCTCGTGGTCGGACTCTAAGTGGGCACACTTGGTCCACTGCAAGGAAATTTTTGATTTTGAACTTAAACTCCTTACATCCTTCTGGCAAGCCTCATTTGGGTAAGCTCGTGCTTAGCCAGACAGTTAAGCTAGTCAGCTACGGTCCACAACTACTTGGCGACTCGTTATGGTGGTCAGACCATGAGTCTGATAGCTTGGCTTTGTTTACAGCTGCTCGGACAAGCTCAAGACGGCGTTGCACAGCGGATACAAGGCGCTCGGGGACTAGCTGTGGGGGTACGACCCTAGATACCCACGACAGACTACATGGGCTGCGCTCCCAGGGGCGGTCCAGCCCACAAGACAAAGACCTATGGTGCACGACACTGCTCGGCGTGCACCGCAAGACATCAAGGGTGATATCCTAAAGATACTACGAGATCTATTAGGATACGTTCGATCCCATGATTTATATAATCTGTTATTACTTTCTGGTTATCTCCTAGATCTAACCGACTTGTAACCCTGCCCCTAGACTATATAAGGCAGGAAGGGACCCCCCTCAAAAGACACGCAAGATCATATGAAGCCAATACAAACCAACAGACCACTAGAGTAGGGTATTACGTCGTGCTGATGGCCCGAACCTGTCTAACTCTTGTGTCTCTGTTGCCTTCTTGTTCTCGATTACACGCATCTCTACCGATCAATCTACCTTCGTGGATATACCCCTCGGAGGACTCCCGACAATATTCTGTCGACAAATTCATTCATCACAATTCACAACACAGGAGCCTAAAGAAGGTTGGCAGGAACCAGAGGATGCCATGCCATGCTATTGCTGGCCAAGTAGGCAAGCCAGAATATACATTTGTATTTAGCAGTAATAAAATTATTATTAGCTTACGGTTGCCCTTCTCATCATCGATACACATTCAGCCACCACTCAGCACAAGACAATTTCCATTTTGGAACCTGGTTGATTGATGATGACAAGTCTAGGACGACCATTCATGGGCCTATTTAATGGGTCGGGCCAGGCCATGCAAGGACGTGAATCTATGAATGGATCACGTGCCGTGGGTTATGAGGGACAGGGACCCCATAGGGACAGACGTCTTCCTCCTCCTCCTTCCCCAATCTCGTCATCGCTGAGTTGAGCCTGTTTGAATAATTCCTGAGCACATAGTCTATACTTAGCTATTGGCTAATCTTAGCTAGGATAGAGATCAAGATGACTAGCATTGTGGCTATGCTTGGCTAGCGCGCATGGTGACCAAGCTGTGTATGTCCTACGGCACATCCCAGGCCATCGGGATGGCGGTGACTGAGCACGAGCATGCCGCAACTGACTCGGCCATTGCTGGCCATGTAAACCTGCATGTAATGACTTTTTAATGCGAGTTCAATCAACAGAAAAGCTGCCGCTTTGAAGCACCAAAATCACTTGTGTTCTACCTGTGTTTGCGTGCGTTAATCCACTCTTTCTTGCTCTCGCTGTGATTGGGATTCTGTCAATTGGCGTCGGAACTAGGTCACGCCACCACCATGTCGTAGTCGTCCAACAAGAAGGATCTTCCTAGTGATGGCTCCGACGAGAAGAAGAGCCCTCCATCCTCGCACTCGCCACGACGTCACGACCGCTCTCACTCGCGCCGATCGCGCACCAGGGACACCGGGCCGCGCTTCACCGAGCGCATCATCGAGAGGCTGTCCACCAACGTCGCGTGGCCGATGCTCACATGGACTAACTATCTGAAATGGACATTGGTGATGATGGTGAATTTCCAGACACTCGGTGTCTAGGATGTCGTTTGCCACAGCGTCGGGGAGGAGCGCGACGACGTCGACGACCATGACGATCGACAGGCGACGGCGGGTCTCATGCGCTCGGTGCCCTCCGAGCTCTGGAGCACTCTCGCCAGGAAGGACAAGGTGAAGGAGGCCTAGGATACGGTCAAGAACATGTGGATCGGGGACGAGCACGTGTGCGAGGCCAGCGCGTAGCAGCTCCGCCGAGACTTCGGAAACATCACCTTCAAGGAAGGCGAGTCCATCGACGAGTTCGGCATCCGCATCACCAACCTCACCAACAATCTTCGCTCCCTCAGCGACAACATCACCGACGCTGAGGTAGTAAATAAGCTGCTGTAGGTGGTGCCCGATCGGCTGAATCAGTGAAAGCTCTAGTTTGGTTTTGGTAAATTGATGAAACCCTAAGTGCTAACCTAGTTTATCAAGTGATCATGAGATAGGTAGCACATTCCAAGTGGAGAAGCAAATGAAGATCATGACATGACAATGGTGATGCCATGGTGATGATCAAGTGCTTGGACTTGAAAAGAAGAAAGAGAGAAACAAAAAGCTCAAGGCAAAGGTATAATTTGTAGGAGCTATTTTGTTTTGGTGATCAAGACACTTAGAGAGTGTGATCACATTTAGGTTTGATAGCCATACTATTAAGAGGGGTGAAACTCGTATCGGAATGCGGTTATCAAACTGCTACTAGATGCTCTAACTCATTGCATATGCATTTAGGATCTAGTGGAATGCTAACACCCTTGAAAATGTTTGTGAAAATATGCTAACACATGTGCGCAAGGTGATACACTTGGTGGTTGGCACATTTGAGCAAGGGTGAAGAAGTTAGAGGTGAAGAGGAGTTAGTCTTGCTGGTCACTGAGTGACCGGACGCTGGTCTCTGAGGAACCGGCGCGTCCGGTCAAGCGTGACAGCGTAGACGCCAGCGTCGGTCATCGACCAGACGCTGGGTCTTAGACTGACCGGACGCTGTGATCTAGTGTCCGGTCGTGTTGACCAACAGCGCTGAGTGAAGTCAATGACTAACCGGACGTTGGCAGGGTCCGGTCAAGCATGACCGGACGCATTCGATCGAAGAAAAACATTTCTTGAACCTTACTGGAAATGACCAGACGCTAGTGGCTCAGAGTCCGGTCAGCTTGTGCGTAGTGTCCGGTTAGGAGATGACCGTTGAAATCTGACGAACAGTTTTTGAAGCAGGGGACACGTGGCATGTATCACGTGACCGGACGCTGAGGGCTAGCATCCGGTCGATCCGACCGGAGCGTCCGGTCACCCCGCGCTGTACCCAGTGAAGGGGTACAATAACTCTATTTCGTGGGGGCTTCTATTTAAGCCCCATGGCCGGCTCAAGCTCACTCTCTTGGCCATTTGCATTGACATAGCAACGTTGTGAGCTTAGCTAAAGCCCTCCCACTCATCTCCATCATTGATTAATCATCTTTGTGAGATTGGGTGATAATCCAAGTGCATTGCTTGAGTGTTTGCATCTAGAGGCACTTGTTGTTCGTGTTTCGCTGTGGGATTCGCTTGTTACTCTTGGTGATTGCCACCACCTAGACGGCTTGGAGCAGTGAGGATCGTCGAGCGGAGGGTGGTGATTGTCTCTGGCTCTGATCGTGGTGTTTGTGAGGGGTTCTTGACCTTTCCCCGGTGGAGCGCCAAAAGGTACTCTAGTGAATTGCTCGTGGCTTGTGTGATCCTCATCTTGTGTTGGTTGTGCGGCACCCTATTGAGGGTTTGGAGTGTGATGCCAATTAGCGTGTGAACCTCCAAGTGAGTGAATCGCCACAACGAGGACTAGCTTGCCGGCAAGCAAGTGAACCTCGATAAAAAATCATTGTGTTCATCATTGATTCCGAGGTAATTGGTCTTCATTGTTATTCACTCTTGTGATTGATTGGTTCCTTCATCTACACGTCGGTATAACTTTCTTGATCACTCTCTTTACATTACCGCAAACTTGTTGTCAAGATCTTTTGTGTAGCTAGTTGTGAGAGCTTGCTTGCTTGGTTAGTGTGGCTCTTTAGTTAGCCTTTGAGTGCACACTAACATAGGTTAGTGTCATAGCTATTGTGTGAATAGATACTATCTAAACTAGAATTGTGGTAGGAGGCTTGCATTTTGAGTAGGCTAGCGCAACTCTTGCTTCACCTCATAATTGTCTAACCATTTAGTTAAGTGTTGTTGTAAAAATTTTATTAGGCTATTCACCCCCCTCTAGCCATTAGGACCTTTCAATCAGGCAGCGGTCTACCTCGACATGTTTCTCGACCTGAACAACGCCATGGTTGAGGAGGTGATCGGGAGGCTACGCATCTTCAAGGAGCGCACCAAGCCGAAGCAGATCACGGATGCCATGGGGCGCCTAATGCTCTACGAGGAAGACTAGGAGGTGCGTCGCAAGGCTCGCCGTGAGCAGGAGAGCTCCGGTGGCTCCGCGTCCTCCAGCAACCACGGGAAGCGCCGAGGGCATGGACACGGGCATGGACACGGGCGTGGTAGTGCAGGATCCTCATCGCATGATGGCTGCGACGGCCAGAATGCGGGCGCCGGGAATACTGGTGGCGGGAGGCCACCACCCGGCGATCGCTGCAAGAACTGTGGCAAAAGTGGCCACTAGGCCAAAGACTGCCGTGGGAAGAAGAAGAATGCGGCCCACGTCGCACAGGCCGAAGAAGAAGAAGGGGCGCTGATGTACATCACGGCGGAAACTGAGGTAACCACGCCGCCCAAGTCCCTTTCACTTCTAAGGGCGGCACCGCCTGCTGTCGATCCGTAGACCCGGGTCCACCTCGACGAACGCAAGGTCCTCCTCCACCTCAACAGCAAGGAAGAGAAGGAGGCCATGGGACCTCGCCACTGGGTGCTCAACACCGGCGCGACAAAACACATGATGGGGTCGTGGAATGTCTTCGCCGAGCTAAACACCGATGTCACTAGAACTATCAAGTTCGGTGACGGGTCGGTGGTCGCCATCGAAGGAAAGGGCACACTATGGGAAACAGGGCCTTTGCCGAGTGCAACTTTCTTTGCCGAGGGCTAAAAGTCGGGCACTCATCAAAGAGCTATTTTGCCGAGTGTCGCACTCGGCAACGATATACACTCGGCAAAGAAGGCTTTGCCAAGTGTCAGGCACTCAGCAAAGCCAGACACTCAGCAAAGGCCCTTTTTGCCAAGTGTCAGGCCCTCGGCAAACCCTAGCACTTGGCAAAAAGCGGCGTCAGGTAACGGCCGCCTCCTGCCGTCCAGGTTTGCCGAGTGCCAGCGGGTAGGCACTCGGCAAACCACTTCTTTGCCGAGTGCCAGACCCTAACACTCGACAAAGAATAACGACAAACTATTTTTTCCCACTTTTGAACTCCAAAATTTTTCTCGAGTTCTCCTACAGTACATGAGACTCCATGTTAAAATTTGGTACATTTTTATGGCTTTTTGCTACATTTAGTTAATTTATTTCATTTAATTGATTTTTTTTGGAAAATGCAAATTTGAACTGCACGTGCATCGAATAATGGAATTTAATGATTTAAAAAATGATATTCATGGTATTGATTGTAGTGTGAGGCCGTATCCAGGAATGGACCCGAAATTTTGAACATCTTGTCCACGAAACATGACCACGAACTTGCGAACGAATTGTTTTTAAATTCTATAAAATGCAAACGAAGTCCGAAAATCATGAAACTTGTCGAGATGACAAGATATCGTATGTGGAGGATGTGATAAAAATTTGAGAAGGTTTGGTGCACGTTATCACATATGATGCTTATAAACCAGGACATCTCCACATGTGATATCTACCTTCTCAAATTTTTATCACATCCTCCACATACGATATCATGACATCTCGACAAGTTTCATGATTTTCGGACTTCGTTTGCATTTTATAGAATTTAAAAACAATTTGTTCGCAAGTTCGTGGTCATGTTTCGTGGACAAGATGTTCAAAATTTCGGGTCCATTCCTGGATACGGCCTCACACTACAATCAATACCATGAATATCATTTTTTGAATCATTAAATTCCATTATTCGATGCACGTGCAGTTCAAATTTGCATTTTCCGAAAAAATTCAATTAAATGAAATAAATTAACTAAATATAGCAAACAGTTCGGGAAATGTACCAAATTTTGACATGGAGTACCAAGTACTCTAAGAGGACTACAAAAAAAGTTTGGAGGTCAAAATACAAAAAAAATTTGGTTTGCCGAGTGTCATCTATTGACACTCGGCAAACATGCTCTTTGCCGAGTGCCAGCTGCCGGACACTCGGCAAAGAGTGTGCCAAAAATTTTGAAAAATGTTTGCTCAGTGCCTCTCCGCCCGGCACTCGGCAAAGTGGTATTTTTTTTTAAAAAAATACGATGCAGTGCGGTTTAGGGTTTAGATTTCAAAAAAAGGAAAACACGTTTGCCGAGTGCCCCGATCTGCCACTCAGGCAAACTGGCTCCACACTTAAACAAACCGGCCACCCAACCATTACCTCCCTCCCTCCCACACACGCACACACGCACACATGCGCGCCGCGCCGCCCGCCCCGCCCGCCCCCGCCCGCCCGCCCCCGCCGCGCCACGCCGCCACTGGCAGGCGCCGCCGCGCCGCTCCACCACCACCACAGCGCGCGCGCGCCTTCACCGACGTGCCCCCACCGCCGCCTCGCCCGCTTAGCGTGCCCGTGCCCACCCCCGCCCCCCCCCGCTGACGTCGCTCGCGCATTCGCGCGCAAGATGGCGGCGCGCGCCCCATCATCGGCGTGCCCCACGCGTGATTCGCCTGCCTGCCACCACACCGGCACACCTCGCTGGCTGCCTCGAGACACCATGGCCCGCCTTGCCCCCCTTCGCCCGCGCCTTAACCCGCCGCCGTGCCCGGCCCCCTCCGGTGCGACCGGCCAATCCTCCCACGCGCCCTCGACCCATGACCATCCTCTCCCCGTACCCAGCGCGCCTCAGCCGACCCCGACGCCCTCCCAGCCCCTGACACCATAGGTGAGTAGTAGAGTAGCAGTGGTAGTATGTTTTAGTAGAAGTAGGGTTCGATAGAGTAGTAGTAGCAGGTGGTTGTGGTGGTGGTAGTAGTAGTATAGTAGGTGGTTGTGGTGGTAGTAGTAGTAATAGGTGGTGGTGGTGGTGGTTGTAGTAGTAGAAGAGTAGAGTGGCGGTGGGGGTGGTCGTTGTAGTAGTAGAAGAGTAGAGTGGCGGCGGCGGCGGTGGTGGTGGTGGATGAATGTGACTTGGCAATGATATGTTGAATTGAATGCATATGTATATGTTGTTGTTGGCCATCGTGCCGTATGTTT
Source organism: Miscanthus lutarioriparius (assembly GCA_904845875.1). NCBI lineage: Eukaryota > Viridiplantae > Streptophyta > Magnoliopsida > Poales > Poaceae > Miscanthus > Miscanthus lutarioriparius. The sequence continues at coordinate 7,731,286 of CAJGYO010000009.1, read as the reverse complement.
TTTTGCAGGTTTTGGATACCTCACCGTGCAGGGGAGGTTCTGCTAAAATTTTGAACTGAGATAGTATTTTGTTCTTTTTTTGCAGACAAGAGCCGTCGTAGCCGAGCCGGAGTATCTCGGCGACCCCGATCGTCTTCCTCGCCGCTGCGGGTCTGCCTGCACCACGTCGCCTCGCCACTACACCGACCCGCCATGGCCCCGCTAGCCTGACTCCACCGCCACCCTAGGTATAACCCCTCTTTCCGTATCATGGTCGTAGATCGCGTAACCTAGTTAGGCATCTCCCGTTCGAAAGAGATATGGTTGGAGGTATGCAGATCTTTGCATATCTACAACCGTATCTGTTTTGGATTGTCCACGTTTTTTAGACAGCCCACGGATGCGTAGATGGGTTAGTTTTCATGGTCTATTCCGATCCAAGATAGAGTTTCGGTATCACTTCCCTGTTGTTCTCCGGATACACACTCTCCTTGGCAAGACGTGTATCTGGAGAACAGCGAGGAGGTGCTACCAAAATTCTGTCTCGGATAGGAGTAGACCATGGAGACTAACCTCATCTACGCATCCATAGGTGGGATTAGGACCTATCCTCACCTATTAGACAGTAGGAACACCATGTAGATGCAATTGATGGTTACTTTGCTCGGTGATATATATGTTAGAGGATGGATGACCGTTAGTGGATGTACACGGGCCAGAGAAGTCAGAGTGATTACACCAATGAATGGATGAACAAGACCAATGCTTTCTTGAACCGTGTATTTGGCAAGGCAGCTAAATCCCCGAGTCTAGTTTTATGTCCCTACAGCAAATGTGCAAACAGGAAAAGGGTAAACAAAGACAACATGGGTAAACATCTTTTGAAGAATGGATTTATGTCAGACTATACCTGGTGGGTCCACCATAGTGAAGCCCATCGTATGAGAGAGGAGGTGGTGAGACCATGCGTCGAGGCTTATGATGCTGATGCCGGGGTAGCAGACATGTTAGATGACGCTCACCAAGCACAGTTCGCTGAAGAATGTGAGGAGGAGATGGAGGTAGCCGCACAGGCGTTCTACAACATGATGGACTCGGCACAGAAACCCCTTCATGATCGAACAATGGTTTCTCAATTGGATGCCATTGGACGCGTAATGGGGTTGAAGTCTGAGTTAAACCTGAGTCAAGAAGGCTTCGATAAGATGTTGGCCGTGATTGGCACCCTGCTTCTAGTGGGCCACGTTCTGCCAAAGAGCTTGTACGAGTCACAGAAACTCCTTCGTGAACTTAAGATGTCGTATGAGCAGATACATGCTTGTCCGAATGGCTGCATCCTATTTAGGAAAGAACACAAGGATGCAAAGTACTGTCCAAAGTGTAAATCCTCCAGGTACCTGGAGGTAGACTCTGGTGATGGCCAGAAGAGGCAGCTTATGATCCCCGTGAAAATCCTACGGCACCTTCCGTTCCTACCAAGGATCCAACGGCTATACATGACCGAGGAATCCACGAAACAGATGACATGGCACAAAAAGGGCAAACGATACAATGTTGGCAAGATGGTACATCCATCCGATGGTGAAGCATGGACCCGCTTTGATGACAAACATCAAGAGAAAGCCGATGAGGCTCGTAATGTACGTGTTGCGCTGGCAACAAATGGGTTCAATCCTTATGGACTGATGTCGGCCCCATACACTTGTTGGCCCGTGTTCATTATCCCCCTCAATCTTCCCCCCGGCGTCTCCTTTCAATGACAGAACATATTCTTATCGTTGATTTTTCCTAGACACCCGGGGAGTAATATGGGAGTGTTCATGGAGCCTGTGATCGATGAATTGGTCTATGCTTGGGAGGAAGGGGTATGGACATATGACTGAGCTACAAAGACAAACTTCCAAATGCACGTTTGGTACCACTACTCTCTGCATGACTTCCTGGTGTATGGGTTATTCTACACCTGGTGTGTTCACAGGAAGTTCCCATGCCTAATATGCAAGGAAGGTCTGAGGTTCATTTGGTTGCAGAAGGGTGGCAAGTATTTGTCGTTCGACAAACATCGTCAATTCCTCCCTCTTGACCATCCATTCAGACAAGACATCAAGAAATTTACAAAAGGTGTTGTAGTGTCAGACCCTGCACCACGGATGATGACTGGTGTTGAGGTTCATGCTCAGATAGATGCTCTCGTGGCCAATCAAGAAGGTGGTTTTGTGGGATATGGTGAGCAACATATGTGGACTCATAAGTTAGGCTTGACGAGGCTCCCCTATTTTGATGACCTTCTTCTGCCACATAACACTGATGTAATGCACACTAAAAAGAATGTCAGCTGAGGCACTTTGGGCAACACTCATGGACACTGAAAAGTCTAAGGACAACCCTAAGGCTGGAGTGGACCTGGCAATGTTATGCGATAGACCAAATCAAGAGATGCAGCCTCCTAGAGGCGGCAAGAATTGGAGAAGGCCTTAGGCCGATTTCGTCTTGACCAGCAAACAAAGGAGGGAAGTACTTGAATGGATCTAGACGCTAATGTTCTCTGATGGGTATGCAATGAATCTGAAGAGGGGAGTGAACTTATCTACTCTGCGAGTCAACGGGATGAAGAGTCATGACTACCACATATGGATTGAGTGGCTTCTTCTAGCGATGGTTCGAGGCTATGTCCCTGAGCATGTCTAGCTAGTGTTGGCAGAGTTGAGCTATTTCTTACACCAGCTTTGTGCCAAGGAGCTATCTCGGACCGTCATTGATGACTTGGAAAAAGGGGCACCTGTGTTGCTCTGTAAGTTGGAGAAGATCTTTCCACCCGACTTCTTCTTGTCGATGCAGCATTTGATTGTGCACCTCCCGTATGAGGCACGAATGGGGGGGGCATGCAGGCCTGTTGGTGCTATCCAATCGAGAGATGCCTAAAGACTCTTCGCAAAAAATGTAGAAATAAAGCCAAAATTGAGGCTTCCATTGCAGAGGCATACATTCTGGAGGAGGTGTCAAACTTCACAGAAAAATACTACACTGAGAACCTTCCTAGCGTGCATAATCTACCCCCTCGTTACAATGCTAGCGAAAATGAATCGAACCTCAGCCTTTTCCAAGGGCAACTCGGAAGCGCAAGTGCATCGACCACTAAGCACTTGAGTATTGAAGAGTGGCGTAGTATCATGCTATATGTGTTGACCAACCTTGTCGAGGTGCAGCCGTATGTGAGGTAAGTTCTCAATGAACTTGTTTCAGTATGCCATCACTATTCTACGTGAGGAGGACGAGGAGGAGGCGAGGCCCAAGGACAACGATGAGCTAGTTCGGCAGACGGACGAGGAGGAGGGGGTGCATGAGGGGGAGGGGATGCACGAGGAGGATGGTACGGGTTCCACTTCCTCTGGTTCATCCAACATCTACTTGCGAGGTCCGGCGAGCCTCCCTCCAGTTCCGCTTCCTCACCAACGCCCAATGATTCACCTCGAAGGGCAAAAGTAAGTAACTTTAGATTTAATCACCACCACTTCATATGATATGTTGAAAATCGATAGAGAAACTAATAATTTTTCTTAATCACTTGTGCAGGAACTGGACAATTGTGTCAGGTGGTGGTCATGGATGCCTCGTCAATGGCATCTTGGGTCTTCTGTGCAGGCAACACTACCTTGGCCTGGTTGACTACGCCAGCAGGAGGGAGCTGGCCTGGATGTTTGACCACTACATCGCCGCCCCCGATGTGGGGTACCCCAACAAGGCGGAGCGGGTGAAGGCGGAGTTTTGGGTAAGTCTCCCTCACACTACACTTCTTAATACATCGCATTCATTGGACTTTTCTTGAAATAATGAATGGATACATCGCATCTGTATGCAGACTTATTTCAGATGCGAGGAGGGATCTAAGGCCAGGGCAGATTTGGTGGCTACCAAAGCCTATAAAAAACTCGTAACCGACATGCATCACGAGACACGCATCTAGGCCATCATAACCTACTACGGGTCGAAACTTGGAGAGAAGGTCAGCAAAGAAGAAGCAAGAAAGATGACGCTGACCCGGGACCAGTACCTTGAGGTAGATAAAGAACATTAATATTGATTCATTTTGAGATTAAGTTGGTTTAATTTGATCTTTTTATATGTCAAATACTTGATGATGTGTAGATGTGTCCCTGGTGGTGCTCCTCGTATCCCAAGTGCTGGGCGATGATCGTGGACAAGTGGTTCACGCCTGGGTGGAACGAGACGCACGATGCTGCCCGGGAGCGGCGTTTGCAGATGCAAGGTCCAGCACACCATCAAGGCAACCGCAACCTCGCTGGATACAAACAATTATGGGTACGCAAATTCATTTATCTATTCTGATGCTCAATTATGCCTGATTTCTAATCATCTTGCTGTCTTTCTCACAGTCGGAGGCACATGGTGGCCAGCAATGCTCTGACTTCCAGGCATGGTGTATGTCCCACAAGGGCAAGGCGACGTCCGGCGTCTCCTACAACCCGGATGACCCACCCGAGGCGTACACCAACCTGAGCGTCCACGCCCGCATCAGTGAGTACACGTCGGTGGCAAGGTTGGTCCATGGGCCAGAGTATGACCCAAGCACCGAGGACTTTGATGCAGAGATCGTCATGAGGGTGGGTGGAGGCAAGAAGCATGGGCGGCACTGGCTTGGTGACGGCGTCATCGACTCGACCTCTACTCCCTCTCTCTCCTAGATCCGAGCACGGAGCACGAGTGCAAGCCCGGCCATACGGCCACAGCCAAGTGCTTCACAGCAACGGGTCGACGCACTCGAGGTTATTCCTGTTTTACTCGTCGTACATTGATCTTTACACACCTTAATTAGCTTTGCATTACTGAAACATTGGAGTGAAATATTGTAGGCCCAGCTGGAAGAAGCAAGGCAACGTCAGGACCTGGCGGCCCAGCTGCAGTCCGAGCGGGCCGCGCGAGAGGCCCAGGCGCAGAGGATGGCAGAAATGATGCAGTTCATGTAGACTCTTGGGCAACATACGGGTCTAGCTGTGCCACCTGGGCTATTCGCTCCACCTCCGACTCCTACAGCTGCAGCTACTCCTGTGAGTTTTCGCTTCTGCTTTGCTTGTATGACCTAGATTAGCTATCCAAGTAATCTTGTCTAACGCATGCAATCTCTTCTCCTTTGTGCAGCCTCAGTCGGAGGGTTCAAATAATCCAGCTCATGCGCCTCCAACTGATCCAGCTTTTCCTTCACTAGGCACTCAGTTTCCACCTTGGTGATGAGTAGCATTAGTTGTATTTGCATTTGTTGTTCACTTGGTGATGGATAACTGTCATGCACTAGTGGTATATTTGGATAACTGTGATATATGTGATAGATGTTTGGATTGATGTATGTGATATATTGTGATGAATGTGATATATGCGATGGATGTGATAAATATGTGATGTATGTTTGGATGGATGAGATATATGTGATAATTTGTGTTTGTTGTGATGAAATGTAAAAAATGAATAAAAAAACTGGTTTTGGTCAGTTTGCCGAGTGCAATAGTCACTGCACTCGGCAAAGCTGGAAAAAGGGGCGCCAACCCGTTTCCCAGCTTTGCCGAGTGCCATGACCATGGCACTCGGCAAAGAATTGTTTTAAAAAAAATAAAAAACTTTGCCGAGTGCCACCCATCCGGCACTCGGCAAAGAATTTTTTTAAAAAAATAAAAAACTTTGCCGAGAGTCACCCATCCGGCCCTCGGCAAAGAAATTTAAAAAAAATAAAATAAAAAACTTTGTCGAGTGCCATCCCGGGCGGTGCTCGGCAAAGAATTAAAAAAAAATAAAAATAAAAAACTTTGCCGAGTGCAGCCCGGGCGGCGCTCGGCAAAGAATTTAATAAAAATAAAAACTTTACCGAGTGCCGTTCGGGTTGGCACTCGGCAAAGCCGCCGTCACCGTTTCCTGCGCCGTGGCGGCTCGTTTTCTTTGCCGAGAGCTGTCTCGGCACTCGGCAAAAGCTTTGCCGAGTGCCCGACAAATGGCTCTCGGCAAAGGCTACTTTGCCGGCCATTTTTTCCCGAGGGGCCTTTGTCGAGTGCGGCTCTCGGCAAAGGCTTTGCCGAGTGTATTTAGGGCTTTGATGAGTGCCGCAGGCACTCGGCAAAGCGCCTGAATCTAGTAGTGGCACCGTCCTCTTCTCTAGCAAGTCCAGGTAACATCGTCGCCTTGATGGGGTCTACTACATCCCTCGCCTCACCACGAACATCGTCAGCCTCGGCCAGATGGATGAGTACAAGTTCAAGGTCAACATCGAGTCTGGCATCCTGCGTCTCTACGATCTGCGGTGACAACTCCTCGTGAAGGCTCTACTACCTCGACATGAACATCGCCGCCCCGGTGTGCCCCACTGCTCGTGTCGGCGATGTCACTTGGCGCTGGCATGAGCGGTACGGGCACCTCAACTTCCAGTCACTGCGCAAGCTGGGACGCGAGGAACTGGTGCAGGGGCTACCGACGATCGATCACGTTGATCAAGTCTGTGAAGACCATGTCTTGGTGAAGCAGAAGCGCAAGCCGTTCCCCCAGGCTATGAAGTACCGCGCTAAGGAGGAGCTCGAGCTGGTCCACGGTGACCTTTGCGGCCCGATCTCGCCACCGACCCCAGCCAGGAACGTCTACTTCTTGTTGCTGGTCGACGACATGAGGGGCTTCATGTTGCTCATGCTCCTACGCACGAAGGCAGATGCACCGGCGACGATCATGTCATTCTAGGCCCGCATCGAGCGGAAGACTAGAAAGAAGCTGAAGATGCTCCGAACCGACAATGGTGGTGAGTTCACCTCAGTAGAATTTGGTGAACATTGCATAGGTGAAGGGATCAAGCGCCACTTCTCGGCGCTGTCCTCGCCGCAACAAAACAGTGTCGTGGAGCGCCAGAACTAGATGACCATTGGGACGGCAAGAAGCATCCTGCGCGCACGCGGCATGCCAGGCCGCTTCTGGGGTGAGGCAGTGCACACCGCTGTGTTCCTCCTCAACCAAGCGCCGACCAACGTGCTCGATGACAAGACCCCATACTAGGCGTGGTACGGGAAGAAGCCGCCCGTGCACTTCCTCAACGATCATGGACAAAAGGTGGTCTTCATCGGCTATGAGGGCGGGTCGAAGGCGTACCGCTTTTATGGCCCCACCACGAAGCACGTTCACATCTCCTGTGATGCCGTCTTTGATGAGAGCGCATGCTAGGACTGTGGAGATGCCTTAGCCGGCGCCAACAAGGAGCCTTTCACCATGGAGTGCGAGTACGAGGTCTAGAGTCAACCCGTTGTGGCACTAACCCAAGCTCAACGTCGCTTACGCCCATGCCATCACCGCAACCGCCTGTACTGGCCTCACCATCACCCGCCTATCCGATCACCCCCAAGAGGATGTAGGTCGAGTTCGCGATGCCGCTCAGCGCCGACCCAAACCTTGATGCTGATGATGATGAGGAGGAGGAGCACTAGTACCGGACGCTAGATAGCATCCTTGGCACGGATGTAGTGCCCGGGCTGGCGCACCGTGATGCTATGGAGACCAAGTTGCACGCCGTCAGCGTGGTTGAGCCCAAATCGCTGAAGGAAGCGGACGATGACCCAAATTGGGCTGCCGTGATGGAGGAGGAGATGAAGGCCATCCGCGACAGCGACAGCTTGGTCACTGGTGGAGCTCCCGTGCGGACACCGCGCCATCGGCTTGAAGTGGGTGTACAAAGTCAAGCATGACATGAACGGCGGCATCGTCAATTACAAAGCCAGTCTCATCGCCAAGGGCTACGTACAGTGCCCTGGCATCGACTTCGAGGAGGTGTTCACCCCCGTATCCCACCTAAAGTCGGTGCGGCTGCTCCTCGCCATCACCGTGCACTATGGGTGGTTTGTCCTTCACATGGACGTGAAATCGGCGTTCTTGAATGGTGAACTCCAGGAGGAGGTATATGTTTAGCAGCTGCTCGGGTTCATCGATGATAAGCACAAGTACAAGGTGCTCCAACTCCACAAGGCGCTGCACGGTCTACGTCAAGCTCCGCGAGCATGGAACCAGAAGCTCGATGCCTCTCTCATGGCGCTCGGGTTCAGTCGTTGCATCAACGAGCATGGGATGTACACCCGTGGAAAAGGAGGAGGGCGCCTGATCATAGGCATGTATGCAGATGACCTAATCATAACTAGTGGCGATGTAGGTGTTGTGTCCAAGTTCAAGGCGCAAATGAGGAGCACCTTCAGCATGAGTGACCTCGGACCACTCTCCTACTGCCTCGGCCTAGAGGTCACGTAGGGAGCTGATGGGATCACACTCCGGCAAGGTGCTTATGCCACCAAGATACTAGAAAAGGCGAGGATGGCTGCCTGCAATCCTAGCGCCACTCCCATGGAGCTGAAGCTGCTCAAGGAGGGCACAACGCCGAACGTGGACGCCACCGAGTACCACAGCGTCATTGGGAGCCTCAGGTATCTATGTAACTCCAGACCTGATCTGGCATTCGCAGTGGGCTACCTGAGCCAGTTCATGGAGGCGTCGCGTCAAGAGCACATGGTGGCCGTCAAGTGTGTCCTCCGCTATGTGGCGGGCACGATGCACTGGGGAGGGCACTATCACCCTAGAGGGAAGAAAGAAGCCGCGCCAATGCTGCTGGGCTACTCCGTAGCGACCTTGCAGGTGACATCAACGATCAGAAGAGCACCAGCGGCCTCATGTTCTTCCTTTACCGGTGGGCGATTGCATGGCAGTCGGTGAAGCAAAGGGTAGTCACGCTGTCCTCATGCGAGGCAGATTACATCGCGCCTGCAGGAGCTGTGTGCGAGGGGGTTTGGCTGGCTCTCCTACTGGCTGAGCTCATCGGCTGCAAAATCCTCGCGCCCAAGCTCAAGGTGGACAACAAGTCCGCCCTAGCACTAATGAACAATCCTATGCATCACGACCGGAGTAAGCACATTGATATCAAGTTCCATTTCATTCAGGAGTGCTGCGACAACAAGCTGATCGACGTCGAGTTCATCGGCATCGAGCTACAGCCAAGGTTCACTTTACCGGTAGCAAAAAAATACCGGAGGTCATCGATAAACGGGTTTATCAGAAAATTTCTCGGTCAAAAATAAAAACAAAAAATACCTAATTTCTCTAGAATATTACATAAGTTGTCTCTAAAGCATTTAACATTAAGAACTAGCACATAATAGTATTGATATAAGAGAATATCACACTTTCATGTTGGTGGACTAGTGAAAATTGGAATCTCGGTGATAAATAAAATTTATCGGACCTCAGCGATAAACAAGATTACTGGGTTTATCAAAATTTTATCGCCGATAAATTTTTCCCTGGCTACAGCTGAGTGACATCCTCACCAAGGCGCTTGGCCATGTTCGCTTCCAGGAACTCCGTCACGGGATTGGCATGGTAAAGTTAGTGTAGGTGTTCAGGACTTAGGAGGAGATTGTTTGAATAATTCCTGAACACATAGTCTATACTTAGCTATTGGATAATCTTAGCTAGGATAGAGATCAAGCTGACTAGCATTGTGGCTGTGCGTGGCTAGCGCAGCACGGTGACCAAGCTGTGCATGTCCCATGCCATCATGATGGCGGTGACTGAGCACGAGCGTGCCGCAACTGAAATCACTTGTGTTCAATCAACAGAAGGCCGCCATGGTAATGACTTTTTAATGCGAGTTTAATCAACAGAAAAGCTGCTGCTTTGCAGCACTAAAATCACTTGTGTTGCACCTGTGTTCGTGTGCGTTCATCCACTCTCTCTTGCTCTTGCTGTGATCGGGATTCTATTAGAGCCAAGCAAAGCAAAGGCATGATCACTGCCAGGCCCACGAGGATGAGGATGATGATGAGTCTTGTCCTGCGGTGTCGTCAAGCTCATCAGCGCCGAGTGATTTGAATTCATCGTCGAAAAGAAGGCCGCCATGGTCTCCAACACCCTGAGCAACATGCTCACATAGCCTGTGTTAGCCCACAGGATTCACTGTCTCAGGTGAGTTGACCACTCACCACTCACCACTCACCAGCCAGGCCTGCGGACCCTATGCCGCCGACGATGTCGTCTAGCCTGTGGAACCGCACCTCCTCACCTACGTGGAAGGCATCCACGAACTCAGTGATGTCACTTGGAGGTGAGGCAAACTTGATCGGCATCGATGGAGTTCCCTGTCCCGCCTGAGTGCTCGGCACAACACCTAGAGTGCTCGGCACTACTTCTAGACAGCTCGTCACTACTCCTGCAGTGCTCGGCACCACTATATGAGTGCTCAGCCTCAGTCTTGGAGTGGTCGGCACCACTACAAGACCTCTTGGCTCAGCTACGGGAGTGCTCGGCACCCGTCCTGGAGTGGTCGCCACCACTGCAGAACCTCTCGGCATCACTCCTGACGTGCTCGGCATCCCTCCAGGAGTGCTCGGCACTCCTCCCTAAGTGCTCGGCATCCCTCCCAAAGTGCTCGGCACTACCCCAGGAGTGCTCAGCTCTGCCACTAGAGTGCTCGGCACCTCTCCCGGAGTGCTCGGCACCTCTTCCCTAGCGTCTCCACCACCGTGGATGACCAGGTGCTCGACGACGAAGGTGCTGGTGAAGCCGCCAGCTTCCCCCGTGCTCGGACTGCTCCAGTCCCAAGCCGCCTTCTTGTCGAACACGACGTCGCACGAGACAAGTACCTTGTTTCTACGTGGGTCGTAGAGCCGGTACGCCTTGGTACCCTCCGCGTAGCCCAGGAACACCATCGGTGTGCTCCTGTCCTCTAGCTTGGTGAGGATCGGCTTCGTCTTCCTGACGTGGCCGATGCAGCTGAATGTCCGGAGGAAGGACACGCTCGGCTTGCGCCCATACCAAGCTTCGAACGGCATCTTACCCATCAGGTCACTGCCTCAGAGCCCATACCAAGCTTGCGCCTCAGAGCGCGGTTGAGGATGAACACCGCCATGGTCACTGCCTCACCCTAGAACCTTGCCGGCATGCCTTTGGCCTTCATCATGGATCGAGCCATGCCAACCGCCGTCTAGTTCCGCCTCTCCACCATGCCATTCTGTTGTGGCGAGTACGGCATGGTGTGGTGTCGTACCACTCCCTGATCTGTGCAGTACGCAGTGAACTCCACCGAAGTGAATTCACCACCGTGATTAGTCCTCAGCACGCGGAGCTTCTTGCCGCTCTCGGCCTCCGCGTGCATCTTGAACTTATTGATCGCCATCGCCGCTTCGTTCTTGCTCGTCAGGAGTTGCAGCCACATGTAGCAACTGCAATCATCCACGAGCAGGAGGAAGTACCACCGACCACCATTTGTAGCTAGCATGATCGGCCCGTAGAGGTCGCCATGGACAAGCTCGAGAGCGTCCTGCGCGATACTTGGCCTCCTTTGGGAATGGTAGCCTCCTCTGTTTCTCGGCCAGGCAGCTGTCACACAGCTCGCCTCCGTGCTTGATGTGGGGTAACCCTCAGACCATCTTCTCTAGCCGACCAAGCGCATCGAAGCTGAGATGTCTGAATCGGGCATGCCACAGCCACGGTTCCTTGGTGTGCCTTGACGCCAGGCATACCGACGGCTCTACCTTCAGGTCGAGCAGGTACAATCGGTTCTGGGACCTCTTCACCTTGGCGAGAAGTCGCTGCTCCCAGTCCCTGATCCTAAGGACTCCGTCCTTGATCAGTACCTCGCTACCACGCTCATCCAGCTGACCAATGCTGATGATGCTTGAACGCAGCTGCGGGATGTAATATACATCCGTTAGCGCACGGTGCTCCCTGTTCTGGCACCTGAAGATGATGGTGCCGCGCCCTTGGATTGCCACCCTTGAGATGTCACCAAACTTCACCGTACCGGTAACATCGTCGTCGAGCTCGGAGAAGGCTGCCTTGTAGCCCGTCATGTGGTTGCTGGCACCAGAGTCCATATACCACCGCAGCTCCTGGTCGGCGCCCACACGTCCGAGGTGGACTTGGGCGCGCGGTTCGTCGAGGTTGACAGCCTTCAGGGCCTTTCCAGGTCCTTCCACCGTCGTCGCCTCTGTCTTCTCCTCGGCCTCGACATCGTGCAATGCACAGAACATCGCCATCAGGATAGTGGCCTCATCATCATCATCAGTTTGCGGTAGATGTGCCTCAGCCTTCTTCTCCTGCTTACGATTTGGGCACTCTCGTGCCCAATGGCCCGTCTTCCCGCAGCGTCGACAGACGTTGGGATCGACCTGCTTCTTCTTCTTCGAAGAAGCCTTGCTGCAGCGCTTGCCATCGCCACCGCGACTGGAGGAGGCTACCCCGGAGTTCCTCCGAGCAGCCCACTCCTCCTCTGTCAGCAGCAGTTTGCCGCTATCCTTCGTTGCTGTCGCCTGCTCTAGGCGCTCTTCCACCGCTCGCAGACCGCCTATCACATCCTCAATGGTGAGGGTGGATAAGTCCAGCATCGTCTCTATGGAGAGAGCGATCTGGATGTACTTTGCCGGCATGGAGTGGAGGTACTTGGAGACCGCCTCCTCTTCGTCGATGGTGACGCCATGGCTCTTCAGCTTGTTGATGAGCGTCTGTAGGTGGAGGGAGAAATCCTCCACCGTTTCACCATCCTTGAACTTGAGGTTGGCGTACTCCTGCTTCAGAAGCTGGGCCGTCGCCTTCTTTGCGCGGTCGGAACCGACGCGCATCGCCGCAATAGCCTCCCACGCCTCCTTACCAGAGCTCTTCTCCCCCAACGGCTCCCTATACTCCGCCGGTATAGCAGCGAGGATAGCCTCCAACGCTGACATGTTATCTTTCTTATTGTCGGTGCCCTTGTCAACAGCATTCCAGAGTCGTCGGGCTCTGAGCTTGACTTTCATGGTCACCAACCACTCTCCATAGTTGGTGCGAGTCAGCGTCGGCCAACTGGTGCCACTGACCTCCCACACCGTGCGAACAACGACCTCCGGTCGTGGCTGGCCAGCCATAGTAGTGCCACTGCTGTCGTCCATTTCCGAACCGTTCGTCATCGCTAGCGGTTAGTCCAGCGACGGCGTTTGTATGGCTCCGATACCACTTGTTAGCCCACAGGAGCATTGGCTCAGGTGAGTTGACCACTCACCAGTCTTGCCGAGCACGACCGAGGCTGTCCGACACACACTATGGCTAGAGGTTGAAGAAGACGGAGAATAGAGCATATACACACAGTACAAGCACCAGCATTGGCCGGATTCATGTATAGGAGATGGCAAATTGGAACTCTCTTCGTTGAGTTGCAGTGACAAACTATATATACAACTCTATCCATCTGGTTCTAGTATAGCTGTCCTGATGTAACAGTGACTAGATAACACAGCAGGACTGACTTCTGCGCCTGTCCCTGCATGTGGCTACAGTCCGGCAGGTGAGCCGTTTGACGCCTACCTCTACAATGGCTATAGTACCACAACAAAGGGTCAGTTCAGCGTCGTCTTACCTTGCTATATGTTCATATAAGAAAAGAGTGGATTATCTAACGGTAGTGGTAGGGTGCGTTCCATTCGCGCGCCGTCCTCACATCACGCCCATTCTCCTCGCCATCCTCGCAGGTGGCTTCTCGGAGACGCGACAGGGCGAGGTCCGCTTCCCGGAGATCCCCACCAACATCCTCGACAAGATCTGCCAGTACTTGTACTGGTCGCTCCATTACTCCAGGTTTCCTTCGTCATGTTACCTTGCACTCTTTGACCAACCATAACCTACAGCTTGTTCCAATTCACAGTTTGCTTAGGCTGTGTTTAGTCGGGAGAAATTTGAGAATTTGATTACTGTAGTACTTTCGTTTTTATTTGACAATTATTATTCAATCATGGACTAATTAGACTCAAAATGTTCGTCTCACGATTTCCAACCAAACTGTGCAATTAGTTTTTTTTCGTCTACATTTAATGCTCCATGCACATATCGCAAGATTCGATGTGATGGCTATTGTAGCACTTTTTGGGAAACTAAACAAGGACTTATTATCCATCACTACTTCTAAAAAGTAGGCATGGCATTATTCTGTTCTTTCAGTTCTCCCTTTCATTTGCCCCCTTTATTGTCCATTTATTATGTGCTCTGCATTTGTTTTGTAACCTGTAATAAATTCTTAAATACCAGAGCAAGGCAGTCTCCGTTTTCCAGCAACTTCGATCGTTCTGTGGCTCTTTGTTAGAGTTCACGTTCTAATTCGGATTTATATCCACAACAGAGTTTGAGATTGACGCACGTCCCATCAGAACAATGGAAGACATCACCATGATTTGTAGCATACATCACCCTTGTGCCTCACCATGAACAGTTGAACAGGCACGGGGGGATTTTGAATTTTACCTTCTAACCCAGCCACCCAGCAACTTAATCTGCTTTTACAATGTTAATTATTCCATCTTGCTAGCTAATTATTATACAGGGTACTTAGTGTCTGGGTCCAATCTACACTCAATTAGCGTGCTCTATACAGAGTATGCAGTGCCAATTGCCTTTTGTCTTGCCCTGCTTTACTCTTCTTATGAGCTGGTGGTTTACTGTTTATGCGAATTTGTCCTAGTTTACTGGTTGCACAAAGTATTGAGAATGAGCCTAATTACATTGTTGTTTAATTCTGGCAAGGTAAGATTTTAGTTGTGTGTGCTGTTACAAGTTGTAAGCCATTGTAATTACTTTACCTGTTTCACCTATCCTTCCCTTTGCTTAGTAAAAGTTAAAGCTGGATCAGTAACCATTTATGAGAGAATGAATTAAAACAATGCTGTCTGGGTAATGTAATATAGTTTATCCTGTGATGGAAAAACAGCAGGACACAAGAATCTAATCTTGGTGTTTCCTGCCTTACGGATCACTTGAGTCAAGAATGACAAGGGTCATCTTAGTTCTGCAATGAGCACTGTGCTTATCTTGCTACTACTCATCTGTTCACCCTGTGGCTGTGGATGCTGCTGAGGGTATTGGAGACAGTTGAAGCTCACAGCGGCTATCACTTCCCATGGAGCGCATCAAATTTCCTGGCGCTGTATGGCGGGTAAGTAAGCTAGAGCATTGTTCCCCCCGGCCCCTAAGAGAGGGATTGTGTTTGTTTATTTGAAGCTGAACGTGTGCTGAACTTTTGTCATGATGAATAGCTCTGACTTCCATGACTACCATCACCGTGTGTTGTGTACACAAACTCAGGGAACTATGCCTCGACATTTGTTTACATGGACTGGTGAGAATCCGTGGCATCGCTGTGTTGAGTTGTGCAGGGGCTCTGAACTCCATTACATAACAAGCTCATCGTTGGTTGTGTTTCAGGTTGTTCAGGACGGACAAGAAGGATTATCGCAAGGCAAAGACCATCGAGGAGAATGAAGGGAAGAGTCTGTAAAAATTGTGGAAGCTGCTCAGTGAAGACATCAGCAAGACTGGCGATAGAGTTGCGCTCATGGAAGGAGAGATGGATGCACCCTAGAAACAGTTAGTTATCACCTGACGATCGATACTATAGGTTGAGATTTTTTTTAGGAATACTGGAGGGGCGAGGATCCCCTAGAGTCAAAATTGCATTATATAAAAATATGAAAGTGAATCGTCACAATACAATTAAGGAACAAAGAAAGAGAGGAAGAAGAGAAGGAGAAGGAGAAGTAGAAGCAGGAGAGGGATTACAATCAAGAAACGTCGACGGGCTGTATACATGTGGGAATGGCCTGGCATTGGCAGCAGTAATAACCATCTGAATTGAACCGTCAGAGACGGTGGGAGTAGCTTTGCACCCTAGAACTGTTCATAAAAGTCTGGGATGACAAGGATTGATTGCTTGTGTATTTTGTTGGTAATCGATTCTGGATCTCTTTATATCAATTCAATTCGCAGCATGGATGCAAATACTGTATTCTAGTCCTCGGCATGAACGTGACAAAGAAACTTGCATCATATGGGTACGTTGAGTTCAATTAAATTTGCAGGTGCAATACAGTTGACGACAGTCACAGTTTGGCGGCAACGGTTCGTCCGCCGTCGATGCAGATGACCTGACCAGTTATGTAGGAGGCGGCGGGCATGCAAAGGAAGGCAACGAGCGCGGCCACCTCCTGCGGCGTGCCGAAGCGGCGCATGGGCACCCGTGACATCTCCATCTCCGCCAGCCTCCGCGCCCTGCCGGCGTCGCCCAGCGTCGTGCCGGAGATGCCCGTGCTGTCGATGACCCCCGGCGCGACGCAGTTGACGCGGACGCCGTGCGGCGCCCACTCGGCGGCGAGGCTCCTGGTGAGCGGCTGCAGGGCGCCCTTGCTGACCGAGTAGGCGGACAGCGCTGGGTACGCGACGAAGGCCGCCACGGAGGACATGTGCACCACCACGGCGCCGCCGTCCGCCTCAGCCTGCCGGAGGAGCGGGTGGGCGAGGCGGCTGAGGTGGAAGCACGAGTCGAGGTTGGTGGCCATGACGCGGGCGTAGTCGTCGGGCGTGGTGGCCGCCGCCGGCCTGTACAGGGATCCGCCGGCGTTGTTGACGAGGATGTGGAGGCTGCCGCGAAAGAGGTCGCGCACGGTGGCCACCAGGCTCTCCCGGTCGCGCTCCGAGGACACGTCGCAGACGGAGGTGGTGATCACGTCGTCGCCGGCGTGGAGTAGGCCCTTGTCGGCCCAGCGGCGCCGGCATGCGTCCAGGTCGCCGGCGGTGCGGGAGCAGGTGTGCACCCTGGCGCCAAGGCTTGCCAACTCCTCCACGATCGCAAGCCTATGTCATATATCATATATGCAATGCATCGAAGATCGACATGAGCATGAACTCGATATGCATGGATGGTTGATACGCACGTAATCCTCCTACCCGATCCCTTTGGTTCCTCCGGTGACGAGTGCCGTCTTGCCGGCCAGGCTCCACCGCCGACTCGCCTCCTCATTCTGTCTGCCGCCGCTGCCCGATCCAGTCGCCGCCATGAGTGAATCCGAGGAGTTACCCAACTGTACTGTCACTCTATCGACATTATCACATATACAGCATGTATAGGCATCGATTCTTCCTTCCATGCCTGTCCGTATTTGTCCTCGGGCACCACGATTATCGTCTCTTCTCGGCCTGCACGGGACCCTTGGTTTTGATGATAATTTTGTCTCCGTATATATGTGAACTACTCGGGTTCTGTCACAAAATAAATCAATTTCTAGATTTGTTCCAAGTGAAATTATTTTAAGTTTAGCCAAGTGTATAGAAAAAGAACCAATACTTATAACATCAAATTAGGTATCACTAGATACACCTTCACATATATTTACATAATCTATACTTATTTAGTGTCATAAACATTGCTATTCTTGGTTAATTACTTAATTATAAAGCTGATCGGACTTAAAAAAGTTTAACTTAGTGTAATCTTTGGAGTTGATTTATTTTGGGACCAAGGGATTAGGTCATCAATAATCATTTAATTTAGAGTTCATAGTCTCTCATTTCGTGTATCTCTTCTTTCTCGATGGGCAACTCTAGATGGCAAAACCAGAGATGACAAACTAGCACCCATGAATGTACTAGGTAAGAGCACAAAATCCTTCGATTGAACGCGTGCTTCATAGATGGTAGAAAACATGTTTTTTGCAGCGTCCCAATACATGGCACTACTATCAAAACAATTTTTACTTATTCCCTACTTTTACATCACTGACTGGTGAGGAACTACTGTAGTGACCTCACTTGGAGCACAGACGGTGGTATCCACACCACGATAGATCCCTATCGCCGGTGTATGGGATCGACCTCACTTCCAGTCCGTCAAACTCTGTTGCGGTGCAGGTAAAAAGATCTATGGATATCTAGAGGGTGTGAATAAACTAATAAAATTTCTGTAAGCACAAAATACTAGATAAAGTGTTAGAATAAAAGGTTATCCCAATAACCATGACCTTACCTAACCTATACAATACAAAGCAAACCCCCTACACAAGCCTAGTTGCAGGAACAAGTAATTAAATACTCAAACAAGCAATCAACTAGAACTACCACCTAGTAACTAGTAAGCTAACAAAAAGGGCAACAACTACACTACTTACTAGAGATAAACTAGGCTACCAAGCAAACAACACAAGCAAAAAATATGAAATGTAAATGCATGTGTTGAGAGATCGAACCACCGAGGGCAAGTGACACAAAGTATTTTTTTTTTCCGAGGTTCGGTTGTTTGCCGGCAACCTATGTCCCCATTGACGTGGATCCTTAGTGTTGACACCAAATTTTGACCAGCATACGTGAGAACCCCGGATTTTGAAATCCATTGAAGAAAGCCGAAATATTCGTAAAATCGGCTAAGAAAGCTGCCATCGGGATCAGTTGGGTGGCATGATGTCATCATTTCAAGAATGGGCCTTGACGATGGGGAATAGAGTGGCCTGAAGCAAGAAGATATGGTCGACTTCCTAGAAAGGGAAGTTTGGAGTCCAAGTTATCTTAATTTAGGATATTCTGTTTTCTTTTCTAAGTTTTGTAACCAGTCTTGTTCGACCAGGACTCATAGTCAAGCCTCGAGTATAAATATTGAACCCGGCTATTGTAATGGACATCTTTGCGATCAATCAAAAACCCGTACCTTTACTTTTTGGCTTACGCTACCCCTTAGGAGTAGGAGTAGAGTCGATCTTGATGAGTTCTTCGGGCAAGCAGGACTGCATCGGTTAGGCCTGACCTCTGGTTTGATTGTGAGTATCCGTCACGACTTATACTTTGTTTATAAGGTTGCATCGGTCCGGCTCGACATCTTGTAAGCTTTGTATAAGTTAGTTATTACCCTTCGATTCTTATCAAAATTTGTAAGATTGCATCGGTCCGACTCGATCTCGTACAAATTTTGATGAATTAGTTATCGGTTAAATCTATTAAGATTGGTAGGTTTTCCTTGGTTTTTTAGTAGATTTGCTAGTTATCGATCTTGTTATAACTAGTATTCTTACTATTTGTAACAACATCACCCCTTACCCGATTAAGATTGAAACAGATCGGCTTCATATCTCTTTAAACTATCGTCTTGTTGCTTTATCCCTTTTAGATCTCACTTTGACGATGGTTTCGGCTAGATTAGTCATTTTGTCCCAATCTTGATCGAAGATAGCGTGTGGTCAAGGCATGTTTGACCCTAAGTAAGCTTGTTAGTTGATGAGGTCCAGTTTAGAACTGTTATTATGGCTGCTATCGATCCGGTCGACCCCCACTGTTAGCACTATAGATCAGAAATTATCAATTAACAAGTCTCACTTATGGTCACAGATAGCCTCTGGCTGCATGCTATGTTCGCATCGGCTATTTAGCCGATCGCCTGCGCTTTCACGATCGTAACATGCTTTCACGATTTCGATTGAGTGTGAACCAACTCGTATTCTTTGAAGGTTTAATTGGTTATCTTTATTATGGCTTCCATCGATCCGGTCGAACCCCACTGTTAGAGATAATAGATTAGATTTGATAGGTTTATAGATTTGTCCATGTTCAATGGTTGAGTGCTTGCATGTTATGAGCCTACTTTCATTGGAATCGTCTATTTTAGCCAATAGCCTGCTTATTGAGAATACACTAGCTACTCATACGTTTATACTTGTTCTTATCTTGGTTAAAAGCTAGTATGATTCTCAATTAATATAGATGCTTTCATGTTTATCCATCACATCTTTGCATCTTCTCATGATCATCGGCTAATTAAGATCCATATACTCAAATATTTGATAATTGCCGACATGCTTATTTTATTCGCTTTGCATCATGAACATGCTGGATATCGACTCTTTAGTCGATAACCTTATATCATCGGCTACTTAGCCACACATTTGGAACTGTCTGGAGCAACACCAGTATGTTCCACCTTAAATTACTGATCAAACTTTCCTCCTTGTCAATTACAGGGTCAAATTGACTAGCACGCCCTAGGTCACAACCATCCGGTCCTGTATTTCCTTAAGCCCGGGGAGAGCTTGGGATCTTCTCCACGTGGTTTCTCCCGGCTTGCTTCGTGTGTCGGCGGCGAGGCTCGACCCGTCATGTTTTGCTGTCATCATAGAGTTGGCACACCCGGTGGAACCACAATTGTCAACATGAACAATGACACCATCCTCGAGGTCAACCTCGAAGACTTGCCCGACGATCAGAGGGCGCTCATCGACAAGGCCACGGAAGAGTTTCGAGAGAAGTACCTGATGTCTTACAGTAAGACACGTGATTTAGTCATTCAGAAGACCCCATTGCCAAGAGTTCTCCTGCATGGACAGAATGATCCGAACGAGGAAGCTAAAGCTAGAATTGTTGCCCAGATGGTCCACAAAACCATTGATGAATCCTTTACAAATCACAATTAGGTGTTAGCAAATACAATTGGCAATGTTATATGAAAGAAGTTTTCTTTGGAGCGCTAGTTGATCAGGTGGGACCATCATATTTCAATGGCTATAATCCTTTGGCTATTGGAAACAGTGTATCTAGTTTTAGCCAGCAGCCAAATGGTGGACAGTATCAACAGCCATCAGCACAATAGCTTCTAGGAGGACAAGCTCAAGATCTTCAGGCTCATCCAACAGTAGGGGGACAAGATCAAGCTCAGCCAATGGTAAGGGGGCAAGGACAGGCCCTGCCAACAGTAGGAGGGCAAGGTCAAATGACAGGGTGATAGCTACCACCACAACAGTCACCAAGTGCCACTATTACACAGACAACTCAGCTTCTTACTGGACAGACCCAGACGTATGTAGTCCAGCAGCCAACCTTGCCAGCTACTCAATAGGTTGGGCTATGACCGGCTCAGGGGAGAATCAGCACTTCCTACCAGACGCCTCAGTTGGCCTATAAAATTACTCCATCAGTGCAAAGGATCATCGATGATGTTGATCCAAATTATTACAACAGTCAATTGCAAGGATATGCATCCCATAATGCTCAGATCGACTACACTGAAGGATATCATTTGGTTTCTGATGCCAGCACATATGATCTTTTGCCACATCTTGGGAATCAGAATCCCTACAATTATAATGCACAACAACTTCAGCAGCTTCAGGCCCAGGGACAGCAATCTCAGGTTTGGGGACAACAGTCTCAGGCTCAGGGTCAACAACTCCAAGCACAAGGCTCTCAAGTTTAGATCCAAGGTCAGCCGAGACAACAGGTTGCTGGCATGAACGCTGATGAGTTAATCAATAGGATAACAGTTGTGATGCAGAGCCAGTTTGGGTTAAAGCCTAAAAATTAGATTGGCTCTTACCAGCGTCCGTATCCAGTGTGGTATGATATCGTGCATCTCCCTTCATGCTACAGGGTTCTCGATTTCTCCAAATTCACCGAGATAGATGAGATGTCAACCATGGAGCATATCAACCGCTATCTTGTTTAGCTTGGAGACACATCTATTGAAGAAGCACATAAAGTTCGATTCTTCCCCTTGTCTCTATCCGGACCGGCCTTCAGTTGGTTTTCCTCGCTTGAACCAAACTCGATTACTAGATGGGACAATCTAGAGAACAAGTTTCATGCATATTTCTACAATGGGATAGGGGAGAAGAAGATTACAGATTTAACAAGCATGAGGCAGAGGAATAATGAGTCAGGCTCTGAGTTCATTCAAAGGTTCAGAGAAGTAAGGAGTCATTGCTGCTCATTAAATTTGTGAGATGGCCAATTGGCTGAATTGGCCATTCAAAGGATGTCCCCAGTAATCAGGGAGTAGTTCAATGGCCAAGAACTTGATAATTTAGCTCACTTGCTTCAGAGAGTGTCTACTTTTGAAGGCCAGCTATGGACCATGCGCAAAGAGAAATATTCAAAGGGTACTGTAGCTATGTCTGATCCATCCGATGTAGACTCTGATGAGGATAATCTAGAAGTTGCAATTGCTGATTGGACATGGGGCAAAGCTCTTGTGTCTTGTCCTTGGGTGAAAGAGATAGAGAGCACCTATGATTTTGATGTTAAGAAGGCCGATAAGATCTTTGATTTGCTGCTGGAAAAGAAGCAGTTGAGGTTACCTACAAATCATATGATCCCTTTGGCTGGAGAACTCAAAGGGAAGAAATACTGCAAGTTCCACAATGCTACTAATCATAACACTAATGAATGTAGAGTTTTCTGCTTGCATATTCATAAGGCCATTGAACAAGGGGATATCAAGTTTGAGCCAGCTAAGAAACCAGCAATGGACATAGATAAGCATCCTTTTCTAGAGGTGTATATGGTAGAGTTCCAATTGGCTAAAGGAAAGTCGAAGGTGTTGACATCGGTTAAGGCCAAAGAAGATGGGTCAGTTGACCCCAAGGTTCAAATATCGGCTAATGAGTACAATAAGGCTAGGCTACAACACGATCAACAAAAGAGTCGATATGAGCAAGGTGAGACTTCTAGAGCTGGTGCTATATGTCCTCGTGTGACTTCGAGGATTTTATTGAACAAGTAGCAACATTAGAAGGAGAAGGACTACCAGTGCCGGATTGAAGAAGAAGAACATGAACGCCAGTGTGAAGAAGAAAGGTATGAAACAGAGCAAATTGAGTTACATTGGAACTGTCCTTTCTTCAGACACTGTTGGAATGAAGGTTTGAAATTACCTACAAGACGTAGCTTCCTCGAGTGCAGTAATCAATATTTAGAGTTCAGGCAATCTCAAGCCACGCGCTAGTCTATCCATGAGCGTTTAAGTTACCAATCTAACGACATGGACCGGCGTGTAAAAAATGAAGAAATTCACAATCGGCTATGCAAGCGTGGATATGATTAGAACTGGGCCGGTCATGATGAAGGAGAAAAAGAGTATGTTTGGTAGGAAGGTCAATGGTGTCCAGGAGGTCTGACAAGGATTTAGAAAAGAAGAGTTTAGGCTTGAGGAACAGAGAGTTGGAAGCTCAAAAATCTAGCAGGCCTAGAGCATGGCGCGTTAAACAAATAGTCGTTAAGGCTAAGCCATCAGCTAAAATTGATATAGTCTTTCTCCTACCCTCAGAGTTCAGGGATCCTTCTAAGTATGATGAAGAAGAATATGATGAAGAGGAATTGGAAGAAGTAGTGGCTCAACTAACCCTCCAATCCTAACAAGCAATATTTGACAAGCCATCTCAGCATTGGCACTTAAAGGCTTTATACATGAAAGGATTTATCGATGGGAAGCCGATGACTAAAATATTAGCCGATGGAGGTGCTGTTGTCAATTTAATGCCCTATACTATGTTCCGTAAGCTTGGGAAAGGTTTTGGAGATTTGCTTGAAACAGACATGATGCTAAGGGACTTTGGTGGTAATGCATCTAAGACCAGGGGGCAGTTAACGTCGAATTGATGATTAGGAGTAAGACCCTGCCTACTACCTTCTTCGTCATCGATGGTAAAGGGACGTATAGTCTGTTCCTTGGTCATGACTGGATCCATGCTCATTGTTGCATCCCTTCAATAATGCACCAATGCCTTATCCAATGGCAAGGAGATGACATTTAGGTGGTTCAAGCCGACACATTTGTAAGTGTGGCAATAGCTGATCCAGCTTACTGGGGGTTTGAGGATTTCGAATGCTTCTCTGGTAGAGTTTAGGAAGGAGGCATCATCAAGATCAACGATGAACGTCAACAGCCGATCCAAGCAATCGGTTCTGAATGTTTATTTTGATAAGTTCTCCATTTGATTATTACAGGATGACTAGACAGTGCCTTTATAAATTAGTTCATGGGAATATAGCCGTTCTATTTCAAAGAATCGAGATTGGATGTAAGCGCACAACGTTTCAAGAAAGTTTGGCAGCCGATGATTCTAGAGTTCTTGTGTCATCGACTACGTTTTTGGGAACTATTTTTAAAGAAGATTGTCCCAGCGCTTGATTGCATCATCATCGGATTTGACAGCCAGTACTAGCAAAGTATCGCCTTCAAAACAAAAAAATAATCCTAATTTGGCCTAAGATGGCAGAAGCCGGTGTGGCATGCATCACTTATAGTGCAAAAACTAAAAAGAAAGATACAAGTCATATGGAGGTTAACTTAGAGAAACATTGGTGACAGAATTGAAAAATATTCACACGAGTTCAAACATGAGCAAATCGATAAGAATCTTCATTTATTTATTTTTACTCCTAAATACAAACTAAGGGCTGAAGAAAACGTTGCTCACGATTCCTTCGGCCGAAGAAGTGTTCACCACAGGATCGGTAGCCCCTTCAAAATCCACCACCAAGTCATGATGGTCGTTCCCGCTCGCGAAGCTAGGCTACAGCCTTCGGAGCTCGTGCCCGAAGTGCACCTGAGTGACGATCAAAGCAACCGTAGCCTCGTGGTGGACGCCGTGAGGTGCAATCTCCCCGGCGCGCACAGGGATATCCTGGAGGCGATTCGCCAGCAAGTCGCCCCGGGCGTTCAAAGCCCCAACGGTGTTGTTCGCCACCAGTTGGTGGGCCTCCAACTGCTCCGTCATGGCTGCAATAAGAAGAACATGATTCATCAAGAAGAGCGCAACAAAGTGAAGATAACAGAAGAAATAGATTTCTCTCGAGAATCTTACCCGCAACCTTGGTGTCGAACTCCACCAGTTGCGCCCTAGCGGCGCTTCTCCCCCCTCCATGGCGGCAAGAGTGGCTTGGGAAGCATTCAGAGCAGCCTCTAGGCACTCGGCTTCGTGGGTCGCCTCCCAATGATGACCCATCACCTCATTTTGTTCATGGAGATAGCGTCGAGCGTCATCTCCATTATACGAATCGGAAGAGTCGTTGGAAGAGGCTACCGATGCCACCGGCTGAGCCCTGAATCTCATCAGTAGATTTTGAATGCTAGCACAAGAAATGTTCCTGTGAAGTAGAGAATCACCAAGTTCAAAGTATTATCAAGAGATTTGGAATGTAATCCGACATACCTTGGGATGCAGAAGCGCTGGCGCGGGGAAGATCCTCTTCTAGAAATTCACCGGCGGGGCGCTTGCCGTCCGCCATTCGTCTTGATAGGATGGATTCTTGGATCTAGAAAGGAGAAGTTGTGCAGTGGCGAGAGCAAAGGTGAGTGCAGATATGATCTCTCGGCTATCCCCTGAGGGTATATATTTGTAGCCAAGGTTGATGTGGGTAGGTTTATCGAGCCATGTTGAATTGAAATGCAATGAATGGAAGGCAAAAGGCCGCTCCAAAGATCGAGGAGGCCATGCATGGCCGAATGAGAAAACAGCGGTTGTAGAGATCACGGACGCGAAATTTCATTTGCTAGGGTTTTCTGCGTTATCATCCGGTTCCGGGCCACAGATCTAGAGGTTTAATCGCTGTGACTTTGTGTTTCCAATCAGAACTGGAGGCTGGCCTTAAGGATCAATCAGCTAAAAATGGCTACAAGAGGATAGATTTAAAGTCTTGCTAGAAAGAACCGTTGAAAATTGATCGCTGACAGCCGGTAAAAACATGGAATTTGTGTATCGGCTAAATGTTCACATCAAGTATTACAGTTCAGAGTTGCATGAGAGTTAAATTTATGAGTTTAGGATTGCTCGAACTGCATTGGGAGCGTCTAAAGCGGATGGTGTCAATTTATGCAAATCGTCACTCAATTCCAAGCTGTGGATTTGGAAAAGTTTGCTCCCTATGGTTTTGTGTCTTCACTTAGCCCTGGGTGAATCAGCCCTGAAAAGTCAGTCAATTCGGCCTGATCGGCTGGTTTAGATCGACTAAAAACCTAGTTCAAGATTTTTTTACGGATTCCCTGAGATCATTGGTTTAGGAGATAATAAAAAAAGATGTTCGCACAGGTCCAAGGTGCAAGTATGGGTATGAAAAGAGATTTTATTTATTGAACATAACCCTATTACAATCTAAGGGCCGAAGAAAATATGATTGACGATTCCATCGGCCAGGGTTATGTGTGCCACGCAGCGTCGGCAACTCCCTCAAAGTCATCGACCAACTCCTGGTGGTCATCAGAGTCTTCGCCATCTAGGAAGCCAGGCTACAACGGACAGAGATTGTGCTCGGAGTGCACCTGGGTGATTGCCAGGGCTACGGTGGCTCCATGACGAACACCGTGGAGAGCCACCTCCTTAGCACGCAAGGGGATGTCCTAGAGGTGGGCCACCAACACACCGTCCTAGGCATTCAGGGCGTTGCCGCATCAATTGTCGCTAACTAGAGGGCCTCCAGTTGCTCCATCAAAGCTACAACAAGAAGAAAGAGGTCGTCAGTAGAAGATCAGCAAAACAGAGTATTCAAGTACAGGATAATCTTGAAAAACTTACCAGCGACCCTAGCATCGAATGCTGCCAGTTGCACCCAGACGGCGTTGGTCTCTCCTTCTGCAGTGGCAAGGGCAGCCTGGGAGGTGCTCAGGGCAATCTCCAGATGACCGTTCTCATGGGTTGCTAGCGAATAGCGATCCATCGTCGCATTCTGCTCGCGGAGATAACGTTGGGCGTCATTTCCATTATTGGAGTCGAAGGAGTCATCGGAAGATCCTACCAACGCCGTCGATTTAGCATCTCTGGCAGCACCAGAAGGCCCTACCACATGATGGGCACCGGCGTGGGATGTAGCTCCATAGACCAAGAGAAGTCGGTCAAGGCGATCATTGAGAAGAACAAAAAATGCAGACGGGATCTGCCTTACCCCTGATGGCAGAGGCATTGGTGCATGGGGAGATCTTCCTCTGGGATATCACTGACAGGGTGCTTACCATTAGCAATGGTCTTGAGGAGGAAGAACGGTTTAGGTCTGGAGAGGAAAGAGTTATGCAATGGTGGATATGAAGGCAGGAGCGGATATGATCCCGGCCAGACCTTGAAGCTATATTTATAACTGCAATAAAGAAGCAATGGTGGAATTCCTTAGGCTAGGTAAAAATGAGTTTATTTGAAGGTGGAAGGCCGCTCCAGAGATCGAGGAGGCCACGTGTGGCCAAATGAGGGTGCAGCAGTTGCAGGATCACGGACTTGAAATCCTTTTTACTAGGATTTTGGCATTCTCACTGAATTCCGGACCGTGGACCTAAAAATCTATTCACTCCAGCTTTGTGTTTTTGCTTGGCTCCGAGAGATTGACCTCATTTGATCAATGAAAAGGGTCAATCAACTAACTTGGGTCAGCTAGTGGAATGAGCCCAGTCTAGATGCTACCGATAGGAATAAAGGACTCAAGATGATGCAAGGAGGAAGATTAAAGAATATTGGTGGCTATCCCTGTTTGGGTCTTATTCGAAGTGGAGTGTCAGAGTGGACAAAAGATAGAGTACGTGCGACGACCATAGAAGATAATTTTGGGATAAAATCATTTACCCCAAAATTGGAGGGCATGTGTTGACACCAAATTTTGACCAGTATACGTGAGAACCCCGGATTTTGAAATCCATTGAAGAAAGCCGAAATATTCGTAAAATCAGCTAAGAAAGTGTTGGCAGTCCTTAGCGACAACATTTTACCGCCAACTAAGATCCAAAAGAGAGGAAACTAAGCATGACTTACACATATATGTTATCACTTTGATCCATTTCCACTTGTATTGGAAGATTATTATTCTATAGGACATATACACGAATATGGTGGAAAAGGTGACAAAAATACACTTTCCGACAAAGCGTAGAAGAGAAACAAGGAGAGATGCCCACCTACACGCCAAGATTGGGCGGGCACCACCGAGGAAACCATCTAGGCCCAGCTAGCAACTCACCAAAGCAAGGCGGTGGCGAGAGGAGAAGCCCAGGGTGCAGCTACACCCTGGGTGCGCCTGCACCGCCCCTAGCTCTGCTCGGGCCCAGCTTGCTCTGACAGTTGCATGGTGGCATGCTGAGGCGGCTCCCAGTGGTTTCCTATTTTACTAGCCTCCAAGCCGACCATCCTAGGCTATAAATAGGTGGGGAGAGCTCCATTCACAATACACACCACACTTGAGCTCTCTCTCCCTCCACTTTTATCTTTTACTATTTTTAGTTTTATTGGGAGTTAGGCAAGAAGCTTCATTGGAGAGCTTGTACTTTTGAGAATTCTTGGTATGAATAATATGAAGATTTCTCTTATGTTCTTGCTCTCATATTATCAATATAGCTATGTTCATGAATTAGAGCAAAGTTCCTATGTTATTCATTTAGCATATGAAACTTTATGCTTAATCTTTCATACAACATACATGTTTAGACCAAGACCTAAATTAAGGTAGTAGGTTCTACTTTAAGATTAGTTTTGGTCATTATATTCTTGTGGGTTCGTCGTCCGTCCCCGTGGTGGATGCTCTAGTAAGAGGACTCCTAATAAAGACGGAAGTTCCTGACCACCGCTAGAGTAGTAACCAATAGCGTAGACATGGTGTCTATGTTAGAAGTTACCTTCATTTGCCTCGTATTTCATGGTTGAGGTGTAGACGGCAGGTGGTGATAGCCCTATCCGTTCTTCGTAATCCCCCATGTTCGGATACGGCATAGAGCCGTATGCCGGTATCGCCTGACAGATCAGGTGCGCTCTAGTGCCCGAAGTAAGTTTATAGTGACCAAATCTATCTTAACTTAGGATTGCTACCCTTAGATATTCATTTATTTGTATGATCTGCCCATCTTAGCATAGCTATACAAGATAAACCTGCTCCTGTTTAGGTATATTCTTTATTCTTTATTCTTTCTTTTATCTTTATCCTTGAGATTGGCTTAAGTGTATGTGTCACACTATCCAATGTTTATCCTGGCTTACCCCTGTTATGAACTTTGGTCTATTATACAGTCATGTTATCCTAACCATGTCCCTACTAGTGACTTTTATACCATGCCTTCCTTTGGGAAAATATAAATGAACGATACCCGAATACTTCCGGGTGAAATGCTACAACAATATATCTGTGCGTTTGTGGAATATTTTTGCATGTGTTCAGAAATATCATCATGCATTTTTGGTGCCATTGCTAGGAAACACCAATCCTAGTGGTGACGCTAAGAAACGCCAACAGAAAGCTGCCATTGGGATCAGCTGGGTGGCATGACATCATCATTCCAAGAATGGGCCTTGACGATGGGGAATAGCGATGGCCTGAAGCAAGAAGATACGGTGGACTTCATAGAAAGGGAAGTTTGGAGTCCAAGTTATCTTAATTTAGGATATTTTGTTTTCTTTTCCAAGTTTTGTAACTAGTCTTGTTCAACCAAGACTCATAGTCAAGCCTCGGGTATAAATATTGAACCCGTACCTTTACTTTTCGGCTTATGCCACCCCTTTGGAGTAGGAGTACAGTAGATCTCGGTGAGTTCTTTGGGCAAGCAGGGATGCATCGGTTACGTCCGACCACCGGTTTGATTGTGAGTATCCGTCACGACTTATACTTTGTTTATAAGGTTGCATCGGTCCGGCTCGACCTCTTATAAGCTTTGTATAAGTTAGTTATCAACTTTTATCAGTAATTGTAAGGTTGCATCGGTCCGGCTCGATCTCATACAATTTTTGATACAAGTTACCCTTCGATTCTTATAAAAATTTGTAAGGTTGCATCGGTCTAGCTCGATCTCGTACAAATTTTGATACGAATTAGCAGTTATCGGTTAAATCTATTAAGATTGGTAGGATTTCCTTGCTGTTTTGAATAGATTTGCTAGTTATCGATCTTGTTATAACTAGTATTCTTACTATTTGTAACAACACCGCCCCTTAACTGATTAAGATTGAAACAGATCGGCTTCATATCTCTTTAAACTATCATCTTGTTGCTTTATCCCTTTTAGATCTCACTTTGACGATGGTTTCGGCTAGATTAGTCGTTTTGTCCCAATCTTGATCGAAGACAGCATGTGGTCAAGGCGTGTTTGACCCTAAGTAAGCTTGTTAGTTGATGAGGTCCAGTTTAGAACTACTATTATGACTGCCATCGATCCGGTCGACCCCCACTGTTAGCACTATAGATCGGAAATTATCAATTAACAAGTCTCGCTTATGGCCATACATAGCCTTTGGCTGCATGCTATGTTTGCATCAGCTATTTAGCCGATCGCCCACTCTTTCACGATCGTAACATGCTTTCACGATTTCGATTGAGTGTGAACCGACTCGTATTCTTTGAAGGTTTAATTTGTTATCTTTATTATGGCCGCCATCGATCCGGTAGAACCCCACTGTTAGAGATAATAGATTAGATTTTATAGGTTTATGGATCTATCCACGTTCAATGGTTGAGTGCATGCATGTTATGAGCTTACTTTCATTGGAATCGGCTATTTTAGCCGATAGCGTGCTTATTGAGAATACACTGGCTACTCATATGTTTGTACTTGTTCTTATCTAAGTTAAAAGCTAGTATGATTCTCAGTTAGTATATTTGCTTTCATGTTTATCCATCACACCCTTGCATGTTCTCATGATCATCGGCTGATTAAGATCCATATACTCAAATATCTGATAATTGCCGACATGCTTATTTTATTCGCTTTGCATCATGAACATGCTAGATATCGACTCTTTAGTCGATAGCCTTATATCATCGGCTACTTAGCCACACATTTGGAACTATCTGGACCAACACTAGCATGTTCCACCTTAAATTACTGATCAAACTTTCATCCTTGTCAATTATAGGGTCAAATTGACTGGCACGCCCTAGATCATGACCATCCGGTCCTTTGTTTCCTTAAGCTTGGGGAGAGCTCGGGATCTACTCCATGTGGTTTGTCCTAGCTTGCTTCACGTGTCGGCTGCGAGGATTGGCCTATCATGTTTGCCATAAGATACTTAGATCACCAGTTCACATAGAAGATGGTAGATCATAAAGGACCTCTCCAAACCTCAATTGATTTCATTATAATTACTCTTTATGAATCTCCCTCACAATAGCCAATGATCGGAGGCGGCTACAATCACCAAGAGCCCCTCAATGATCCTCCACAAGTACCAAGCCAACTCGGTGATGGCAATCACCAAGAGTAAGAAGAAATCCCAAGTCATAAACCAACTAGTGCCACCAAATACAATGTCTCAAATGCAACTAAATCACTCACAATCTCACACAAATGCGGTCATGAAGTTAGCAAGTGAGTTGGAGAGTGACGGACCAGGATCCTAAGGGTTCCCCATAGGATCGACTACTCACCATGGGTCTGGGCTGGCCCATGGTCTACGTTTAAGACATGCAACAAGGTGGCATGTATTTTAAGTTAAGAAGAACTGACCTAGTCGGACTTTAGGAAAGTTAGCTTCTGTAATAGAACTAGAACTCATTTATCGTATCCGACTAGGATTAGATCAATGTGTCTGCCCTCTGGACTATATAAAGAGAGGTAGGGGCACCCCTTGTAAACACATCATACAATACAATCCAACGCAAGGCCACACGCTGAACTTGACATAGGGTATTATGCTATTCTAGTGGCCTAAACCAGTATAAATCGCTGTCTTTGCGTTCACCATTGTTTTCTGCATACACTGAAGCCCTTCAATCATCGTCTCGGGTAGCGCCGTGATGTGTTGCCGGTCATCAAACCCCGATAGAGTGGTTGCTTGAGCTCAAAGTATGCAACAATATTAACCAAGTGTGCCAAGAGAGCCAAAATGGCTGGCCACCCATGAATTTATAGCCCCAAGGGCCACCAGCTGTTGGGCAAAAGGTGTAGATTCTGTGCGCACACCGGATGTGTCCAGTGTGCACAGAACCTCTTTACCGAACGCCCCAACGGCTACTATCCAATGATCACAAAAACTAGTCGTTAGCCACTATAGCGAGTCCAATGACCCTATTTGGTGCACACTGGACTGTTCTGGTGAGTGTACGTGCTTGTGACCTGGAAAACATGCCCACTAGAACTCTAGTCCAGTGTGGCATCAGGTACCACACCGAACATGTCTGTGAGGCACTTTGAACTTTTACATGCCCGTTTGACCTACACTATTCCTGTCCGGTGTAGTAATTGGCTGAAAACTAGATAGAGATTTGCACAGGCCGACGTGTCCGGTGCTCGAGTCCCATGCACACCGGACACATCCTGGTGAATGCTGAAACAGCACAATCAATAGCACAACTTTACCTCTTCGCAAGCATGCCAACTCTCAAATAATGTTTTGCCAGAAAACTGAGTCTTGAGTTAGCATTTTTAAAGTGTTTTACAAAACATTTTCACTTGCTACTCATCACATAATGTATATGCAAATGGAACTCTCACATAGTGGCACTAGATAACCGTTGCAACTAAATGTTTCCCCTCTTTACAATATGACTATATATCCTAAATCCAACTATGCACTCTATTGCACCTTGGTTGGCAAAAGCGAAGCCCTATCTTATGCCTTTTCCTTGTGGCTTCCTTTTGCTCCATCTTTTCTCCATTTGATGAATACTTGCATGTATGTGATCTTGGTCTCCATCTCCATCACCTCCTATGCCTTGTCCATCACCATCAAGTGGACCCTAGCTAATCATACTCAATGAAAGCATTAGCCCACATGGTTGGCACTCAATTACCAAAACCAAACTAGGGCTTTAAAACTCCCTCCTTTTGGTAATTGACGACAACCTTTCAAAGATATGAATGGAATTGAAATTCCAAGCTAGCTCTTCACACAAGAGTAAATTACTAACTTGGTTTGGACCTTGTGTTTCTTATCCAACATGAAAACCACTTGGGAAGGATTTGGATAAGTTCCAAAAGATCCAACATGGTAGTGTTAGCTTCCCTTACATATGTGCTAGTGTGTTTGGTTTAAAGCTTGCACATATGCTAGGTTTAGAAGTTACAGGAGAGTTAATACTACTAAGTGATACTAAGGTATATGAGATAGAAATAAACCTTTGTAGCATGATCACAATTTGAGAGGTCCATCCTTAGCATCTTGGTTAGCTAGACATACACAAACACTAGAAAACCCCATGAGATCAACATTATAAGCAAGAGTTTCTAGTTACCACTTGAAAAACACTAAGCACTACTGTCTAGCTACCACTTGGAACCTACACATGATAGTTTTGAATTCATCAAAGAAGTCTATGTCTAGCAATCACCACACAAGTAGGAATACTTGAAACTAAATGCATTTAGATGCAAACAATCATATGAGATGCACACATTTGAAAATGCAACAACAAAATGTTCATGCTCCCCCTACTTGTGTGCTTTTCTTGAAATTGGATACCCTTCAATTCTTCAATCTTGCTCTTCGCCTCCAATCCATTTCTTGTGCATATCTTTCATTTATATTCTCCCCTTTGGATGCAATAACAAAATGTTCATGCTCCCCCTACTTGTGAGCTTTTTTCTCATTGGCTTGAACTTGTCGATTTGCATAAGCATTTAATTCAGTTTGAACCATCTTCAAGCTTCTTCGCATGCCCTCAAGCAGTTATCTTGTCGAAGTTGAATTAAACACTTGTATAGTTCATCAGCTAGATAAAACACTTGGGTTCACATTCTCTTGAACAAGTCATATTGTACCATTTGAAACAACTAATCAGACAAACTAAAGTGGTAGAATATGAACTTAAAACCTTTGATTTTCAATGAATGTCCTTATGTTTCACATATCATGTCTATATGCACTAACAACATCTACTAAGGTACGTATGCTCAATGCAAATCAATTTTACCTTTGCGTTTGGTCAAAGGAGGGGTTAGTCATATATGGGATGCTCTCTTCACATATTGGAGAAGTCAAGAATGTTCAACTAATTTCTTAGCTTGCAAAATCTTGCTTCATCCAATGGCTTTGTGAATATATCCGCTAATTGATCATCGGTCACAGGTGATATTTCTTATGACTATTGGAGATTTCCACAAGCGCACAGAAAATATCAAAGTCATAGCACTTCGCACGGCAGTATTCCGAGGTCGTTATTTATATTTTGCCACCGAGAAAGTCTATGGCCAAGATAGTGCAAAATAGAGATTTTATGTGCTAAGTTCTCAAGCAATTACACGACCTTAGTCGGGGGTTAAAACAACTAGTGGGATAACTTGAGGCTGATAAAATAAGGAAAACTTGATCACTCAAGAAGACAAATAAATCTAGGAGCAGCGGCGCAGCTAGTGGGAAAGAGCAAGCAAAAGGATAACTATATAACTTCTTGTTGGGGTTATAACCCCGGAGTGTCTCAAATGACCCAACAAGAACCCAAATGACCGAGGCCCAGCTGATCCAAGAAAACCATGCCAAACGCTAAGGAGGGGGTCGGCCATGACCCCTTCATCAGACTTAGCCACATGACCCACAAGAGACTCACAACCTCCCCACTGCTTTGACCCCTAGGAGGAATGGGGAGGTGTTGAGCCTGACCAAGCATGCCTGCTCAAACAAGAGTAGACACGGCGCACTGACCTCGCAAGGACCAAGGGGACAATGGTCACCTTGGTCTGATCAGACGCCATCCCAGCGCCATGCAGCACATACAAGACAACACCGCATGATGATGGCTGTCAGTATGGTGACCCACCATCCAAATACGGACCAATGAGATGCATGTACGATTCCACCCACTACGAGATCTGATCCATGATGAAGGCCTTGACTTAGAGGCCATCCAGACTGGCAGAGCCATGACCCCAGCGATCAGGATTGTGGCCCTCAGCTCAACAAGCCAACCGGGTGATCAATGACCTGGGGGCGGCTACCAACTCCTGTATGATGTCCGAGGAAACTAGGAAGCGATGACAAAGACCATGACAGAGACCACATCGCACAGGACAGTTGGTGAACCACCGTTGTGCCTACAGTGCCGCCACGGCTAGCACAGTAGCACCATGCCAGACCATGCCATGATGTGGCCACAGGACCATGACGACAACCACACCTAGACGTGCACCACAAGACGGCATAGCTTGCAAGCCAAGTTAGCTAGGTCCTCCCTCAGGACTCATGACCCTTTGGTCGGGAGAACCTTCTTCTTTGTACATGCCCTGGTCCCAAACTCTATATAAAGGCAGCAAGGGCACCCATCTTGGGGATCCAAACTCATTCACTCATTCTTACACTGTAGAAGGGCTCTTGAAGCTTCCCTTTGGGCAACCCATCTTCTAGCTTTAGCTCTCCTACCTCTTCCACCATTCTTGTACCCCCATTGTAAGAACTTCAAAACATTCAAATGAGAAACATGCACTCGATCATCTCTAAGACTAGACATAGGGATCTAGCCTGAACCAGTATAAATCCTTGCGTCTTTTGGATGCTACCATTGTCTTTCTAGAGTAGCGCGGCAATCTTATAAATTTACTAGTCCAGTTTACAAAACACGGATAGTTGGCATGCTAGGTAGGGGACAGTCATGCACTCTCGATTATTGAGAAGGAAGTGATGGCACCTCACACCATCGGTGGACTCACTCATGGAATGGCCCACGACAGCCACTTCCGCCATGAAAACTATGAGTTCACTAGTGTCGGAGGGCCAGTGCCTGCATTCACCTTCAGCTGTGTTCTAGACCTCCGCTTCAAAGATCTAGACCCTACGGTCTACGTCGGATACACTCTAAGAACTACCCTTAATGGCAGCATCCTAGAGTTCACCTACATAGGGGGCCGATACCCTCCCTCATCACTAGCCATGGCCAAATCTTCCACCTAGGAAGCCAAATGCCCGTGGCTCAAGGCAAGCTCACCTAGGGAATGGCCTCGACTGGCCACATCCTTTTGGGAAACCACAAGGTCATCCACACAAATGGGTCAGCACCCATCACCACCTTCTACCCCATCCAGGGCAACCATGTGGGAAGCCTGGGTCCGGTGGTAGAACCATGCTCCGAGCAACATCTCCGCAACCAGTGGAGCGCAGCATGTCAGTGCACGCACAAACAATGAAATTACCCACCGCCATGCGGGGTTGTCGTTAGTGATCAAGTGGCTACCCGGCACCATGCCTCACAAGGCCAAGCCCGGAAACAGGACCCAGTCCTACATGGTGGTCAAACCATTCGTCATGTCATAGCAAACTGTAAGCCGACACCCAGAGGAGTGTGCATCTGAGGCAGCGGGCTCCCTAAGCGCATCGCGCGCCACGCCAAGCGAATCAAACCGTGCTGCACTTAGAACCAGCTTCTGCAGTGATAGGTCACACCAACTCTTTGTCGAGAGCAACAACCGCATTCAAAGGCGGGGACGCCATGACCACAACATCATTACGCCATGAAAGCTCAAGCATCAGAACGCGCGAGCCTCCTCAACCATAAGCTAGCGGACTTAAAGCCCATTAAGGACGTAAAGCCGGTAAAGGTTGGTCCAAGGTAGCTTGAGAGGATGATCTGCGCTAGCTACGACCGCTCCAAGTGATAAAGAAGCGCGCTTACTAGCTTGTGGCCCAGGAACCACGATGACTTCACCGCAAGCAAGCGCTCGAGGGCTCGACTCAATAGCAGGGCGAGCGTCCACCGCCTGAACGGACACTAGTGATATCAATCCTATCCCTCTCTTCATTATTCGATCGTATTCACATACATGCATAGATAGGACAACAAACCTAACTAACTAAAACGTAGCATAGAATAAGTTTAGGGACATAGAGCCCACATGTTTCATCTCGGAGGCATTTTCACCTTCCAAACATCCCTACCCGCCTCTCATGGGCTATCAATACCATAGTTTGTGGGGGGACCATATGTCAGGCCCCTCGCCAGCACATACTCTTGCCGCTTACACCATGCAACACACTACTAGAAATATCCACTTCTATGACGAAAATGCTAATGACAAATCCGAAATCGTCATAGATGATTGCTTTTTATGACGAATATTTCTGTTTCATCATAGATCAGTGGTGACAATCTTACAACCCTCCCTTTTTATGATGAAATCAGGCATCGTCACAAAAAAACATCATATAAGAGCGCATGGTTTCATCACATATCACTCATGGGACTCATCTATGATGATCTCGTTTAAACCTATAACGAACAGGGCTTCGTCATTGAACTAATTACACATCTGTGATGGACAATATTTGATATGTAATGAACGGCTTCATCATAGATCTCCACACTATACTTTCTCCATCCAACGTGTACCTGTGGGACCTGCAATTCATCATAAAAGTCTTTGCTCGATCCTTTCTCCATGCGAGTTGTACCTTTGGGACCCTTCTCCATCCAACGTGTACCTGTGGGACCTACAGTTACTCATCCGTGATGCTTGTAATTCGTAATACAAGTCTATGCTCGATCCTTTCTCCATTCGATGAGTACCTACAGGACCCTTCAGCATCCGACTTGTGGGACCCAACGGCTTACATGTCACGTGTACTTGTGGAACCATTCTCCATCTCCATTTGACCTGTGGGACCCGACGGACCTGTGGGACCTGATGGCTTGCGTGTCACGTGTACCTGTGGGACCCGACTGCTAGTGGGACCTTTCTCCATCTCCATCTAATCTATGGGACCCAATAGCTTGCGTGTCACTTGTTGTCGCCGGGG
Source organism: Miscanthus lutarioriparius (assembly GCA_904845875.1). Lineage (NCBI taxonomy): Eukaryota > Viridiplantae > Streptophyta > Magnoliopsida > Poales > Poaceae > Miscanthus > Miscanthus lutarioriparius. The sequence continues at coordinate 7,694,066 of CAJGYO010000009.1, read as the reverse complement.
TTTAATCAATTCAAACTAAAAAAACCATCAGACCTGGGAGTCAAACCCGGGACCCAGATCAAGGAATAGACTGTCTTCACCATTGTGCTAGATTCATGGTTGTGTTGACATGTCTTTGGAGTCCTAATTGTAGTATATGTTCTTTGTGTGGATAGGTTGACTTATATATTGGATGTATCCCCTACAACTAGAAACAAATCTGTGCCCGTTAGACTTGCGGTAGCGGCGGCGGCAATAGAGGATCCCTAGTGTGCTGTGGTGGCTTAGGCATCCTTTTGGAGGCTAGGCGGAGGGTCTTCCCGGTGGAGCACAGTGGCATTGGCATCCATGTCTGTCGTGTGCCGCAGCAAAGGCGGCAGATCTGATCCACAAGTCTCCTTTCTTACCTTTTCGTGCCTTCACTATTTTGGTCCTTGCTTGAACATGAGGTATGCAAGAAACAGTGTACCGTTGTAGATCTAGTTAGGCCAATGCTAATGAAAAGAACTAGGAGGTTGCACTGGTTTTCTGCTAGGTCTTGGTTTTCTGCATATGTTCAGTGTTCTTACTGTAAATGCCTGTGTGCAACTAGGCTTGTTAATTGTCAAGTGCTTGCTTGATTATACCTATATGTCTAAGCAAACATATAGGCCCTTCGCTTCTACCTTAAACTATTTTTCTATCCAGTGCTTGCTTGATTCTACATTTCTGTTTCGTATGGTCCAGTGCCACCGGTGAGTCCTTATGGTATTTTAAACTTGTAACATATCTGAGGCCAAATTTCTGTGCCAATGGTGTCTACATGGCTGTTGGATGTATTAGGATGCAGCTCATATGTTTGCTTTCTGTGTCTTCTCATTGTTGACAACCAAGTTATCCATTTGGTTTCAAACAAGAGGAAGGCATCGAAAGCAAATCAATGCTTTGTGTCCATCATTCACATCACTGAGGCCAATAATGTTTAAGCTGCACATGTTGCTACTGATGCCAATGATGATCACTTCCACTTGTTCACTGACATTCTACTTGTGAAAACTGAGGAAGCTCAATTAACTACTAAAATTGTAATGGTTACAGCTCCATTAACTGCTACTCTGGTTTGAGTTATATATATCTATGTGGTGCTACTCTAAATTTACATGGGGTTGTACCATAAAAATTGTTAATAGTTGCACTTAGGTATGAGTTGTGGACTTCACTGATGGATCTTTGTAGGATTATTTTCCTCTTCAGTGATCTCATTACTGAGGAAGCTCTCAGTGTAGTACACATTGATGAAATGGAATAGGCTCCCAACAAGAGGAACACACTGGCCAGCCTTATAGAGGATCTCATTTTTGAGATCCTCCGCTGCCTCCCCGCTCGCTCCTTGTTCTGCTGCAAATATATCTATCGCTCCTGGAAAGACCTCATCTCGGACCCCAACAACCATAAGAAGCTGCCCTAGACTATGGCTGGCTTCTTCTACGATAGTGAGAATGGCAATTAAAACTTCACCAGCGTCGTCCGTGGTGTACGCCCCCGCTCCTTGGAATTCTTGACCTTCAACATTGACAATGTAGCTCTCTCAGATTGTTGCAATGGCCTCATCCTATGCTGGTGCCTTGGGGCTAATGGATACCACTATGTTGTCTACAATCTAATGACCCAGAAGTTTAAAATTCTGCCGCCTAGCACCCATGATGTTGGCCATGTTGTTGGTGAGGCTTGCTTGATGTTCGATCTGATAGCCTCCTCGCACTTCCATGTGATTGAATATGTGGATGTCAATGCTATGTGCACAGGTGTGGAGATCTACTCATCTCAAACTGCAGCATGGATCTATAAGGAATCTAAGTGGGGTGAGCATACGAATGTGATAATTCATAGACAACCAAGTGTGTTTCTTAATGGTTGTCTGCACATTATGGGGCACTCTGGGAGGTACTCTATGATATTTGTTGTGGATATGGAGGGAAACACATGGAGGAAAATTGATAGGCCAGATGGTCTTCACCACTCCATGGATCAAGCTTAGGGTCACTTGTATTTATTTACTATTGATGGTCCCAATGATTCCAAGCTTTCAATCTGGATTATTGAAGACTATGGTACTGATAATTGGACATTGAAGCATACGGTCACCACACGGATCATGTTTGGAAGGATTAATATTAGATTTGGTTACCCAGATTTTGATGATGAGGACATAGTGATCATAGTTCACCCAGAATGGAATTTGATTTTCTTTGCTAGGGAGGATGGAACAATCATCGCATGTAACATGGACTGTAAAAAAGTTCATGTCATACCTGTCCGTGTCTTTCGGTATGGTAGATGTACCATTAAAAAAGAGTTCATCTATAGATCATACTATCTTCCTTATGTTCCCTTGTTCTTGGATTCATTAGCATAGCAGTAAATAAAGTTTACATTTGATGTATCTCTCTGTCATGCATTTTAAATGGACCAATATTGTTTGCTTGTCTTTGGACATGTTAATTTCCTCAATGATGGATGTTGTCATTATTTCAGCTAAACTAGTGTGCCATCTTTATTTTGTTTGCAAATTGAATTATTTGTTTGGTGCGCACATGTGTTATGGTGGTGTTGGCATGAAATTTTGTCCCATGCCAAGGGCACACGAGCAAGCTAGAAGGGTCCGCTCGATGGAGCTAGAGATCCGCCTAGCTTCAGCGCAGGGATGGTCGATCCTGCGCACTCCTCCCGAGATATGCCAGTCAATTTGACCCTGCAATTGACAAGAGAGAAAGCTAATTAGTAATTTAAGGCGGAACATGCCGGTGTTGCCAGACAGTCCCGAATGTGCGGCTCTGAGAGCTGATATGGAAGGAGATTGACTAAATAGTCAATTCCAGCATATTCATAAGAATAAATCAGTTAAAGCTCGTGGCATTATTGAAGGAAAATCAGTTATCATTCAGGATGATTCTCATTATTTAGACAAATATTAGTCAATGGCAATAGGATGTCAACAATGACCAGTTTATGCTAAGCCAATGACTGTAAGTAACCGAATCCCTTTTATATAAAGAAGCAGTCCATCATCATTCAACCATTTAATAAAGATAAATCTAATGAACATATTAGATCTCATCTATCGCTATGACCAGTGGGGCATGAGGCAGAATCATGCAGGCCGTAGAAACAACAATAGATTTGACAACCCTAACTTATTACTAATATCAGTGGGTCATGAGGCAGAATCATGAAGGCCATAATACAATAATAAGATCATGGGGCTAACACATCTTTCAACCTATCTTTACTTCAACGGTCTCGTGACATGAACTGCGTGTGAGAAAGCGCTCGATATCGGCTAAAACAGCCGATTCAGGCATAACGCATAGTTAAGGTCATGCCTCATCAGGAATAGATCTACCAAATAATGATCCCCACTCCACGATGTTAACAGTAGGGTGTGAGGTAGAATCACACAGGCCGTGATAATGGGCCATGGAATGGTTTTCGTTAGCCAATAGATCTATTCAAGACAAGTCATGCCTTAACCGCACGCTATGCACGATCAAGATTGACATAGAATAGCCGATAAAACATAACTCATCATTTAAGATGCAGATTAGATCAGTTTAGATTAACAAACAATGGGTTAAACAGGATATAAGACCAATCTAGATCAATCCCAATCGGGCGAAGTGATATTGCTGTAATTAAACAAATAATGGAAGCAATAAGCAATATCGGTAACTTAATGAATCTATCCAAAGGAATGCCACCCTTAGATAGAGCCGATAACTTAACCTTAATCTAGTTCAAGCAGTGGAGGTCGACCGGATTGATGCAGCCGTACTTGAACTAAATAAGAGTCGATAACTAGCTTATACCAGAGTCATAGTGGAGGTCGTCCGGATCGATGCAGCCCTACGAACAGAAGTATAAGCCATGACAGTACTTATAGACAAGCCGGAGGTCGGCCGGACCGATGCAGCCCTGCTCACTGAAGAACTCACCGAGATCTACTCTACTCCTACTCCTAAGGTGTGGCCGGAGCCAAAAAAAGTAAGGAACTTATATTTGATTGATTGTGTGTCCTTTACAATAGCCGGGGTCCAATATTTATACCCTGGAGCCCGAACATGAATCCTACTCAAGCACGACTTATTACAATCTTCGGTATAGAGGAAAACATTCCTAATTTAAGATAACTTAGACCCTAATCTTTCCCTTTTTGTAGGGTCCGATATGTAGTTTCCTGGCACCAATCGTAGCTCATCATCGCTATCTGCTGACGTCATCCATAGAGATCCGATTCCGGAGTCGTATCTGAATCAGCTAATATCTACGCGCTTCCTCTTTCTTCCCATGCATGCCTTTCTTCCTCTAATTTCACCCCAACAGCTTGGTGCCTGCGGTCCACGGTGGCGCCCCATGCTCACGCCTCTCAGTGGTCGTCTGGTCGAGCCTGCACCGCGGAGGCCCAGCCCACTCCTCGACAACCATGGTCGCCAGTGCCCTGATGGCCACACACGCACCGTTCACCTCGGCCTGGCGTGTTGAAAGTGCATCTAGCCTTTTAGCAGGTTTTGGATGTGTCGAGGACCTAATACAGGGGTACCCAAGGAGGTGGAACTAATAACCATCGAACGTTAAAAACTCCCGAACGGACAAGAACACTGCTACGCTTCTTGCCCGAACGACGGGGGTTTGGTTCCGCCTCACCAGACGCCCGTGGGCTAGCTCCGCCTCACCCGACGGCTGGAGGACGGCTCTGCCTCGCCCAAGGGATAAGGGATCAGCTCTGCCTCGCTCGAGGGCTAAGGGCTAGACTCCGCCTCGCTCGACCCCCGAGGTATAAACTCCGCCTCGCCCGACGCCCGTGGGCCGGCTCCGCCTCGACCGAGGGCTTAGGGCTAAACTCCGCCCCGCCCGACCCCCGAGGGCTTGGCTCCACCTCGCCCGACCCCCAAGGGCTGGGCTCGGCCTCGCCCAAACGGATAGAAGCTAGGCTCGCCTCGCCCAATGACCGAGGGCGGACCTCGCCTCGCCTAATGTCCAAAGGCTGGCTCCGCCTGGCCTGACAACCGCACCCCGCTCCCTCATAATGATAGGCACAGGGTAAGACAAGACGTTCAGGTCAACCGCGGCTGTAACACCCTAGGTGTTTGGCTTCCACTAATTGCATTTCATTTCATAAACATGTGCATCATCTATCTCAGCATGTCATTGTTACTGAAACATGCATATGCAACATTTTCAATTGTATGTGTTTCATGCTTGATTGCGTAGAATGGTAGTAGTGCAACATGTGAATGTAACATGAAATTCTCATACTTTGAAACATGGAAATATGGTAGTAATGTGACAATTATAAAATGACAACAAAGTCATGAAACATGTGAAACATTGCATTGCAACATTTGGGTGAATTGCTTGTTTTGTTGTTTCATCACATGTGATCATTTGACATGGGTATAGCACTTGTGTAAAGTGGTTGATTATGGTCTAATACACCTTAACTACACTTAGGGTAATTGTTTGGACACTGTTCATGTGGACCAAAATGACCAAATTGCCCTTTTGGAGAGGTTTGACTTGAATTGACCCTTAGTGTGCCACTGTTTAACTGATTCAAAAGACTACCTTAGAGACCTTGCATGGCTATGCACTCTTTACCAAAGTTGTAGCTAATTTACCAAGGAATAAAAGTTGTTTTATGACCAACTCATGAAAATGGCTAGAACATGTTCAAACAAGGCCCACAAGTCATATTTCCATGCTGAATTCACACTTAGAATTTTTCTAAATCTTTAAGGCGATTTGCAGTTTCGAGTATCACTGTTTGGAGGCTTGTATCTCCCTAACCAGGCCGAACCAACTCAAGCTCCTTTTGACAAAGTTGTTGTACTCACTTCGATCTTCAATTTTGTTAACTACACCATGAATTAGATCGCCACCGTTTGGGAGTTATAGATCGTCAAAAGTACGCTGTCACTCGGGTCATCGGGCGTTGATTCGGCCATTTCAGAAAAACATCAGGAGGACGCCGTGGCTGACTGGTTCAGGAACTGATCACCGTGTGGCATGCATGCCCAGCTAGCACCTCCACGTCACACACCCATGCTCCCTGATGAAAGCCAAGCCAGCGCCTCGCTCACTCCCTCTTCCTCTCGCCATTTCCCCCTCTGCCGTTCTCTTCCACGCGAGCGCAGTGACCGGGACGCCATGGCAGCCGCTTAGCCAAATCCACCAACACCAAGCACCATTGTCCGATTCCTCTGAGCCACAGCACCACCGGGAGCTCCTCCACGTCTGTGACTCCACCGTCATTCCATTTTCGCCCCAGGTAGAGCTCACCATGAGCACGGCTCCACCGGGTCGCCATGACCGCCGCCGGCCGAGCTTGCACATGGCTGTGCCGCTCGAGCCTCTTACTGCCCCCTAGTTCCCTTGCTTTAGGTCCAGTTAGTGATGCTGATGCTCGTAGGGTAGACCATTAGGGCCATGATGCCGTCGGCTCGTCGGAGCTGGCCATCCCGCGGCCGTGCGCCGCCGTGGCCGTCGCCATTCCCCCTAGCCACCACAATTGCTGCAATCAATGGTACCCCTAGGTGCGCATGGGTGAGGTGAACACGCTGGTACCTGTGGCCTCGCCGGAGCTACCACCGGCGGTGAGCTACCGCCGTCGCTCTTCTTCCCTCCCCTATCCTTCTCTCTTACTAGCGGGGCCCGCTTGTCAGCAGCCGCGCGCAGGCGGGAGCCGACCGTGGGCCGCGTCATGTTTCTGGGCCACGCTAGGTGTGTTGGCGCACGCGTCGCGGGCCGCAGTGGCTTTCCGGGCCGGCCCAGTAGTAGTTGGTTAGGGTTTTCAATTTGTTTTGTTTATTCTTTTTCACAGATTTGTGTACAATTTCAAAAATGTGTATCTCCTAGTTGGTAGATCCAAATGATGTGGTTCCAATTTTGTTGAGTGCATGATAATGTCTAGTTTATATTAAAAATATAATACATGTCATGTTCTGTTATGAAAATGGGAGTTTCTATTTATCTCTTTTAATCATGCAAGAAATAGGGGTAATTATATCTTTTACTAGGTAGCTCCAAATGGCATGAAATTTTTATGGTGTACTGCTCATATCATGAATAGCTTGTAGTTAAATTTTCATAAATTTTGGGCACTGTCTGCATCCATGATATTTATCTTGTGCATCGGTATGCAATAGGTGTACCAGAAGGAGTGACCCTGCTGGAATTCGAGGAACCGAGCGAGCAGCAGCAGCCGACACCGGAGGTTCAGGAGGTGCAGCTTTCAGAAGAAGTGCTAGACGAGGTCGCCGTTGAGTGCCCGGATCACCGTCCGTGAAACTTTGTGAAAGGCAAGCCCCAGAGCATATTAAGCCTCCTAATTTCTGAAATGCAGTTACAGTATTATTGTTACATATATATATTGTTGCATTAAGTTTAGGTGTTGGATGCAAACACTTGCTGTATTGGTTATCCAATCCTTGTCTAGATATTGATACCCTAAATCCTATGTAGCTCAGGCTTGTGTAGTGCTTAGCCCTGCTTAAACACGGTAGAAGTCAGGTGATTTCCTGTCACCTGCGAGATATAGGAAGATACATATGGCACGGTTGGCTATATTTGCTATCATGGAAAAGAACCAGTCTTAATTTGAAATGAAGACCAGACGGAGGCTTGCCGGTTTGCAGTGACTCCGTCTGTGTCGATTAAGGACTGAATCTTGGAGCCTTTCCTGTTCATGTTGAACGCATGCCTCTCTCTTAGTTGGCCGTGTCTGAAGACCGACCACGAAGCCGAGTAGCTCACCTCAGGCCGGGAGTCGATAAGTATAAAGTGCGCCTCAGAAGGGAGCTGTAGGCGTGAGTCCAAGGGCAGGTGATTTAAAAGTCCCGATTGTCCTGGCAGAAGGGTAATCCCTGAGAGTGCTGGCGCTGATCGAACCCGCGAATTTGGTTCCTGAGTTGTTCTAAAGGTGACCCACGGCTACCCTTGCTAAGTATGCCAGGGTGAGAGTTAGGAATACCCCCTCAGCTGAGTTGTAATTCGATTCGAGTCGCCGTCTCTCCCGGTTAGTGAGAACTTGACGGGCTTATCTCCATTGTAGACGCACTAAATAACATAATGGTTCAGAAAGGATGATAAGATGATGACAGCCTTATTATACCTGCTACGGTTAATATTGTTTGCTCCTAATAAGTGAGTGCTCTAGTACAGGTGCTTACCTAGTGGACAGGTAAATGATGATAAGCTTGATGCTAAGTTTAAATTGGTCACTATATTCATAAGCTCTTTTATGCAACTGTGTCAAGCTAGCCCACCTCATAAGCCTTGCATGATCCTTGGTGTCTTTTATTTCTGGTTTTGTCGGGTAAGTCTAGCTGAGTACCTTCTCGTACTCAGGGTTTATCTCCCACCTGTTGCAGATGACCAGTTCTACTTTGGTTGCTGCAAGTATTGCCTTCTCCCGGCTGGGGATGAAGACTAGACCATTGGGCGTGGTCTCTACTAGTTCTCATACCTAATGATGCTTTTGTGGGACATGACTAAGATCTGGCAATGTATTTGGAACTATGAAGTTATGTACTAAACTATGTTGCTTCCGCACGTTTAAACTTGGTTTGTAATATGCTATTTGAACTCTGGTGGATGTAATTCGAATGCTACTTGTGAAATGTTGTAACGAATGATGTGTTGTGTTGAATCACTATGGTCTTGGTTGTATGTCAAGAGTTGGTTGAAATCCTTCGTGATTTCTGGACTACCAGGACTATGGGAGCTTAAGTACAGGAATTTGATCGCTTCGGTGATTGTATTTGTACTTACGTTCTTATGATTTGGTCGGTTCTGTTACAGCTGGCATCAGAGCAAGATTCGACACTAAACATATCATTTATGTATTTAAAACAAAAGTATTGCGTAAATCTTAAATTAAATACTAAGTATTGCCAGTGGTCATATCCCTTATGCCCAAATAAGGACTCTTAGGTGGCTTATTAAGTACTAACTTGGGGGTTCCTGCTTGTTTCTGTTTTGTCCTCCATACGACGTGCTATTGTATGGATGCCATCCGCTTGGGTGGTAATGTTTGGATCAAATACCTCTACGCTCTGGTAAGTGGGAGTTGTGAGAGCATGACCGTCCAACCGTCGGTCTAGGGGAGAGTAGTTGTGGTTGCTCGCATACTTACATGTTCGATCATGTATCTATGAGAGTAGTTAAATGTGGGTATCTCTGACGGGTAGCTGTGATACTAGAGTATATGCATATGGGGATGTATGTATGAAAGTATTTAGTTTACATGCCTTTTTGGGAAATTATTGGGCTAAAATGAAATTTTCTGTAGGTACACTAACAATGTATCGTTGTAGATCGACTAGCTACCGTGTATGAGAGAGCGTATGTATGCCACCGTATATTTCGCTAGCCTTTAAATTTTTCTAGGTTTGTGAGGACATAAGGATCGTGCATGCATCATGTTCAAGCATACATAGCATTTTGCATTACTCCCTCCTTTAAAATTGATGGTCTCGAATAATTAAATTTCGTATCCCTTAAATGATTCTCCCCTTACGTTGCAACTTTTTGCTACAGATGGCGCACACGAAACTCACTGCTCGCAAGTCTGCAGGAGGTAGGGCGCCTCGTCACTGGTTAGCTCCTCATGAGCCCCGTCCTGAGCCTACTGAGGTGGAAAGGCTGAGGACAGAGCTGGCCCGGGTGACTACTGAGAGGAATGCGGCTCAGCAGCGTTTGGAGCAAGTAACACAGGAACGGGACCAAGAGACTCTGGAGGTTCAGAGGTTGATAGTTGCTCACCGCAACTGTGAACGTATGTTGATTCACGTGATGAACCAATGGAATGAAGCCTGGCACGAAGAGAATGTGTTGAGAGCGCGACAGGTGGAGCTAGAGCAGCAGTTGGTAGTTACCGAAGAGTACAATGACCATCTCCATGAGGAGGTTCACCTGTTACACAATCAACTTCACCCTCTCCTGCCACCGGATGATGAGGATGAGACGAGCTCTGATGTCATCATGGCTGAACTTGATGATGGCATTGAGGTCAATGGACCTGAGGACGTTCCACCTGATGAGGAGGAATATGAGGAGTTAGAGCCTGCTAGTGATGAAGATGGAGGAGAGATCTTCGACACTGACTCCGAGGATGATGCGTAGTTTACCTTACTACTTAGCTAATGCGCAAGAGCTAGTCTTTTGTTGATCCTCATGCATGAACGAGTAGCTTTGTAATAAGTTAATCGTTGGGATGTAATATCGAACCATCAGTTATCTTTGGATGTAAGTTTGGAACCACTATGGCTTGGATGTAACCTATCAAATGTGTTATGCTCCACATATGTGAGCCTTTGTTAAATTTCGTCTTTGCGGTCTATGGATCTCGTTGTTGGTTAAGTTCATCGCATTTATGTGTCAATTGATGCGCTTGATGAGTTGTGTGATTGTGATGAATGATTGTGCCTCTGTTGATTATAAATGCATTCTCTCCAATGGAATCAGTTTGGCATAATTATACAATTCATCTACAAAAGTTTCCACATCGTCAGTGCTCATTGGCTATACCTTTTGCAGATGGCTTATAACCTTCGTCGCGGTCGTAGCATGGGAGATGAGGAACAACCACCTCCTCCACCGCCCACACCAGCTGAGCTAATGCAGACAGTTGTTGAAAGTCAGCGCATGCTAGCTGAGGCTATGCGCCAAATGGCTAACCACGAGGATCGACATGTCCGCCAGGGACTCGAACCAAACCAGTACAGCAGCTTTAAGGACTTCATGGACACAAATCCTCCTATCTTTAGAGAGGCAGAAGAACCATTACAAGCTGATGAATGGTTGAGCACGATAGAGCAAAGGTTTGGATTGCTCCGTTTGACTGAAGGTATGAAGGCCACATATGCAGGACACCAGCTCCAAGGCCCTACAGGCATCTGGTGGACCCATCACAGGACCACCTTCCCTACAAACGTCGAGTTAGTTTGGGGCCAGTTTCAGGCAGCTTTTAGGGGACATTTTATCCCTCCTGGTCTCATGGCCATTAAGCATATTGAGTTTATGAAGCTAACCCAAGGCAACAAGAGTCTTAATGAATACCTCTAGGCATTCAACAATCTGGCAAGGTATGCTCCTAAGTTCATTGATACTGATGCCAAAAAGATAGCTAGTTTCAAGAGGGGACTTTCCCCTAAACTGATGAAGTCTATGGGCAACTGCAAGTGTGTCACCTTCAATGAGTTTATCAGTGACACCCTGACTCAAGAGAATAATGATAAGGTATATGCTGCTTCCAAGAACCATAAAAGAAACTTTGAGGCAGGTGCTTCTCAGCCTAAGGCACCAGTGGTATCCAAGACCCAGTACCGTCCACCCAATGCTAATGTCCGGTACCGCCCACCTTAGAAGAAGAATCAAGCTAAAACTGGTTTCCGCAAGTGTAGAACTCCTTTAAACTGGGTGGAACCCGGAGAAAGAAGATTCTATGGTATTGATTTTGTAAAAGAAGCCGAAGAGCATGTCCAAACTATACAGAAAAATATGACTGTCGCTCAGGTTAGACAAAAGAGCTATGCAGACAAGAGAAGAAAACCTATTGAGTTTGAAGTAGGTGATCATGTTTATCTGAAGGTATCCCCTATGAAAGGAGAAAATGTTTTGGAATCAAAAGGAAGCTTGAGCCTCGATATGTTGGACCTTACCGCATTATCGAGAAAAGTGGAAGAGTAGCCTATAAACTCGATCTACCACGTGAAATGGGAGCTATATTCCTGGTATTCCATGTGTCCCAGCTGAAGAAGTGTCTCCGTATTCCCGAGGAAAGAATAGCAACAAGGAAAATCAACTTGAAATCTGATCTTTCTTATGAGGAGAAGCCAGTGCAGGTTCTGGATACTCAAGAAAGAGTGACTCGTACGCGAGTAGTTAAGTTATACAAGGTAGTTTGGAGTAATCATAGTGAACGGGATGCAACCTGGGAGCGGGAAGATTATTTAAAGGAAAACTATCCGGCTTTCTATACTGATTGGTACGCTTTCCAAATCTCGGGACGAGATTTTTTCTAAGGGGGGAGGGCTGTAACACCCTAGGTGTTTGGCTTCCACTAATTGCATTTCATTTCATAAACATGTGCATCATCTATCTCAGCATGTCATTGTTACTGAAACATGCATATGCAACATTTTCAAATGTATGTGTTTCATGCTTGATTGCTTTGAATGGTAGTAGTGCAACATGTGAATGTAACATGAAATTCTCATACTTTGAAACATGGCAATATGGTAGTAATGTGACAATTATAAAATGACAACAAAGTCATGAAACATGTGAAACATTGCATTGCAACATTTGGGTGAATTGCTTGTTTTGTTGTTTCATCACATGTGATCATTTGACATGGGTATAGCACTTGTGTAAAGTGGTTGATTATGGTCTAATACACCTTAACTACACTTAGGGTAATTGTTTGGACACTGTTCATGTGGACCAAAATGACCAAATTGCCCTTTTGGAGAGGTTTGACTTGAATTGACCCTTAGTGTGCCACTGTTTCACTGATTCAAAAGACTACCTTAGAGACCTTGCATGGCTATGCACTCTTTACCAAAGTTGTAGCTAATTTACCAAGGAACAAAAGTTGTTTTATGACCAACTCATGAAAATGGCTAGAACATGTTCAAACAAGGCCCACAAGTCATATTTCCATACTGAATTCACACTTAGAATTTTTCTAAGTCTTTAAGGCGATTTGCAGTTTCGAGTATCACTGTTTGGAGGCTTGTATCTCCCTAACCAGGCCGAACCAACTCGAGCTCCTTTTGACAAAGTTGTTGTACTCACTTCGATCTTCAATTTTGTTAACTACACCATGAATCAGATCGCCACCGTTTGGGAGTTATAGATCGTCAAAAGTACGCTGTCAGTCGGGTCATCGGGCGTCGATTCGGCCGTTTCAGAAAAACGTCAAGAGGACGCCATGGCCGACCAGCTCAGGAACTGATCACCGCGTGGCGTGCATGCCCAGCTAGCACCTCCACATCGCGCGCCCATGCTCCCTGATGAAAGCCAAGCCAGCGCCTCGCTCACTCCCTCTTCCTCTCACCATTTCCCCCTCTGTCGTTCTCTTCCACGCGAGCGCGGTGACCGGGATGCTGTGGCAGCCGCCGAGCCAAATCCACCAACACCGAGCGCCATTGTCCGATTCCTCTGAGCCACAGCACCACCGGGAGCTCCTCCACGTCTGTGACCCCACCGTCATTCCATTTTCGCCCCAGGTAGAGCTCACCGTGAGCGCGGCTCCACCGGGTCGCCATGACCGCCGCCGGCCGAGCTCACACGTGGATGTGCCGCTCGAGCCTCTTACTGCCCCCTAGTTCCCTTGCTTTAGGTCTAGATAGTGATGCTGATGCTCATAGGGTAGACCATTAGGGCCGTGATGCCGTCGGCTCGCCGGAGCTGGCCAACCCAGCCTGCTTGCGCCGCCATGGCCGTCGCCATTCCCCCCTAGCCACCATAATTCTCGCAATCAATGGTACCCCCTAGTGCGCATGGGTGAGGTGAACACGCTGGTAGTGGTACCGTGGCCTCGCCGGAGCCGCCACCGTGATGAGCTACCGCCGTCGTCGTTGTTCTTCCCTCCCCGTCCTTCTTCTCTCGACGACTAGCGGGGCCCGTTTGTCGCCAGCGTCTTGCAAAGCGGGAGCCGACCGTGGGCAGCGTCGTGTTTACGGGGCATGTTGGGTGTGTTGGCACACGTCATGGGCTGCAAAGTGGCTTTCCGGGCCGCCCAAAGAAGAGTTGGTTAGGGTTTTCAATTTGTTTTGTTTATTCTTTTCTGATTTGTGTACAATTTTCAAAATGTGTATCTCCTAGTTGGTAGATCCAAATGATGTGGTTCCAATTTTGTTGAGTGCATGATAATATCTAGTTTACATTAAAAATATAATACATGTCATGTTCTGTTCTGAAAATGGGAGTTTCTATTTATCTCTTTTAATCATGGAAGAAATAGGGGTAATTATATCTTTTACTAGGTAGCTCCAAATGGCATGAAATTTTTATGGTGTACTGCTCATATCATGAGTAGCTTGTAGTTAAATTTTCATAAATTTTGAGCACTGTTTGTAGGAGATAGAAAATTATCTTGTTTGCGTGGATGGATCTTGTGTGAATTTTCATAATTTTTCTATAGATCCAGTTAGGGTAAAAATTGGTGAGTACTGTTCTTATGCTAGAATGATGCTAGGAAAAATTAGAAATCTGTTGTTTGACACTTTTCAATAGGGTTTCCTAATTATGCTAAAAATAGACATGCTACCTGTTATTTTGGATACAGCAAGTTCTGCTTACCTAATGTCTTTGAAATTTTTATGGTAGTCTATGTGAAGCCTAAGATAGCAACTGTAATTTTTGTAGATTTTTCTGAACAGTTTTACTATATATTGCTTTAATCACCTAATTAACTAAAGAAATTAGAAAAGGACATTAAATAAATTGTTTAGACGTTGGCACTAGACTTTCTGATGTTTCTTTGGTATGAAAAACATGTTGGTAAACTTGGTTTGGTCCAATTATGCTTCTGCATCATCATTAAATAATTAATTTAGTAACCCTGTCATTTCTGAACAGATTCTATGTTTACTAGAATTCGATTTGGTTAACGTAAGAATCATGCTTTGATGTTTACAAATGATTTGTAGATAATTTCATAAGCTTTCCAGAATGTCCTCATGCAAGTCATTTGGATTTGTAGAACTCTTGTTGTGGTTGAATTAAGGAACTACCCGTGTGCATATGAAACTTTAACTGTTGTTTAAAGTATGCCATTACTATTTCTAAGTTGGGGTAATGTTCCTAGGTGTTAGGCCTTTAATTGAGGATGAGCATCTTTATATTAGGCTATGCGAGTTAGGTAAGTTGATCTTGTTCTTCAAGTTAAGTTAGATACCTGTTTTAAAATGATTTGAATAGAGCTATTCTTAATCGGTAAACGAGTGTCCAGTAATGTTTTCGTTAAACACTTACTGTGATTCATTCATCATGAGCATCATGTCATTCCTTATGCATCCATGATATTTATCTTGTGCATCGGCATGCAATAGGTGTACCGGAAGGAGTGACCCTGCTGGAATTCGAGGAACCGAGCGAGCAGCAGCAGCCGACACCGGAGGTTCAGGAGGTGCAGCCTTCAGAAGAAGTGCCAGACGAGGTCGCCGTTGAGTGCCCGGATCACCGTCCGTGCAACTTTGTGAAAGGCAAGCCCCGGAGCATATTAAGCCTCCTAATTTCTGAAATGCAGTTACAGTATTATTATTACATATATATATTGTTGCATTAAGTTTAGCTGTTGGATGCAAACACTTGCTGCATTGGTTATCCAATCCTTGTCCAGATATTGATACCCTGAATCCTATGTAGCTCAGGCTCGTGTAGTGCTTAGCCCTGCTTAAACATGGTAGAAGTCAGGTGATTTCCTGTCACCTGCGAGATATAGGAAGATACATATGGCACGGTTGGCTATATTTGCTATCATGGAAAAGAACCAATCTTAATTTGAAATGAAGATCAGACGGAGGCTTGCCGGTTTGCAGTGACTCCGTCTGTGTCGATTAAGGACTGAATCTTGGAGCCTTTCCTGTTCATGTTGAACGCATGCCTCTCTCTTAGTTGGCTATGTCCGAAGACCGACCACGAAGCCGAGTAGCTCACCTCAGGCCGGGAGTCGATAAGTACAAAGTGCGCCTCGGAAGGGAGCCGTAGGTGTGAGTCCAAGGGCAGGTGATTTAAAAGTCCTGATCGTCCTGGCAGAAGGGTAATCCCTGAGAGTGCTGGCACTGATTGAACCCGCGAATTTGGTTCCTGAGTTGTTCCAAAGGTGACCCACGGCTACCCTTGCTAAGTATGCCAGGGTGAGAGTTAGGAATACCCCCTCAGCTAAGTTGTAATTTGATTCGAGTCGCCGTCTCTCCCGGTTAGTGAGAACTTGACGGGCTTATCTCCAATGTAGACGCACTAAATAACATAATGGTTCAGAAAGAATGATAAGATGATGACAGCCTTATTATACCTGCTATGGTTAATATTGTTTGCTCCTAATAAGTGAGTGCTCTAGTACAGGTGCTAACCAAGTGGACAGGTAAATGATGATAAGCTTGATGCTAAGTTTAAATTGGTCACTATATTCATAAGCTCTTTTATGCAACTGTGTCAAGCTAGCCCACCTCATAAGCCTTGCATGATCCTTGGTGTCTTTTATTTCTGGTTTTGTCGGGTAAGTCTAGCTGAGTACCTTCTCGTACTTAGGGTTTATCTCCCACCTGTTGTAGATGACCAGTTCTACTTTGGTTGCTGCAAGTATTGCCTTCTCCTGGCTGGGGATGAAGACTAGACCGTTGGGCGCAGTCTCTACTAGTTCTCGTACCTAATGATGTTTTTGTGGGACATGACTAAGATCTGGCAATGTATTTGGAACTATGAAGTTATGTACTAAACTATGTTGCTTCCTCACGTTTAAACTTGGTTTGTAATATGCTATTTGAACTCTGGTGGATGTAATTCGAATGCTACTTGTGAAATGTTGTAACGAATGATGTGTTGTGTTGAATCACTACGGTCTTGGTTGTATGTCGAGAGTTGGTTGAAATCCTTCGTGATTTCCGGACTACCGGGATTATGGGAGCTTAAGTACAGGAATTTGATCGCTTCGGTGATTGTTTTTGTACTTACGTTCTTATGATTTGGTCGGTTCTATTACAGCTAGCATCAGAGCAAGATTCGACACTAAACATGTCATTTGTGTATTTAAAACAAAAGTATTGCGAAAATCTTAAATTAAATACTAAGTATTGCCAGTGGTCATATCCCTTATGCCCAAATAAGGACTCTTAGGTGGCTTATTAAGTACTAACTTGGGGGTTCCTGCTTGTTTCTGTTTTGTCGTCCATACGGCGTGCTATTGTATGGATGCCATCCGCTTGGGTGGTAATGTTTGGATCAAATACCTCTATGCTCTGGTAAGTGGGAGTTGTGAGAGCATGACCGTCCAACCGTCGGTCTAGGGAAGAGTAGTTGTGGTTGCTCGCATACTTACATGTTCGATCATGTATCTATGAGAGTACTTAAATGTGGGTATCTCTGACGGGTAGCTGTGATACTAGAGTATATGCATCTAGGGATGTATGTATGAAAGTATTTAGTTTACATGCCTTTTTGGGAAATTATTGGGCTGAAATGAAATTTTCTGCAGGTACACTAACAACGTATTGTTGTAGATCGACTAGCTACCATGTATGAGAGAGCGTATGTATGCCACCGTATATTTCGCTAGCCTTTAAATTTTTCTAGGTTTGTGAGGACGTACGGATCGTGCATGCATCATGTTCAAGCATACATAGCATTTTTCATTACTCCCTCCTTTAAAATTGATGGTCTCGAATAATTAAATTTCGTATTCCTTAAATGCTTCTCCCCTTACGTTGCAACTTTTTGCTACAGATGGCGCGCACGAAACTCACTGCTCGCAAGTCCGTAGGAGGTAGGGCGCCTCGTCACCGGTTAGCTGCTCGTGAGCCCCGTCCTGAGCCTACTGAGGCGGAAAGGCTGAGGACAGAGCTGGCCCGGGTGACTACTGAGAGGAATGTGGCTCAGCAGCATTTGGAGCAAGTAACACAGGAACGAGACCAAGAGACTCTGGAGGTTCAGAGGTTGAGAGTTGCTCACCGCAACTGTGAACGTATGTTGATTCACGTGATGAACCAACGGAATGAAGCCTGACACGAAGAGAATGTGTTGAGAGCGCGACAGGTGGAGCTAGAGCAGCAGTTGGCAGTTGCCGAAGAGTACAATGACCATCTCCATGAGGAGGTTCACCTGTTACACAATCAACTTCACCCTCTCCTGCCACCGGATGATGAGGATGAGATGGGCTCTGATGTCATCATGGCTGAAGGTGATGATGGCATTGAGGTCAATGGACCTGAGGACGTTCCACCTGATGAGGAGGAAGATGAGGAGTTAGAGCCTGCTAGTGATGAAGATGGAGGAGAGATCTTCGACACTGACTCCGAGGATGATGCGTAGTTTAGCTTACTACTTAGCTAATGCGAAGAGCTAGTCTTTTGTTGATCCTCATGCATGAACGAGTAGCTTTGTAATAAGTTAATCGTTGGGATGTAATATCGAACCATAAGTTATCTTTGGATGTAAGTTTGGAACCACTATGGCTTGGATGTAACCTATCAAACGTGTTATGCTCCACGTATGTGAGCCTTTGTTAAATTTCGTCTTTGTGGTCTATGGATCTCGTTGTTGGTTAGGTTCATCGCATTTATGTGTCAATTGATGCGCTTGATGAGTTGTGTGATTGTGATGAATGATTGTGCCTCTGTTGATTATAAATGCATTCTCTCTAATGGAATCAGTTTGGCATAATTATACAATTCATCTACAAAAGTTTCCACATCGTCAGTGCTCATTGACTATACCTTTTGCAGATGGCTTATAACCTTCGTCGCGGTCGTAGCATTGGAGATGAGGAACAACCACCTTCCGCACCGCCCACACCAGCTGAGCTAATGCAGATAGTTGTCGAAAGTCAGCGCATGCTAGCTGAGGCTATGCGCCAAATGGCTAACCGCGAGGATCGACATGTCCGCCAGGGACTCGAACCAAACCAGTACAGCAGCTTTAAGGACTTCATGGACACAAAGCCTCCTATCTTTCGTGAGGCAAAAGAACCATTACAAGCTGATGAATGGTTGAGCACGATAGAGCAAAGGTTTGGATTGCTCCGTTTGACTGAAGGTATGAAGGCCACATATGCAGGACACCAGCTCCAAGGCCCTACAGGCATCTGGTGGACCCATCACAGGACCACCTTCCCTGCAAACGTCGAGATAGTTTGGGGCCAGTTTCAGGTAGCTTTTAGGGGACATTTTATCCCTCCTAGTCTCATGGCCATTAAGCATATCGAGTTTATGAAGCTAACCCAAGGCAACAAGAGTCTTAATGAATACCTCCAGGCATTCAACAACCTGGTGAGGTATGCTCCTGAGTTCATTGATACTGATGCCAAAAAGATAGCTAGTTTCAAGAGGGGACTTTCCCCTAAACTGATGAAGTCTATGGGCAACTGCAAGTGTGTCACCTTCAATGAGTCTATCAGTGACACCCTGACTCAAGAGAATAATGATAAGGTATATGCTGCTTCCAAGAACCGTAAAAGAAACTTTGAGGCAGGTGCTTCTCAGCCTAAGGCACCAGTGGTATCCAAGACCCAGTACCGTCCACCCAATGCTAATGTCCGGTACCGCCCACCTCAGAAGAAGAATCAAGCTAAAACTAGTTTCCGCAAAGGGTACACAATTTCTTTGCCAAAGAATACCTCTAGGCAGGGCAGCTCCAATGTCCCACCAGCTAACAGGCCATGTTGGAACTGTAACCAGCCTAGTCACTGGGCAAATAAGTGCCCCTATCCTTCTAAGCAGAATGCTCAGGGATACGTCCATCAGGGGCGTGTTCACTACACTACTATGGAGGAAATTCCTGCTGGTGAAGTGGTCACTGCTAGTAAGTTTCTTATTAATGATCACCCTGCAGTTGTGCTCTTTGATTCGGGTGCTTCACATTCCTTTGTGAGTTCTACTTTTGCATCTAAGCATATGATGAATGTGATTACAATTATCAAGGGTGGTTATTGTATTAGTGCTACTGGGAATAATATCATGACTAACCAAGTAGTTAAAGAGGTAAAGATTGAGATTGGGGATCGAGAGTTCCTTGCAGATCTTGTAGTTCTGCCGGGGGTAGGAATTGATGTAATCTTAGGGATGAAGTGGATGAGTGGGAATGGAGTGTTGATCGATACGTCAACCCGTGTGGTAATGTTGAGGGATCCTTTGGATAAGAAGGGTTTTCTAGTGCAGTTACCTCGTGATATCGCTATTCACAATACAGCCAATGCTACCCTAGCCAAAGCCATTGAGGAGATACTGGTTGTCTATGAGTTTCCAGATGTCTTCCCTGATGACTTGCCTAGATTACCTCCGGACCGTGATGTAGAATTCAAGATAGAACTCATTCCGGGTACAGCTCCTATTTCTCGAAGGCCCTATAGAATGTCGCCCAATGAGTTGGCTGAGCTGAAGAGTCAGTTGAATGAGCTTTTAAAGAAGGGTTTGATTTGGACTAGTTCTTCTCCTTGGGGTTGTCCGGCTATATTTGTGAAGAAGAAGGACGAGTCTCTACGCATGTGCGTGGATTATTGCCCCCTTAATGCTGTTACCATCAAGAACAAATACCCTCTTCCTCGCATCGATATTCTGTTTGATCAGCTCTCCAAAGCTAAGGTATTCTCCAAGATCGATTTGAGGTCTGGTTACCATCAGATCAAAATTCGTCCTGAAGATATACCTAAGACAACTTTCTCTACTCGTTATGGCTTGTTCGAGTACCTTGTCATGTCCTTTGGGTTGACAAATGCTCCAACATACTTTATGTACCTGATGAATTCAGTATTCATGCCGGAATTGGACAAGTTCGTTGTCGTGTTCATTGATGATATCCTTGTATACTCTCAGAATGAAGAAGAGCATGCTGAACATCTGAGAATTGTTTTAACTCGGTTGCGTGACAACCAGCTTTATGCTAAGTTCAGCAAGTGCGAATTCTGGTTGAACAAGATATCTTTTCTAGGTCATGTGTTATCTGGAGATGGAATTTCGGTT
Source organism: Miscanthus lutarioriparius (assembly GCA_904845875.1). Classification (NCBI taxonomy): domain Eukaryota; kingdom Viridiplantae; phylum Streptophyta; class Magnoliopsida; order Poales; family Poaceae; genus Miscanthus; species Miscanthus lutarioriparius. Next base: position 7,673,370 of record CAJGYO010000009.1, on the reverse strand, counting down.
GACCCTACTAAGGTGCAAGAAGTTCTAGAGTGGAAGGCACCTACTACGGTCACAGAAGTCCAAAGTTTCCTAGGTTTGGCTGGCTATTATCGTCGCTTTATCTCGGATTTCTCAAAAATCACCAAGCCCATGACTCGACTACTTCAAAAAGATGAGAAGTTTGTGTGGACTCCGAAGTGTGAAGAGGCTTTACACACTTTGCGAACCTTACTAACCTCTGCTCCTGTATTGGCACAACCTGACATCGAAAAGCCTTTTGATGTCTACTGTGATGCATGTGGCACCGGTTTGGGGTGTGTTCTTATGCAGGAAGGCCGAGTCATTGCTTATGCTTCGCGCCAGCTTCAAAAACATGAAGTCAATTATCCTACCCATGACTTAGAGCTAGCCGCAGTTGTTCATGCCCTTAAGATTTGGAGACATTACTTGCTGGGTAATGTGTGCAACATCTATACTGACCATAAAAGTCTCAAGTACATCTTTACTCAACCCGAGTTGAACATGCGTCAACGACGATGGTTAGAATTGATCAAAGACTACAACCTTTAAGTGCACTACCATCCTGGTAAGGCCAATGTGGTTGCTGATGCCTTAAGCAGAAAGGCCCATTGCAATTCCTTAGTTAGTGAAGACTTTCATCTGGCACACCTCCTTCATCCTGTAGTACTCCACAATATCACTGTGGATTGCTCTCTTAGGAGTCGAATTATCGAACTCCAGAAGACTGATGTGGGTGTGTTTCACATCAAGCGGAAGATGAAAGAGCATGAGACCAAACACTTTAAGGTCGATGACAAAGGAATTCTCTGGTTTAATGATAGGCTTGTAGTACCCAAAGACAAAGTACTTAGAAATCAAATTATGGCTGAAGCACATTCTTCTAAGTTGTCCATCCATCCTGGCAGCAGTAAAATGTATCAAGATTTCAAGCTGTATTATTGGTGGACCAAGATGAAGAAAGAAATCGCAGCTTACGTGGCAAGGTGTGATAACTGTTGCAGAGTTAAGGCTATTCACATGAGGCCTGGATTATTGTAGCCACTCTCTATTCCTGGCTGGAAGTGGGAAGAAATTAGTATGGATTTTATTGTTGGATTACCCACTACCAAAAAGGGTTGTGATTCCATCTGGGTTATCGTAGATCGTCTAACTAAATCCGCTCACTTTATTCCGGTCAAGTCTACCTATCACCTGCACAATTATGCTGAGATTTATTTTCAACAAGTGGTACGTCTCCATGGTGTACCCAAATCCATTGTTTCAGATAGAGGACCGCAATTCCCGGCTCGCTTTTGGGAGTGCTTACATCAGAATCTTGGTACTCATCTAATCCGTAGTTCTGCCTATCATCCACAAACATCGGGACAGACTGAGCGTGTTAATCAAATTCTTGAAGACATGCTTAGAGCTTGTCTTATCTCTTGCAAAGGCTCTTGGGAGGACTGGTTGCCTCTCGCTGAATTCTCTTATAACAACAGCTATCAAGAGAGTATCAAAATGGCTCCTTTTGAAGCTCTTTATGGCCGCAAGTGTAGAACTCCTTTGAACTGGGTGGAACCTGGAGAAAGAAGATTCTATGGTATTGATTTTGTAAAAGAAGCCGAAGAGCAAGTCCGAACTATACAGAAAAATATGACTGCCGCTCAGGTTAGACAAAAGAGCTATGCTGACAAGAGAAGAAAACCTATTGAGTTTGAAGTAGGTGATCATGTTTATCTGAAGGTATCCCCTATGAAAGGAGTAAAACGTTTTGGAATCAAAAGGAAGCTTGAGCCTCGATATGTTGGACCTTACCGCATTATCGAGAAAAGTGGAAGAGTAGCCTATAAACTCGATCTACCATGTGAAATGGGAGCTATATTCCCGGTATTCCATGTGTCCCAGCTGAAGAAGTGTCTCCGTATTCCCGAGGAAAGAATAGCAACAAGGAAAATCAACTTGAAATCCGATCTTTCTTATGAGGAGAAGCCAGTGCAGGTTCTGGATACTCAAGAAAGAGTGACTCGTACGTGAGTAGTTAAGTTATACAAGGTAGTTTGGAGTAATCATAGTGAACGGGATGCAACCTGGGAGCGGGAAGATTATTTAAAGGAAAACTATCCGGCTTTCTATACTGATTGGTACGCTTTCCAAATCTCGGGACAAGATCTTTCTAAGGGGGAGGGCTATAACACCCTAGGTGTTTGGCTTCCACTAATTGCATTTCATTTCATAAACATGTGCATCATCTATCTCAGCATGTCATTGTTACTGAAACATGCATATGCAACATTTTCAATTGTATGTGTTTCATGCTTGATTGCTTAGAATGGTAGTAGTGCAACATGTGAATGTATCATGAAATTCTCATACTTTGAAACATGGCAATATGGTAGTAATGTGACAATTATAAAATGATAACAAAGTCATGAAACATGTGAAACATTGCATTGCAACATTTGGGTGAATTGCTTGTTTTGTTGTTTCATCACATGTGATCATTTGACATGGGTATAGCACTTGTGTAAAGTGGTTGATTATGGTCTAATACACCTTAACTACACTTAGGGTAATTGTTTGGACACTGTTCATGTGGACCAAAATGACCAAATTGCCCTTTTGGAGAGGTTTGACTTGAATTGACCCTCAGTGTGCCATAGTTTGACTGATTCAAAAGACTACCTTAGATACCTTGCATGGCTGTGCACTATTTACCTAAGTTGTAGCTAATTTACCAAGGAACAAAAGTTATTTGATGACCAACTCATGAAAATGGCTAGAACATGTTCAAACAAGGCCCACAAGTCATATTTCCATGCTGAATTCACACTTAGAATTTTTCTAAGTCTTTAAGGCGATTTGCAGTTTCGAGTATCACTGTTTGAAGGCTTGTATCTCCCTAACCAGGCCGAACCAACTTGAGCTCCTTTTGACAAAGTTGTTGTACTCACTTCGATCTTCAATTTTGTTAACTACACCATGAATCAGATCGCCACCGTTTGGGAGTTATAGATCGTCAAAAGTACGCTATCAGTCGGGTCATCGGGCGTCGATTCGGTCATTTCAGAAAAACGTCAGGAGGACGCCGTGGCCGACCGGCTCAGGAACTAATCACCATGTGGCGTGCATGCCTAGCTAACACCTCCATGTTGCGCGCCCATGCTCCCAGATGAAAGCCAAGCCAGCGCCTCACTCACTCCCTCTTCCTCTCGCCATTTCCCCCTCTGCCATTCTCTTCCACGCGAGCGTGGTGACCGGGACGCCGTGGCAGCCGCCGAGCCAAATCCACCACCACCGAGCGCCATTGTCCGATTCCTCTGAGCCACAGCACCACTGGGACCTCCACGTCTGTGACCCCACCATCATTCCATTTTCGCCCCAGGTAGAGCTCATTGTGAGCGTGGCTCCACCGGGTCGCCATGACCGCCGCCATTCCCCCTAGCCACCGCAATTGCTGCAATCAATGGTACCCCTAGGTGCGCATGGGTGAGGTGAACACGCTGGTACCCGTGGCCTCGTCGGAGCTGCCACCGGCAGCGAGCTACCGCCGTCGCTCTTCTTCCCTCCCCTGTCCTTCTCTCTAACTAGCGGGGCCCGCTTGTCAGCAGTCGCGCGCAGGCGGGAGCCGACCATGGGCCGCGTCGTGTTTCTGGGCCACGCTGGGTGTGTTGGCGCACGCGTCGCGGGCCGCAGTGGCTTTCCGGGCCGGCCCAACAGTAGTTGGTTAGGGTTTTCAATTTGTTTTGTTTATTCTTTTTCACAGATTTGTGTACAATTTCAAAAATGTGTATCTCCTAGTTGGTAGATCCAAATGATGTGGTTCCAATTTTGTTGAGTGCATGATAATGTCTAGTTTATACTAAAAATATAATACATGTCATGTTCTGTTATGAAAATGGGAGTTTCTATTTATCTCTTTTAATCATGCAAGAAATAGGGCTAATTATATCTTTTACTAGGTAGCTCCAAATGGCATGAAATTTTTATGGTGTACTGCTCATATCATGAATAGCTTGTAGTTAAATTTTCATAAATTTTGGGCACTGTTTGTAGGAGATAGAAAATTATCTTGTTTGCATGGATGGATCTTGTGTGAATTTTCATAATTTTTCTATAGATCCAGTTAGGGTAAAAATTGGTGAGTACTATTCTTATGCTAGAATGATGCTAGAAAAAATTAGAAATCTATTGTTTGACATTTTTCAATAGGGTTTCCTAATTATGCTAAAAATAGACATGCTACCTGTTATTTTGGATACGGCAAGTTCTGCTTACCCAATGGCTTTGAAATTTTTATGGTAGTCTACGCGAAACTTGAGATAGCTACTGTAATTTTTGTAGATTTTTCTGAATAGTTTTACTATATATTGCTTTAATCACCTAATTAACTAAAGAAATTAGAAAAGGGCATTAAATAAATTATTTAGAAGTTGGCACTAGACTTTCTGATGTGTCTTTGGTATGAAAAACATGTTGGTAAACTTGGTTTGGTCCAATTATGCTTTTGCATCATCATTAAATAATTAATTTAGTAACCCTGTTATTTCTGGATAGATTCTATGCTTACTAGAATTCGATTTGGTTAACGTAAGAATCATGCTTTGATGTTTACAAATGATTTGTAGAGAATTTCATAAGCTTTCCAGAATGTCCTCATGCAAGTCATTTGGATTTGTAGAACTCTTGTTGTGGTTGAATTAAGGAACTACCCGTGTGCATATGAAACTTTAACTGTTGTTTAAAGTATGCCTTTACTATTTCTAAGTTGGGGTAATGTTCCTAGGTGTTAGGCCTTTAACTGAGGATGAGCATCTTTATCTTAGGCTATGCAAGTTAGGTAAGTTGATCTTGTTCTTCAAGTTAAGTTAGATACCTATTTTAAAATGATTTGAATAGAGCTATTCTTAATCGGTAAACGAGTGTCCAGTAATGTTTTCGTTAAACACTTACTGTGATTCATTCATCATGAGCATCATGTCATTCCTTATGCATCCATGATATTTATCTTGTGCATCGGCATGCAATAGGTGTACCGGAAGGAGTGACCCTGCTGGAATTCGAGGAATCGAGCGAGCAGCAGCAGCCGACACCGGAGGTTCAGGAGGTGCAGCCTTCAGAAGAAGTGCCAGACGAGGTCGCCGTTGAGTGCCTGGATCACCATCCATACAACTTTGTGAAAGGCAAGCCCCGGAGCATATTAAGCCTCCTAATTTTTGAAATGCAGTTACAGTATTATTGTTACATATATATTGTAACACCTCTGGTGTTTTGACCTAATACTAAAATTTGACATGTCATCATGTGCATTGCAAAGCATTCATTTAGTATAAAGTTTTGAATGCATTTACTAAATAAGGTTTATTTCATAATGTTGTTATTTCATGTGATGTGTTTCAAAAACCCTAAATACAGATCATGACCACAGGGGTTAAATTTCATGTGATCATGTGAGGTCATATGTCCTTTGACTCAAATAACCCTAATGGGCCATGTTACTGGTCAAAAATCAAAATCTAAGTAAAAGGAAGACAAATCAAATTTGAATTCACATTCAAATTATAAAAGTCCTTTTTGCCCCTTTTAACTAATTCAAAATCCATGAGGAATTTGGGGTTGAGGCAAAAAGCAAAGTTGGAGATTATTTTATGTAGATCAACTTTGGTATTCAAAGTTTTTCAAGTTTACATATAAAATTTGGAGTAATTTTGAAATGATTCAAATCTTTAAATGTACCCCAAATTTGAATTTCAAAATGGAGGCAGAATTTGAAAATGTTTCTTAAACCAAAGTTGTAGTACTTGAAAAGTTGAGCAACTTTTATTTTTGGAGATTTTCAACTTCTTTAGAAAATTTCTGAGTAATTTGTGAAATAAATGCAGTGGCAGTTCTGTAATTATTTCAAAAATTCAACTCCACCTCACTGCTTGCCGCCGGCGCCACGCGGAGTTCACCGCCGATCGGTTTTCACCGCTTTCACGCGCTGTGACACGCCCAAACCTCCGTGGCGAGTTCGCCCGTGTGCTGTCATCACCGTACGCCCTCAAGCTGGCTATAAATAGGAGTACGTCGTCGTCAATCGGAGTTTTCCCGTCGACTGTTCGCCGCCGGTGACATTGCCGCGATCGCCCAATTCATCCTCGTCGGACCACCTCAAGCCAATTGCGTTGGCCAGCAGCTCCGCCTTACCCTGCCACTCATTCCTGACCTGCTCGCCTCGCTTCTAGCCGATCAGCACCACCACACACGCGTCATCTTCTTGAGTCGGCCGAAGTTCGCCGCAACCCACCTCACCTCCGTGGCGGGGCGATTAAGACGTCTCCGTCGCACCAAGCACATCATCGCGATCACGGTGAGCTATCGAGCGTGTTGCTCACTCTTCCTTTGACTTTACTGCGCCGTAGCCCTAGTTACATCGACCGCCGTCGGGTCCGAGCCGCCATGGCCGGCGTTGAGTGCCGTCCGGTGTGCCCTTTTCTGTTCTAGGGCTTGGGATAGATGCGCGACCTGATGTAGATCATGTAGGAGCAGTTCGTCTCACCGGAGATTCACCACCGGCGCATTTTCTTTGGCCGGAGCTGGCAGGCATTGCAGCGTCTTGCCCACTATCGCTGGCGACGTGTGGGGTCATTTGTCGGTGATCTTGAGGAAGAAGAATAGTGAGCTTTGATTATTTTCTGATTTTGAATAGTGCAGCAATTTTGCAATTTTGTAGGAATTTATTTACACATCCAAAAATTCTGAAAATTTTTGTGTAGCTTCTGTACATGTTCTAGTATGATTTAAAAATTTGAAATTTGAAACTTGGATAAATTTTGAATGTTCAAATATTCAGTCAATTAATTAATAAATGCAATTTCCATGATTTTTGTAGGCCACTGTATAACTCCAAAAATTATGAAACTTATTTTGGTACACTAATTTATCATGAGGATGCTTGTGTAAATTTTTGAGATCATTTGGAACAAGTTTATTTTTGGGCTTAATTCCAAATTAATTCAAAAATAGGTAAAAGCAAACCCTAAGTGTTTGATTAGTGTTGGATCTTGTTTTGGTCATGTTTTGTGACTAGTAGGGTTCCAAGATCCATTAGGTCAAGTCACATGTGTAGTTCTTAATGATAGGGTTACAGGTTGGTTTTGTTGGCTTACAACCTGCATCATGAAATCAAATCGCTTATGGGTGTTTTTACATTTCATGTGCCGTGAAAGCATCATGTTTACCTTATCATCATGTTAAAGCATATGTTATCATTTCGTGTAGAACCCGAGAGCTAAACGATTCTAGTTGAGCAAGTTCGGAAGAATCCCGGTTGTCACGGGATTTGATAATTGTGGTACTAATCCGTAACCAGGAGATCGTCAACGAAGGCAAGCCCCGGTTTATGCATTAAGCCATCACCTTGTTATTTTGAAAAGTTTATCACCTATGTTACTTCTCGCATTAAGTTGATTACTTGCAAATTTTACCTACTTGATGCATTACCTACCTTGATAATTGTTTACCATCCTTGAAGATGTTTTCGTTTATAAAGGCGTAGTGTGCTTAGTATGCTTTATGGTAGGCTTTCAAAGTAAAAGTTTCGATAAATCAAAGATGGCATACTGGCCAAAGAAAGAAAGAATGTAGAATGAAATAGAGACTAGCTGGGTGACTTATCTTGAATGATGGGTAATGTTGCCAACTATGTCGCTTAAAGGCCACTCATTGTGGATCTTCTGAACGAGACACTTTGTAGTACTAGTCACATACTTCGGTAAGCCTACTTGGCTAATCCGATGCTAAGACGAATGCCCGCAAGACTTTGGGAGTGGAGAGATGGCGGAGAAGCGTGTACCCTCGTGGGTGGAATGTGGCGATTTGAGGTGTGTTTGTGCTCTCGGGGGTGGCGTGGAGACGGCTTAGTATAGGAGGATCCGTAGCGAGGTTGATATATGCAAGATTAAGTTCTACATATGTCGTGTGATAAGGAATCCCATTTGGGACTTGAATCAATTGAATTGCCGGCAAGTTCATGGATATGGAGACTCAATTCATTACAGAAGCAATGCAGTACTGGTGAATTACTAAAATATGAGAAAAAGAACGGAATAAGAAGGAATGGAATATGGGAAATGTATATTTAGTTGAGATAATGAACTAAAAGAACTTAGTGGTAAACTTGAAAATAGAATGAAGAATAGTAAGCTTTTGGCAAAGAACTTTTGAATCTTGCTACATCCTTACCTTGACCCAACACCTGCATCCCTAAGACCTTCGCCCTTTTTGGTCGGGTCAGTCTTGTTGAGTACTTTTGTACTCAGGGTTTGTAACCCTTGTGTTGTGTGAGTCGCATCTGTGAGCTTGTTTTGGTCCCTACTGCATGTCAGTGTATGAAGTCGATGATGATGAGGAATGATGAATGGCCTTTGGACAAGGCACTAGTTTGTATGATGAATAAAGTTAATGTAATATTATCCCGCTACTATGGTCGTATGACACTTATGGTATTGTAAGTTTGAAAACAACTGGTTTGTAATAATACTATCTTAAGACTTCCGCTATCTTTTACTCTGGTATATGTTTGAATAAAATGTTGTAATCTGCAATGACTGTGATTGGGATCCTGTTTGAAAAGAGAATCGTGGATGATTCGGTTTTCGAGGACACCCGGCTGACTGTTGAGTTGTTGGGAACTCGTATACGCTATCCGAGGTCTCATTAAGACAACGATAGGTGCATGTGGGCCCAATTCCTTAGGAGGTTCTGCCATAGCTGGTATCAGAGCAGGACCTATCTAAGATCATTGTAGGTTACTTTGGAAAACCTTCAAATTGATTTGGATCAAAGAAAGTAAACTTGATATTTTAAAGGTTCAAATTTCTTTCTTCTTTCCTCTAATCTAGCCTCAATCCTATCTTATTTGAAAGTTTGTGGCGGATAATATGATTAGGTTTGTCCTATGAATTATGAAAAATCTAGTACTTATGATTATATTAATCTTTTGTACTTAGATTCGTAAGATCGATTCATACATCATGCTTGAACACCTTGCATAATAATTCCCCTTAAAAGTGGTTGGGTAAGTAATGTCAATCCCATTCTTGCTAACCTCCATTCTCCTCAAGCTATCCTTATAGTCCCATCCTAAATTCTACAGGCTATGGCAAAGACCAAGATAACTGCACGCAAGTCCACTGGACCTCACGGAGTCCCTCGTCATCAGTTGGCACCGCGTAATCGTGAGCTTGGTGAAGGAAGTTCCAGGATCCTAGGAGATGAAGGATCTTCAAGCAATTCCGCCAACATGGAGAACATTACCAAGGAGCTCAACACTCTTCGTCGAGCTCATGCAAAAGATCAAGAGAAGTTGGCGGAAATGGAAAGGGACGTCACCAAGAATACCGAGTTGCGGAATGAAGCCTGGACACGAGAGGATGCGGCCAATGAACGCGTCCATGAGTTGGAGTTCTACGTAGAAGACCTAGAGATGGACAATGCCATTCTTCATGAGAATGTCCACCTCATCAGACGCTCAACTTCATCCACCTCATGGGGATGGTGAAGTTCTGAGATGAAGAAATGATTGTAGCTCCAGGAGAAGTCGAGAATGAAGAAGAGGAGGAGGATCCTGAGGAGTTAGTGTACTTCTCGGATGAAAGTGAGGTTTCGTCCGATATGGGCACGGATGCTGATGACTGAGAGCTCGGAGTAGTAATAGTTCCTTTACTGCTTTCTTAGTAAACCAGGGTTGTCTTGTGGGATACAAGACATGTAATTTAAATAAGTAACCCTTTGTATCATGAAACCTTTTAAATGCTTTTAATAAAGAATAATGTAAGTAAACGTGTTCTCTAACAGATGCCTCGTCCTATCACCCGAACTGGTGCTAGTGGCTCACATGACGATGAAGAGTGCCCAAATCCTCCACCAATGCCTTCGACTATGGCAGATGCCATAGCCGCACTCGTCAATGCCACGGCAGAGACTGCTAGGCTGTTAAGGGAATTGGCGCGGAACCAGCAGGCACCATACCCTAATCATGGTCGTCGTAATAGAAATGACGAGTCAACCTATGTGGATTTTACTGACACACGTCCACCTGTGTTCTCTAAAGCAGACGAACCTTTAGAAGCTGACGATTGGCTTAGGACAATAGAGCAAAAGTTCGAGCTGATTCACTGTACCGAGGTTCAAAAACCAAGGTTTGCGGCACAGCAACTCCGAGGAGCTGCTGGTGCCTGGTGGGTAAATTTGGTGGCAGTACAGCCCGCTGGTCACCAAATCAACTGGAGGGAATTCAAGGATGCCTTCAGGGCACATTATATTCCGGACGGTGTGATGACCATGAAGTTGGAAGAGTTCTTGTCTCTTAAGCAAGGGGAGCACCCGGTGATGCACTATGTGGGGCGTTTCAATCACCTGTCGCAGTATGCTATAGAGTATGTGAATACTGACAGGAAAAAGAAAAATCATTTCATGAGAGGTCTAAACACCAAACTTCAGACCATGATGGCAACTTGTGGCAACGCAACTTATCATGAGATTGTCAACATTGCTATCGCTTCAGAGGAGAATTATCGCAGACACAAGGAGGCAAAGAAAAAGAGGTCCTTTGCTTCCGGATCATCAAGTGGAAAGCGTCAAAAGGTGATCTACCATCCTCAGAATCATGGCCGTGCACCATTCCGCCCCCAACAAAGCCAAAGCAGGCAGCAAATCTTTATTCGCCCTGCAATTAATACGCCTTATACTCATCAAGCGCCGCAGCAGCAGAACAATACAAATAATGCAAACCGCAATGCTACTCCTCAGAATCACAATTTTCCATGCTATAATTGTGGTAAACCCGGGCATTTTTCCCGAGAATGTCCATATCCTAGGAAGAACAATCCTGATGCACCCAAAGCCCCTATTACTCCAGCTCAGAATCAGTACAAGGGTAATGCTCAGAACAATCAAAAGGGACAGACTGAGAAGAAAACTGGAAGGGTCTTCTATACTCAAGTGGAGGCTATTCCAGAAGGAGAACCAGTAATGATGGGTATGTTTCCCATTGCTAAGCATCCTGCAATTACCTTATTTGATTCTGGTGCATCCTATACATTCATCAATCGTACATTTGTTGTGAAGCATGGGATAGCTATTGAGGAAACAAAAGAGCCCTATCATATACAGTCGCCCGGGGGACGAATCTGTACAAGGGAGGTAGTTCAGCATGTACCTATTGATTTGGGAGGTTATGAGTTCCCTACCAATATGCTGATATTAAAGGATCAAGATATAGATGTGATCCTTGGTATGAACTGGTTAACCCAACACGGGGCTATCATAGATGTCTTGCATAGAACCGTAAGGGTAAATGCACCTGGCAAAGAAACCCAACTTCTCATCCAACTTCCCTTTCCTAAAAGTACAAATTGGAAACAAATTGTGCAACTATTGTTGAAGGAGCCGAGAAAATTTCAAAGTGGTAGGTGAGTTTACGGATGTCTTTCCCGATGACTGCTGGTCTCGCCACTGCATCGAGACGTAGAATTCAGAATTGATCTCGAAACCAGAACAAAGACCAAAGTGTCCGAGAAGAGCATATAGGATGCCACCCAAAGAACTAGCAGAATTAAAAATGCAACTACAAGAGTTGTTAGACAAGGGTTTCATTCAACCCAGTTCATCACCTTGGGGATGCCCTGCTATTTTCGTGAAGAAGAAGGATCAAACCTTAAGGTTATGTGTTGACTATCGGCCATTAAATGAAGTCACCATTAAGAACAAATACCCCTTACCCCTAATTGATTTGCTTTTTGATCAACTTGCGGGAGCTAAGGTATTCTCGAAGATAGACTTGAGATCAGGCTACCACCAGATTAAGATCAGATGAGAAGATGTGCCAAAGACAGCGTTCACTACTCGATATGGTCTATATGAGTATCTAGTCATGTCTTTTGGGTTGACCAATGCCCCGGCTCATTTCATGTACCTGATGAACTCAGTTTTCATGCCTGAGTTAGATAAGTTTGTCGTGGTGTTTATTGATGACATTCTTATCTACTCTAAGAGCAAAGAGGAACATGCGGAACATCTCCGTATTGTTCTACAAAGATTAAGAGATCACCAACTATATGCCAAGTTCAGCAAATGAGCATTTTGGTTAGAGGAAGTACAATTTCTGGGTCATGTGTTATCTGCTGACGGTATAGCTGTTGATCCGAGCAAGGTAGAAGAAGTCCTTAATTGGAAAGCACCTACAACAGTACATCAAGTTCGTAGTTTCCTGGGGTTGGCAGGGTATTACCGTCGGTTTATCCCTGACTTCTCTAGAATTGCGAAGCCAATTACTGGATTGCTGAAAAATCAAACTAAGTTTGTATGGTCAACAGAATGTGGAGAGGCCTTTCAGACATTGAAGAAGTTGTTGACAACTGCACCAGTATTAGCACAACCTGATATCGAGAGGCCATTTGATATCTATTGTGATGCATCTGGAATTGGTATTGGCTGTGTTGTTATGCAAGAAGGCAGAGTCATAGCATATGCTTCCAGACAACTCAAGAAGCACGAAGAACATTATCCCACCCATGATCTTGAATTAGCTGCTGTTGTCCATTCACTCAAGATTTGGCGACATTATTTATTAGGCAATATATGTCATATCTATACAGACCACAAGAGTTTGAAATACATCTTCACCCAGTCAGAGCTGAACATGAGGCAAAGAAGATGGTTAGAACTTATTAAAGATTATGACTTAGAAGTACATTATCATCCGGGCAAGGCTAATGTGGTTGCTGATGCCCTGAGTCGCAAGAGTCATTGTCATTGCCTAATTGTAGAAACTATGCAGAGAACATTGTGTCAAGAGATGGAGCATCTGGATTTACAAATCTTAGAACAAGGTTCCCTGTCCAATATTGTAGTTGAGTCCACTATCAAAGATCAGATCATTGCTGCTCAACGGAAGAGTAAGGGCATAGCCCATATTAAGGATAAAGTCAGATCTGGAAGACCAACATGTTTCAAGATTGATGAATCAGATGTCATATGGTTTAAAGATAGATTGGTAGTACCCAAACATCCGGAGCTGCGAAAGCAGATTCTTGATGAAGCTCATTCTACAAGATACTCTATTCATCCAGGTAGCAACAAAATGTATCATGATCTGAGAACGAGATATTGGTGGACCAAAATGAAAATAGAAATAGCTCAATATGTGGCCAAGTGTGATATTTGTCAGAGAGTCAAAGCAGTTCATATGAAGACTGCAGGTCCATTACATTCGTTGCCAATTCCATCTTGGAAGTGGGAAGATATTTGTATGGACTTCATAGTAGGGTTGCCTAGGACATCTGCAGGCTACAATTCTATATGGGTTATTGTTGATCGTCTAACCAAAATAGCTCATTTCTTGCCAGTCAGAGATAAATATCGAGCGGAGCAGTATGCAAAGCTTTATCTTGATAGAATTTTCAGTCTGCATGGGGCACCCAAGACCATTGTCTCTGATAGAGGATCATTGTTCATATCCAAGTTTTGGAAAAGTCTACATGAGTCTTTAGGAACTAAACTTATCCGTAGTTCTGCTTATCATCCGCAAACAGACGGACAGACCGAAAGGGTAAATCAAATTCTTGAAGATATGTTAAGAGCATGTGTTCTTTCCTTTGGTGCTAAATGGGATGAGTGTCTTCCCTTAGCTGAATTCTCGTATAACAATAGCCATCAAGAGAGTATTAAAATGGCACCATTCGAAGCACTGTATGGCCGTAGGTGCCAAACACCGTTAAATTGGTCAGAAGCTGGAGAACGTTGGTTCTTTGGACCGGATGTGGTCAAGGAAGCTGAAAAGAAAGTTAAACTAATACAAGCCAATATGAAGGTAGCTCAATCCCGACAAAAAAGCTATGCTGATAAGAGGAGACGACCGCTAGAATTCAAAGTGGGAGATTTTGTTTACCTCAAGGTATCACCGATGAAAGGAGTTCATCGATTTGGGATTCGGGGAAAGTTGGCACCCCGTTATGTTGGTCCTTTTCAGATCCAACAACGATGTGGACCAGTCGCCTATCGCGTCAAGTTACCAGATCACATGTCAGCGGTACATGATATCTTTCATGTGTCTCAGTTAAAGAAGTGTCTTCAAGTACCTGATCAGGAGATCTACTTTGGTGGTGTAGAATTAGAACCTGATTTGACTTATGCCGAGTACCCCATTAGAGTCTTAGATCAGAAAGATCGAGTCACTCGTAGACGTACAATCAAGTTCTACAAAGTACAATGGAATCAACACACGGAAGATGAAGCTACTTGGGAGTCCGAGGATTACTTAGAAGAGAACTTTCCTGACTTCTTTGCTTCTATCTAGTTGCAATACCTTGTCGATATTGTAAATTGTCTTGTTATTAACAGAATGGAAAACCCCCTCGCTAGCCTTTGAATAAAGTTGTAATGTGTTAGCTTGACACATTTCCTTTTTCCATTACTTAGCCTTAAGTTTTAAATCTCGGGACGAGATTTCTTTAAGGGGGAAGGGTTGTAACACCTCTGGTGTTTTGACCTAATACTAAAATTTGACATGTCATCATGTGCATTGCAAAGCATTCATTTAGTATAAAGTTTTGAATGCATTTACTAAATAAGGTTTATTTCATAATGTTGTTATTTCATGTGATGTGTTTCAAAAACCCTAAATACAGATCATGACCACAGGGGTTAAATTTCATGTGATCATGTGAGGTCATATGTCCTTTGACTCAAATAACCCTAATGGGCCATGTTACTGGTCAAAAATCAAAATCTAAGTAAAAGGAAGACAAATCAAATTTGAATTCACATTCAAATTATAAAAGTCCTTTTTGCCCCTTTTAACTAATTCAAAATCCATGAGGAATTTGGGGTTGAGGCAAAAAGCAAAGTTGGAGATTATTTTATGTAGATCAACTTTGGTATTCAAAGTTTTTCAAGTTTACATATAAAATTTGGAGTAATTTTGAAATGATTCAAATCTTTAAATGTACCCCAAATTTGAATTTCAAAATGGAGGCAGAATTTGAAAATGTTTCTTAAACCAAAGTTGTAGTACTTGAAAAGTTGAGCAACTTTTATTTTTGGAGATTTTCAACTTCTTTAGAAAATTTCTGAGTAATTTGTGAAATAAATGCAGTGGCAGTTCTGTAATTATTTCAAAAATTCAACTCCACCTCACTGCTTGCCGCCGGCGCCACGCGGAGTTCACCGCCGATCGGTTTTCACCGCTTTCACGCGCTGTGACACGCCCAAACCTCCGTGGCGAGTTCGCCCGTGTGCTGTCATCACCGTACGCCCTCAAGCTGGCTATAAATAGGAGTACGTCGTCGTTAATCGGAGTTTTCCCGTCGACTGTTCGCCGCCGGTGACATTTCCGCGATCGCCCAATTCATCCTCGTCGGACCACCTCAAGCCAATTGCGTTGGCCAGCAGCTCCGCCTTACCCTGCCACTCATTCCTGACCTGCTCGCCTCGCTTCTAGCCGATCAGCACCACCACACGACGTCATCTTCTTCGGAGTCGGTCGAAGCTCCGCCGCAACCCACCTCACCGTGGCCAGGACGATTCCGTACGTCTCCGTCTGCACCAAGCACATCATCGCGATCACGGTGAGCTGCTGAGCGTGTTGCTCACTCTTCCTTTGACTTTACTGCGCCGTAGCCCTAGTTACATCGACCGCCGTCGGGTCCGAGCCGCCATGGCCGGCGTTGAGTGCCGTCCGGTGTGCCCTTTTCTGTTCTGGGGCTTGGGATAGATGCGCGACCTGATGTAGATCATGTAGGAGCAGTTCGTCTCACCAGAGATTCACCACCGGCGCATTTTGCTGGCCGGAGCTGGTCAGGCTGGCTGCTGCGTCTTGCCCACTCGACGTGTGGGGTCATTTGTCGATGATCTTTGAGGAAGAAGAATAGTGAGCTTTGATTATTTTCTGATTTTGAATAGTGCAGCAATTTTGCAATTTTGTAGGAATTTATTTACACATCCAAAAATTCTGAAAATTTTTGTGTAGCTTCTGTACATGTTCTAGTATGATTTAAAAATTTGAAATTTGAAACTTGGATAAATTTTGAATGTTCAAATATTCAGTCAATTAATTAATAAATGCAATTTCCATGATTTTTGTAGGCCACTGTATAACTCAAAAATTATGAAACTTATTTTGGTACACTAATTTATCATGAGGATGCTTGTGTAAATTTTTGAGATCATTTGGAACAAGTTTATTTTTGGGCTTAATTCCAAATTAATTCAAAATAGGTAAAAGCAAACCCTAAGTGTTTGATTAGTGTTGGATCTTGTTTTGGTCATGTTTTGTGACTAGTAGGGTTCCAAGATCCATTAGGTCAAGTCACATGTGTAGTTCTTAATGATAGGGTTACAGTTGGTTTTGTTGGCTTACAACTGCATGCGAAATCAAAATTTTATGGTGTTTTTACATTTCATGTGCCGTGAAAGCATCATGTTTACCTTATCATCATGTTAAAGCATATGTTATCATTTCGTGTAGAACCCGAGAACTAAACGATTCTAGTTGAGCAAGTTCTCGAAGAATCCCGGTTGTCACGGGATTTGATAATTGTGGTACTAATCCGTAACCAGGAGATCGCCAACGAAGGCAAGCCCGGTTTATGCATTAAGCCATCACCTTGTTATTTTGAAAAGTTTATCACCTATGTTACTTATCGCATTAAGTTGATTATCGCAAATTTTACCTACTTGATGCATTACCTACCTTGATAATTGTTTACCATCCTTGAAGATGTTTTCGTTTATAAAGGCGTAGTGTGCTTAGTATGCTTTATGGTAGGCTTTCAAAGTAAAAGTTTCGATAAATCAAAGATGGCATCTTGGCCAAAGAAAGAAAGAATGTAGAATGAAATAGAGACTAGTGGGTGACTTATCTTGAATGATGGGTAATGTTGCCAACTATGTCGCTTAAAGGCCACTCATTGTGGATCTTCCGAACGAGACACTTTGTAGTACTAGTCACATACTTTGTAAGCCTACTTGCTAATCCGATGCTAAGATTTAATGCCCGCAAGACTTTGGGAGTGGAGAGATGGCGGGAGTAGCGTGTACCCTCGTGGCTGGAATGTGGCCGGATTTGAGGTGTGCTGTGCTCTCGGGTGGCGTGGAGACGGCTTAGTATAGGAGGATCCGTAGCGAGGTTGATATATGCAAGATTAAGTTCTACATATGTCGTGTGATAAGGAATCCTTTGGGACTTGAATCAATTGAATTGCCGGTGTTCATGGATATGGAGACTCAATTCATTCTGAAGCAATGCAAGATTGGTGAATTACTAAAATATGAGAAAAGAACGGAATAAGAAGGAATGGAATATGGGAAATGTATATTTAGTTGAGATAATGAACTAAAAGAACTTAGTGGTAAACTTGAAAATAGAATGAAGAATAGTAAGCTTTTGGCAAAGAACTTTTGAATCTTGCTACATCCTTACCTTGACCCAACACTGCATCCCTAAGACCTTCGCCTTTTTGGTCGGGTCGGTCTTGTTGAGTACTTTTGTACTGTGGTTTGTAACCCTTGTTGCAGGTGAGAGTCGCATGCTTGCAGCTTGTTTTGGTCCCTGCTGCATGTCAGTGTATGAAGTCGATGATGATGAGGAATGATGAATGGCCTTTGGACAAGGCACTAGTTTGTATGATGAATAAAGTTAATGTAATATTATCCCGCTACTATGGTCGTATGACACTTATGGTATTGTAAGTTTGAAAACAACTGGTTTGTAATAATACTATCTTAAGACTTCCGCTATCTTTTACTCTGGTATATGTTTGAATAAAATGTTGTAATCTGCAATGACTGTGATTGGGATCCTGTTTGAAAAGAGAATCGTGGATGATTCGGGTTTCCCGAGGACACCCGACAGACCTGTTGAGTTGTTGGGAACTCGTGTACGCTATCCGAGGTCTGTTAAGACAACGATAGGTGCATGTGGGCCCAATTCCTTAGGAGGTTCTGCCACATATATATTGTTGCATTAAGTTTAGGTGTTGGATGCAAACACTTGCTGCATTGGTTATCCAATCCTTGTCCAGATATTGATACCCTGAATCCTATGTAGCTCAGGCTCATGTAGTGCTTAGCCCTGCTTAAACACGGTAGAAGTCAGGTGATTTCCTGTCACCTGCGAGATATAGGAAGATACATCTGGCACGGTTGGCTATATTTGCTATCGTGGAAAAGAACCAGTCTTAATTTGAAATGAAGACCGGACAGAGGCTTGCCGGTTTGTAGTGACTCCGTCTGTGTCGATTAAGGACTGAATCTTGGAGCCTTTCCTGTTCATGTTGAACGCATGCCTCTCTCTTAGTTGGCCATGTCCGAAGACCGACCACGAAGCCGAGTAGCTCACCTTAGGCCGGGAGTCGATAAGTATAAAGTGCGCCTCGGAAGGGAGCCGTAGGCGTGAGTCCAAGGGCAGGTGATTTAAAAGTCCTGATCGTCCTGGCAGAAGGGTAATCCCTGAAAGTGCTGGCGCTGATCGAACCCACGAATTTGGTTCCTGAGTTGTTCCAAAGGTGACCCACGGCTACCCTTGCTAAGTATGCCAGGGTGAGAGTTAGGAATACCCCCTCAGCTGAGTTGTAATTCGATTCGAGTCGCCGTCTCTCCCGGTTAGTGAGAACTTGACGGGCTTATCTCCAATGTAGACGCACTAAATAACATAATGGTTCAGAAAGGATGATCAGATGATGACAACCTTATTATACCTGCTATGGTTAATATTGTTTGATCCTAATAAGTGAGTGCTCTAGTACAGGTGCTAACCTAGTGGACAGGTAAATGATGATAAGCTTGATGCTAAGTTTAAATTGGTCACTATATTCATAAGCTCTTTTATGCAACCGTGTCAAGCTAGCCCACCTCATAAGCTTTGCATGATCCTTGGTGTCTTTTATTTCTAGTTTTGTCGGGTAAGTCTAGCTAAGTACCTTCTCGTACTCGGGGTTTATCTCCCACCTGTTGCAGATGACTAGTTCTACTTTGGTTGCTGCAAGTATTGCCTTCTCCCGGCTGGGGATGAAGACTAGACCGTTGGGCGCGGTCTCTACTAGTTCTCGTACCTAATGATGCTTTTGTGGGACATGACTAAGATCTGGCAATGTATTTGGAACTATGAAGTTATGTACTAAACTATGTTGCTTCCGCACGTTTAAACTTGGTTTGTGATATGCTATTTGAACTCTGGTGGATGTAATTCGAATGCTACTTGTGAAATGTTGTAACGAATGATGTGTTGTGTTGAATCACTATGGTCTTGGTTGTATGTCGAGAGTTGGTTGAAATCCTTCGTGATTTCCGGACTACCGGGATTATGGGAGCTTAAGTACAGGAATTTGATCGCTTCGGTGATTGTTTTTGTACTTACGTTCTTATGATTTGGTCGATTCTGTTATAGCGGCATCGAAGGACCATGTCCTGCGCCCCTACAGGAAAGTGCCGTCAGGGCATGACGGGATGGGCGCTTAGACCCTTCCAGGCGTGGCAGAGCCTAAATAGTGTTGCAGGCGCGTGCTCTTCACCCTACAGAGTTGTAGGCGCTGCCTTCAAACTCCGGGTGAAGAACCTGACACGGACATATGACAACCACTATGTTCTAAGGAGGGACTCCCATCCTCTATAGTGGCAAACGAGTAGTCACCACGCCATCCGCTCCCCACGGCATTGGAGATCAACAACCCTGTCCGACACGCCACCCGCGGGGGCAGGACTAGATGCACCCACTTGCTAAATGAGGCCAGGGCATGGCCTACGAAGATCAACAACCACGCCACTCCTGGCACAGTCTGCCATGTTATGCAGGGCAGGCGCGGGAAAAAAGGGAGACCCGGTTCCTTCGAAGGACCTTCTATACTCTTGGTATTTTCCTCGTTCTCCCATCTGTAACCCTGCTCCCCCCTTTGTCTATAAAAGGGAGGGCAGGGCTCCCCCACTAAGGACGACCAACTTCTAATGAACAACTCACATACAGACGAGCTCATAGAGAGTTCAGTTCTACATCACGCACACATCCAAGCCACTGCCAGGCTCTTGGCACCCTTTCGACCCTTCCATCAGAGACCTGGGACCAGTCCCTCTCTCGACCGTTTGTACCCCCTACTACAAACTGTTTTCGGTGCTAATAACACGAGCAGCAACAGATTGGACATAGGGATATTCAGCTCGAACTAATATAAACCTTGTGTCCTTTAGCGCACCTTCCGGGCCTAACACGCATAATTATAAATTTAGTAGCCGGTGTTTGTTCAAAACACCGACAGTTGGTGCGCCAGGTAGGGGCCTTTGGGCATTCCAAACCAGTCCACGGATGGCTAACCACAATGTCAACTGGGTCCCAGGCGCACACATGCGCTTCAGGGGCCTAGATTTTGTCATCACGGTGGGAGGAGAGTTGGTACGGGCATACACCGCCATCCAATCTCTCCCCTCCATCGGCCCTGACCATGAGAGGCTTGGGTGCCAGCTCGGCGTCTCCCTTGGACCCCAGTAGTCCAGAGAGAACCAGCGTCGCCCCGCCCTTTCCAACAATGATGACGATGTGGCACAACCTTCTAGAGAGGGGCACCTCTCTTCGGAGTGCCACGTGCGGAGCGCCCCGATAGCGTTTCCGTTCGGTCTCCGCAACGCCACGGCAACCGCTGGCCACCTCGTGGCACTACGCATGGTTCAACCGCCCACGAACAGCGAGTTCGTGGGGGTAATTGAACATGACACGGAGTCCCTCCACAAGCTCCTCACTGAGGAGCCGGGATCATCCTCTAGCTCTGACTCCAGTAGGGGGAGCCATCACCCTTCTCGGGAATGCTTCATGGTGGAAACCTCCGAGGGGCACATCAAAAGTGTCTCTGTGGAGGAGGCTACCCCGATAGGCAACCCTAACACCAGGACCAGAGGGGAGGCGGCGGCCCCATCTCATGTAAGGATGGAGCAGCTGAGAGCGCGGAAGCTGGACATCGATGACGCCGGACAACAGCTTGTCCGGGAGTATCGGAAGATCGATGAGGAAATCAAGCATCGCGGAGAAGGTGGGCACGCACGCGCCATAGCCCGAAATGTACACTAGAGGATCCTCACCGAAGATGGGACCCTCCCTCACTTTGCTCGGGCAAGCCAGAACATCGACGCTGCGACGGCCTTGCTTCACAGCCTTCCAGAGGCCGCGACGTCCGAGGATCGCCAGGCCCGGCGAAAAATTTGCACGTTGCTCGAGCGTGCAGCGGCGCAGCAGGCAGAAAGCTCGTTGTCTCGGTGACGCAAGCTCGACACCAGCCAGCGCACGCCCTCGGTGCGCCCCGCCAAGGACGCGTCGGTTCACCAGACACCGCCAGGCGGTAGGCAGCACACCACTGTTCCGGTGCATCAACGTCTCGGCCACAACCGCGATGCACGCTGCACTAGCGATGCCCGCATACGCGCCTACAACGACTCAAGAGAAGGAGCCAAACGCGGCTACCACCCTCAGCGCGGCGGACGCTATGATAGCGGCGAGGACCGGAGCCCGAGCCCTAGCCTGCCAGGCCCTCAGGCCTCCGGTCGGCACATCCTCAACGCTGCTTTCCCGCCAAGGTACCGACCGCCTACCAACATCCCTAAATATTCTGGGGAAACAAACCCTGGGCTTTGGCTCGAAGACTATCAGCTTGCATTTCAAGCCGGTGGCACGAATGATGACGATTTCATTATTCACAACCTCCCACTGTTCTTGGCCGATTCGGCATGAGCGTGGTTGGAGCACCTACCGTCCGACGCCATTCAGAGTTGGGCGGATCTAAGGGAAATCTTTGTGGGGAACTTCTAGGGCACATACAAGAGCCCTGGGAACCCATGGGACCTCAAAAACTGCCGCTAGAAGGCCGATGAAACCCTCCATGGGTACATCCGATGCTTCTCCTAGCAGTGCAATGAGCTCCCCAACGTCGCCAACGCCAACGTGATAGGAGCCTTCCTATCCGGAACCACCTACGAGTCCTTGGTCCATAAGCTGGGACGCAAGGCCCGTCAGACCACCAAGGAACTCCTAGACATCACCACTAGCCATGCCTCAGGAGAGGAGGCGGTTGGAGCAATCTTCGACTGTTCCGATGGCAAGGCAAGGTGGGACGAGGGCGCCGACAAAGGCGCCTCCAACCGTTCCGCCAAAAGAAAGAATAAGAAGCAACAGCGCGACGACTCGCTCGTGGCCACTACCAACCGCAAGGGTGGCCGGAAGCCCACAGAGGGCACTCTGAACCACTTTGAAAAAATGCTCGAGGGACCGTGTCCAAACCATGCTTTCCTGGCCAAGCATCTATACAAGGATTGTGGCCTCATGCGCAAATACTTGTCAGGAGGCCTCAACAAGGAGGAGCAGGGGAAGGAACCTACCCCCACCACAGATGACACCGAGGAGAAGGACGATGCCTTCCTAATGCCGAACGACACCCTCATGATCTTTGGAGGATCAACGGCCTACAACTCCAAACGCCGCTAGAAGGTCGCGCACCGTGAGGTCTATACGGCCGAACCGGCCACACCTGCCTTCCTCTAGTGGTCAAAACCCGCCATAACCTTCGACCGGACTGACCATCCGGATGCCGTCCCACACTTGGGAAGGGACCCACTTGTTGTCGATCCGATTGTCGGCCCAAAGTGAGTCATGAAAGTACTGATGGACGGAGGCAGCGGCCTCAACATCATGTACGCCAAGACGCTCGATGAGATGGGCGTTGATCGGACAAACCTCTGCCCCATCCGAGCGCCTTTCCATGGCGTTGTGCCTGGTAAGCAGGCCATGCCACTAGGGCAGATCGACCTGCCCATCACTTTTAGGGATCATTCCAATTACAGGACTGAGACCCTCACCTTCGACGTGGTGGGGTTCCCTGGAACCTTCCACACCATCCTAGGACGACCATGCTACGCGAAGTTCATGGCCGTCAACAACTACACATACCTCAAGCAAAAGATGCCGGGTCCCCGCGGGGTCATCACCGTCGGCACCTCCTTCCAGCGCGCTTACGAGTGCGAAGTCGAATGCTGCGGCCACACCGCCACAATTATCGCCTCCAGGGAACTCGCCGCCCTTAGGGAGGAGGTTGCCGAAAAAGCGCCCGACGCGAAGAAATCAACCGGGTCGTTCGAATCGGCAGAGGGCTCCAAGGAGGTCCTCATAGACCCCAGTAGCTCCAAGGGTAAAACAGTACGCATTGGTACCACGCTCTCCCCCGAATAGGAAAGCGCGCTCGTCGACTTCCTCCGCGACAACAACGACATCTTTGCGTCGAAACCCTCGGATATGCCGGGCATCCCGAGGGAGGTCGCCGAGCATACTTTAAAAATCCACCCAGGCTCCAAGCCGATGAAGCAACGCCTGCGCCGCTTTGACGCGAAAAAGCGCAGGGCCATCGGTGAAGAGATAGCAAAACTATTGGCTGCCGGTTTCATCAGGGAAGTACACCACCCAGAGTGGCTAGCAAACCCCGTTCTTGTACGAAAGAAGAGCGGGAAATGGAGGATGTGTGTCGACTACACAGGTCTTAACAAGGCGTGCCCAAAGGACCCATTTCCTTTGCCACACATAGACCAAATAGTCGATTCTAGCTCAGGGTGCGAAACCCTCTGCTTCCTTGACGCATACTCCGACTACCACCAAATTGCAATGAGAGAGTCCGACTAGCTCGTGACGTCTTTTATCACCCCCTTTGGATCATTCTGCTACATCTCAATGTTGTTCGGTCTGAAGAACGTCGGGGCAACTTACCAGCACTGTATGCTCAACTGCTTCGAGGACCTCATCGGGCGGACCGTTGAGGCCTACGTCGACGACATCGTAGTTAAGTCCAAACGGGCTGACCACCTTGTCGTCGATCTTGAACAAACCTTTGCTAAACTCTGAGCAAATGGCATCAAACTCAATCCCGAGAAATGTGTTTTTGGGGTCCCGAGGGGCATGCTGCTCGGCTTCATCATCTCCGAGCACAGCATCGAAGCCAACCTAGAGAAAATCTCAGCCATCATGAAGATGGGCCCAATCCAGAACATAAAGGGGGTTCAGCGGATCACAGGGTGCCTCGCCGCCCTTAGCCGATTCATCTCGTGCCTCGGTGAAAGAGGACTCCCCCTTTATCAACTCTTGAAGAAGCCGACCACTTCGAGTGGACAGCCGAGGCCCAGGAGGCGCTCGACATGGTCAAACTACTTCTAACAAAACCCTCGTTCCTGGTTCCTCCAAGCAACGGAGAATCCCTCCTACTATACATAGCGGCCACCACACAAGTGGTCAGCGCCGCCCTGGTAGTAGAGCAGGAAGAAGAGGGGCATGCCTTCAAGGTGCAGCGCCCTATGTATTTCATCAGCGAGGTACTATCCGACTCCAAAACCCGCTACTCTGAAATCTAGAAACTCCTGTGCGCCGTACTCATCACCAAGAGGAAGTTACGCCACTACTTCGAGTCACACATCGTGACAGTCATGACATCATTCCCCCTCGGCGAGGTCGTCCATAGCCAGGACGCCACGGGGAGAACCGCAAAATGGGCACTTGAGCTGATGGATCAAGGCATCGCATATGCACCCCGAATGGCAATCAAGTCCCAGGTGTTGGCTAACTTCATCGCGGAATGGACCGAGGTCCAGATGCCACCGGCAGTCGTCGATCAAGAGTACTGGAGGATGTACTTCGATGGGTCGCTGATGAAAAAGGGCGCCGGCGTGGGGCTGGTCTTCATATCACCCCTCGAGGTCCGCATGAGGTACATGGTTTGGCTCCATTTCCCCTCATCAAATAATGTCGCCGAATACGAAGCGCTCATCAACGGCCTATGAATCGCCATCGAGTTGGGCATCTGAAGCCTCGACATCAAGGGCGACTCCTAGCTGGTCGTCAACCAAGTCATGAAGAGTCAAGCTGCCACGATGCCAAAATGGCGGCATACTGCCAAGAAGTCCAATGACTGGAGGACAGATTCGACGGCCTCAAACTCAATCACATCCCAAGGCGCCTCAATGAAGCGGCCGACACGCTCACAAAAGCAGCGTCTGGCTGAAGAGCCAGTGCCAACTAGAGTCTTCGCCAGTGATCAACACAAGCCCTCGATGCGCTACGAGGGGTCAGAATGGGCCGACAATGACCCATCTGATCTGGCCCCGAGGGCCGACCCACCGACTGCTCCGTCCGACCCTGAGGTCATGGAGCTTGAAGAGGATCCAGCAGCAGAGCCCGACCCTCCGAATGACTAGAGAACGCCTTACCGCGACTACCTCCTCCATGACACACTACCAACGGACAAGACGGAAGCTCGACGCCTCACACGTCATGCCAAGTCCTTCGTTCTTGTAGAGGGCGAACTCTACAAACGGAGCCACATCGGGATCCTACAGCTTTGTATCCCTAGCGAACAGGGAAAACTTCTGCTAAGCGACATCCACGGTGGGGTCTGTGGTTACCATGCCGTGCCGAGGACCTTGGTTGGAAACACATTCCGATAGGGCTTCTACTGGCCCACTTTAGTAGCCGACGCCGAGCAAATCGTACGCACCTGCGAAGGGTGTCAGTACTACGCTCGGCAAACTCACCTCCCGGCCCAGGCACTCTGGATGATTCCCATCACGTGGCCCTTCGTGGTCTAGGGGCTTGACCTGGTTGGGCCATTCAAAAAGGCACCCGGGGGCTTCACCCACCTACTTGTCACCATATACAAGTTTACGAAATGGATCAAAGCTCGGCCGATCTCCACGATCAAATCCGAGCAGGCCGTGTTGTTCTTCCTCAACATCATCCATCATTTTGGAGTACCAAACTCCATCATCACGGATAATAGTACGCAGTTCACCGGCAGGAAATTCGTTCGATTCTGCGATGAACAACACATCCAGATCGATTGGGCGGCCATCGCGCACCCCCAGACAAACGGGCAGGTCGAGCGCGCAAACGGCATGCTCCTACAAGGCCTCAAGCCTAGGATCTTCAACTGGTTGAACAAGTTTGGCGTACGCTGGGTCACCGAGCTCCCCATAGTACTCTAGAGCCTAAGAACAACTCCTAGCTGGGACACCGGCTACATGCCTTTCTTCATGGTCTACGGTGCCGAGGCCGTCCTCCCGATGGACCTCGACTACGGAGCGCCAAGGATCAGAGCATACGACGAACAGGGAGCTAAAGCATCCCACAAAGATGCCATGGACCAAGTAGACAAAGCCCACGACATCGCCCTCCTCTGTTCGGCCAAGTACCAGCAGGCGCTACGGTGGTACCACAGCCGACGGGTGCGGGACCGAGCCTTCAATGTCGGGGACCTTGTTCTCCGCCTTGTACAGAGCAACAAGGAGCGCCACAAGCTCTCCCCACCCTGGGAAGGGCCATACATCATCGCGGAAGTACTCCATCCAGGTGCCTACAAGTTAGAAAACCATCGACGGCAAGGTCTTCACCAACGCCTAGAACATCGAACAGCTACGTCGTTTTTACCCTTAAATAAACACATACCCTTCCTTATCAGTTTTTGTCTTTACAAAACCCCGATCTTTAGTGACATCCGACCCCTGCAAATTGTGAGGGGTCAGACCTCACTCAGGGGCTGATACGAATGATACAAGTACGTTTATCTTACAAAAACTTCCTGTGTTATATTTACAAACATTCTCTAAGTTTTCCGTTCTTCTCATAACAAGTCCTAAGGACTAAGATTTTGGGAACAAATTCTGAGTACAACTGGTAGGACTGTGGGAGACCCACGCCCTAGCGGCTATGACCTCTTTGCTCACCAGTGTTATCAGAATTAATTCGCCCGCACTCCTAGTTTCTTACGACTTGATCCATGGGAAGGGTCGGAGGGCACCGAAACCTCTTCTACAAAAAGAGGAAGCTGAAAAGCTGTTTGTCGTAACAAAAGATGAAAATTTGTTCATTCTTTGCACAAATTCACCACTTATAAAGTGATTTCATCACGAAAAGGACTAATGTACTCATAAATTCAGAAGACTGTTTACTCGGGGGCTCCCCCACAAACTTATTCAATTACATCTCTGCCTAGCTTTACTACAAGTACTACTACGGTCGCCGCGCCACGCTCTCCATCGGCAACATCTTGGCATGTACAAGGGCCAGTTCGTCTACTACGGCCACCATGCCACGCTCTCCATCGGCAACATCCTGGTACATACATGGGCTAGCTCATCTACTGTGGCCGCCGTGCCATGCTCTCCATCAGCGACGTCCCACCGCTCCATAGGATCCTCGAAGGCGCCGTCATCTGCAATGTCGAGCACCAAGCCAGCGACTGTGGTGCCCCTCCGCCGGGGCATCCGGGGACTACGCCATCGTCATTAGCCGCAACCCCGACAACAGCGTCTGGATGGGGGGCGCCTACCATCGAAGCAAGGCCGCAATAGACGACGTTAACTCCAACAACGCTCGGCACCCTCCAGTGCCCCTCTTCCTTCAACGGCTGCGACCCCTTCTCGGCAAAGGCGACCCTGACCATCTCATCTACGTTGGATGACCTCTAGCTCGACATCACACCCCAGACTCACGAACAGATCTATGAGTTCTTCTCTCCCTCGCATTACCCTCTCCTACTTAGGAACCGCTGCATTCGGTGGAAAGGAAGGAGAAGAAGTGGCGGCATAGAGGCTGGCAAGGAAGTGGGACGAGAACTCCCCTCCCCTCTATTTAAAGAGGGGGCTCAGCAGCTGAGGAAAGGCGAAAGGTTGGGACAAAAAACTCTCTGCCTTCCCCTATTCAATGCAAATGCGAAATCAATGCTGATAGAAAGCCAAGGGGACGCGATGGAACCGGAGAGACGTGCTCTGATCGACAAGACGTCACCTAGTCAGACAGGACATCGCCTCAGCATCGCCCACCACTAATGCGTCCCGGGCGCGAGAACCAGGGCAGGTCCGCAAGCAGGCGACTCTCCGCTTCCGTAGGCAGGATCGTTGAACGACCCAATGATGGAACCTCTGTCCAGGGAGAGCCCAGCGGGCCTCCTAGGCCGATCGGGCGGCCCAGGTAAAAGAACGAACGGATGACCGCTGACAAGATAAGTACCTCTGTCTACTTACTTTAGGTGATAATTTCTTCACCGAGCTATCGACCCCAGCAACTGCAAGGGTATGGACATTGCTCGGGGGCTACCGAGGGTGTCTATTCATTTGGACACCCTCTTTGCCTCACCCCCCTTTTTATGTTTAAAAACCAGAGGCACGGTGTGTGGGTATAAAACTTTGAATACAACTAGACAAACCGCCAGACCCTATGCCTCGACGGCTACGGTGTTTTTTGTTCACCAGCATAAACCGAGCTCATAGTTCCCCGCACCACAAGCCTCGGCTCCCACCTTCTCGAGAAGGGTTTGGAGGGGTACCTTCGAGGGAAAGCTGTCAGGTCGACTAAATCGATCAAGCGGCTCGAATCGCCACCGAGTGACAAAAACAAAGAATAGCGATTCTTATGCAGGTTACTCCAACCTCGTCGCAAAGATCAGGGCCTGAACCCCACACGGACACATCTGGTACGAGCTTCCCATCTCTCATATCACCAAGGTAATCCCGCTTTCATTTCAAATTAAATCATACATTAAACTCATGCAGTTGCTGCATCCCAAACGCTTCGTGTCGCGTCATGAAGTGGCAGTCGCCTTGTTTGAAGGTCGGCCCGCAAAGGGCTCGAGGCCGCCACACGTCGAACAGAGCCAGGGAGAAATAACTAAGATGAGCCCCAGCGGCCCTGCCCAACCCCAGTCAGAAGCAGACAGGGATATCTCGACCTTTTCTCGTTCAATTCTAACCCCGAGCCAAACCCACAGAGTCTCCACCGAGGAGAGGCCATCGGGCCACCTGAGCCTATCGAACGTCTCGGGCATCTGTCGGGAGGCGGGTTAAGAAGTAGTGGAGTGCCACCTGAGGGCTCTGTCGACCCCGTCAGCAAATGATGGACCCAGATTCCACACGAACATACCCGTTAGCGAGCTCATTGAGCACGACGCTCGAGCCATCGAGGCAAGTGTCGTCAACTCAGCCCCTCCAGTTGTGGAAACCGAGGACGGGGTAACACGTGAAACACGACCGACCCCCATCAGACCCTAACAGGGCTCGAGGGCTCGAGCCGCTCGATCCAAGATCAAAAGACTGAGGTTCAAAGGCTGACCCGCAAAAGGTCCGAGGCCGCCTCGCGTCGAACAAGAGCCAGCGGAGAAAAACGTAGATGAGCCTTAGCGGCCTTTGCCCAACCCGCATTGAGGTGGATAGGGTTATCTCAACCTTCTAGTTCAAACCAGCCCCTAGCCGAGCCCATAGAAGCCCCATTGAGGGGGAATCTGTTGGAAGGCGGGGCAGGGAGCAACGGAATCCCACCCGAGGGCTTTTGCCAACCCTGTCGCAAAGCAATGGGAGTGGATTCTGCCCGAACACCTCCATTAGCGAGCTCATCAGGCACGTCGTTCGAGCCACCAAGGCAAATGATACCGCCCCAATCCCTCCAAATTGTGAAGAATTGTGGACGGGACGAACGTTACAAAACAAGCCAGCCCTCGACCAAATCCCCACCACGCATGGTGGCTCGGAAAGGCCGAGCCAGCGGTCACACAACGATCACCAAAATCCTAAGTAAGGGGTACGAGCGAACACAAACGTAAGTTCGTTTCCCTTGCTCCGGTCTCCAATAACATCCAACCCTAGCAACCGCAAGGGGTCGGATCTCACTCAGGGGCTGATAAAGGTATGGGTACCTCCTCTCTTTTTTTGGAAAGATCACCACATCAGGCCTCTTCCTCGCATCAAGACTAACGGCAAGGTTCGGGGGAACAGATTGGTAAGACCGCAAAAAACCCACGCCTAGACGGCTATGGTAATTTTGCTCACCAGCACAATCAAAATTTCCCCTAAACACCTCGGGCCTTATGGTCTAAAAATGAGCGAAAGAGTCGGATCACATAAACTTCTTTTCATCACAAAAAGGGAAGAAGATAACACCGAACGAAATGAAACGAAACGAATCCACGAAACCATTTCTAGGACACGAAAGTACCGACACTTGTTCACATATTATAGATAAGTGTTTATCAAACTTATTCAAACTAACTACTTCCACGAAGGGAGAACCTCTTCTTTCAGCATGTTCGCTAGGTTCCGTGCAAGGGGAGCCACCGCCTTCTCCATCTCATCCAGCTCAGCATCTTCATAGACAGGCGCAAAGCCATGGCTCATCACCTCCAGGTTGATCTCCCGATCATAATGGGAATGGGCGACAGCAAAGGCTTGGGTGATCCTGGCGTGAAAGGCATCCTCCTCAAGTTGGCCCACCCGCGCCGTGATACCCGTGGCACGAGCCGCGAGCGAGCTGGTTTCCACCGGCTGCGCCACCCTTAGGGCATCGATGACCACCCCGACAGCAACTTGCAGAAGGTCATGCTCATCACTCTCGGTCCGAAGGATCCCTCGCACTTTGGTAAGCTCCTTCTCCAGCCTGGCAGCAATGCTCTCAGTGTCCAACCTTCGGTTCACCGTGACTCCAAGATCCGCCCGGAGGGAGTCGGCCACCCCACGCGCCTCGTCACACTCCCAGATGGCCTGGGTCTTTCCTCATGGGCTGTACTACGTTCCAAGCGAAGTCTTTCCTCGGTTCCGGCGTAGCTCGTCTCGCTCCCCGCACAATCGGGTGATCGTCTCGGCGTCTTGGTCCACCCTTTGCTGCAACGCCGCGGAGCTCTCCTCAACCTTCAGCTTGAGGTCCCGCTCTGTCTCTAGCTTCGCTAAGAGCTCGCTGGCCCGCTCACTGGCCGCAGCATCCTTCTGTAGCAGCGCCTCCCGCTCCTTTCGAAGCCTAGTGGTCACCTCCTCATCCACCTTCACCCTCAGCCGATAGGTCCTCGAACATCCCATGGAACTCCTCCGCGTCCCAACATGCCTCGGCCTCCTGCTGATGGGCAGCAGCAAGCTGCGCGCCCATGTCTCCTCGCAGCCGGGCCTCCTCGATGAGGCGGTACCACTCCGCCTTTTGCTCGCAGAGGAACTAGGATTTATTCCAGCTACGAGCAATGATACACTGAAAAGAAGACCGGTATCAGAAATACGAAAACACAAAAACACATAAAGAAGGAAGATTAGGCGGGTACTTGGCCAGAAGGAATGAGGATCTCACATAGGGCACCACTAGCCTGGCTCAAGGCGTCCATCACAGCCGAGAACCTGATGTCAAGATTCTCCCGCTCCATGCTCTTGGAAGCATCGTCGAGCGAGAAAAGAACCGACGTTGGGTCCTGAGCGGCCGTCCACTGGAGCGGCGGTTCGCCCTGCATGGGGGAGCGGCTGCCCCCTAACAACAAGGCTGGGGACGACCTTTTGTGGGTCCTCTCCACCACCGCCATGACGCCCGGAGACCCTCCGTCCATGTCCTCCTCCATCCGGCCTGCCCCGGGCGCCGCGGCCTAGACCGCCGGTGGCGCAGATTGCACCACCCCCTCGGATGCCACCATGGCAGTGGCCGACCCTGCCGGGCTTGTCACGGTCGTGGCCACCTCCGTCTGGGCCTCTGGCGGAATGGACTGCGCTGCTCCATCGGATGCCACCGCGGCTGCATCCGACTCCGCCCGGCCCGCGTCAGCCGCCGTCACTTGGGCCATCGGGGGCACGGATTGCGCCACCCCATCAGACGCCACCACGGTAGTGTCCGGCTGCTCCTAGCTTGGCACGGCCATGGCCGCCTGCTCGACAACCACCGAGGGCACGGGCACCACTGCAGGCGCCGCCGGACCGGCCAACGAGGCCGCAAAATCAGTGCCGCTCCTGCCCGAAATAGGGGCGACATCAGGCAGCGTCATTCATCCCACCTGAAGGGCAAGGCTCTTCTTGGGCGCCGGCCCTAGAGGGTGGCCCCGTTGCAAGAATCTGCAAAAGGAAAAATGGCGTAAGATCGAAACAGAAAAATAAAGGAAAAAGAAACGAGGGAAATTGGTGGCATACTCTAGCATTTTTGGGCGGTGGGTACATTTTGGGGATGAACCCCTAGACCCCTGCTCCAACTCATGTGGGCGGGACCATTTTGAGCCTGCCCCCTGCTCCAAGGCAGGGGGGCTCGCCTCCCTTGTCTCCGAGGGTGCGGCGACAGGGCCGCTCCCCTCCATCGGCTCATGGGGTGCGGCGACAGGGCCGCCCCCCTCCATCATCTCATGGGGCATGGCATCAGGGCTGCCCCCCCCATCAGCTCACAGGGCGCGGCGTCAGAGCCGCCCCCCCCTCCATCTGCTCACGGGGCGCGGCATCAGGGCCGCCCCCCTCCATCAGCTCGTGGGGCGCGGCATCAGAGCCGCCCCCCTCCACCAGCTCACGGGGCGCGGCATCAGAGCCACCCCCTCCACCAGCTCATGGGCGCGGCATCAGAGCCGTCCCCTCCCATCCACCGATCCCCCACCGGCACCCCGAGGGTGACGGTGGATCCACCGGCTCCCACCGAACCCAGGGGTAGGCCCGGCTCCACCGTCCTCATGGACTCGCTTCCCTCCGTGTGGAACGGGAAGGGTCCCTACGTGGGCCGCAAGTCCTCATCCTCCAGGTCACCCCAATCCATTCCGGCTGCTCCCTCATCGGACTCATCGTCATCATCGTCATCTTCACTGCTTGTCTCCTCCCCTCGATCTCGAGCTTGCTGCTTTCATATCGCCTTTTTCTTCGCGAGCTCCCTCGTCTTCTTGTCCCAACCGGCCACGGCGTGGTTCATTGCCGCCCGGGTTGGGTCCTTCGGCAGTGGAGCCGGGCTGTCCCTGAAGTCCAGTCCCCTCGGCTGGTCCTGCCATCCCGAGGTTAACATCAGGTTATCAGAAATTCAAGTGAAAAGAGGAGCAAGGTGAAAGAAAACTGACGAAGTCAACAAACCTCGGTTCCGGCCGCATCGGGGGATGCCCCGGCACTCGATACACAAAGTCAAGGATGGTGCCAATGGAGTCCTTCATAGGCTCCATCGCCTCCTTGATACGCTGTGCCACTTCAGAGGGAGTGAGCGCTTTGTCGAAAAGCGTCGTCCCTTCGAACGACACCTCAGGCACCATCTGATACAGGGGCAGCGCGCGCGCCATCAGCGACGCAACCCTCCTCGCATGGTAAGTGCTGATAATCCCCGATCCCTTCACGCCCCTATCCTTTAGAGTTTGGATGGCGATAAGAAAGTCATTGAGGCGTTTCTTTTCCTTACCTGGGACACCCCACCCCCATGACCCCGGGGTCTCCACGATGTAGCGCCCGGTGACAACCATCAAGGGGGTGGCGGCGTCATTCTTGACATAGAACCATTGCGAATGCCACCCCTTGTGAGAGGTGGACAGACGCATTAGCGGGTATGCTCCTGCCTGGTTGTTGCGGAGGTGGATGCTGGTGCACCCCACTGGCACGTGCAGTTCCTGCTTCCTGACCCACCTTTTCAGAAGATTGACGGCGAAGATATACCGCCACAGATCAAAGTGGGGACTGATCTCTAAGAACTCCTAGCACAGAGCGACGAACACCGCAATATGCTAGATCCCGTTGGGGGTAAGGTGCTGTAGCTCCACCTGATAGTAGTCCAACAGTCCCCGAAAGAACGGATGGGCGAGCATGGCGAATCCCCGCTCATGGAAGTGAGCAAAAGACATGATGTACCCTTCAGGTGGCTGCGGCTCATCCTCTTCACCAGGCAGCCGCCACTCCTTGGCAGCGGTCAATGGGCAAAGGAGGCCTTGGCAGACGAGGCCCTCTAGGCGCTGAGGGGAGATGTTGGATTTGTACCCTGGGTCCATTGCGACGGCGGGAGTAGCACGGGGAAGGGGGCAGCAGTGAGTTTGACGGCGGGAGCAGTACGGGTGCGAGAAGCTTAGGCGATTGGCGGCAGAGGTTGAGAATGCGAAGGCAAGGAGGCAAATTACGGAACCCTAGGGGCGAACCCCGTGATTTTATAGGGGTGACGGATGCGAGAAGGGCAATGGTGCACCTCGATCTCCGAGCCTGCCACGACACACCGCCGCGTCACGTCACAGGACACGCACACACGATCCCTATCCCTTCCCACAAAAGTTGTGCCAATTGGTTCGCCTTCCCTAGGTAGACTAGGACTCCCTTCCCACCGAGGGAACAAGGGTCACAAAGCCTCTCTCTCCGGCCCACCTAGGGTCCCGGATCCCAAGGGCCGTCCCAACGAATGATAGGCCAGCAAGACGTCCAGGACTCAAGGACGTAAGCATCACCAGGGCCTTGATCCACAGTCAAGTCCCAACCAGGCCGGCCCTGAATGAAATCCCCACGAACGGGATACCATGATTCCCTTAAAATATCCAGTTGATGAAAAACCAAGTCTTACGGCCTTACCCACGGAGGGTCCGATACTACCCCCCGGGCGATTCTACTCAAATCACCCGGGGCTCGGGGGCTACACCCACCAGGTGCGCTCGTCGCCCACCCTCTGGCGAATTGACTCCGATACTACCCCCCGGGCGATTTTAATCAAATCACCCGGGGGCTCAGGGGCTACACCCACCGGGTGTGCTCGCGCGCACCCTCTAGCGAATTGACTCTGACAAAATCAAAACACCCCCCGGGCGACTCTGTCCGAATCACCCGGGGCTCGGGCTCAGGGGCTACTGTCGGGGATCTAATACCGGGGTACCCAAGGAGGTGGCACTAATAACCATTGAACGTTAAAAACTCCCGAACGGACGAGAACACTACTGCGCTTCTTGCCCGAACGACGGGGGTTTGGTTTCGCCTCACCCGATGCCCGTGGGCCAGCTCCAGCTCACCCGACGGCTGGAGGACGGCTCCACCTCTCCCGAGGGCTAAGGGCTAGACTCCGCCTCGCTCGACCCCCGAGGTATAAACTCCGCCTCGCCCGACGCCCGTGGGCCGGCTCCGCCTCGCTCGAGGGCTTAGGGCTAAACTCTACCCCGCCCGACCCCCGAGGGCTGGGCTCGGCCTCGCCCAAATAGATAGAAGCTAGGCCCTGCCTCACCCGACATCCGAGGGCGGACCTCACCTCACCCAATGTCCAAAGGCTGGCTTCGCCTTGCCTGACAACCGCACCCCGCTCCCTCATAATGATAGGCACAGGGTAAGACAAGATGTTCGGGTCAACCACGGCACCGAAGGACCATGTCCTACGCCCCTACAGGAAAGTACCATTAGGGCATGACGGGCGGGCGCTTAGACCCTTCCAGGCGTGGCAGAGCCTAAATAGTGTTGCAGGCGCGTGCTCTTCACCCTACAGAGTTGTAGGCGCCGCCTTCAAACTCCGGCGAAGAACCCGACATGGACATACGACAACCACTACGTTCCAAGGAGGGACTCCCATCCTCTACAGTGGCAAACGAGCATTCACCACGCCATCCGCTCCCCACAGGGTCAGAGATCAACAACCCTGTCTCGACACGCCACCCGCGGGGGCGGGATGGGACGCACCCACTTGCTAAATGAGGCCAGGGCATGGCCTCTGAAGATCAACAACCACGCCACTCCTGACACGGTCTGCCATGTTATGCAGGGCAGGCGCGAGAAAAAAGGGAGACCCGGTTCCTTCGAAGGACCTTCTATACTCTTGGTATTTTCCTCGTTCTCCCATCTGTAACCCCTTCTCCCCCCTTGGTCTATAAAAGGGAGGGCAGGGCTCCCCCACTAAGGATGACCAACTTCTAACAAACAACTCACATACAGACGAGCTCATAGAGAGTTCAGTTCCACATCACGCACACAGCCAAAGCCGCCAGGCCCTCGGCACCCTTTCGACCCTTCCATCAGAGACCTGGGACCAGTCCCTCTCTCGACCATTTGTACCCCCTACTACGAACCATTTTCGGTGCTAATAACATGAGCAGCAACAGACTGGACGTAGGGACATTCAGCCCGAACCAGTATAAACCTTGTGTCCTTTAGCGCACCATCTAGGACTAACGCGCATAATTATATATTTACTAGCCGGTGTATGTTCAAAACACCGACAGGATGATTAAATGACAACATGATTAAAGGTTTAACCCGTTTGCTAAGTGTGGATAGGTAGTAGGTTATCTCACAGGTACTTAATGAAAGCCAAAATGATGTGTTGTTATATAAACAATCTAGTTCAAGCACAAGACAACAATGCAAATAGAATTCATGCAAAGGCTTATTTGTTGTGGGAGTTCCATGTACTATGTGAAAGCAAGCTTGTAAGAATTAATTAATGAGACATAAGGGATTGCATAGGAATGGTCTCATATTTGAAGCTTGCTAAATTAAAATGAAAAAGATAACAATACATGAATGGATGATTCAACACAAGATGTGACTTGGTGGCTTGAGATGGTGAAGATAGCAAGGAAAGGCTTCGAGGTACTAAGCAAGGGTGAAGGGCAAGCGATGGCTTGGCGGCCGAAGAACCTAGCTAGGGTGAAGAAGGAAGTACTTGCATTTAGTTGAGGTACTAATCAAGCTATGATGGCCATATTTATGTGGAGGATCAAATCACTATTGGAGTGTTTGATGGAAGTGACTTGATACATTTGGGATTATTCAAATTTGATGAATGGAATCAAGTCACGTGCTCAAGATGGCTATGCTCAAGTGAAAAGATCAATATCAACATGTTAGCATCCTTACTTGATGAAGATTGAAAGGGACGACATCAATTCAAAAGAGATCAACTCAAGTGGTATAAATTCATTTTTCCTTTGATCTTGAGTTTAATAGGTTTGCCGTACTATTAAGAGGGATGCATCATGTTGATAGATAATGTTTCATAAGTGTTCAAGCCAACCCATGTGAGTTTTGAGTATTTGAGTGACAAAAGAGCTAACTTTATTTTTGCTGGTCTGGCCGGACGTGTCTGGTATTTACCCAGCAGTGGTAAAATTGTTGTTCTCAGGTTGGTCGGGAGTTCCGACTGTCGGGAGTTCGAGCAACGGTTGGGAGTTCCGATATCTCGGGTATAACTGATTTGGAAGAGTTCACTGCCTTGGTCATACCGGACGTGTCCGGTATTCATACCGGACGTGTTCTGTATGGATGGCCTGAGGCCAACGGTCGGAAGTTTCGGCATGAGTCGGGAGTTCTGACACCTCGCTTACTTTAACTCAGTTACATGGTTTTCAAATTTACTGAGGGTCGGGAGTTCTGATGTGAGTCGGGAGTTCGATGCCTCACAACTTCATTGTAACTTAATTACCGTTGGCACAGTGTAAGTCATACCGTACGTGTCCGGGGTATGGCAACAGCTAGTTTTTCCAAGGGGGCTATAAATACCCCCAAGCCTCCACCTTAGGAGGCTGCTGATTCTGCTGAAACAACATATACGTTTTTTAGCCTTGCCAACTCTCCCAACCCTCTCTTAGTGAGTGATTGATTAAATTAGCCAAATAAAATTGTGGGTTGAGTGAAATTCAAAAAGAGAGCAAATCCAACCACTTGAGCACTTGTGCATATTGTCAATCTCATGATTTGCATTTGTTACTCTTGGACTTTTTGGTCCTAGATGGCTAGGCGTCGCCGGAGAGCACCCGAGAGATTGTGGTGTGCCTCGGAAAGTTTGTAACGATCGATTCCGCCGCCTCGGAATCAACTAGTGGAAGGAGGAAAAAGGAGTTGGAAAAGACTCTGGCTAGAGTGACCTTCGTGGTACCCTCTAGGGCTGACCTTCGCTGGGTCACCCGTAGCCCCCTCAACGGAGAGTAGGACTCAAACGAGTCCGAACTCGGTAAAACAAATATCATGGCTCAATTCATATTTCATTTGATATTTGTGTTGCTCCAGCTCTTGTGCAGGTTCTCTGTGTACATTGATATCTCCAGTAGGTACCTGCAGTTTGGTTTGAAGATATAAATTGAAAGGAGCAAGTTCAGGGGTGATCTGTAGAAATCATGTATACCGGACACGTCCGATATTTCCTAATAGCGCTGAATATATTTTGATCTCTGTCCTAACTTTGTGTTTCAGGGTTGTAGCTTCTAGACATATTCTTTATACCTTGTATACTCCATGGCTAACTTGTGAGGGGTGGTACTACTCGTTATTTGGAGTTTCCATTTAGGAAACTCCCTTTACTAATCGTTTCCGCATTTAAAGGTGTTAATTTTCAGAAATGCCTATTCACCCCCCCTCTAGGCGGCATCCTAGGTCCTTTCAATTGGTATCAGAGCGAGGTTCTCACCTAAAGCTTCACCGCCATGAGAAAAAGATGTCGACGCCTATCGAGTTGGAGCCGGTGCTTCTCCAAAATGATGGTTCAAACTTTCTACCTTGGTCAATTCATGTACTCAATGCTTTTAGGGATATTAGTCCTCTTGTTGAGCATATTGTGGATGCAAGCATACCTCTTCCTATAGTTGATTGGAGCAACTATAAAAATTTGTCAAAAAAGGAAGAGATATGTGTGCAACTCAATGCTCAAGCTATTAATGTCATTTTGAGTACATTGAGTGTAGAGGTTCAAGATGAGGCAATCTTCAATAGACAACCACCTCCGGAGAGTCCTCATCTCATTTGGACTAGACTTTTTGATTTGTATGGAAAATCCAAATGTGATGATGCACTTGAGATCGAGTCAATGGAAAGTATGTCCATTGTGTCTTCACACAACGAGGAAGACTCACAAGACCTCAAGAGCGCCGAGCCAGAGCAAGAAGTGCAAGCAGCGCATGACCTGCTGTCTGCCTGCACATACCGGACGTGTCCTGTATGCCTACCGGACGTGTCCGGTATGGCCGAGGTAGCAGAATAGCAAGCAGCTATGTGCAACAACGCTCAAGCCCGGTGGCGACCAAGTGATGAGTCAACCTTAGTATCTCATGATACTCATCACTAGTGTCTCATGGCGAAGAAAAGCAAGAAGAAGAGTAACAAGAAAGATCAAGAAAAGGAGAAAGCACAAGTGGATGATCAAGATAAGAGTGATGTTGAAGTTGAAGACAACTACAACCTTGATCATCTCAACCGTAAGGACAAGTTCATCATCATGAAGATAGTTGAAAAGAACGATGAGCTTGAAGAAGAAATTGAGAAGCAAGAGCAATCACTTCAAAAACAAGAATTGTTTCTCATCTCCAAGATGGAAGAACTAAAGGCTCTAAGTGAAAGGTATGAAAAATTATCATTTGAGCATGCTTTAGTTACTAACTCCTCTTCTAGTGTTTCACAACTAGAGAAGGAAAATTTGGAACTCAAGGCAAGGCTAGATGAACTATCAAGCAAGTATAATGTGCTACAAGCAAACTATGTTCATCTAAAGTGCTCTCATGAGGAAGTAGTAGAATCAAGCTTCATGCTTGAGGTAGCTCAAGAGGTTATGATCACATCGGTAAAATTTTCTCAACCTCTTACACATTCACTCACTAGTACACCATCTCAATTAAATATTTCTTGTACTAATGAATGTGCTCCTCAAGCAAGCCAATCTTCGATTGAGGTAAATCTTATAGAAAACATAGAGCTCAAAGAAGAGGTGAAAAGATTAAAGAAAGATGTGATTCGGTTGAAGGGTGAGGAGAAAGCACAACCTTCTCAAGATAACCATGATTACATGGTGAAGAAGCTTGAGAAGGGTTCAAACCTTGCTTCCTCCAAAGCCCAACAAAAGAATCAGATCTCAAGCAAGGCCAACACAACCAAGAGCAAGAAACATATTAAAAGGTTATACTATGGTTGTGGATTATATGGACATGAGTGGGCTATGTGTCCACATAAGAGTTGGGCCAACAAGTGTGAAGTGGCCGAACAAAAGGCCTCAAACAAGTTGACCAACCAAAAGAAAAGTGATGGACAAAGCACTTATCTCATGAGCAAGAAATTAGGGCATCTTACCAAGAAATGCCCAATGCACAAAGAGGCAAGCAAGGAAGCCCAAATTGCAACAAGAAAATGCTATGGATGCAATGAGATGAGCCACAAGGTTGATAGATGTCCATACAAGCAAAGCAAGCATAGAGCAAACAAAGGTCGCATATGCTATGCTTATAGAAGAAAGGGGCATCTAAGCTATGAATGCCCAAATGGTAACACTCCTAAGCCAAACACATATGTTTATAATGATAAGCTTAGGAAGACCACAAATGGAGTTAGCACTAGCAAGGTGATGTGTTCACCACAAACTAGTGCTAAAGTCATTTGGGTGCCTAAGCACTTGTTGACTAACTCAAAAGGACCCAACAAGAGTTGGGTACCAAAGTATGCTTAGGTTAATGATGTAGGTACTTGGTGATGATATAAAGGCTTTGGGGTGGTAGAGCAAGCAATTTGACAATATTCACTCAATCTATCAACCAATTCTTATCATAATCCCTTATATGGTTGACCCGAAGATAATTCAATGAATATATCATATATTTCATCCTCACCATTGGTAAAAGTACCTAAACCTTATAGGATAGCCACTTTGTTCGTTTCGTGTTCTATAGTTCACAAATAGGTACATTTGTGAAATAATGAAAGTGGCTAATTAGATTCAATTAAAAAGAATTTTACTTTGCCATATGATGCTTTTAACGGCTCTCTAGTAAACCAATTCATTTGTTGAGATGCAAGTATACAATAAATACTAGAGCTAAACGAAGAATCACAAGCAGCGAATTATTTGTTTCTGTCCTACACCTATCGGACGTGTCCGGTATTGTAGGAACCAGAACACTAATTGAATAAGCAACTAAGTTTTGATCCATATATCTTCATATATCCTCAATATTACTCAGAAGTTTGTGGTTTAACAATATAAGTGGCTTATAAGCATCTCTTAAAACTCAAATTTAAATATGGCAAATTATTTGGTTATGGTTCAAAATAGAAAATAGACTCCCATATTCTTAATAGAATAAAGTGCTTGATAAAAGTCATTCAAATAAGTTAACACACTTATTTAGGGGGAGCTCAGTTTCTATTTTGCACTTTGTGGACTAACAAATTTATCTAGCACTCTTTGTAGTCCTGTGGATGAAAAATTGAATTCTTATCTAGCATGATTATTTGGCAATCAAGGTCAACATAAAGATTATCATACCATGTATCTTCTTAGTGGTATTCTTGTGGGCTCAAGGCAAAGGTATGTGTTTACATACATACATTGTAAGTGCGTCTAAGGCCCTTTATATGTTAGGATGTGCATTTGTGTGACATAGGAGAGATGTTTTTCAAAACCCATAACTAGCATGTGTAGGTGGTGTGGATTTGAAAAACTATTTGAATCTTGGTCTTTGTGACCTATCCTTGTCATGTGATGATTATAGCTCTGCTTGATTGTTTGATTGGCTAATCACACATGACATGGCTTTCTTAAGTCCACGGTCTACTATGTCTCACATATCTCTCAAGTAATCAAAATCTCTATATGCCAAAGATTTGGAAAAGAGAAGTGATATTTATGGCATTGGATAAGAAAAGTAATGATTCTCAGTTTGGATTAAGATTATATACCTTTTTGGATCGAGAAATAACATAAAAGGGGATTGGAAGGGAGAAATCACCTTTTGGATTAATTTGGGCCAGCCCGCGTATGATACCGGACGTGTCCGGTATGAGCATGGCTATTAAACAGAGCGTACCCCAGTTCCATGGCCTAGTCATTCTTTTCATCCCTTTGCCCAGCAGCGCCGCCGCTCTCCCCGCACTCGCCCTCACCGTCGGTCGTGCCTCCTCACCCTCGCTCTTCCTTGCCTCCTCATCGCGAGCTCTCTGTCCTTTGGCTCTCCCTCATCCACTGCCGCAGCAACGGGGTGTTGGCTCTCTGTTGGACCCATTGCCACCCCATTGTCGTCTTTGATCGCGCCAAGCAAGGAGAAGAGGAGAAGGAAGAAGGGGAGAAGGAAGAAGGATTGGAGTACCCCTGCAGCAAGGATCAAGGATCTTCACCGTAGATTTGAAATCGATTTCATGTTCTTTCTAGGTATTTCAAATCCCAGAACCCGTCCGATCTACTCTTTAGTGCCTCAATTATAAATTCAGTTGGTCAAGATGCTGCATTGGAAGTCTAGAGGGCATGGTTAAAATTTGGATTGAATTGAAGATGATATTGAGGAGGAGCCCCTGTTAGGGTTGCTGGGTACTCATACCGAATGTCTCCGGTATTCATACCGGACGTGTTTGGTATGTGCTAGCAGTGCAGGTTCAGCTGCAGCCTCAACTAAATACTCGTTGATTATTGGCCATATATGTATGATTGTTTGTCTATATTAATTTTGCAAACCTTGACTACGAATGGGATAGGTGATTGCGAGATTTTGGATAAATAATTGTATATATATAGACAATGATATAAAAAATGTTGCTTGGACATGTATCGAAGATTCTTTGCAAATCTTGTTGGATACAGGGCAGCTGACATGAGTGGAAGATAGGAGCCCAGATCCAAGCACAGGCATGATCCAGCACTAGAGAAGTACAAGAAGGCAAGATAGGAAATGCATCTAGGATTCAAGCCAACCAGCAGGAGGTCTACTAGGGCTGCCTCTAGTGCAGCTCCTCAGTATGCAGAGGGGTTAGGGAGCTCTTCTTCTGACACTGACACTGATGAGTTC
Source organism: Miscanthus lutarioriparius (assembly GCA_904845875.1). Classification (NCBI taxonomy): domain Eukaryota; kingdom Viridiplantae; phylum Streptophyta; class Magnoliopsida; order Poales; family Poaceae; genus Miscanthus; species Miscanthus lutarioriparius. Next base: position 7,630,897 of record CAJGYO010000009.1, on the reverse strand, counting down.
CGAGTGGAGTCCAGAGAAGAAAGAAAGAGGAAGAGCACTGACAGAGGCTCAGAAGGTGACAGCTCAGATGAGGAGCAGGAGATTGAGAAGGAGGAGCCAGTACCTCCTTTTCAGCACCAGCCTGGTCAGGGTATGCATTATGGTCTTCTTGAGACACGTCTACCCAATGTGCCATCATATGTTTCTAGGGTTGACTACAGGGGAAAGGGCATGACCAGGAAGGCTAAAGATGAGCGAAGAGTAGATCCGAGAAGCTTACCTAAGGTTCAGTATGATCACCGCTTCCAAACAGCTTTTCACATGGACTACTACTCTAGTGTGATTCTCACTAGGAACCCTATGGTAGCCAAATCTTAATGGATAGACTGGCAGTACATTAGAGAGTTGCAGAAGACCTCAGTTGATCATGCCATTGCCATTGCCAGCGCACAGGCGTTTAAGAGATCATGGAGTTCCAGCATGACTGGAACACAGAGGTAGTAGCTTAGTTCTATGCTACTCTATTCATTGAGGAGGATGTGAGGTGGATGCACTGGATGCTTGAGGGCCAGTGATACAGTGTTGATTATGATGTATTTGTCGCCCAGCTTGGCTTCTCAGAGGATGATCTCTAAAGGGATAGGATTCACACAGAGTAGGTGTTACCTCCTGAGCAGCTCGCCTACATGTACCCACCAGGAGGTGAGAGAGAAGCAGTAGGCAAGGTTCAAGGTCTTCACCCCACTTACAAATACCTAGACAAGATTGCAAGGGTGGAGATAAGGAAAACATCGCAGATTACTCTAGGAACCTGCTCCATAGGATGGCACCTAATGCTTGGCCTTTCAGTGTGTTTGACTTCATTTGATTAGAGATCTGGAGTGTGGGAGAGAGGCCACTTAAGGGATGTGGATTTGCTCCTTATATCATGTATATGATTGAGCAGGTCACAGGGCACACATTCGAGTATGACAAGATTCACAAGGCCCTAAAGATTGTTGCAGACTTGCCTGAGACAGGGTTACCTCTAGCAGGTCCAGGAGGAGCAGCAGGTATAGCTGAGGCAGATGCACCTAAGAGTGGTGCAGCAGCGGTAGCAGCAGGAGTTTCACCTTCACCATGTGCTCCTTCATGTTCTTCTTCACGCCGTGGTAGCCCTCCCTCGCCTATCCATAGGCTTTTTAGCTCCATATTTGGGATATGCAGAGACATCTAGACCAGGCAGCAAAAGGAGAGGGAGGCTAGGAGGAAGGACACTCGGACTTTGAAGCAGATTGCTTCTAGGCTTGAGCTTGATCCTCCTAGGTCTCCACTATCAGATGAGGCAGCTAGTGAGCCTGAGATGAAGGAGCAGCTGTAGGCTAGGTACGACAGAGAGTATACTAAGATCCTTCAGCGACAGCAGTAGCAGCAGCAGGCACCAGAGCACCCTGATACTCTACCACTACAGGCTCGTGTGCCTACTCACTCTTAGCCACGTCCTAGTACTGCAGACGACTATGCTTCAGACTGGTGGAGTGACCTCATAGGTGGTGGCGGCTACTACGGGTCTGGTGGCTATGACCCATCTAGTGCTGGTGGTTCTAGTCTAGCCGGTGTTACACGCTCAGATGACGAAGATGCTGGAAGAGATGAAGATGATGATGAGTGATGCTAGAGATCATTGTTGGACTTTTGTGGTGATAGATGACAAAGGGGGAGAGAGACTGATTAAAGCTTCAGGCTTCCGGATATTTGTTTCATTTGACTTATCTTTGTACCTGATGATATGTAATGCAGGTTGTAGTTTTTGTTTTTTGAGCTTCATTGATGTATCTTGGTTTTGAGATAGATTGTATCATGTGAGAGATGAGATTCACTTATGCTTTATCTATGTATCTCTTGAGACATGATCTTTATTTATATATCAGTGGTTTCTAGACTTGAGAAAATGTATAATGAGTGCTATGTGTGACATACATGTGTTGTATTTGTTTTCATAAGGTCTATGCATGCTAGAGTGAAAATAATTGATGTGATGTCTTTATATTTATTCTTGTGTGATATATCTTGTCATATGCATCACGATTTTACTTTGTCACACACACATGCACCCCATGGATGCAATGATTTAGGGGGAGTCTCCTATATGTTTTAGTATGTGCAATTGACATTTGAGGTCATTTTATGAATTCTAATCATAAGCACATATTAAGGGGGAGCCTCTCATAAATCATTGAACCCAAAAGCTTAAATGTTTATATTCTTTTGTAAGCCTTAATCAAGTTGTCATCAATCACCAAAAAGGGGGAGATTGAAAGTGCATCTAGCCTTTTAGTAGGTTTTGGATGATTAAATGACAACGTGATTAAAGGTCTAACCCGTTTGCTAAGTGTGGACAGGTAATAGGTTATCTCACAGGTACTTAATGAAAGCCAAAATGATGTGTTGTTGTATAAACAATCTAGTTCAAGCACAAGACAACAATGCAAATGGAATTCATGCAAAGGCTTATTTGTTGTGGGAGTTCCATGTACTATGTGAAAGCAAGCTTGTAAGAATTAATTAATGAGACATAAGGGATTGCATATGGAATGGTCTCATATTTGAAGCTTGCTAAATTAAAATGAAAAAGATAATGATACATGAATGGATGATTCAACACAAGATGTGACTTGGTGGCTTGAGATGGTGAAGATAGCAAGGAAAGGCTTCGAGGTACTAAGCAAGGGTGAAGGGCAAGTGATGGCTTGGCGGCCGAAGAACCTAGCTAGGGTGAAGAAGGAAGTACTTGCATTTAGTTGAGGTACTAATCAAGCTATGATGGCCATATTTATGTGGAGGATCAAATCACTATTGGAGTGTTTGATGGAAGTGACTTGATACATTTGAGATTATTCAAATTTGATGAATGGAATCAAGTCACGTGCTCAAGATGGCTATGCTCAAGTGAAAAGATCAATATCAACATGTTAGCACCCTTACGTGATGAAGATTGAAAGGGACGGCATCAATTCAAAAGAGATCAACTCAAGTGGTATAAATTCATTTTTCCTTTGATCTTGAGTTTAATAGGTTTGTCGTACTATTAAGAGGGATGCATCATGTTGATAGATAATGTTTCATAAGTGTTCAAGCCAACCCATGTGAGTTTTGAGTATTTGAGCGACAAAAGAGCTAACTTTATTTTTGCTAGTCTGGCAATACCGGACGATACCGGACATGTCCGGTATTTACCCAGCAGTGGTACAATTGTTGTTCTCAGGTTGGTCGGGAGTTCCAACTGTCGGGAGTTCGGGCAACGGTCGGGAGTTCCGACATCTCGCGTATAACTGACTTGGAAGAGTTCACTGCCTTGGTCATACCAGACGTGTCCGGTATTCATACCAGACGTGTCCGGTATGGATGGCCAGAGGCCCGCATCTAGTTTTCAAATGCCTTGAGGTTCGGGAGTTCCGACGTGAGTCGGGAGTTCCGACGGTCAAAAGTTCTGGGATGAGTCGGGAGTTCTGACACCTCGCTTACTTTAACTCAGTTACATGGTTTTCAAATTTACTAAGGGTCGGGAGTTCCGATGTGAGTCGGGAGTTCCGACGCCTCACAACTTCACTGTAACTTAGTTACCGTTGGCGCAGTGTAAGTGATACCGGACGTGTCCGGTATGGCAATGGCTATAAAATGGCTAGTTTTTCGAAGGGGGCTATAAATACTCCCAAGCCTCCACCTTAGGAGGCTGCTGATTTTACTGATACACATATATGTTTTTGAGCCTTGCCAACTCTTCCAACCCTCTCTTAGTGAGTGATTGATTAAATTAGCCAAATCAAATTGTGGGTTGAGTGAAATTCAAAAAGAGAGCAAATCCAACCACTTGAGCACTTGTGCATATTGTCAATCTCGTGATTTGTATCTGTTACTCTTGGACTTTTCGGTCCTAGATGACTAGGCGTTGCCGGAGAGCACCCGAGAGATTGTGGTGTGCCTCGGAAAATTTGTAACGGTCGATTCCGCCACCTCGGAATCAGCTAGTGGATGGAGGAAAAAGGAGTTGGAAAAGACTCCGGCTAGAGTGACCTTCGTGGTACCCTCTAGGGCTGACCTTCGCTGGGTCGCCCGCACCCCCCTCAACGGAGAGTAGGACTCAAACGAGTCCGAACTTCGATAAAACAAATATCGTGTCTCAATTCGTATTTCATTTGATATTTGTGTTGCTCCAGCTCTTGTGCAGGTTCTCTATGTACATTGATATCTCCGGTAGGTACCTGTAGTTTGGTTTGAAGATAGAAATCGAAAGGAGCAAGTTCGGGTGTGATCTGCAGAAACCGTGTATACCGGACACGTCCGGTATTTCCTGACAACGCTGAATATATTTTGATCTCTGTCCTAACTTTGTGTTTTAGGGTTGTAGCTTCTAGACATATTCTTTATACCTTGTATACTCCGTGGCTAACTTGTGAGGGGTGGTACTACTCTTTATTTGGAGTTTCTCCCTTTACTAATCGTTTCCATATTTAAAGGTGTTATTTTTCAGAAATGCCTATTCACCCCCCCCCTCTAGGCGGCATCCTTGGTCCTTTCACGTGTCGACGTCCTTCTCGTCGGGCAAATTTGGCCTCCAAACAAGCTAGGCCCTAAAGTGTGAGATGAAGTTGGGAAAAACTACTATTCTCATCTTCATGCCACCCTATTCCCATATGAGAGTAGGTTTTCAGGAGCTTCACCTGTGAAGCTGGTTGCTTGTGAAGCTGGCAGTGAAGTTGGAGAAGACTTGTTTGACACAACAAATTAGCCTGTGAAGCTGGCGGTGAAGTTGTGCCAAACATGACCTAATTAAACCCGGCCTCATACATGCATGCAACCTGGCCTACATGCTCTACTAGATCTGCATCCATGATGCATATGCTTGCGTGCCAGCTCGATTTCCTGTCTCCAGATTATTGTTGTCGCGCCTGCAACATCATTACACTCTATATATTTGCCTCACCAATATATGTATATTGTCCATGCAACCTGGCCTACCACTACCCCTAGTTTTCGACATCACTGTCGGCTCAAAATCCACCTTCACTATCGGATTTTGAACCGGTAGTGGCATGTCGGCAGTGATGCTCGCTGCCTACTGCAGCCGGTGCTTCACCCGGCAGTGATAAGGTTTAGAAAAACAAAAAAAAAAGCAATCCAAACAAGCATGCTGGCTGGAGCATGCTCGTTACCGCCGCTGCCGCCACCATGCTCGCTGGCTACCACCGCCACTGCATCAAGCATTTCATCCAAGAAAAAAATTCATACATCATAGATAAAGGACGGATTCAACACATCAGAAAAACTCATCCACAAATCGATTCGTGCATCGCAGACGAAGGAGAAGGGTTCAACACATCACAAATCAACCCATCCACAAATCGATTCATACATCACAGACAAAGGAGCAGGGTTCATCACAAACAAAATAACTCATCTACGTAGGCGAGCGACGGCGGTGGCCCTCTCCCCACGGCGGCGCTCCTCCTCTTCAACTCCGGTAGCGGCGTGGAGGCCAGATCCGGTGGCGGGGAAGCCGGATCCGGTGGCGGGGAGGATGGATCCGGGCTCCTCCTCGCCCTCACCGCCGGATCCAGGAGCGGGCGAGGCGAGCGGCGGCAGTGGCCCTCTCCCCATGGCGGCGCTCCTCCCCTTCAACTCCGGCAGTGGCGTGGAGGCCGGATCCGATGGTGGGGAAGCCAGATCCGGTGGCAGGGAGGATGAATCCGGGCTCCTCCACGCCCTCACCGCCGGATCCGGGAGTGGGCGAGGCAAGCGGCGCAGGCGAGCAGCAGCGGTGGCCCTCTCCCCACGGCGACGCTCCTCCCCTTCAACTCCGGCAGCGGCGTGGAGGCCGGATCCGGTGGCGGGGAAGCCGGATCCGGTGGCGGGGAGGACGGATCCAGCTCCTCCTCGCCCTCACCGTTGGATCCGGGAGCGGGCGAGGCGGGCGGCGCAGGCAAGCGGCGGCGGTGGCCCTCTCCCCACGGCGGTGCTCCTCCCCTTCAACTCCGGCAGCGTGCGGGCAGCAGGACTGCAGGAGATGAATTGCTCGCGTCGCTATGCCTGTGCCGTGTGTGCTGTAGGTGTGAGCATGAATGTGGGTGGACCTTGTCGGCCGAATGTTTTTACGTATCGATTGCTCGCGTCGCTATGCCTGCGGAGTTGACTGAGATGTATAAAATTTTCGGATCCGGGAGCATTATCAGTGCCGGTTTTGAAATTCAACCGACAGTAAATAGACATTACCGCCGGTCTGTATTAACAACCGGCAGTGATGTGTTCATTCAGTGTCGGTTTTAGTCCAGTCTCAATCATTTTCTCGTTGTCAAGCTCGGAAATGTACATCACTGCCGGTTCTCACGAATCTGACAGTGATGAGGCCGGCAGTGATGTCTAAATCTGTAGTAGTGTACATACTCACCTAGATCTACATCCATGATGCATGTGCGTGCGTGGCAGCTCTCGGGCCTCCAGATTATTGTTGTCACGCCTGCAACATCATTACACTATATAGTTGCCTCACTACTACATCTATATTGTCACCGCCAATTCTAAACCCTTTATCGCCCTAAGTTATAGTAAAAGTTAGCACAACTTTATCACCGCCGATTGCAAACCGGTGCTAATAATGACTTATCAATGTCGTTTTGTGTAACGAGCCGACAATTTGCACCGGTAGGTTTCACAAGCTTAATTTAATTGTAGCACAATTTTGACAGCTCAATAATTTAGCATAATTTTGTACCACCGAAGTCTCCTACCGAAGGACCAGAATAAGCCACAAAGGAGTTTGAATGGGACCCGATAAAAGTTCTTCGTCGAAGAACTTGATCTATATCCTAATTCCAACCAAACACTCCTCTCTTCTAGCTGACGTCAAGATCATGTAGTAACAACATAGGCCCTGTTCGTTTCGTTGAAAAGTCGGGTTAAAAAGTACTGTTCACCGATTCGTTGTATAAACACTATATCATGGCTGATAAGCCGTGCTGATAAGTTCAAGCGAACAGGGCCATACCTATTAACCTTAGGAACGGGACTAGAAAGATGAGGAAGGAAGATGAACAAAGAATAGGGAGAACTACCAAACCACATTGAAAACCGGATCCCCTGGTTTGCAAACTGGACGACCCTATTTTCATAGTGCAAACACTGGATCCCCGTATGCAAACTTGATGCCTTGGTACGCAGATTTCATCCTGAGTGGTTTTTGGAGAAATAGGAAAAACCCATCCAAACAAACTCCAAAAATTGTGAAATTTGAACCAGAGCTTCACAACAACAAGATGAATAAATCACCAGAAGATCCCCCTAAAATCACAAGTCCCCAAAACTGGGTCCCCTGGTATGAAAAACAGATGATCCTATTTTTGCAGATTTTGAGATGTTTAAGGTAAATCCTACAAGATCTCAAAAATTTGGGAAACTTGGTCCATATATTGATAGCACATGGTTAAGGTAAATCCTACAAGATCTCTTAAAAAGGACACAGGCTTCACCACGAATTTACCAAATTCTTCTATCAAATATCAAAATGGGGTTTTCACTATGAAGACATCAATAGTTGTTTTAGCCTGCACCACGACCCTAAAGATGTTAAATTTTTGTGCTACATCTAAGAATTGTATGTGTAGTATTTTTGTATTATAACAACATAGATGGCATCAAAATTAAATGAACAATATTTATAAGTGATAATGTCTCCTTCAAAATGTATAAACTCATCAAACTTACAAAATGCATTGTCATGAAATATTAATATAATTTAAAGTGAATTGTCTATGTCATTGGTATGTTCTTTGTTAAGAGAACATTTTTTTCATAATTGATAAACTATTAAAATAGCGTGTTTATTTTGTCTACATGGTGACACATAGCGTTAATGCTTACTTTTGATTTTACAATGGTAGAATGTGTAGTCTAGAGATATATATATGTAGCGTATTTTATGGTTATTGGACTATTTTCTATAATAGATTATATTGGCATGACAAACATTTGGTGGATATTTAGTTAATTGCATAGGTGCATAATTAAGTAAAACACCAATTTAATGTATTTACATTGTTTATTTAGATATGTGTAATCTAAAAAGCACATTTAGTGTTACTTTGCAATATGTTTCATAGTGGCATGATTCAATAATTAAATGCAGTTTTAGGAGGCTTTTTAAATTTATCTTTCATAATGACAGACGTGGAAAATTTAAATGCAACGTTAGCAAATACTTTATGCATTTTTCATAATGGCTGAGGTGGGCCGGTATTTTTTTTAGAAAAATAGAATAATGTGTATTACTAGTGACGATGATTAAAGTCTACAAAATTAAAAGCCTGATATTTTTTACTTTTATTTTGTAAAAAAATATTTGTGATGTATCTATTTTCTTTCCACGTCTCGTAAGGATTAACCTAGATACTCCTTTAGAAGCCTCCAATTAGCAATATTAAGGAAGAAAATCACGACAAGGATCTTGACATCTTTTCAAAATGAAAGGTGTGTGAACTTTTTTTGTCTGGTTCTTCTGCTTGAGTGGTGCCAATTGGCAATTGGCAATGTTAAGCAAGACAGTCACGACAAGCGGCATCCACACCGCAGGTGAGAGAGGCCAGACCAGCAGAGTCAAAGAGGAGCAGACGCAGCCGAAGCTCATGCCCAAAACTGTGAGATGACTATCTTTTCCTTTGTCCTTGCCTTCCATTGTCCGTTCTTAAGTGCTTGAGAGTGGAGAGAGACGGCGGATGCGGCGTCTTACGCCGGCAACCTCGGCGTGGCTCACGGCAGAGCTTGTGCGGCGCAGGTTTGCAGGAGGAAGGGGACGAGTAGAGGAGTCTTCACCGACGGAGCAGGACCACCTCGGATCCTGGATTCCTGGCTCGTGCACGAGCTAGCGTCTAGCGAGCGAGTCCACGGCCACGGCCACCACGTCCTGCTCAATACGTCGGTTTCATCGGCGACGGGAGACCGGAAATGGCGAGTCGCGATGAGTGTTTAATCTATCGGGGATTCAGGGAGTCGGACAGACGACGACGACAGCGACGGCGAGTGCAAGATAGCCGAGCGCATGCATCCACGCCGTCATGGGTGCCCTGCTGATGCTGAAGGCGCTCAAGCGCGCGTGCATGCGCCGCCGAGGTCCGTGGAGCGTACCGGAACGCCGCACGGGTGGCACGTCGCTTTGTCCCCCCCACCCCCCCCCCCCCAATTCGGTAGTTAACAATATAGAGACACCGAGCCTGGATCCGTTCCAGATCGAGCATGATCACTTCACCCGCATCCGGCTTCCGCAAGCAACGGGGTGCCATGGATCGCAAGCAACTGGGACTGGGAGCCTGGACGAGCTCAAGGCCATTCGGGGTTCGGTTGTGAAGCTGCAATCGTCGTTCATGGCGCGGATTGATGAGGTGGAGGTCGCCATCGGCAAACGCTTTGGCGCCTTGCAGTCTACAGCCCAGGTGTTTGATGATTGGAAGCCGAAGATCGACGGCGCCATGTCAAGAATTGGGCTCTCCGCAAACAAGTGAATCGAATGGTTCTCGATTAGGGTGCCGCTTCACCAGTGGGCATCTTCCCTAAGGGGATCGCTGTCCCGTTGGTCCTTGTGGCGTCAGTGCAGCATGCCTGCTCCTATCAGAGTAGGCGTGCTTGGCGTGGTTCGATCTCTCCCCGTTCCTCCTAGAGGTTGGGATGGGGGAGAGGTCGTGCGGAGTTGCGCGGCGCGCGGTGAAGGCTGGGGGAAGAGGTCGTGGCCGACCTCTGCTGTGGTGTTTGTCCTAGGTTCGCGTAGCTTAGCTAGGTCTTGATCGTTTGGGCTTATACTATCTGATATACCATCGGCCGCCCGAGCGGCTAACTAATCGGTGTCTTGAGATAACCGGGGTATCATAACCCTGATAGTAGCCTCCGAGCGTTTTTGTGATCACGAAGTGATCGTGAAAGCACTGATATTCTCATGCGTTGCGTGCGGGTTCATAGTCGTGGTTGTTCGAGCTTCGTCGCTATACCCCCTAGTACGTTCAATGCAGTAGGTGGCTGTTACGTTCAATCTCACCAGGGTGCCCTGACGGTGCGGTACGTGACTGCTGAGCCTGGCTGTGTTAGTGTGCTGCATATCGAGGCACGTGATCCAGGCAAGGCCGAGCAGTTTCGTCGACACTATACCGGCTCTGCCTTTGGGAGGCTCTCGATTTCCCCGACCTCACGCGGGCATCTGACATTTGCTGTGACCTCCCGTGGTTTGCCATGCGGCGCAGGGTCTCAGGCTGCCCAGTCTGCACTTGGGCCTATAAATAAAGGCCGTCCTTCCGTTCGGACCACATGTAGCTACTTCTACAAACTTTCTCTTAGTCCTTTTGAAGGGCTAAATGTGGGAGTGTGTGTGTGTGTGTGAGAGAGAGAGAGCTCCTAGTGAGGTTTCTAGCACGTGACTCACTAGGGGTTGCTTGCGGTGGCCAGAAGCCGGTGCTGCCCTTTCCAACAACTAGTGTTAGGAGGAGACTTGTGAAACCATGGTGAGCCCCCACGGCGTTTGGCCGAGTTCAGGTTCATTAGTCCAAAATCAAGGTCTCTCGAGCGGTTGATCGACCTCTCGTTATGCGGGCTGATGAGGTCGTCTAGAGACCTTGGGCCGTTCTGCTGGAGTGCCTTGGCCGTGGTTGGTTAGGTACTTGACCCTTTTTGTATGCGGCTGGACCACATTTGTGATATTTGATTGAAAGCTTTAAGGACTTCTCTTTTCAGGGTCCTGCGACCTCTCGTGAGGTCTCGTTGAATCCTAGACCATTTGGTCAGGATTGGGTCTGTGGGCCCAAGGTGTAGGCTTCGAGCAGGTCATTGTCCTCTTGCCGCATGGGGCAGCGAGGTCGCCTTGTGACCTTAGGCCTCTCCTCTCAAGCACTTTGGTCTAACAGCTTTTGCAGGGTAACATCCGCGCTTTTAGCTCTGTCCGGGTGGTCTTCATTAGGCTAAGGACCGTCCTTTTGGGATCTGAGTGGCCTTGACCACGCATGGTCTTCATTATCGCTGCTTCATGAGGAAGGTGCTGTTATGCGACCTTAGCCATCCGCTCCGTCGATCTCCTCTAAAGGGATCGTCGATCGTCGTTGGTATACGAGGCCTGGGAGCTATCCTTAGGTCGTGGTTTTGAGACGTGGGGAGGAGTTGGTCGTGGCTTGGTCCTGGCCCTTAATCGGATCGCCTAGACTCAACTCCGTGTTCCCCTATCGCCCTTTCTGACCCCGAGGGATCATACTGCCTTGTTACAGGCAGGTTTAGTTTTCGCTCCACGTGGGGAGAGGCTTGTCCACCGTAACCATGCGATTGAAGCGGCATGCCTTGTCGGGGTCGATGGGTAGTTCGAGCGGGACCTGATATCCTCCACAATCGACGTGAAATTTGATTGTGCCTCGTCGCGAGACGTCCCATAAATGTTCAGCCGTCAAACCCGTCGGTCCTCGACCACCTCCATAGCAATCAGAGGGCAAGATGCCTCCTCCTAGATGGGTCAACTCGAGCGACTTTGAAGCGGACGACTCGAACATAGGGAGAGATGGTCGTGTGGCTCCGCACCACCTATAAGAGCCGAGGGGGCCCATCTCACCCTACCCCTATCCCTTTGTGACCTCAAGCCCATCTAAGGACCGGCCCAAGATTATGTTTTCTAAGCACGACGCAAGGTCGTGTTCGTGGTGGGTCACTCTGCGCATGGATTCAAGGGTGTTTGACCTCCTTAATCACGTTGCATTATTGGTGCCCACTCACGAGCAGGAATGCGTCCGTAGAACGTGGGCATGTAAACCAAAATGATATGGAAAGTGGGAATGCAGATGGCTTACCTAGTTCGAGTTGTTGCGTGGGCGGCCTTCGCTCCGCCTTCCACCCGGTCGCTGCCCTATTTTGCGAGATTATCGAAGAGGTTAGTAATGGGTGTAGAGTGCGCAAGGACCTGGGGTGCTTGCTGGGGTCTTCTTTGAGGCTATAAGTTTGATGGAGCGGTGCATAGTGGGTAGCGTTCGATCCTCGTCCCTTGCATCGCCCTCTTTTTTGTCCCGTTCTCATGCTCGTAGTTGTCCCGTCTATTCAGGGCGATGGATTGCAGGAGACACCAGCGGGAGGAGTCGCCAGAGGTAGATGGTCCACCGTCGCGTCTCCATTCTTTCCTATGAGATCAAGGGCAAGTGATTTTAAATTGTTTCCGGGTCCGGAATTGTTTGTGTTGACTGCTTGTTCTTTCAAGATTTTCTGCCTTGTGGTGATGTTGGGGATTGGGGACCCTCTAGGCGCTGTCTGTCCCTGGTTCATTCCACCTCTAGGGCCAGCGAGTCCCTGTCTATCAGCATGAAATTTCGTCCCCGTGCCAAGGGCACATGAGGAAGCCGGAAGGGTCTGCTCGATGGAGCTGGACATCCGCCTAGCTTCAACATAGGGATTATCGATCCTGCGCACTCCTCCCAAGACGTGCCAGTCAATTTGACCCTTCAATTGACAAGGAGAGAACATGCCAGTGTTGCCAGACAGTCCCGAATGTGCGGCTTTGAGAGCCGATGTGGAAGGAAATCGACTAAATAGTCGATTCCAGCATACTCATAAGAATAAATCAGTTAAACCTCATGGGGTTGTGGAAGGAAAATCGGTTAACTCTTAGGATGAATATCATTATTTAGACAAATATTAGTCAATAGCAATAGGATGTCAACAATAATCAGTTTATGCTAAGCCAATAACTGCAAGTAACCGAATCCCTTTTTATATAAAAGAAGCAGCTCATCATCATTTAACCATTTAATAAAGATAAATCTAATGAACATATTAGATCTCATCTATCAGTACGACCAGTGGGGCATGAGGCAGAATCATGCAGGCCGTGGAAATAACAATAGATTCGATGACCCTAACTTATTACTAATATCAGTGGGGCATGAGGCAGAATCATGCAGGCCGTAACAAAATAATAAGATCATGGGGCTAACATATCTTTCAACCTATCTCTACTTTAACGGTCTCGTGATGTGAACTGCATATGTGAAAGCACTTGATATCGGCTAAAACAGCCGATTCAGGCATAGCGCATAGTTAAGGTCATGCCCTATCAGAAACAGATCTACCAAATAACGATCCTCACTCCACGGTGCTAACAGTGGGGTGTGAGGCAGAATCCCATAGGCCATGACAACGGGCCATGGAATGGTTTCCGTTAGCCAATAGATCTATTTAAGACCAGACATGCCTTAACCGCATACTATGCACGATCAAGATTGACATAAAACAGCCGATAAAATATAACTCATCGTTTAAGATTCAGATTAGATCAGTTTAGATTAACAAACGATGGGTTAAATAGGATATAAGGCCGATCTAGATCAATCCCAATCGGGTGAAGTGATATTGCTATAATTAAATAAATAATGAAAGCAATAAGCAATATCGGTAACTTAATGAATCTATCCGAAGGATGCCACCCTTAGATAGAGCCGATAACTTGATCTTAGTCTAGTTCGAGCAGTGAAGGTCGATCGGATCGATGCAGCCGTACTTGAACTAAACAAGAATCGATAACTAGCTTATACCAGAGTCGCAGTGGAGGTCGACCGGATCGATGCAGCTGTATGAACAGAAGTATAAGCAATGACGGTACTTACAGACAAGCCGGAGGTCAGCCAGACCGATGCAGCCCTGCTCGCTGAAGAACTCATCGAGATCTACTCTACTCCTACTCCTAAGGGGTGGCCAGAGCCAAAAAAAGTAAGTAACTTATATTTGATTAATTGTGTGTCCTTTACAATAGCCGGGGTCCAATATTTATACCCGGAACCTACGCATAATTCCTACTTAAGCATGACTCATTACAATTTTTGAGCTAAGGGAAAATGTTCCTAATTTAAGATAACTTGGACTCTAATCTTTCTCTTTTTGTAGAGTCCACCATGTTTTTTCCTGGTGCCGATCGTAGCTTTTGTCATTATCTGTTGGCGCTATCTGAAGAAAGCCGATTCCATTGTTGCATTCAAATCAGCTGATACTGACCTTCATGCGATTGATTCCTGGATGACATGATTTTGGGAGCTTTCGAGTCCCTGCAATTCTTCTTCCAAATTTTGGTGTAAACACATGCCCCCTAATTTTAGGATAAAAGTAATTTTATTCTAAAATTATCACGTCTGTACCCTCGATAGATCCGCAGTCATGGATAGAGAATTTTGATCTGGGGTCTACTGTTTGTCACCGTCTATGTCAGCTCATGAGCCCATGCTTCAAAACTTTTATGAGAGCATTATTGCTTCACGGGTGCTTGGATTCATCTTTCTAGGCCGACTATAAAAATGTCTATCCAACTCTGGCGAGAGCAAGTCAACAATCCAGCTATGTTTCTCTTTCATCTGCTCCCTCAAGTGCCTCTGACTCCGTCGGACCCTCCATGGTCTATCTTTTTGCTATGAAGATCTTGAGCAGTTAGAAGAATTCTTGTGCATAGGGTGATTGTGTCGCTCATCTTAGCACCTTGTCGAGCAAGGGGATCAGCTACTGTGGTTCGAAGAATTCTTGTGATATCACCTGAGTCTTCTCTCCATGCTCGTAGAGCTGTTCTGGTGTTGGCAAGGGCTAAAATGTGTAGACACATTCCCCTTGTTTGCTCCATCAAATGCCCATTGGGAAAGCCACAGGCTTCTTTCTCACAGTTTCCCAGTCACCGAGAAATCAGCTGGCATCCGTTAGGCAGGCGGCTTTTTCCCTTCTCTGGCATAATTTTATCAACGGGCCGATGTGACTCAGTTTATGATGACCTTCGGCCCTGTGGGGATTCGAACTCCCTTCAATCCAAAGAAGCCTTGGTGGGTTGATCGCTGGTCAATGTAAATCTTTTGTATCCATCCCATGATATTTTGTAATTATAGGAAGCAATAAGTCTGAATCTGTTATCTCTTCGTTATCCGTCCCCTGAATTTCTGGAGTGTCAATCCATTTCGATATCTGACTTGAATTTCACACCCCCGGCGAAATCTAACTTCTCACCTTCTTGGGCTATATATACGGGCCACGGTTGTGGATTGAAAAACATCCTGCTTCATCTCAAACCTTTCATGTTTTTAGTGCGGTTTCTACTTTCCCATAGGTTTGAGATCATGGAGAACAGCAAGAGGTCTGCTGAGGAGACCCTCAATGGATCTACATCATCACGCCAGCGCCTTCATCACCAGGAGGGTGCAACTCGTGATACTCTTACTGCTTCGGGGCATAGGGCCGACTACGTTCGGCCTTCGAGGTTCTCTTCATCAACAGCTCACCACCAGCTTCCCTGCTATCCGAGGAGGTGGGTCGACAATGATGACCTGCTCGCCTACATCGACAGGCATGGCTAGAATCTTGCCGACTGCCTTTCCCTCACAGAATCGGCTCTGGCCATGGTCCGATGTCGATCGCCTCCCGAGGCCGATTCGGTGGAGGATAGGTTGGCCAAGGCAGAGGCCAAAATCGTGGGTGAGACATCTATCATAACTTTTGCTTCCTCTCAATCTCATCTTCAAGATCTTGATCATCTCCCATTTGAATCTTTTAGATTTGTCTGCTCAACTAGAAAGCCTCCGATTGGCTGCGGATTACGCAGCGGGATTCATCAACACCAGAGGCGCTGTTCCGGTGGTTCGCCTGCACGACATCCCAAACTGTGTCAGGGAGGTCGCTTTGCATGGCGTTCGTCATGGTGCCGCCATGGCGTTGGCTACTGCGCAAGCCCGTTCTGGCCACGAACTTTGGTTTCTTCCCCACGCTTTTCTAGCCACGACGCACCCTGGGGATCATGAGCGCCTAGTTGAGGATTTCTTCAGCGCTGCCAACTCCATAGCTTTTATTTCCCAGGCCGATGATATAGTAACCAAAGTGTTTTTTGGCCCATAGTTTGTAATAGGTGATATATAGCAAACAATTTCTCCGTCTTGAGTGATTTTCCTTTGCTTCGTACTTCATATTATATGCATCACTTTGTCCGTGTTTGCTTTGCTCCTATTGGCGATACACATTGTACCGGCTTTTACCCCTTCGGGTTTAGTTTTCACTAGAGGCGATACCTTTCTGGTATCGGCTATTAGAGCCGACGACCGAACAAATCGGTTGTCAAGTATTAATCCAGACGCTAGGGTAATATTTCTTTAGATATTTTCCATTGATGGCTCTGCCAATTTTCCTCTCCTCTTAGTGTATCCAAAATATAAGTATTACTAGGCGCACAATGTTTGATCCGATAAGGTCCTTCCCAATTAGGTGACCATTTGCCGAATTTACTATCCTTTGACCCGATCGGCAATTTCACTTTCCAGACCAAGTCTCCTTCAGAAAATTGCTTAATCTTGACCTTTTTATTGTAATATTTTGTGACCCTCAGTTTATTGGCTTTGATATTTTCAAGAGCACGCAGCCGAAAGCAACTCAAGTCCTCTAAGTCATCTATCATAAGATTCTTGTAGACTTCGGCTGACAAATCATTTTACAATGCAACACACCTCGATCCAGTCTAAACTTCCCAAGGAAGAACTGCATTATGGCCATACACAAGTTCATAAGGCGACATTTTAATCAATCCATGACAGGCCATCCTATATGCCCATAGTGCCTCATTAAGCGTTGAATGCCACTTCCTTGGCTGTTCCTCAATCTTTTTCTTGATCAGCTTAATCATAATCTGATTGGATGTCTCTGCCTGGCCATTGGCCTAGGCATAGTAAGGAGAAGAATTTAGTAGCTTGATTCCCATACTGGAAGCAAAATCTCCGAACTCTTCTGATGTGAACATTGTCCCTTGATCGGTAGTTATAGTTTGAGGAATCCCAAAATGATACACAATGTGCTCCTTGACAAAATCAACCATGTTCTTTGAGGTTACCATCTTCAAAGGAATTGCCTCAACCCATTTAGTGAAGTAATCTATTGCTACCAATATGAACTTATGTCCTTTGCTTGAGGGCTGAAAAATCTAGCTAATTAAATCAATTCCCCAACCTCGAAACGGCCATGGCTTGATTATTGGATTCATGGCCGATGCATGTGATTTCTAGATATTACCGAAATGTTGATAGTCCTGGGACCCCTTGTAATATTCAAAATAGTCTTCCAATATCGTTGGTCAGAAATATCCAGTTCTGCGAATAATCCATTTCATCTTATAAGCCGATAGATGAGCTCCACATATTCCTTCATGCATCTCACCCATCAACACCTTAGCTTCCTCTTGATTTAAGCATTTGAGCAACACCCCATCGACTGTCTTATAATATAGCTGATCATCTAGTAAAACATACTTAGTCGATTTATACCTTAGCTTTCTGGTAACTTTCCATGTTGGATTCCTAAGGTAGTTGGCTATTTCAATTCTCCAATCATTATTCGAGATTTCACTACTCAAGACTTCTCGAAACACTTGATATCCTGACGCACTTTGAGCCAGACAATTAGCCTCTTGGTTTTGTGCTCTCGGAATATGTTGGAAAGAGACATGAAGAAATTCTTTGAGCAAATTTTGGAACTCATCATAGTATCCTTTCAAAGTATCTTCTTTGCACTCATATAGGCCGATCAACTGATTAATAATTAACTATGAATCTCCAAATACTTCAATTGTTTCGGCCTTTACTTCATGAAGAAGTTGAAGTCCCTTAAGAATAGCTTCATATTCTACTTGGTTGTTGGTAATCATTGGTTCAGTTGGAAGAGCAAACTCAAAACTTGCCCCCCGAGGTGAAATAATAACAATACCAATGCCACCACCTTGCTTGCATGATGATCCATCAAAAAATAATGTCTAAGGCATCGGCTCCACATAATCAATGCTTGGCTTATGATGCTGGGTGATAAAATCGGCCATTATTTGTTCTTTGACTGCTTTAGCCGACTCGTACTTCAAGTCAAATTCCGATAACGCGAGAATCCACTTTCCCACTCTCCCATTCAATATTGGCATTAATAACATATGCTTAATCACATTAGCCTTGGAAACAACCGTACATTCGGCTGATAATAAGTAGTGTCGCAACTTAATGCAAGGGAAATATAAGCACAAGCATAACTTTTCGGTGTGAGAATATCTTGTCTCTGGATTCAGGAGCCTTCTACTCAGATAGAAAACAACTCGCTCTTTTCCTTCAAACTCTTGCATCAAGGTCGATCCAATTGTCTTGTCATCAGTCGATATGTACAACTTAAAAGGCTTACCTTGCTAAGGAGGGACCAGAACAGGTGGACATTTCATATATTCTTTTATCTCTTCAAAATCTTTTGTTGTACGTCACCCCACTTGAACTCTTGATCATTTTCAACTTCAATAAGGGAGAAAACGCCATAATTCTCTCCGACAAGTTTTGAAATGAATCTTCTAATGAAATTAATCTTACCAAGCAGAGATTGTAACTCTGTTTTAGTAGCCGGGGGAACTGCCTCATCAATTGTTTTTATGCTTTTTTGACCAACTTCGATTCCTCTCTCGTGGACCATGAAACCCAAGAATTGTCCAGCTAACACTCCAAAAGCACACTTATTAGGATTCATCTTTAGACCATGTTTTCTTGTGCATTCCAGAGTCTTCCGCAAATCAGCTAGATGTTCTTTGAACCCTTTGGATTTTATCATCACATCATCAATGTAGATTTCAACAATCCTGCTGATCAACTTATGAAAAATATAATTCATCGCCCTTTGATAAGTTGCACCGGCATTCTTCAGATCAAAGGTCATCACAACCCACTCGAATAAACCGATTGCGCCAGGGCACCTGAAAGCGGTCTTTGCTATGTCTTCCTCAGCCATGAAAAATTGGTTATACCCTACATTGCCATCCATGAAGCTAATAACCTTGTGCTCGGCTGCTGCATCTACTAACATATCAGCTATCCGCATCAGATAACCATCCATGGGTGTGGCTTTGTTCAGATCCCTGAAATCGATGCAAACTCTTAATTTTCCATTCTTCTTATACACAGGGACAACATTCGATATCCACTCTACATATCGGCATGGCTAGATAAACTTTGCTTCTAGTAACCTTTCAGTCTCCTTTTTGATATCATCAAACATGTTCGGGTTGAATCTCGTTGGAGCTTGTTTAAACGGCCGATATCCAGGTTTGATTGGCAACTGATGTTCAACAATTGATCGGTCTAGACCATGCATCTCATAATATTCCCAAGCAAAACAGTCTTTAAATTCCCTTAATAAATCAACTAACTCTCGCTTATACTCAGGATCCAACTTAGCACTTATATATGTCGGCCTAGGTCTATCTCCAGAACCAATATCTACTTCTTCTAATTCATCGGCCGACATGAAGCCATGTCCTAGTTTGTCATCTGTACCATCTATTGGATTATCCATTAAGACAAATTTTCAAAGCCGACTGCTTGGATCAGCTGTTGGCTTTCATTATTGACTCTAATGAAGCCTCCTTCCCATAACTTGCTAGAAAAGCATTCGAAGTCTCCTAGTTCCTAAAAGACTGGATCAGCTGTTGCGATACTCACAGACTCATCAGCGCGAACCAGCTTGACATCATCACCATGCCATTGAATCAAACACTGATGTATGGTCGATGGTACACAACAGTTTGCATGAATCCAGTCACCACCAAGGAGCAAGCTATACAACCTTTTTCCATCCATGACGAAGAATGTGGTGAACAGAGTCTTACTCCCGATTGTCAGTTCGACATTCATTGCCCCCCTAGTCTTAGACGCATTACCTCCAAAGTCCTTAAGCATTATATTAGTCTTAATCAGATCTCCTGGTCCCTTGCCAAGTTTGCAAAAATTGGTGTAAGACATGAGATTGACAGAAGTACCTCCGTCCACCAACATCTTGTTCATCGACTTCCCATCAACAAAACCTTTCACATATAAAGCTTTTAAATGCCGATGCTTGACTGGTTTATCAAATATTGCTTGTCGTATAACCGTCAGCTTGGCAACTATCTCTTCATACTTTGATTCATCAAAATCTAAATAAACTTCTTGATCTGCTGGAGCTCTGAATTCTGATGGCAATAGAAAAGCCATTTGAATATTAGCCGATGGTTGCCTTCTATCGGCTGTTTGCTTAGCATGCCATTCTTGAGGTTTACCAGATGCCTGAGCCTGTTCCAACTCCTTATTCTTTAGGTGTTGCACCCTTCTCTTCTGGCTTCTTGTCAAACCTTCTAGACACCATTGGCCTTCCTACCAAACATATTCTCTCTCGTTGCCTTCTTCTTCATAATCAGCCCAGTCTTGATCAACAACTCTTTTTTCAAGCCGATTATGAACACTTCTATTTTTAAGCGCCGATCCATGTTATTATGATGATATGCACCTTGAGCATGGATAGACCGGTAGTTAGCTTGAGATTGCCTAAACTCCCAATATTGATCGCTGCACTCTAGACAGTTATTCATGGTAGGCAACTTCAAACCTTTGTTCCAGCAATGTCTAAAGAAAGGACAATTCCAATGCGATTCAGCTTGCTTTCTTTCATACCTCTCTTGTTCCAGTTGACACTGGAATTCTTGTTCTTCTAACCAACGCTAATAATCCTTTTCCTTTTGCCACTGCCACTTATTCAACGGAATTCGAGATGTAACCCATGGATTTGTTGCCTCTTCTTTTGACGTTCCCCCTGCTCATATCGGCTCTTTTGCTTGTTACGATGTCTTCTAATTTCTTTGTACTCATCAGTTGATATTTGCATCTCGGGATCAACTGTTCTAGCTTCTCTTGATTGGGTCGATATTAGGACCTTAGTCTTTTCTTTGGGCAGCCTAGCATCGACCATGTTTTGATCTCCTGGGAAAGTATTATCATCAACTTTCATTTTTCGAGGCGTATCAAATTTGAGTCTTCTTTCTGAATAGCCCTCTATATATGCTGCCGGAAAATTCTACATTCATTAGTGGAATGAGAAGTAGTGTTATGGAACTTGCAGAACTTCTTATTCTTCAACTGATCAGGGGGCAACATAACATGATTATCGGGCAACTTGATCTGTCCCTTCTCAAGCAAGAAATCAAAGAGCTTGTCTGATTTTGTGATGTCAAAGTCATAGCTCTCCTCGACTCCTCTTCCCCAATGATTTGGCACCATTACTATCTTTTTGCCCCAATTCCATTCAGTCGCGGCAACCTCTTCTTCTTCATCTTCATAGCCGTCATCGATCGAATATGGATTATAAGCCTCAGCCACTGTGGTATTCTTCTGGAATCGGGTATCTCCGTGCATACTTTGGAATTGGCTATTGAGCGCCATCACTCGTTGAGCCAATTGACCCAAGTTGTCAAATTTTTGTCCTAGCAGTTTTTCTTTCCACATTGGCAGCATCCCTTGAACGGCCAAAGCGGCTAGCTGATCATCTGCCAAGTTTAATGAGAAGCACAAATTTCTAGTCTTTTAGAACCTCTGAAGAAACTCAGTGCTCAATTCGTTAGTTTTCTGCCTTATAGTTGTCAAATCGGTAATCTTCTTTTCTCCAGTCCTAGTATAAAAATTTGTATGAAGTTTCTTTTCTAGGTCAGCCCAATTGGCAATGGAGTTGACTGGCAGTGATGAAAACCAAGTGAAGCCTGGCCCTGACAGGGATAAGGAGAAGAAACGAACTCGATGGACCTCTTCAATGGATGCTTTGCCCAACAATGTAAGATACCGACTGACATGTTCTATTATGCTTGTGCTGTCTTGGCTAGTGAACTTAGCAAACTCTAGGAGCCTGTAATTTGTAGGAAGAGCGACCAAATCATACCATTCTGGATATGGGCGTTTGTATGAGAAGGTTAGCCCTTTTGGCTTCAGACCGAACTGATTCTTCATCATCTCGGTCACCTTTAGCAACAACTTGTCAGTATATGAATTTGGATTTCTCTGCACTTGCAGACCCATGTGTGGATTGAAATCCCGTGTGCCTTGATACCGTAGATTCAGAATCATGTGAAGGGTGTTATAATCTGTGCCATAATGATACCCTTGTGGAATCTCCATTTGCTGGGTCCTTTGCTAGTTTGCTGCTTGAAGTCTCTGGTTATAGACATTAGGATCCATATCTCTATGAATCCTTTGAATTGATGGTGCTATTTTTTGAGCCGATGATGGTATGTGGCCTGATGTGCCAAAATTAATCACCTGGTTCAGACCTTGCCCCACCGGCTATTGCCCATGATGTACCGATGATCTAGGATGATACTGTATCTGATTTGTAGTAGTACCTTGAGCTCGCTCAGATGAACTCTGAAATGCCTGGACATCATCATTATTAGCTGGTGCTACTTCTTAATGGCTGGTACCGACTTGATTAGTCCCTTGGGTCGATGGATGTGTAATGTTGTAATAAGCCAGCCCAATCTGATCAACTGGAGACCCATGAAACACCTCTTTCATGATGTTGTGGAATGTGTCTAAGAAAGCATCATTATGGCTTGATATGGCATTACGAACATATTTGTTTATAGTTTTCGTGAAGAAACGCCTATCTTTAGCTTCAGCTACATCTGTGTACCCATGCAATAGAACTCTCGGTAGTGGATATTTCTGAACAATTGTATTGTTACGTGTTTTGGTGTAGGACAACAAACACTTGTTCTGAAATTCTTCTATAGCTTTGCCGATGACATCTTTATCTCCATCAGACAGGTCTTCGTAATGTACCATAAGGATGTCGTTGTTGTTGTGAACCACCATGACGATTGTGGGGTCCCATCGGGCATGCCAGAACGTGTGTCGGCACAAAATTCCATCCCATGCCAAGGGCAGACGAGCAAGCCGGAATGGTCTGCTCGATGGAACTAGAGATCCGCCTAGCTTCAACACAGGGATTATCGATCCTACGTACTCCTCCCGAGACGTGCCAGTCAATTTGACCCTGCAATTAACAAGGAGAGAAAGCTAATCAGTAATTTAAGGCGGAACATGTCGGTGTTGCCAGACAGTCTAGAATGTGCGGCTCTAAGAGCCGATGTGGAAGGAAATCGACTAAATAGTCGATTCCAGCATACTCATAAGAATAAATCAGTTAAAGCTCATAGAGTTGTGGAAGGAAAATCGGTTATCTCTCAGGATGAATATCATTATTTAGACAAATATTAGTCAATGGCAATATGATGTTAACAATAATCAGTTTATGCTAAGCCAGTAAC
This sequence comes from Miscanthus lutarioriparius, assembly GCA_904845875.1. Classification (NCBI taxonomy): domain Eukaryota; kingdom Viridiplantae; phylum Streptophyta; class Magnoliopsida; order Poales; family Poaceae; genus Miscanthus; species Miscanthus lutarioriparius. Next base: position 7,607,787 of record CAJGYO010000009.1, on the reverse strand, counting down.
TGCAAGTAACCGAATCTCTTTTTATATAAAAGAAGCAGCTCATCATCATTTAACCATTTAATAAAGATAAATCTAATGAACATATTAGATCTCATCTATCGTTATGATCAGTGGGGCATGAGGCAGAATCATGCAGGCCGTAGAAACAACAATAGATTCGACGACCCTAACTTATTACTAATATCAGTGGGGCTTGAGGCAAAATCATGCAGGCCATAACACAATAATAAGATCATGGGGCTAACATATATTTTAACCTATCTCTACTTCAATGGTCTCGTGACGTGAACTGCATATGTGAAAGCACTCGATATCGGCTAAAACAACTGATTCAGGCATAGCGCATAGTTAAGGTCATGCCCTATCAGGAACAGATCTACCAAATAACGATCCCCACTCCACGGTGCTAATAATGGGGTGTGAGGCAGAATCACATAGGCCATGATAACGGGCCATGGAACGGTTTCCGTTAGCCAATAGATCTATTCAAGACCAGACATGCCTTAACCGCACACTATGCATGATCAAGATTGACATAAAACAGCCGATAAAATATAACTCATCATTTAAGATGCAGATTAGATCAGTTTAGATTAACAAACGATGTGTTAAACAGGATATAAGGCCGATCTAGATCAATCCCAATCGGGCGAAGTGATATTGCTGTAATTAAATAAATAATGAAAGCAATAAGCAATATCGGTAACTTAATGAATCTATCTGAAGGATGCCACCCTTAGATAGAGTCGATAACTTGATCTTAATCTAGTTCGAGCAGTGGAGGTCGATCGGATCGATGCAGTCGTACTTGAACTAAACAAAAATCAATAACTAGCTGTCGGTGCAGGACCCACAGGATACCCCACGAGGAAGAGAGAAGATCTAGTCTAACTAGGATTCTCCCCATGTAATATTAGTAGTAGTATTATCCTATAATCCTACTAGAAACTCTCATTATAAACCGACTAGGACTCTGACCTCCTGACTATATAAAGGAGGACAGGGTTCCTGGAGAACACAACTTCTACAACACAACAACACACAATTAATACAATGCAAGGGCTAACGCCGACTAGACGTAAGGCTATTACTTGACCATAGTCGAGGGCCTGAACTAGGATAAATCGACTGTCTCTTTCATTCACCGTCGAGTTCCGCATACGCTGAAGCCCGAACAATACTGCCCTGGGTAACCCCGTGGCAGGCTATCGGTGGTCCAACATCGACAGCTGGCGCGCCAAGTAGGGGCTTTCGGTGAATTTGCATCCGAGAGCTCGATGGACCTCGACAGCATGATCTTCTCGATGGGATCAACTTTCATCTTCGACTCATGGATCTGTGAGGCAGACGACAATGGCAAGCTCCAAAGCCGCCTCCTCGAAGATTCGAATCACCATGAAGACTATTCTATTTCGGCGACAACGATAGATGAAATCTCCGGAAGATTTGTGCAGCTCATGATGTCCGATTCAACTTTGGTTTCGTGGCTTTGCGCATCTGACTTGAATTCAGGCTCCGCATCCGAGAAAGAGTCTTATCCGAGTTCTTTCAGGAAACCAAGTTATTTTCCGATGGGGCTTAAGAACGTGGCCTTGACCTATCAAGAATACAACTCGGAGTACACGCAGAATCTTTTCAAGAAGTCAGATCCTTTTCCGCTCAGACTTCACAACATGGCAACATCTTATCAGTCACGGCCCAAAGGATTCCTCGATCCGGTGCTTAGAATGCCACTGAAGGGAGTTCAGGAAGGTCTCGTACTAACTATAACATCTCAAGACTGCATCGTCCACTGGCCAGGCTCTGTTCCTGAGGATAGCAGTACCCGACTGGTCGACACGACGACAACAACAATTCTACCCTACCAAGAAGGAGACTCGATCTGCGACCTCGAGGCCTCTACTAAAGTTATCAGCAACTCCGATAGTGTGGAAACTAACGCCAATAACAGAACAGTTCACGCACGGGAAGTACTCATGGTTCGCCGTCCTCGATCACCATTGGTCCCCCCAGAAGCGCCCGATGTCAGGTCATCGGATGAATCAGAATCCAACATATCACCCTTTGCCCAAGGCTACGATGGTGAGACCGAGAATCAGAAACAAGCTAGAGAAAGAAAAAACAAGTTGAAGCAAGGACGCCAACACCATGCTAGGCAGCGCAAGGAAGCTTGGATCAAATATGAGTCAGAGTTGGCCGAGTACGATAGAAGAAAATCACAACGAGAAGTCAAAAAAGGCACACGACAAGTACGCCCTACGATAAGATCCGAGAAGCATTAGAAGAACTCAGAGCGACCTCACATCCCAGTGAAAAACATGAGCAACTTTGGGACTTTCTCCGGTCAACGGCCCTGAGGACGCATGAAGAAAGGACCCACTCAAGACTACCTGCCAGATCAATGACCCATAGGCAAGAAGATCAAAATCAAAGAAAGTCCACTTTCGAGAGACTTGGACCAAGTGGAAGTCATAACAGAGAAAGTAGAAGGGACCATAGTCAGAGCCAGAGCCACCGAGTTGAACAACCAAGAAAGACCAGAAGCAGGGCGCCTGCCCAGATGGCCTCGCAGAATCACTCTCATCAAAACAACAGTTGGCTAGAAGGAGGTGCTGAATCGGAATTCAAAGAAGGCGGAACACATGATAGATTCCCCTATTTTGCAAACAGACTTGCGTCAATACGACTACCTCACAAGTTCAAACCGTCCAACCACTCTAAGTATGATGGCAAAACTGAACCAAGGCAGTGGCTCAGGATATATTCACAATCAATTGAACTAGCCGGAGGAGACGACGATATCAAGACCCTGTTCTTTCCCATGGCCCTAGAAACCATGCCTCTCCAATGATTCGACAAATTGAATCTAGGATCAATCAGAAATTGGGAGGACTTGCAAAGAGCTTTCTGTGAAAATTTCATAGGGATCATTACACACCCGATCACCCACGCAGAGTTAAAAGGACTGAAGCAGAAGGGAGGAGAAAGTCTCAGAGATTACTATCGATGATTTGGTGAACTACGAGCTCAAGTGCATGACATCACCGAACGAGAAGTGATTGAAGCTTTCTCTCATGGAATCATGGCTAGGTGGCAATTTCAAGACTTCTACAAAGAAAATCCGAGAAACAATGAAGAATTCAGACGAACAGTAGAAAAGATGATTACTACAGAAGAGAAGACACGAGAGAGGTTCCCGGATAGAAGCAACCGAGACAACCCGGACAAGCAAAATCATCGAAATAGCAGACATCAGGAAAGAAAACATAGACCAGACAACACCGTGGCAATGGCTGACAAATCAAAGAAGTTTTCCAAACCCAGAAGATATGACAACATCGAAAACATACGTTGCCCATTACACCCTAATGGGAAGCATACCATCGGAAATTGCTACACCTTCAATGATCGATACACAAGAAAAGATAGTAAGGAAAACACTAAAGAAGACAATCAAAAAAAAGATGAGGACAACCATGAAGACAAGGGATTTCAAAAATCTAGGGGGACGGTAGCAGTGATCTTCTCCGGGGCCCTAGATTGCAGAAGCAAACACCAAGAAAAATTAGCACTACGAACTATCATGGCAGCAGAACCGGCTACTCCAAGATATCTCAGTTGATCACAGTATCCAATCCAATTTTCCAGAGAAGACCAATGGACTAGCGTGGGAAACACAGGTCATTACCCACTGGTTCTAGATCCAACTATTGCCGGTATGACTGTCACCAAAGTACTAATCGACGGGGGAGCCGGACTCAACATCATCTTTTCAGAAACACTAAGGAAGATGGGACTGCAACTCGCTGGGATGATTACACCAACAAGTACACCTTTTTATGGCATAGTACCCAGCAAGGCAGCCATGCCACTTGGACAAATTACTCTACCCGTTACTTTTGGAACTCCCTCGAACTACCGTACAAAGTTCATCAAGTTTGAGGTTGCGGACTTCGATTCATCATACCATGCAATCCTCGGGCGCCCAGCGCTAGCAAAATTCATGGCAGTACCACATTATCCGTACCTACTGCTCAAGATGCCAGGACCTAACGGTGTCCTTTCTCTTCGAAGTGATTTGAAGTGCGCTTTTGACTGCGACGTTCAGGCAATCCAAATCGCAGCCAAAGCACAAGCCGACAATGGAAGAAAAGAAATAGCCACTATTGCCGTAGAAATAAGCCAAGAAGAACTAGAGATACCGGCTAAAATGCCCAGCATCCTCGCACCACCAAAAGAAGCCGACGTCAAGCAAATCGACCTGGGCACTGGCGATCCCTCCAAGACAGCAACCATCAGTGCCCACCTCTCAGCAAAATAGGAACTCGCGCTCACCAACTTTCTTCGGGACAACAAAGATATCCTCGCTTGGAAACCAGCCGACATGCCAGGTGTCCCAAGAGAGTTGGCTGAGCATAGAATTGATATCAATGAAAGCTCCAAGCCTGTAAAGCAATGGCTACGATGATTCTCACCTGACAAGAAGGCAGCGATTAAAAAAGAAATCACAAAGCTAATGGCGGCTAGATTCATCAGAGAAATCTTTCATCCAGATTGGCTAGCAAACCCAGTTCTAGTACAGAAAAAGAACACGGACGAATGGCGCATGTGTGTCGACTACACAGATCTCAACAAGCACTGCCCAAAAGATCCGTTCGGGCTACCACGCATTGATCAGATAGTTGATTCAACAGCAGGATCCACCCTATTATCATTTCTTGATTGCTATTCAGGGTATCACCAGATCACATTAAAAGAGCAAGACCAGAGCAAGACATCTTTCATCACTCCGTTCGGTGCCTACTGCTACAAGACCATGTCGTTTGGACTCAAGAATGCTAGAGCCACTTACCAAAGAGCTATCCAAACGTGCCTTGGAGATCAGATCGGTGAAAACATAGAAGCATACGTGGACGACGTGGTGGTAAAAACAAAGAACCCGGATACACTGATTGAAGACTTAAAACAAACTTTCGAGAACTTGAAAAGATGGAGGTGGAAATTGAACCCAAACAAGTGTGTATTCGGAGTCCCTTCAGGACAACTACTCGGTTTCCTGGTCAGTCATCGCGGAATCAAAGCAAGCACCAAGCAAATTCGAGCCATAACAGAGATGGGCCCACCTCGAAACATCAAAGATGTGCAAAAGCTAACAGGCTACATGGCGGCACTCAATCGTTTCATTTCAAGGCTCGGCGAAAAAGGGTTACCTTTCTTTAAACTACTAAAGAAGACAGACAAGTTCGAGTGGACAGAAGAAGCCAATGAAGCTTTCAAGAAACTTAAGGCATACCTCACATCCTCACCAGTTCTCACACCTCCAAAGAAAGATGAAGACATGATGCTATACATTTTGGCAACTTCTACTGTGGTCAGCACGGCGATAGTCGTGGAAAGAGAAGAAGAAGCGCGTGTATATAAAGTACAATGACCCGTGTACTACATCAGCGAAGTACTGTCAGAATCAAAAATCCAGTACCCGCATGTGCAAAAACTACTCTACGCCCTATTGATCACTTCACGCAAGCTCCGCCACTATTTTGAAAGCCACAAGATTACCGTGGTAATATATTTCCCACTCGGAGACATCTTACACAACAGAGATGCAACAGGGCGCATATCAAAGTGGGCAGTTGAACTCGGTGCTCTTAACATCGATTTCACCCCGCGGAAAGCAATCAAATCTCAAGCTCTGGCTGATTTTGTTGTCGAGTGGACAGAGATTCAACAACCTATGTCAAATACAATCCTTGACCACTGGAAGATGTACTTTGATGGATCACTCAAGCTAGGCGGAGCCGGTGCGGGCGTTCTCCTAATCTCCCCAGACGGAAAACAACTCAAGTATGTCCTTCAGATATTATGGCAAGCTACAAACAATGAAGCAGAGTATGAAGCTCTCATTCACGGGCTACGAGTGGCAATTACTCTCGGAATCAAGCGATTCGGCAGTAGTCATCAACCAAGTCAACAAAGACTGGGACTGCACCAAAGAAAACATGGGTGCTTACTGAGCTGAAATCCGAAAACTCGAAAAACATTTCCAAGGATTAGAAATTCTACATGTCCTACGCGATTCCAACATTGTAGCAGATGTCCTCGCCAAGCTCGGATCAGACAGGGCAAAGGTCCCACCCGGCGTATTCATAGAGGAGTTATCAGCTCCGTCTATAAAACAACCCGGTGAGACAACCCCAGAACTCACAGCCAAAGATAACCAGATTCTGGTAATCAACACTTCATGGACACAAGATTTTATTGATTATATCAAAGAGAATAAGTTGCCAGCAGATAAAGAGGAAGCTACCCGAGTTGTTTGTAGAAGCAAAAACTATGTCCTAGTGGGGGGCAAGCTCTACAGAAGAGCTGCATCGTCAGGAGTACTCCTAAAATATGTCTCATTTGAAGAAGGCAAAGAAATCCTAGACGAAATACACTCAGGTTGCTGCGGAAATCACGCCGCTTCAAGAACACTAGTCGGCAAAGCTTTATGCACCAGATTCTACTAGCCAACAGCTTTGAAAGACATAGAAGAACTTGTCAGAAAATGCAAAGGTTGCCAAATGTTTGCAAGACAAGCTCATGTGCCTGCTCACAATCTCATCTGCATCCCACCCGCTTGGCCTTTCTCCTGCTAGGGGCTGGATCAAGTAGGACCCCTCAAGAAAGCAAAGGGTGGTTTCGAGTACATCTTCGTGGCAATTGACAAGTTCACCAAGTGGATCGAATACAAACCACTCGCAAAATACAGCGCAACCAAAGTAGTCGAGTTCATCCAAGACATTATACACCGCTTCGGCATGCCCAATCGAATCATCACAGATTTAGGCTCTCCCTTTACAGCTACAGAGTTCAAAAGTTGGGCACAGGATTGTGGCTTCGGCATAGATTACGCATCAGTCGCACATCCAGAAGCCAATGGACAAGTAGAAAGGGCCAATGGACTCATACTAGCCGGGTTGAAACCAAGACTGTATGAAGAGCTAGCAAACTATGGATCAAAATGGATTGAAGAATTACCCAAAGTAGTATGGGTGCTACAAACTCAAATAAGCAGAGCTACCAGATACTCGTCTTTCTTCCTAGTTTATGGATCAGAAGCCGTACTACCTGCCGACTTGATTTGGACGTCACTAAGGATAGAACAGTATGACGAAGGAGAAGCAGAACACACCAGAAGATTAGAACTCGACACTACAGAAAAAGTCAGGGTAAACGCTACCCTTCAATCAGCAAGATACCTCCAAGGATTAAGACGCCACTACAACAAGAATACCCAGCCTCGATCACTACAAGTCGGAGACCTAGTGCTAAGAAGAATACAAAAAACTGACGGACGCCATAAACTACTCAGTCCATGAGAAGGTCCTTTTATTGTCTCAAAAGTCACTAGACCAGGCACGTACAAGTTAATAACTGAAGATGAGAAAGAAGTCAGCAATACATGGCACATCAGCCAACTAAGAAGATTCTACGCATGAAAACAGCTCAAGGGAGAATACATGTACAAACCACAAGAGATCAACGTTCACGGCCAATAAACATGGTGTTCCTCGACAAAATATGTATTATGGCTTATCAAATGATCATGATCAATAAAGATGGTTTTTCAGCAACATATGTCTTATGATGGCTAACCCCGAGTTATTTATAAAGAGCAAAATGGCTGAAACATGCATGAACCTACCGGCCGAGAGCAAAATAGCTGAAAAGATGCTTGAGCCCGCCGATGAGGGTAGCTAACAAGCTAACACCCGGACCAAAGAGCAAAATGGCTGAAACATGCCTGAGCCTACCAGCCGAGAGCAAAATAGCTGAAAAGACGCTTAAGCCAGCCGATGAGGGTGGTTAATAAGCTAACACCCGAAACAAAAAATAAAATGACTAAGCCTGGACATGGATTAGGAAAAATTCAAGTCAAGATCCTCTAGCTCCTTGTTCCAAATAGCAAGAGGCTCGGGGGCTATACTGAAGACACTTGAGAGTCCACACCGAGTTGTTTATACGGCGTAGATAGAAGCCAGGCAAGCATTCAACAGATCAAGAAAATTCGTTAAGACAACGGACTACACTGAGTTGTTTACATGGTAAAGACGAAGGCCAGACAAGCACTCGATAGATCAAGAAAGGTTGTCAACACAAAGATAACATGCAAAGTTGTTTACATGGCAAAGTCAAAAGCAAGACAAAGTACTCAGCAAGTCAAATAACTCTGATCGCTTGGACAACTCATCCAAAGAATAAACAAGGCATCCAGGTAGAGAAGACATCAACAAAAAATCTTCATTCGAAAAAGAGTATAACTATTCTGTTACAAAAGCCGGAGTACAGAGGTCGATTACATTCAAGCATTATCATCCAGAGTAGAAACATCAATATTGAGATTATCTACGATCTTCCTGGCTAAGTCATCGACCTCGGGCTCTAACCTCTCAACGGCATCGAGGTACTCCTGGCTCTCGGCTTCATTGGCCACCTTGGACAAAGGAAAGTCCGGAGAAAGAACCCGGACCTGGGCGAGGACATTCCAGGTACATAGATGGGCACACCTCTTCACAAACCCCTGGAAACAAGTTGGCACTTGGGGAATAAATTGAGCCCAAGATTGACCGTCATCCGCTAGAGTTCGGAGAAGGCTGGCTACTGACCGGAAAGACTTCCATAAAGCATTCCAGTTATCAGTAGCCGTTGCCAACCTACCAGTCAAGTCTTGAATAGTCTTTTGGGCCTGCATAAGATCCCTGTCAGCTCCACGCCTAATCAGCTTAGCAAGCACGAGTTCTTTTCTTCAGCTCGAGTAATTACCTCCTCAGCTTTGTTATGGTTAGTGTGGACGAGCGTCTTCAACTCTTTGAGACCCTCCGAGAGCTTCTGCTTTTCAACTCGGAGAGCTAGGTGAAGCAACAAAAACAAGTCAACAAAAAAGGAAGTCAAAATACGAAAAGAAACAAGCAGAACCCGTGATACCTTTGCACTCATTCTTCATGGACTCCACCGTGGCATCCCTCTGCTTCTCCGTCTCTTCCACCCGGGCATGAAGGGCCTTCTCCTCCTTTTAGTGCATTTGGCGCTCACTCTCCAACTCAGCCCGGAGGAGGTCAAGATCGGCTTTCAGGGCGCTCACCTCGGAAGACAACTTTTTCTCATTTTTAGATGAGAAAAAGAAGCCAGTATGATCATGAGAGAAAGACTGAGCAAAAAGAGACAAAGAAAAATAAGACATAAGGACAAAAGAAAAACAAGCATCCAAAGAAGGAACGGCAGAAAAACTTACCTGGAGCTTTTCTCCAAAAGAAGTCGCAAGGGTCGATAAGCTTCCCCAGGTAGTAGTTAACTCTGATAGTCGATGAGTGGCATCAAACTGCTGCACCACATCATCAGCAAAAGGCGGACCACCGGAGGCAAGAGAAGGAGAAGGAGAAGCCGGCTGAGGCGAAGAAGGCACGACCAGAGCAATCTCCCGGGAAGCCAAGGCCAATCCCTCAGATGAACCCGCTGCCATGGCCACGGTCACTTTAGGAGCTGGCAAATCAGTAGCTGCGGACTCCATCCCCCTCATAGCCACCTCAGCGCCCATGCGTTCCGAGCCCTGAGACTCAGCATGCAAGGGCGCACTAGAGGCTTGACAAGAAGTCGACTAGAGGGCCGGAGAAGATGAAGGCCTGAAAGATAACAAGAGAACCCATCAAAAAAGAATAAGAAAGAAGAAGAACAGAAGCAGAGAAACAAAATCAGAATTCACTCACTCAGCTATCTTCTTCCTCATTAAACCAAAAGAAGACCTTGCCGGGGGAACCAAGGCAGCACAAAAAACATCCCCACCACTCGGCGGCAGGAGCAGCGTAGCAGGAACCGGAGCCCCAGAAGAACTCGGTACCGGAGCCACGGAAGAACCTAGAGCAAGAGCTTCAGAAAAACTGGTATCCGACGACCGCTTACTACAAAGAGATCAAGACCAATGTCAAAACAAAAAAAGAAGGTTTCAATTATAGGGAAATAAGACAACAACTCACCGCCGCATGATAAGGGGTGCATCATCGTCCTCTTCTTCCTCAGTCTCGACCAAGGTCACCATAACGCCAGCTGAAAAAAGAACAAAAGTACTCGGTTCAAGATAAAAACAAGAAGACAAAGGAACAAACTGTATTAATATGCTCACCTAAGAGCATGCTAGCTACAACTGGAGTACCTAGACGAGTACTTGGCTAGCGAGACTTCTTGGAAGCAGGTAAACCAGATGAAGAACCATCCGCCCGCCCCCTCTTCGGGACACTACGAGGACCTCGAGGGACTGGACGAGGAACATATTCTTCATATACATCAACAACTCCAGAAGAAACTCTAGGAAATACTGTGGTGATTGGGAACTTACTGGTTACAGAAGCCCCAGCAAGGTTCTCCCCAGTATTCACCATGGTAGGGAGGACATCAAGGGGGATCGGGTCAGCAAAATTGCGCACCAATTCCTACGAAAAGAATAAAACAACAAGACAAGAAAAATTAAGCAAAAATGGATACAGCAAAAGAAATACAGAAAGTACTCGCATGAAGGGAAAATGACTTACAGCTAGAGGCGGGTTGTTGGTAGAGTACTCGGAGACAGTAAGCGGGACAACGCTTGCTCCTTTCAGCATCTTCTAGAGATGCTCGAGTACCTCCTCGTCGGTCAACTCAAGGGCCGGGATCATGCGTGAAGGATCCTGAGCCCCAGAGTACTCGAAGCCAAGGTTCTCTCGCTCCTTCAGAGGCTAAACACGGCGACGAAGAAAGCTCGAGATAATACCGAAGTAGGTCAAGCCCTGCTGCTTTAGAGTGCTTATCCGCTCAAGGAATGGCTGGATCGCCTGGAGCTCGTTTGGTGTCAGGGAGTTCTTCTCCCATCGGTCATTAACCGAGGGACCAGACCCAGAATGTATGGCAAGAGAAGGAATCAAATTGACGGCATAGAACCAATCAGCACGCCAATCCCTCATAGAATCAACCAGGTCATAGTCAAAGAACTTACTTTTAAGACCCTGGCGAAACTGAATCCCATAGCCGCCAAGAACATTGGTGTCTTCACGGCGGGGTTGAGGCTTCAAACGAAAGAAGTGGCGGAAAAGAGAAAGAGAAGGAGGAATTCCAAGGAAAGCTTCACAGAGATGTACGAAAACAGAAAGATGGAGGACGGCATTAGGAGTTTGATGGTTCAGATTAACCCCAAAATAACTAAGAAATTGATGAAGGAAGGCGGAAGCCGGAAGGCAAAGACCGGCATGGATATAGGAAACGAAAAGGACAATCTCACCAGGACCTGGAGCAGGGACCTGATGCTCGCCCGGAACTCTCCATTCAGCAGTGCCCTTGCTCTGGATAAGACCAGCGCTGGCAAGCTCGCGAAATTGGTCTTCAGTTGTTGTCGGAGCCGACCAAGCTTTCTAGGCAGCCCTCATAGCCACGAACTCCTGGTTCTCAATCACGGAAAGTGATGATTCCTCATCCACGAAGGTTGCCTAGGACTTGCTAGCGGTTTTCTTCCTACCCTTGAACTAGCAGAAGCGAAAAGGCACTGGGGAAGACGAAGCTAGGATGATGGCGCTCGGGTGACGGCGACAATGGCGGCGACGGATTTCTGAAAGCTAGGGTTTTCAAGGAAAGAGCTGGGCAGTAAAGAAAAGGAAGATAAAAGGTCTTTAAATAGATTTTACAGTGATAAAAACAGCCCACTAGGCCCGTTAAAACATGGTGTGGGAACGCAATGGTCCATTTACTGACAAAGCTGAAATGACGGACGGCACAAATCCACACAACGGTATAGTTTAACGGACAGATTTCAGACTTATCCATCCAGCACCATGGCAGAGTTTTCAGATCATTACAAGAACAACCCGTCAACCATGAAGAAACGAAGGGCTACCTCACAAGGAACAAAAGAATCTAGTTATTACAGAAAGAACTCAGGAGTCTCATGAACAACCAGGATTACAGCAGAAAAATGAATGACAACTCAGGAGATAAGATTCTTTCCATTACAAGTGGTTTCAAAAAATAGAAGATTACACATCTTACAAGACCCAACGAACTCGGTACTACGACAATCAAGGTAGCAAAGAGGAACCCGGACACAGCCACACTGCTTTCTTCAAAGGACGGACGCAGTGCATCCAAGGCAGAAATCAGCAGCACGGAGGGACAACATAGACCAGGGGAAGTCGGCAGGCATCTGTCTACCCAAGCCCGATGTGATGCAGGATCAGGTGTTGATCTGCACCGGACAGTCACAAGACGGGTAAGGAAGATCAACCCAGAACTGCTGGATGAAGGAACGCATCCCACATCACAAGACTTCCTCCAACTACCACCATGTACTTCCAAGTACAATGTCGATGCGGGATTAGTCTACCTCTAATCCCTATCATAAGACTTCCTCCAGCTACAACAAGATACACAGGAAATACAAAATACGCCCGGGGGCTGCTCTACTTCACAAACTACCATATTCATGACTACGAAGGCTTCAACAAAATGTTCAATGGATGAAAACAAGCACTCCGGGAGGGTATTTATAGATCGAAGGAGCGGCGCACATGGACTGGGAGTACCAACGAAACAAGCCTAACAAAGGACACAGTGAAAAGACATGACTCAATAATGGAAGACTCAGGCGAGATGGAACAGTACTCGAAGATGAGCATATTCGGAAGAATATGCCAACACTGTACAACCCGTGAACAGGCAACATTTACACTCAACCACCACCATACAACTACACCTGACAAACAGCAAATTACCAGAGAATACGCCAAGAACGATGCATCCGAGTTCTTTTTGAATCAAAGAACCCGGATAAATGCTCAGAGGCTACAATAGGGGAAGATTTCAGTTCCTCGAACAAATCAGACTCAAGACCCTCCAACTCTTTGTTCCAAATAGCAAGAGGCTCGGGGGCTACACTCAGTGAGTGCACTTTTTCTTCAAAAAAGCGCACATCACTCAAAAAACTTCTTCAATACAGCAATTTTAAAACAACATAAGATTCAAGACCCTCCAGCTCCTTGTTCCAAATAGCAAGAGGCTCGGGGGCTACACTCAGTGAGTGCACTTTTTTCTTCAAAAAAGCGCACGTCACCAAGAAGACTTCTTCAAGACAAAACTACTTCAAGGATTCATGACAAAAAGAAGCCAGACCGAGCTATATCCGAGTTCTTTTTGATAAAGAACCCGGATACATGCTCGGGAACATTTCAACGAAGGATCAGAGTGATTTCAAGACAAGACCCTCCCGCTCCTTGTACCAAATAGCAAGAGGCTCGGGGGCTACACCCAAAGGGGAGTACTTTTTTCTTCAAAAAGGTACACTCCACACGAAGATATCACAAGAGCGCCACACGGTTTCACTCAAGAAAGCACTCGGACGACGCTTGTTCCTGCTTAGCAAGGCCTGAAAGAACAAGATGAGGCTTCCAGAGCTCAACCGTGAAGTGCTCAGGGGCTTGTCGGTGCGGGACCCACAGGATACCCCGCAAGGAAGAGAGAAGATCTAGTCTAACTAGGATTCTCCCCATGTAATCTTAGTAGTAGTATTATTCTATAATCCTACTAGGAACTCTCATTGTAAACCGACTAGGACTCTGACCTCCTGACTATATAAAGGAGGACAAGGTTCCTGGAGAACACAACTTCTACAACACAACAACACACAATCAATACAACGCAAGGGCTAATGCCGACTGGACATAAGGCTATTACTCGACCACAGTCGAGGGCCTAAACCAGGATAAATCGACTATCTCTTGTGTTCACCATCGAGTTCCACATACGCTGAAGCCCGAACAATACTGCCCCGAGTAACCCCGTGGCAGGCTATTGGTGGTCAAACATCAACACTAGCTTATACCAGAGTCACAGTGGAGGTCGACTGGATTGATGCTGCTGTACGAACAGAAGTATAAGCCATGATGGTACTTACAGACAAGCCGGAGGTCAGCCGAACCGATGCAGCCCTGCTCCCTAAAGAACTCACCGAGATCTACTCTACTCCTACTCCTAAGGGGTGGCTAGAGCCAAAAAAAGTAAGTAACTTATATTTGATTGATTGTGTGTCCTTTACAATAGCTGGGGTCCAATATTTATACCCGGAACTACGCATGATTCCTACTTAAGCACGACTCATTAGAATTTTTGGCCTAAAAGAAAATATTCCTAATTTAAGATATCTTGGACTCTAATCTTTCCCTTTTTGTAGATTCCACCATGTTTTTTCCTGGCGCCGATCATAGCTTTTGTCATTATCTGCTGGCGCTATCTGAAGAAAGCCGATTCCATTATTGCATTCGAATCCGCTGATACCAACCTTCATGCAATTGATTCCTGGACGACATGATCTTGGGAGCTTTCGAGTCCCTGCAATTCTTCTTCCAAATTTTGGTGTAAAAACTGTCACTCTTCCCTTTCTGCCGGGCGACGGGGAATATGAGACTTCGTGCTCGAGAGGGATGAGGCTCACCGCTTGCACTCAAACTCTACCCACGAGGTGGTTCAGCTGAAGGCCTGCCTAGAGAATCTCCAGGCGGCCCTCTTGGTGGCAGAAGAAGAGGTCACCGACGCGTGAGCGTCGGCCACCACCGCTCGGGTGTGAGCAAGTGGTGAGTTTTCTGCTATCGTAAATCCCTGTGGTCGTCTCTCCCCTTTTTTGTTTTTATTCTTGGATTTTAATGGGATCCTTTCGGTTATAGTTCTAGTGGGGCAGCTCGTGGCGTCTCATCGTGAGGTGGAGGGGGCTCGTCTTCGAGAAGGCCTCTTGAACGAGGATCTCCACCGTGGCGTGGTTCCCGATACTCGGCGGGGGGTTGGTGCTGGTGGATGACTTCGTCGCTACCGTAGGAACCACCACGGCGATTGTGAACATGGAGGATATATCCGTTGCTATGGTTAGGTCCCCTAAGTTGTGCTAAGTGTTTTTGGCCTACAAACTTGAGTACGTTGTGGTGAGGTTATGAGGACTAAGTCGTCCGTGCGCAAGGGCTACTGACAATCTTCTAGCTGGTTTCCCATTTCCCTTGTTTGTGCTAATGTGGCGCTCTTGCTCTTTCTTAGCCTAGCATGGGCAGGCATATAATCCTTGCTTGTGGATTGATTTCCAGCAATGCGTAGATATTATCTAGAGGTCACGTGTCATGCTATGTATCTGTTGTCATGTAGGGTGCAGGTAGCGAGGGTGCGCGGGTAGCAAGTGCGGCTTCTCGGGGTGGCGATGTATGCTGGCAGCGGTTCTCGTATGAGCTCCCACCATGGGTTAACGGTATTTGCCGCTTATGAGAAGTGGATTGGGCCATCCCGAGGGTGGGCGCCCTTGAAATGAGCCGTGTGAATTTCGTACCCCTAAGGCCTTGTTCGGTTCTCAGGGAATGATTCCTCGCCAGAGGTTTTCTTCACTAATTTGCATAACATCGAGATAATTCCGGCCTAGAATGGCCAGAAATGGTGATAACTGAATGGTGACTAAGTTTGTTCCGCACTCCATTTTAGCCATTTAGGGTTATTATTGTATCTATGCACATATGTGAATGCGATCGAATAACGAAGAGGGGGATAGGATTGACATCACCGGTGGGCGTTCAGGGTGTCATTGCTTGGGGTGCGTCGAGCCCCCGAGCGCTCGTCCATGGCGGGGTCATTACGGTTCATGAACCGCAAGCTGGTGAGGTTGTTTCTTATTGCCAGGGACGGTCGTAGCGGTGTGGATTGACCTCTTGGGCAGCCTTGGGTCGATCCCTATCGACCCGTTGTCCTCGGTGGGCTCGCGAGCCCCCAAGGATGGCTTCTTCGTGTCTAGCTCATTGAAGTCCATGGCCGGGAGGGCTTGTGCATTTTGATGTGCGAGTCCTCTTGGCGCAATGTCATCATAGTCATCGTGTCTCTACTTCTGGGTTTTGTTGCCTCTCTTGATGAAGAACTAGTGTGACCTTACACTGTAGAAGTGGATTCTGAGGGCAACGTGGCTCGGTCCACTTGGCACGACGTGGCATGCTCTCAGAGGTCCCGCTTCCTCGGATGCACGTGCCTCCGTGTGAAATCTAACAGTTCATAATAGCATGATGGACAACTAGCCTGTTACGAGGGATTTGACCTTGGTTCCGGTCTTGGCCTTGCAAGGCGTGGCGTTGGGTAGCCACCTGATTACTAATAACAACGCCGCGTGGCGGCAGACGATAGTCTTGCCACTCATGTGCACCCTGATTTGTTGTATTCCACTTGTAGTGGAGAAGCTGCTCAGAGCATGGCTCTACAACAAGATCCAGGCCTCCCGTGTGGTGGGCCTAGAAGGGGTAGAGGCTGGTGATGGGAGTTAACCCATCAGCACGGATGATCTCATGGTTTCCTAGAAGGATGTGGCCACCAAGGGCCATGCCGTGGTTGAGTTCTCCATGAACCATAGGCCTCCAGTTTCCTAGGTGGAAAACCTAGCCATGGCCAGTGATGAGAGAAGATACTGACCCCCTATGTAGGTGAACTCTAGGATGCTACCACTGAGGGCAGTTCCGAGAGTGTGCCCGCTGTAGGCCAGGGGGTTTAGGTCTCTAGGGTGGAGAACCTAGCCGTTGCTGAAGATGGATACGGGCGGTGACCCTTCGACGCCGATGAACTCAGGGTTCCTGTGACGGATGCGGCCGCTGTGGGCCGTTCCATGGGTGAACCCATCAACGATGCAAGGAGTCGTCGCTTCCTTCTTAACAACGAGAGTGTGCGACTGTCCCCTACGTGGCGCGCCAACTATCGGTGTGAATTTATATGAATGTCCCACTACTCTAGGAAGACATTGGTAGCATCCAAAAGACACAAGGAGTTATACTGGTTCAGGCCGGAGCCCTACGTCTAGTCTCAGAGATGATCGAGTGCGTGTTCCTCGTTTGAATGCTCTAAAGTTCTTACAATGCGGGGTGCAAGAATGGTGGAAGAGGTAGGAGAGCTAGAGCTAGAAGATGGACTGCCCGAATGAGAGCTCCGAGAGTTCGATGCCTTGGAAGGGTGCCCTAGCTGCCCTTATATAGTGTTCAGGGCTAGGTTACATACAAAGAGAAGGTTCTCCCGACCGATGGGTCGTGAACCTAAGGGAGGGAACCTAGCTAACTTAGCTTGCATGTAACACCATCTTGTGGTGCATGTCCGGGCGTGGTTGTCGTCATGGTCTTGTGCCCACATCATGGGATGGTGTGGCATGGTGCTACTATGCTGGTTGTGGCGGCACTATAGGCACAATGGTGTTTCGCTAGCTATCCTGCACGACGTGGTCTCACCGTGCCCTTCGTCATCGCCTCCTGATCTCCTAGGGGCGTCGTACAAGAGTTGGTAGCAAACCCCATGTCATTGGTCGTCTTGCTGCTTGTGGAGACAGTGGCCACAATCCTGCACTCTGGGGTCGTGGCCTTTGTTGGCTTAGATGGCCTCAAAAGTCAAGGCTACCATCGTGGCTTTCATCCCGTAGTGGGTGGAGTCCTACATCCATCTTGTTGAGCCATATTTAGACGATGGGCCACCATACTGGTGCCACCGCTTGGCGGTGTTGTCTTGTCTACGCTGCATGGTGCAGGGATAATGTTTGAGCAGGCTGAGAGGACTCTTGACAAAAGATGCTCGGCAGTCCACCGAGGGGTATGCCCACGATCGTAGTATATTTGGTAGAGGAGCGCGTGATCAGGAACCGGATGGTAACACAAGCACAAGAACACAGAGACACAAGATTTAGACAGGTCCAGGCCGTCAGTATGATGTAAAACCCTATGTCCTGTGTTCTAGCAACTTGTGTTATTTGTATCCAAATGGGATGAGGTCCATCTAGGGGACCCCTGCCCCACCTTATATACTCTAGAGGTGTAGGATTACAAGGAAAATATCCTATTTGATATTATAATATCTAATAAATCATATCTTCTTGTAACCTTGCGTTGCATGCCGACAGTGTCGTGCGCCACACACCTTGATCTTGTGGGCCAGGCCACCTTTGATGGTACGGCCTATGTCTTGTCTTATGGATACTTGGGGTCATATCCCCCATAGCTAGTCCTCGAGCGCATTGTATCCATTTGGCGGCGCCATCTTGATCAAGTCCGAGCAGTTTAACACGAAGCCGATCAGTCTTGCTGATGACCTGGATGGTGAAAATCGAAGCCGACCAGTTAAACTGGTGACCTGAGCAGTGAAAGTCGAAGCCAACCAGCTAAACTGATGACCTAGGTGGTGAAAATTGAAGCTGACCAGTTAAACCAGTGACTTGAGTGGTGAAAGTAGGAGCCGACCAATTTAACTAGTTAACCGATCTTAGACTTAGCCAAGTAAGGCTTGCTAGAAGGATATAAGGGGCTCAAGATTAAATTAAAAAATTCTCTAAGCGAAGTGTAGCCACTTAGACTCCGTTTGCGAAGAATCATTCATGACTTAGTCAATAAGAATGGTAAATCAAGAAAAGAGCACTACATTCGCCGGCAGGTGAAGTATAGCCACTTAGTCCCCGAGCCTACTGGAAGATGAAGAAATAAATCTTATAGCATGATCAAAGAAAATAAATCAGAAAGCTTGCCAACGTCATCTGGCATGTGCGTATCAAGACTCTGGACGTGTTGTCCAAGATCAGCACCCTGATCCGAACAGCATGGAGCAACTTGATAGCACGCCGATGAGACGTAGTAAAATCCAACTGCCAAGCAAGTCCCTAGCTTAGCTGACGATGCTTGTACGAAGAATCCGAATGCCGAGTAGTCCCCAGCTTAGCTGGCGAGCCCCAGTGTAGCTGACGACGAGCGATGAACAATCCGACCAGCTGGTTGGCGAAGAATCAAGCACCGAACAGCCCAACCAACTGGTCGGTGGCAAAGTGAGCGCTGAGTAGAAGTGAGTGCTAAACAGTCCGACCAACTAGTTGGCGACGAAAGTCATGAACCTAGTGGTCCGACCAATTGATCGGCAAAGTAGTCCGATTGCCAGGTGGTGCGACCACCCAGATGATGATCCTCTTATCCTTCTCGAATGATCCTTCTCCAATGATCCAGTCCCCGAGCACAAAAAATAAGCTCATCGACTGAACCGAGCCCCTGTAAAAGAAATATGTAGAATGGGTAGTACATCATGTATGTAAAAATATATGAACTCTGGAGAAAAATCAGCAATGGTGAAATAGCGTATGCAGCTCAGCGATCAGTTGTAGATAAACATTATATTTGTTTGAAGTGTTCATATTTTAAATATGATAAACTATCTTTCCAGTTGGTTCTACATTGCATTACCAGCCATGACTAGCCCCAAACTCCATAGCGCGGAGTGACTGGCACCCATGTACGCATAAGAGAAAGAGCGTTGCCCAGGAGCCGCTGCTGATTGTCTATAACGCAGAGCATGGCTCGTGCACGTGTAGGAGCGAATTCGAGAGCAGGGCAGTCTCTAGGTAACACAAATAAGAACGTAGCTGGTCGGCAAGGCGGTGAACAAATGGAGTGCATGGAGAACGATCGGAGTATCTTAAACATGGAGAAATTAATTGTGGAGAACGATTGGAGAAATAATAATTGGAGAAACATGGCGAGGAGAAAGCTGTATTAGATAGGAAAGGTATTTATCTTTAGACGGAACGTCTAGTCAGCGTTGATGAAATTGTCCGGCCCTTGAGCTTTTCGGCCTGTCGTCATAGCGGCGGTCACAGTCGTCGTAGCGCCGTTCTTCACGGTGACCATAACTGTGATGCGGCATGGTTTGCTCGATGGCTCAGGCGGAGTAGTCGGTGAGTACGATGTCCGAGTAGACGGTCATCGTGCTTGCATATGCGTGCGGATCGGTTTGTGTTCCTTGTCTAGTTATTGTTGACTTGTTATCTTACTTGTTTGCTGTGTCACCGAGATTCAGCCGCCCTATTGCACATCACGATGGGATGTAGATATGGCGATCTGCTTGGCTAGAGTGCTGGTCGGAGATGGAGTCATATTCGTACACGTCTCTTGAGTATGATACATACACATGCATGCATGATCTCCTCACGGAAGATCTGTGGGTACATGTGCACCTCCTAGCTGTAGTTGCTTATCTTGGCTCTGTTGATTGATATGAAACTGCATGGCACACGTATAGCATGCGGACGTGTAGGCATACTTGGCCTTGCAGGCTCACTTCTTTCGTACTTGACGCACGCGTCCGTTCGAGGCCCATGGCATGCAAGTGTGTTGGAGTCGGAGCCAAACTCTGTCGCGGTGGCGGCGGTGCGAGAACCACCAGAGACCCGAGGCTCAACGCCGCAACCGTCCGAGGGGAGAGCGCAGTGCGGAGGGTTGTGCGGCGATGCCGTAATGGCGCAGTGCGAGCGTCCGGCGATGGCACGGTGCGGGCGAGTCTACGAGGTTTAAGATTGGATCCGATAAATCTGTTGCGGCTGAATTCGTTGGCTTCGGGTCATAGCCGGATGCTTGAGACGAGGCCCATCGTCCATCTGGTTAGCCATGGATCAAGCGCACATCCCTACCTGATGTGTCAACTATGAACAAAAGATGCTTGGCAGTCCATCGAGAAGTATGACCATGATGGTAGTTTATTTGATACAGGTGTACATGATCAGGAACCGGACATTAACACAAGCACAAGAACACAGAGACACTATATCTAGACAGGTTCAGGCCGTCAGTATGATGTAAAACCCTACATCCTGTGTTTTGGCAATTTGTATTATTTGTATCTAGATGAGATGAGGTCCGTCTAGGGGACCCCTACCCCTCCTTATATACTCTGGAGGTATATGGTTACAAAGAAAATATCATATTTGGTATTATAATATCTAATAAATCATATCTTCTTGTAACCTTGCGTTGCACGCCGATAGTGGCGTGCGCCGTACACCTTGATCTTGTGGGCCAAGCCACCTCTGATGGTGCGGCCCATGTCTTGTCTTGTGGGTACCGGGAGTTATATTGCCACAGGGACTATTGTCCACTTGGTCCTTGTGGGGTCAGTGCGGCATGCCTGCTCCTGTCAGAGCAAGCGTGCATGGCGTGGCTCGATCTCTCCTCGTTCCTCCCAGAAGTCGGGACGGGGCAGAGGTTGTGCGGAGTTGCGCAGCACATGGTGAAGGGTAGGGGAAGAGGTTGTGGCTGACTCTTGCCTTGGTGTTTGGCCCAGGATCGCGTAGCTTAGATGGGCCTCGATCGTTTCGGCTTATACTAGCTGATGTACCGTGGGCCGCCCGAGCAGCAAACTAATCGGTATCTTGAGATACCCGGGGTATCATAACCCTGACAAATAGGCTAGTTGATAGGATTGCAACCTAGGTTTGATAAGTCTTTTGCGATAGAAATAATAACACACCAAGCAAAACCTTAGTTGCACATCCAGATAGTTTATTTATTGCATAAGTTTTGACTAGGTGAAAATTAGAGGCCTTAGTTAGAAGTAGTTTTTAGTTGCCAAATTCACTCCCTCTTAGGCATCATGGTCCCTTCAGACACCTCTCATCCATGCCAACTCCTAACTCTCTCATCCATGCTTGCCCTCTAATAACTTGGGTCTGTTTAGGTATCTAAACTGATTTAAATAAAAAAAATCAACAACTCTTTTCAAAACCTACATTTTTTGTGTGAAGTTATTAGACTATATATTGGGATATATCTGCAGGTATGATAGATTAGCATCATGTAATCCTGACTTGTCTTATCTATAAAAGATGCTTCTTATTCCTCCCACGAGGCTTAATAATATACAATCAACAGTTCTACCAGTTATATTCCTCTTACGTGGTATCACAAGTTCAAGTTCCAATCTAAGGCACAAAACATCGCTTCCACACTGTGTGCCCCTGGGAAATCGTTTGATCTCTACCAAGGGAAGTGCCTTTGTTTAGGTGGCATATCCTACCACCCTTATCGTCGTTCTGTTGTAGGTTGCAACAGCACATTACCTACCTCCTCACATCACCAAAATCCTCCGTCCAAATCTTTGTTGTTAGATTGTGCCTCAACCTTGTGCTGTCGGCCTCCTCCATCCAGATTTTCGCTACCGGATCACATGTTGCATCTCTATGTCACCATGGCGGTGGCTAGGCCTCACCGAGAATTGTCACCATGTCGTCATGGCAGTGACCAGGCCACATCGTGTCCCGACCATGCGCTCCATCACCATTCTCCAACGTCGTCGACCAAGACATTTCCCACACCATGACCAGGTAGGTCCACTGCTGACCAATGCTGACCCACCTCATGCCATTAGGTGTCCTAGTGTGTCGATCTCTTCTTGCCCCGTTGTTCCCTCCCACTGCTCCATGTCGGGAGCTCACCACCAACCTGCATCATCTCCGGCTTACCGTTCCCTGTTATGTTGTTGGGCTATGTCTGATCCACACTGGGTTGAGCAACACACATCACCAGAGAATGCCTATGGCTAGGCTGCCTCATCGCCCTCTGTTGCCGTTGGTTTTGATCTGTTGCTACTTGTATCCCATTTTGGTTTACACGATCAATGGTTAGGGTTGAGTTGCCCACCACCTTTCAACCTCGCGTGTATCTACTCCGACATCTATGTTGCCCACACCGGCCTCTACTTCCTGTTGACACAAAAATGTGGTGATGTGATCAACACATAGCAAGCTGAAATATCTGAGTGGAACGAGATCAGAGATCTGCTTGGCTTCAACATAGAACCAGCCGATTCGGAAAACCCAATGACGTGCCAGTTAATTTGATCTGCAATTGACAAGGAGAGAAAATCTTATCATTAATTTAAGGTGCAACATGTCGGTGTTGCACCAAACAGTTCCAAATGTATGGCTAGATAGCCGATGCAATGAAGCTATCGACTAAATAGTCGATATCTAACGTATCTATGAAATAAAGATCTTTAAATCAAGGATTATCGGCTAATATTAAATGATAATGATATGAATCAAAATAACTGATGCTTATGGAACATTAGAAAGCATCATCGGCTAGATGGAACATGATCGATATCAAGCGTCGAGCCGATAAGTTTGATGAAAAGAGTATAACATGTGAACAAATCGACTGTCTAATATAAATAAATCTACAAATAATTTTGAGTCTAATATATTATCATCAACAGTGAGGTTCGATAGGATCGATGCAGCTATGCTAATGATAATAAACTAAAGCCACGGAATCTATAAAACCATCTATACGTTGACAGATTCATGAAAACATGCTATATGCGTGAGAGTGTAGGCAAATCGGCTAAAATAGCCAATGCACTCATAGCAAACAAACAGAGTACATATCTTGATCATGAACAAGACCACTAATCGATAATTTCTAATCTAAAGTCTTACCAGCGAGGTTCGACCGGATCGATGCAGCTATGGTAGTGTTATTAGATTAGATCTCATTAACTAGTGAGTCTATTCAAGATTGAAACATGTCTTTGGATGCATACTATGTTTGATTGGAATAGATATAAAATAGTCGATCTAGCGGAATTAAGCCATCAATTATTAAAGCGTGACCAGATCAAAGGACGACCAATTAAGATGATATAATGTCGATCTATCTCTATCTCAATCGAGTAATTTTCTTATAATTAATAAAACATTAATTATAACAAGATCGATAACTAGTGAATCAACAAAAAACAACAAGAAAAATCTTACGAATCTGAGCAGATTCGATAACTAGTGGTATTGTGTTAAACAACAAGTTATTTAACACAAGATCGATAACTTGGATCTATATTATGATTTGTAAGAGATCAATCAGCTGATGCAGCCTTACAAACTACAATACAGATCGATAACTAACTTATATTATGACTCATAAAAGATCAATCAGCTAATGCAGCTTTACAAACATAATACAAGTCATGACGGTACTCACATGCAAGCTGGAGG
The DNA here is from genome assembly GCA_904845875.1 of Miscanthus lutarioriparius. Lineage (NCBI taxonomy): Eukaryota > Viridiplantae > Streptophyta > Magnoliopsida > Poales > Poaceae > Miscanthus > Miscanthus lutarioriparius. Next base: position 7,583,945 of record CAJGYO010000009.1, on the reverse strand, counting down.
TCGATCAGTCGACGCAGCCCTGTTTGCTGAAGAACTCATCGAGATCTACAATACTCCTACTCCTAATGCGATGGCGAAAGCTAGAAAGATTGTATTGATTGAGTGTTCGTCCCTTTTTTACAATAATCAAGGTTTAATATTTATACCTGGAACCTAAACATGAATCCTACTCAAATACGTCTCATTACAATTCTTGAAATAAAAGAAAACTTTCTAACTTAATAATAACTTAGACCCCAATTTTCTTTATTTGTAGAGTCCGACACATCTTCCTGGCGCCACTCAAGTATAGCCCATTGACGCCATCTGCTGACGTCATCTATAAAATAGCCGATTCTGACATCGCATCTAAATCAACTTGTACCGATTCACATCTAATTGATTCATTGATGACACAATCCTGAAAGCTTTGAGTTCTCACATTCTTCTTCCCAATCCTGGAAGCTTCGAGTTCACATCTAATAGAGATAGATCGGCATCATATCATCTTAATTGGTTGTCCTTTGATCTGGTCATGCTTTAAATCTCATAATTGATGGCTTAATTCCGCTAGATCGGCTGTTTTATATCTATTCCAATCAAACATAGTATGCATCCAAAGACATGTTTCAATCTTGAATAGACTCACTAGTTAATGAGATCTAATCTAATAACACTACCATAGCTGCATCGATCCGGTCGAACCTCGCTGGTAAGACTTTAGATTATAAGTTATCGATTAGTGGTCTTGTTCATGATCAAGATATGTACTCTGTTTGTTTGCTATGACTGCATCGGCTATTTTAGCCGACTTGCCTATACTCTCACGGATATAGCATGTTTTCATGAATCCGTCAACATATAGATGGTTTTATAGATTCTTTGGCTTTAGTTTATTATCATTATCATAGCTGCATCGATCCGATCGAACCTTACTGTTGATGATAATATATTAGACTCAAAACTGTTTGTGGATTCATTTATATTAGACAGTCGATTTGTTCGCATGTTATACTCTTTTCATCAGACTTATCGGCTCGACGCTTTATATCGACTATGTTCCATTTAGCCGATGATGCTTTCTGATGTTCCATGAACATCGATTATTTTGTTTCATATCATTATCGTTTAATATTAGCCGATAATCCTTGATTTAAAGATCTTTGTTTCATGGATACGCTGGATATCGACTATTTAGTCGATAGCCACATTGAATCGGCTATCTAGCCGTACATTTGGAACTGTTTGGTGCAATATCGACATGTTCCACCTTAAATTACTGATAAGATTTTCTCTCGTCAATTGCAGGTCAAATTAACTGGCATGTCGTTGGGTTTTTAGAATCAGCTAGTTCTATGTTAAAGCCAAGCAGATCTCTTGTCTCGTTCCACTCATATCTTTTGGCTTGCTGTGTGTTGATCACATCGTCACATTTTTGTGTCAAGACACTTTTTGGTATGCCTGGTGGGACTATAATCGTCATGGCGGTTCACAACAATAAGGACATTCTTATGGTACCTTATGAAGACTTGCCTGCTGAGGATAAAGATGTCATTGGTAAAGCTATTGAGGAGTTTCAGAACAAGTGTTTGTTGTCATGCACCAAACACATGTGACAATAAAGTTGTTTAGACATATCCACTGCCGAGAGTTTTGATGCATGGATAGTCAGATATAGACAAAGCTGATGATAGGCATTTCTTTGTAGAAGCTGTCAACAAATTTGTTCATGATGCAATGCTGAATCATAATACAACTTTCTTGAATACATTCCATAATACCATGAAGGTGGTGTTTCATGGATTTCCACTTGATCAGGTTGGACCGGCTTATTATAATATTCCACATTCGTTGACTCAGGGGACTAATCAAGACGATACTAGCCATCAAGAAGCAGCACAAGCTAAGAGTGATGATGCCCAGGCAATTTAGAATTCGTCTGAGCAAATTCAGGGTGCTACTATTAATCAAATGCAATAAAATCCTGGATCATTTGTGCAGCATGCGCAACAGCCAACAAGGCAAGTTTAGAATCAGATGGTTAATTTTGGTACATCAGGCCAAATACCACCATCGACTCAAAAAATAGCACCATCGGTTCAAAGGATTTCGTAGAGATATAGATCCTAATGTTTTCAATCAGAGATTTTAAACAGTAAATCAGCAAGGTGCTCAACAGATAGATATTCCACAAGGATATCAGTATGTCTCAGATTATAATACTCTCAATATGATTCCAAATCTAGGATATCACGACACTCAGAATTTCAATCTACAGATGGGTCAACAATTGCCATGAAATTCAAACTCAAATGCTGATGAATTGTTGCTCAGAGTAACCAAAATGATGAAAAATCTATTTGGTTTAAACCCAAAAGGACAGACCTTTTTGTACAAACATCCATATCCAGAGTGGTATGATTTAGTGGCCCTTCCTACGAATTACAGGCTTCCAGAATTTGTTAAGTACACTGGTCAAGATAGCACAAGTATAATAGAACATGTCAGTTGATATCTTACTCAGTTGGGTGAAGCCTCTCTTGAGGAAGCGCATCGAGTTCGTTTCTTCTTTTTGTCCTTGTTAGGACCAGCTTTCATTTGGTTTTCATCACAAGCGGTTAATTCTATTGCTAATTGGAGTGATCTTGAAAAGAAATTTCATACATATTTCTACACTGGGATAGGGGAAAGAAAGATCACAAATTTGACAACCATAAAGCAAAGAGCTAATGAGTCGGGTGCTGAGTTCCTTCAGAGGTTCCGAGAAATAAGAAACTTATGCTTTTCATTGAATTTGACTAATAATCAGCTTACTGTGTTGGCCGTTCAATGAATGTTGCCGACATGGAGAGAAAAGTTGCTTGGGCAAGAATTTGATAATTTAGGTCATTTGGCTTAATGGGTGGTAGCACTTAATAGCCAATTCTAGAATATGCACAGAGATACCCGATTCTAGAAGAATGCTGCAATCGCTGAAGCTTATAATCCATATTTAGTCGATGATGATGATGAAGAAGAGGAAATTGCCATAGTTGAATGGAATTAGTGTAAAAAGATAGTAATGGTTCCAAATCCTTAGGGAAAAGAAGTTTAAGAGAGTTATAATTTTGATGTTACAAAAGCAGACAAACTTTTTGATTTCTTACTTGAGAAGGGATAGATTAAACTGCCTGCCAATCATGTTATATTCCCTCCCGATCAGTGAAAGAATAAGAAGTTCTGCAAGTACCATAACACTACTTTTCATACAACTAATGATTGTAGGATTTTTTAGTAGCATATTCAGAGAGCTATTCAACAAGGGAAGCTTAAATTTGATATAGCTCAAAAAATAAAAGTTGATGATAATCCTTTCCCAAAGGATCAGAATATGGTTGATGCTAAGTTGTTCAAAGGGAAAGCTAAAGTTTTAACATCAGCTAGAGCAAGAGAAACTGGAGCAGTTGATCCAAAGATGCAAATATCAGCTGATCAATATAGAGAAATCGAAAGGCATCGTGATCAACAAAAGAGCCGATATGAGCAGGGAGAAACATCGAGAGATGGTGCGTTGAGACCACGTGTTACATCTCAAATTCTATTGAATAAATGGCAATGGCAGAAGGAGAAAGATTATTAGCGCTGGTTAGAAGAGAAGGAATATCAACGTCAACAAGAAGAAGAGAGATATGAAAGAGAATGAGCTAAGTCACATTGGAATTGCCCTTTCTTCAGACATTGTTGGAACGAAGGTTTGAGATTGCCTACTAGAAATAATTGCCTAGAATGTAGCGAACAATATTGGGAGTTTAGGCAATCTCAAGTTAACCACCGGTCTATCCATGATCGAAATGAATATCAACGTAATGATGTGGATCAGTGCTTAAAAAATAGAAGCATTCATGATCGGCTTAGAAAGTGGGTTGTTGATCAGAATTGGGCCGATTATGAAGAAGAAGATGATGAAAAGTATGTTTGGTAGGAAGGATAGTGGTGTCCAGGAGATTTAACAAGAAGTCAGAAGAGAAGAGTACAATGCCTAAGGAGCAGAGAATTAGAACAGGCTCAGAAGTCTAGTAAACCGCAAGTATGGCGTGCTAAACAAACAACCGATAAGGGTCAACCATCGGCTAACATTCAAATAGCTTTTCTTTTACCATCTAAATTTAAAGCTCCAGCAGATCAAAAAGTCTATTTGTTTCTTAAGTTCCTCTAATTCATTAACCCCCATTCTATATGAACGCTTAGCTATAGGTGTAGTTCCAGATAATAATTCAATAATAAACTCAATGTCACGGTCAGGTGTCATACCTAGCAAGTCATCGGGAAACACATCTGGAAACTCATCCACTACTAGGTCCTCCTTGTTGATGTGATCATCAAGCTGGTTCACTATGGCTGTCGGATGCTTCTGCACTACAACATCGACACTGATTCTATCCCCATTCGGTGCAGTCACAACAACTACCTTCACCTGACACTGAATCACTGCTTGTTGTTGCATCATCCAATCCATACCCAGAATCACATCAATACCAGATGTTCTCAACACAATGGGGCTCACTTTGAACTCTACCCCCCTTTAAAGATAGACTAGTTCGAAGACAACGATAAGAAGCTTGCATACTACCCCTTCGTGAGTTTGCTAGTATAGGATTTTGCATGGCACATAAGGGTATGCTATGCGTTCTAACAAATGCTTGTGATATGAAAGAATGCGAAGCTTCAGAATAAAAAAGAACAGTGGCAGGAGTGGAATTAACATCAAACATACCGAGCATGACTTTTGGTTCTGCAAGCGCCATCTCTATAGACACATGATTCACCTTTCCCATGTTGGGTGCTGGCTTCTCAGGTGTTCCTTTTGGATTACTATGCTGACCCTAGGGTGTTAGCTGATTCTACGTCCTGGGAAAATGGTTAGCATAATGCCCAACTTCTCCACAATAATAGCATACGTTGGGGGTGCTAGGTGCACTGGTCTTCATGAGGGTGTTGTTAGGTGCTCCCTGTCATGGTGTCTGCTGGCCACTCTGCTGTTGGGAACATTGATTGCCATTCTGCTGCTGGTATGGTGGATGCTGCTGGTTCGGGTTGTGATTCCACTGATTAGGTGGTCACTGGTACCTCAGCTGGAAGCCTTGCTGAGGGTTAGTGCATGGACGAGTATTACTCCTAGAGGCCTATCCCTAAAGCCTCCTCTTCTTAGCCTCCATCTCTTTGCGCCTATTGTCAATAACAATAGCGCGATTCACCAGTGTCTAGAAATTGGGGTAAGTATTGGGCATAAGCTAGAGTTGCAGACCATCATACAGACCCTTGAGAAAGTGGTGTTGCTTATCAGCATCATAAGCCATCTCATTCAGAGCATAACGTGAGAACTAAGCAAATTTATCATGATACTTAGCCACAGACATAGATCACTGTTTTAGAGCCCTGAATTCCTCCCACTTTAGCTCTATCAATCCTTTAGGTATGTGGTAGGATCTAAAATTCTCTTTAAATTCTTGCCAGGTGATAGGAGGAGCATAAGTGGGACGTCCATACTCAAATGCCTCCCACCAGTCTTGAGCTTCTCCCTGAAGTTGTCTTGACGTGTACAACACCTTCTGCTGGTCGTCGCACTGCGCTATGTTGAGTTGCTTTTCCACTGTACGAAGCCAATCATCTACTTCCAATAGATCAGTGGCATGAGAAAACATCAGGGGGCGGCCTTTCAAGAATTCACCATACTTGTCACACGGTGCTCCACCAATTGGTTGATTCTATGGATTCTGCACCAGAGCTTGCAAAAGCTGTGTCTGCACTGCCAGAAGCTACTCAATAGTCAGTGGTGGTGGCGGTGGTGGTAGTGGATGTGGGGGAACACCTCTCCAACCTTGGCCTCTTCCTCTTCCAGACATCTGATATTCAACACAAATATTCAAAATTTAGAGATTTCTAAGTTATATGCGCTTATAGAGATATAGAATACATTCTAAAAATTTTCTGGACGAGTTCCAACATCAATAGCTCGGTAAAACAGTCATATCTTGAGTTACAGATATCCAAAAGATACTTGATTTACATGGTTGGAAATATTAAGAAATTATATACAACTTTTATTCAGACCACATGCCCATATCCTGTCATTAGTTTACTCAAAAATAGAACACAACCGAAACTGTTTCAAATTCTAGACTGCATAGAAACTTTAACTTGGAATAGCTATATATGACAAACCAGATTAGATATAGGGGTGATTCCAGAGACATTAGAAAGATACTTTTTAAGAGTCAAACTTTAACATAAAAATTTAGGGGTGATAAGTATCCTTCCTATATACATATTTAATAAAATTTTCTCCTCGGTGCTTCTCCAATTATTATTTCTCCGGTCATTCTTCCTGTTTAGTATCTTTAAGATACTCCATTTAATTTCCATGTATACCATCTTAAAGATGACATACACTTTTGCCTCAATGGCTCACCGAACAGCCATGTTTAGTTTGTGCTTTCTAGAGAGGGCCCTGTCTCTGGCTTCTCCCTACACGTCCACTAGCGCCCACCCTCTGTGTTATGGGTGGTCGGCAGTGGCTCCTCGGTGACGCTTGTCTTCCTACACATACACGAGCTCCAGTGCCCCGCGTTACAGTTTACAGGCTAGCCGGGGCTAGGGGCTCAACCACAAACTAACTTGGTTGGCACGGTTTATGTTAAATATAAACACATTTAATATCCATGTTTAAACATCTTTAAGATGCTCCAAGCGTTCTCCATGCGTAATATCTTTAAGATATTCTTCATCGACTCACCGACCGGCCACGTTCTCATTTGTGTTATCTAGAAGCGGCCCTATTCTTGATCTCACACCTACACGTGCACGAGCGCCAGCCCTCTACTTTTTTAGGGGTGATTCTAGTTATTCCCATAAAAAATTCATAATTTTTGGTTGAGTAGATTTAGATTGGAATTGAGATAGGGGCAGACTGCTCCGAAAAATAAATCCGAGAGAACAAGATGTAGCAAACCCAACTATTTATTTATTGACTCAAACTTTAACATTCTTAACTATGGAACTTGCGGACATGCCCACAAAGTTCCAACACTCATTACAAAAATCCAACTCACACATAAACATAATAATAAATTAACTAGGTACACCAAAGTTCACACCACACTACTAGACTCGACTTGACTCAACTTGACCTGTGCTGCTAACGTCTTATTACATAGAAAAGAACTCCAACACCTATGGGCAAGGTTTATGGGGAAGCTTCTCATAAATCCTTGGTAGGCTAAGGGACTCCCTTTGGTCATCTATCACTCATTGATACCTCTTAAGAGTCTCCTGCTATGGCTTCAACTGATCTTCCAGCCACCGAATCTTCCCTACTAACTCACAGCCAAAGTGTACCATCACTTGAGTAGTTGGATCCATGCCCTGAGGGTCCATCATTGCCCATTCCAATTCATGGTGTTGGTGAGGGAGGAATCGATATTGGTCCTCCTTCATATCCTCAAAATGGCGGCCATGAAGACCCATGTAGGCGTCAATGGCTGCATCTTCTATTACATCTTCCATGGTGTCACGACGAGCATGATGCGAATAGCTTGCGTCCAGCTGATATGCTTTCTTTTCTTCATCCCTGATGGAGATGAAAGCCCTAGTCTTCCAATATGTGTCCTCTAGAGGGTGTGTATGTTCTTCGTTGACATACTCCATAGCTATGTCCCAATCCGCGTAGTAGGTCTGAAGAATCCCCATAAGTCGGTGGTGCGAAATGGAGGATTCACACCCCGGCTTGTACCAGATCTTTGTAGTCCATCCCATGGCAGGTGTAGGCTGATCTTCTTGAACGGTGTCCTCCTCCTCATCATCATCAAATAATACAACGACCTCCACTTCTTTGGGTTCTTCTTCTTCAGACTCTTCCTAAAATGGCTCAGGCGTAGGTGCAAGTGCTGGCGAGTCAACTTCTTGCTCCTGGGGTTCCTCCTCCTCAAATGGCTCCATGCACTCATACAAGCCACGAGGCAGGGAGCAGCCTTCGGTGCTGATGCGAGCGGTCTTATTGGCACGAGTCATCTATAGAATTAGATTTAGTCAGATTAGAAGGAATAATTTTCATAACAAAGTGAGACAAAAGAAGCATAAAATTTAGCAAATAACAAGAGTGAGATGGGAAGCATGAAATGAGTGAAGCAAAAGAGGCTAGAACGACCATTGTTAACTAGGCTTGCGTTCTACAGTCAATACGGCTCTGATACCAATCTGTCACACCCGATTTTAAGGATAAAATGGGATGCAAAATCTTATGTGCGCCTAGAGATCAGTCACACACATAAGTCGAGAAATTATAAATAGTATCATCACAAGTGTTTATTACATCACGAATAATAAGACAGAGTCTTCACATAAATGTAGGGAAAGTATAAAGAAAAATCTCTTGCGGAAGCTCCATATCATAGGGACGTCAACTTGATAAAAAGTTTGTAAAACAAATCTACGTCTTGCTACAAACACATAGATGCGAAGATCACGAAAATTGGAGCTAAAACGAAAAAGTTATGAATTAAACAAGATTTCCTTTATTAAAATAATAGATTAAATCTAACCTCGAATTTTAAAAGTTGAAAATATGCTTAACAGTAGTATGAACATGTAGATTACTCAATTACAAACCTAATGCAACTTGAACGGATCAAATTGGAGTTAAAACGAAGATTTTTTGGCTAAAACAAGATTAGTGGCGAAACTGTAAATAGAGAAAACGTATTTTGGAAGTTTGCCATGGACCTGCGGTTTAAATTATTCAAAATCTGAGGGTCTCTATAGCAAAAGTGCAGGGACGACGGGTCCTATACTAGAAAACTTCAAGGGCTCTTTTGCAAAATGGCTGGCCAAACCGGTACGGGTTGATTTCCACTGTCGGATCACAAACGGACGAAGCAGATTAGATTGGGAGGGAAAACAGAGGTGCACGACTGGCCGACGACACTGTGCGCGGTGGTGCTCCATGAATGACGGTGAGACCTCGTTGGAGTTCATCAATACGATGATTCCAGCCATCAACGGACATGGGAAGACCATGGGGAGAGAGAGGGGATGACGACAAACTCACCTAGGAGCTTTACGCGGACGAGGGCGGGTCTGCGGCGATGTGCGGCCCCATGGGGTGGATGGCGACAGCGGCGCTCTTAGGTTTCGCAGTGGCATGGCGATTCGGTGAGGTGGCTATGACTTCAAAGCTTGGGATGGGGAGGCACGGCGGCGGGCATCCGGTATTTATGGCCAGGAGCAGTTTGGGGAGCAAGGCAAGGACGAGGCGTGGTGGCTACGGACTTCCAGTGGCAGCGGAGTCCGACATGGAAACGAGTCGAAGGAAGGAGAAGGTGGCTGACAGCTAGGGCCAGGGTGACAACGACACAGGGAAGAGAGGAGATGCGGATGACGCTGCTGGGCCGGCCTGCCAATGCGGGCCGTAGGAGAGGTGAGGCCTGCGGGACGGAAAAGGCCAAGCGGGGAAATGGGCCGCGACGAAAGCCGAACTGAGCTGGGCTATGGCGGGAGCGGGATGTGGGCTGTTCGGGCCAAAAACCGAGAAGGGAAAAGAAAGGATAAATTTCTTTTTTTTATATTTCTTAACACATTTTCAAATCTAATTTAAACTCAAATTTAAATTCTTTTGTAAATTTCAGTCAAACCAAAACATCACAAAATAAATATGCATCAGCATGAATGCACAAACATGTATGTAGACCAGATATTTGATTTTAATTTTAACAAAGGTATTATTTTTCTAAATTTAAATGCTCACAAAATGCATAATTAAATCATTTTCTCCTATTTTAAACCCATGCAAATTTTAGGGTGTCACAGTTCTAAACAACAACCCGATTTCCTAGCCAATCATGAATGCTTCTATTTTTAAAGCGTTGATCCACATCATTACATTGATATTAAATTCGATCATGGATAGACCGGCGGTTGACTTGAGATTACTCAAACTCCTAATATTGTTCGTTACATTCTGGGCAATTATTTCTAGTAGGCAATCTCAAACCTTCATTCCAATAATGTCTGAAGAAAAGGCAATTCTAATGTGACTCAGCTAGTTCTCTTTCATATCTCTCTTTTTCTTGTTGACATTGATATTCCTTTTCTTCTAACCAGCGCTGATAATCTTTCTCCTTCTGCCATTGCCATTTATTCAACAGAATTCGAGATGTAACACGTGGTCTCATCGTACCATCTCTCGATGTTTCTCCCTACTCATATGGGCTCTTTTGTTGGTCGCGACGTCTTTTAATTTTTCTATATTCATCAGCCGATATTTGCATCTCCAGATCAACTGTTCTAGTTTCGCTTGCTCTAGCTGATGTCAAAACTTTAGTTTTCCCTTTGAACAACTTAGCATCAACCATGTTCTGATCCTTTGGGAAAGGATTATCATCAACTTTCATTTTTCGAGCTATATCAAATTTAAGATTTCCTTGTTGAATAGCCCTCTGAATATGCTGCTGAAAAATCCTGCAATCATTAGTAGTATGAGAAGTAGTGTTATTTTACTTGTAGAACTTCTTATTCTTCAACTGATCGGGAGATAATATAACATGATTGGCAGGCAGTTTAACCTGTCACTTTTCAAGTAAGAAATCAAAAAGTTTGTCTGCTTTTATAACACCAAAATCATAACTCTCTTCAACTTCTTTTCCAAAGGATTTGGGACCATTACTATCTTTTTACCCCAATTCCATTTAGCTGCGGCAATTTCCTCTTCTTCATCATCATCATCGACTAAATATGGATTATAAGCTTCAGCGATTGCAGCATTCTTCTAGAATCGTGTATCTCTGCGCATATTCTGGAATTGGCTATTAAGTGCTGCCACCCGTTGAGCCAATTGACCTAAATTATCAAATTCTTGCCCAAGCAACTTTTCTTCCTATGTCAGCAACATTCCTTGAACGATAACGCAGCTACCTGATCATCAGTCAAATTCAACGAAAAGCATAAGTTTCTTGTTTCTCGAAACCTTTGAAGGAACTCAGCACCTGATTCATTAGCTCTTTGCTTTATAGTTGTCAAATCTGTGATCTTTCTTTTTCCTGTCCTAGTGTAGAAATATGTATAAATTTTTTTCACGATCAATCCAATTGGCAATAGAATTAACCGCTAGTGATGAAAACCAAGTAAAAGCTGGTCCTGACAGGGACAAAGAGAAGAAACGAACTCGATGCACTTCTTCAACAAAGGCTTCACCCAACTATGTAAGATATCGACTGACGTGTTCTTTTATATTTGTGCTATCTTGACCAGTGAACTTAGCAAATTCTGAAAGCTTGTAATTCATAGGAAGGGCCACTAAATCATACCACCCTGGATATGGACGTTTGTACGAAAAGGTTTGCCCTTTTGGTTTTAAACCAACTGATTTTTTATCATTTCGGTTACTCTGAGCAACAATTCATCAGCATTTGAGTTTGAATTTCTTGGCAATTGCCAACCCATCTGTAGATTGAAATTCTGAGTACCTTGATATCCTGGATTTGGAATCATATTGAATGTATTATAATCTAAGCCATTATGATATTCTTGTGGAATATCTATCTGTCGAGCCCCTTACTAATTTACTGCCTAAAATCTCTGATTGAAAACATTAGTATCTGTGTCTCTATGAATCCTTTGAACCGATGATGCTATTTTTTGAGCCGACGGTGGTATTTGGCCTAATGTACCAAAATTAATCATCTGATTCTGAAGTTGCCCTGTCGGTTGTTGCACATGCTGCACTGATGATAAAAGGTTATATTGCATTTGATTAGTAGTAGCACCCTGAATTTGCTCAGATGGATTCTAAATTGCCTGGGGATCATCACTCTTAGCTAGTACTACTTCTTAATGGCTAGTACCGGCTTCATTAATCCCTTGAGTCAACGGATGCGGAATATTGTAATAAGCTGATCCAACCTGATCAAGTGAAAATCCATGAAACACCTCCTTCATGGTATTGTTGAATGTATTCAAGAAAGCAGTATTATGATTTAGCATTGCATCATGAACAGATTTGTTGACAACTTCTATAAAGAAACGCCTATCATCAGCTTCGTCTATATCAGACTGTCCATCCATCAAAACTCTCGGCAGTGGATATTTCTAAATAACTTTATTGTCACATGTTTTGGTGTATGATAATAAACACTTGTTCTAAAACTCCTCTATAGCCTTACCAGTGACATCTTTATCCTCATCAGATAAGTCCTCATAAGGCACCATAAGAATGTCCTTGTTGTGAACCACCATGACGATTGTGGTCCCACCAGGCATGCCAAAAAGTGTGTCGACACAAAAATGTGGCGATGTGATCAACACACAGCAAGCCAGAAGATCTGAGTGGAACAAGACTAGAGATCTACTTGGCTTCAACACAAAACTAGCCGATTCTAAAAACCCAATGACGTGCCAGTCAATTTGACCTACAATTGACAAGGATAGAAAATCTTATCAGTAATTTAAGGTGAAACATATCGGTGTTGCACCAAACAGTTCCAAATGTACGGCTAGATAGCCGATTCAATGAAGCTATCGACTAAAGAGTCGATATCCAACGTATCCATGAAATAAAGATCTTTAAATCGAGGATTATAGGCTAATATTAAATGGTAATAATATGAATCAAAATAACCGATGCTCATGGAACATCAGAAAGCATCATCGGCTATATGAAAAATGATCGATATAAAGCATCGAGTTGATAAGTTTGATGAAAAGACTATAACATGCGAACAAATCGACAGTCTAATATAAATGAATCTATAAATAGTTTTGAGTCTAATCTATTATTATCAACAGCGATGTTCGATCGGATCGATGCAGCTATGATGTTGATAATAAACTAAAGCCAAAGAATCTCTAAAACCATCTATATGTTGACAGATTCATGAAAACATGCTATATGCATGAGAATATAGGCAAATCGGCTAAAATAGCCGATGCAGTCATAGCAAACAAACAGAGTACATATCTTGATCATGAACAAGACCACTAATCGATAATTTCTAATCTAAAGTCTTACTAGTGAGGTTCGACCGGATTGATGCAGCTATGGTAGTGTCATTAGAATAGATCTCATTAACTAGTGAGTCTATTAAGGATTGAAGCATGTCTTGGGATGCATACTATGTTTGATTGGAATAGAGATAAAATAGCCGATCTAGCGGAATTAAGCCTTCAATTATAAGATTTAAAGCGTGACCAGATCAAAGGATGACCAATTAAGATAATATGATGCCGATCTATCTCTATCTCAATTGAGTGATTTTATTATAATTAATAAAACATTAACTATAACAAGATCGATAACTAGTGAATCAACCAAAAATAGCAAGGAAAATCTTACTAATCTTAGCAGATTTGATAACTGGTGGTATTGTGTTAAACAACATGTTATTTAACACAAGATCGATAACTTGGATCTATATTATGATTTGTAAGAGATCAATCAGCTGATGCAGCCTTACAAACTACAATACAGATCGATAACTAACTTATATTATGACTCATAAAAGATCAATCAGCTGATGCAGCTTTATAAGCATAATATAAGTTGTGACGGTACTCACAAGCAAGCTAGAGGTCGATCAGTCGATGCAGCCCTGTTTGCTGAAGAACTCATCAAGATCTATAGTACTCCTACTCCTAATGCGATGGCGAAAGCCGAAAAAATTGTATTGATTGAGTGTTCGTCCCTTTTTTACAATAACCAAGGTTTAATATTTATTCCTGGAACCTAAACATGAATCCTACTCAAATACGACTCATTACAATTCTTGGAATAAAACAAAACTTCCTAACTTAATAATAACTTGGACACTAATTTTCCTTATTTGTAGAGTCCGATACATTTTCCTAGCACCACTCAAGTATAGCCGATTGATGTCGTCTGCTGACGTCATCTATAAAATAGCCGATTCTAACATCGTATCTAAATCAACTAATACCGATTCACATCTAATCGATTCCTTTATGACACAATCTTGTAAGCATCGAGTTCCCTCGTTCTTCTCTTCCCAAATTCTGGTGTAAACACTTCCTTGATTATGCGGTTAGACTAGACACGCAATGATGAGGGGATGCCTTGGCATCCGCACATATTCATCACTAGTTTGTCATCATCGCCATAGATCAGGATGCCTCTGCTGACTTCTTCCATCACTATCCTGCCTCGCATGTAACTACCTAGCTCCTATAACGTTCGTCGTCGAGTACTACACGCATGTTCTTTGAGCAACTAGGTTGTTGCTATGTTGCCTCCTTAGGCTACAACACCACCACACATTGTCACCACCAACGGAGACATGCCTTCACAGGCATGCCTCTATCCATGGAGTCACTCACCATTGCATCTAAATCATTTTCCCTTATGCATCTATGATCGTGTCATGCCTCATGTGTGCCACTTGTTTGTAGTAGATCTTCATCAAGCTATTTGAGTTCTTCATCACCATCATCGAGCCCTATAGTTACCATGTAGGAAAGAGCATTCCTTTGGATTTGCTCACCATCGGGCAGAAGCGTCTGCACCAACACTGCTTCTTTTATGTCCAACACAACCTTTCTCCAACGTTGCTTTCTCTTCCTCACCAAATTTGTCTACTCCGACAACGACAAATTGCATCAACACCTTCTATCCCTGTTATTTTGCGCACCACAACAAGAATGAAGGCCCTCTCTGCCTCTCCCTATACACAAACTTATGACTAGGGCCCTTCGCCTAGTACATCTAGTATTGACAACACTGGTGTGTGCTTTTGTCCCCGACACGTTACTGGGTTTGGCAAACTTGACGCATGCCTCCGCCTTGGTGTATTGACTGCATTGACTTCGACATCGACCCTCACATCCTGTTTGAGTTCATTGCTTCACCATCCTTGTCTACATCCTCGATGGCCTTGACTACATCGACTTTGGCATCGCCCTCTCCGATCTTATGACGACGACCTTGACACATCTATGTCATCACCTTGGCCCCTCTTTTGCCCTAGAGACTTTATGTGTGACCGCCACAACATCGCCTAACTAGAATTCTACATTAACCATGACTATTTCCATGACGTATTTGAACATGGCTACTCCACCCTCACGCCAGGCTATGCCCTCCATACCGGCACAAAGGGTTACCTCCTTGCATGAGCTCCTCATTGATTTTCAATCCAGCCACAACATTCGTGGCGCATCATCATTATGACTGCAGGGGATGTAAATCTGTCGACTTACAACCTTTACCTTCTCTAGTATCACCATCTACACCGCTCCTGCTATGATCACGAGGGAATGTTAGAGTATATTATTGAGATCGTAAAATCTTCGCTTGCCTTATTCTAAGGGAGGCTTCTTGCCCCCTAAGCATGTACTCCTTATATAGTCCGCCTATGAGACTCAACAGTTTACATAATTTCATCTTCATATGAGTCCATCAAATTGGATATATATTTTAAAAAAAAATTGAAATCTAGTTTACAAATGTGGGGAATTATTTGTGCCAGCACTTATTATTAACTGGCATGGATAATGCTAGAGGTATCTGTGTCGCCAGCTTACTTACGAGCAGACATGAAACT
Organism: Miscanthus lutarioriparius; assembly: GCA_904845875.1. Taxonomy (NCBI): domain Eukaryota; kingdom Viridiplantae; phylum Streptophyta; class Magnoliopsida; order Poales; family Poaceae; genus Miscanthus; species Miscanthus lutarioriparius. The sequence continues at coordinate 7,568,385 of CAJGYO010000009.1, read as the reverse complement.
TATGCCTGGTAACAAGAGTTGGCACATGGATACTCATCAATGTATCCGTCTCAGTGGACAACAATTTTAGGGTTTATTCCTAGCGGTTCTAGCATGGATGCATTACACATTTTTGTTCTAACTCTACTGGTATATTTATAAGCTAAGAAACTTATAAATATATCAAACTAGGTAGAAAAATAAAAAATATCAAACATCATGCATGTCTCTCTAGATCTACTTGAGAACAAAAATTAGTGAAAGAAATGTATAGGTAAAGTTTGAAAAGAGTTTAGGGATGCCACAAACTCACCTCTCAAACCCAATTCCTTCAAAGGTTCAAAGGGCAACCCCCTCTATTTTTGGTATTTCTCGCCTCCAAGTGAGCACAACAATGGCATGAACACAGCCCGTCACGAGGAAGAAGGAGGCTACCTGTACCGGGTTATTTTTAGGGGAGATCAACTAAGTGGACCGTCCTTGTAAATATATAATAGACGCGGTTCTCTTAAAGGAACCATCCCTGATAATCGGTTTCTTCTAGAGACGGTTCGATAAAGATGACCATCCCCAAAAAACATATTTTCAGGGGCGGTTCTCTTAACTAAACCGCCTGTTGGGGACCAAAAGTAGGGTACCGAAGAAGAGGAGTTGATACCCATCAACGCTAATTCATCAGAGCAATAAAAAATGCAACTACATTTCCTAGTGGGTTCTGCCTCGTCCAAACTACCAACTCTGCAGGCTCTGTTTCATCCGACGTTTGAGGGCTGGCTTCGCCTCGCTCGACGTCTGAGGACAAACTCCGTCTCGCTCGACCCCCGAGGGCTAGATCCGCGCTTGCCGGATGTCTAAGGGCTGGCTCTCGCCTCGCTCGACGTCCGAGGGCAGGCTCCGCCTCACCCGACGTCTAGGGACTGGCTCCGCCTCGCCCAACATCTGAGGGCTGGCTCCGCCTCGCCCATTGTCTGAGGGTTGGATCCACCTCGCCCGACATCTAAGGGCAAACTCCATCTTGCCCGACGTCTGAGGGCTGGTTCTGCCTCACCCGATGTCCGAGGGCAGGCTCGCCTCGCCCAATGTCTAGGGACTAGCTCCGCCTCGCCCGACGTCCACGCGCTACTCCTTCATAACTACGCATGCAGATAAGGCAGGACACTCAAGTCAACCGCAATACTAAGGACCATACCCTACATGCCTATAGGAAAGTACCTTCAGGATGTGACAAGATAGGCACTTTAAGCCCTTCCAGGCATGTCAGAGCCTGAACAGTGTTGTAGGTGACGACATTTCTCTTACAATGTTGTGGGCGCCGCCATTTGCCCTCGGGCGTGGATCCTAACAGAAGCTCATGACAACCACTATGGTCTAGGAAGAAACTTGCATCACCTACAGTAACGGGCATGTGATCTCTGCACTATCTACTAATTGTATGGCCGCGGATCAGCACCCTGCTCCGCCGCGCCGCCCGCCAAGGTGGGATGGGACGTGACAACTTGCTGAACACGCTAGGACATGATAGGATCAGCGGACATGCTCCTAGTGTGGGACTATCCCTGTCACCGCCTGCCATGTCAGCGGGGCTAGCATAGAGGAAAAGGAATACCCGGTATCTTTGAAGGACCTCCTTTGCCTCTAGTTTTTCTTTTTCTCCCATCTGTAATCCCTGCTCTCCCTTGACCTATAAAAGGGATGGCAGGGCACCCCACTATGGGATTGATTCAAGGCACCATGCATCACATCACACATAGTTGAGCAGTGACCAAACTCTCAACACCCATTCGACCTTTCCATCAGAGACTTGAGACCTTTCCCTCTCTCTCCCATTTGTAACCCCTACTATGAACTTTTTAGTGCTAATAACATGAGCAGCAGCCATGAACTGGTTGTAGGGACATTCTGCTCGAACCAGTATAAACCTTGTGTCTTTTAGCACACCATCCGGGTCAGATACACAATAACACAAATTTACTCGTTGGTGTTTACTCGAAACACTTATAGTTGGCGCGCCAGATAGGGGACCTTTACGCATTCCGACATTAACATTAGGCCACGGATGGCTAGCCACGATATCAGCTGGGTCCTAGGCGCACACGTGCACTTCAGGGACCTGGACTTCATCATCATGATGGGAGGAGAGTTGGCATTGGCTCATGCCACCATCCAACCTCTCCCCTCCATCGGCCTCGACTATGAGAGGCTTGAGTGCCAACTCGGTGTCTCTCTAGGATCCTAGCCGTCCAGGGAGGACTTGTGCCACCTCATATTCTCTGACACCAATGACATGGCATGGCTCACCGGAGGGGAACCCCTCTCTCTAGAACACATCATACGGAGCGCCCCGACAATGCTTCCGTTCGGTCTCCGCAATGCCACGGCGACCGTTAGCCACCTTGTGGCACAACGCATGGTTCCACCTCCCACGAACGATGAATTCATGGGGGTGATTGAACACATCATGGAATCTTTCCACGACCTCCTGGCAGAGGAGCCAGAGTCACCCTCTGGCTCTTACTCCAGCAGGGGAAGCCATCACCTCTCTCGTGAATGCTTCATGACGAGTACCCCCGAGGGGCAAGTCAAAAGCATCCACGAGGGGGTGGCTACCCCAACAAATGACCTCAATGATGAGGCCGAGAGGGAGAAAACAGCCCCGACATGCATGCCGGTGGAGCAGCTAAAAGCCCAACACCGAGAGATCGAGGAAGCGTGACTCCAGCTTGAGCAGGAATGCACGGAGCTCAATCAGGAGATAGAGCACCATGGAGAGAGTGGGTGCGCACACACCATGGCCCGCGACGTGAACCGAAGGATCATCGCAGACGATGAAGCCCTCCCTCGCTTCGCTCGGGCAAGCCAAAACATCGCTGCCACTGCGGCCTTGCTCCATGGCCTTCTAGAGGTCGCGACGCCCGAGGATCGTTAGGCCCACCATGAGATTCGCACGCTGCTCGAGTGTGTAGCGGCATAGCAGGCCGAGAGCTTATTGTCTTGGCGACGCGAGCTCGACGCCAGTCAGCGCACGCTCTCAGAGTGTCCCAACAGGGATGTGTCGGTCCACCAAGTGCCACAAAGTGGTGGACAGCGCACCGTGGTCCTGGTGCATTAGCATCTCATCCGCAATCATGACGCATGCAACACCCTTGACGCTCATAGGTGTACCCACGATGATCCGTGAGAGGGAGCTAGCCGTGGCTATCACCCTCGCCGTGGTGGACGCTATGACAGCAGCGAGGACCGAAGCCCGAGCCCCGGCCTGTCGGGGCCTTAGGCCTTCGGCCGACACATCCTCAACGCTGCCTTCCCACCATGGTACCAGCCACCAACCAATATACTGAAGTACTCTGGGGAGACGAACCCCAGACTATGGCTCGAGGATTATCGGCTTGCCTGCCAAGCCGGTGGTGCGGATAATGACGATTTCATTATCCTCAACCTTCCACTGTTCTTAGCCGATTTGGCACGAACATGGTTGGAACACCAGCCATCCAACAGGATCTAGAGTTGGGCGGACCTGAAGGAGATCTTTGTGGGTAACTTCTAGGGCACATACAAGTGCCCTGGGAACCCATGGGACCTTAAAAACTGTCGACAGAAGGCTGGTGAGACCCTTTGTGGGTACATCTGGCGTTTCTCCCGGTAATGCAATGAGCTACCAAATGTCGCCAATGCCGACGTTATAGGGGCTTTCCTATCTGGGACCACCTATGAGTCTCTAGATCACAAGCTGGGACGCATGGGTCTATGAACCACCAAAGAACTCCTTAACATCGCCACCAGCCACACCTCGGACGAAGAAGCGGTCAGAGCAATCTTCGATTGCCTCAATGGCAAGGCAAGGCGGGACGAGGACGCTGGCGAAGGCACCTCCAACCATCCCGCCAAAAAGAAGAACAAGAAGCATTGGTGCAAGGGCTCTCTCGTGGCCGCCGCTGACCGCAGGGGTGGTCGAAAGCCCACGGAGGGCACTCCAAACCACTTCAAAAAACTACTCGTGGGGCCATGCCCAAACCATGCCTTCCCCGTGAAGCATATGTAAAAGGATTGCGCCCTCATGAAACGGTTCTTGTCCGGAGGCTCCAACAAAGGGGAGCATGGGAAGGACCCCGGCCCTACCACAGACGACGCCGAAGGGAAGGACAATGACTTTCCAACACCGGATGGCTGCCTCATGATCTTCGGAGGATCAGAGGCCTATGACTCCAAGCGCCGCCAGAAGATCACGCTTCTTGAGGTCTATACGACCGAACCAGTCACGCCTGCCTTCCTCCGGTGGTCAGAGTCTGCAATAACCTTCGATCGGACTGATCACCCGGCGGAGAGCGTCCCATAGCCAAGGATATACCCACTCGTGGTGGACCCAATCATCGGCACAAAAGCGGCTCACCAAAGTACTGATGGATGGAGGCAGCGGCCTCAACGTCATGTACACCGAGACGCTCGATGCTATGGGCGTTGACCGAGCGCGCATCTAGCCAACCGGACCACCCTTTTATGGCATCATGCCTGGAAAGCAGGCCATGCCGCTTGGATAGATCGATCTGCATGTCTCCTTTGGTGGTCCATCCAACTATAGGATGGAGACCCTCGCTTTCGAAGTGGTGGGGTTCCACTGAACTTACCACGCCATCCTGAGATGACCGTGCTACGCAAAGTTCATAGCCATCCCCAACTACACCTACCTCAAGCTAAAGATGTCGGGCCGTCATCACCATCGGCACCTACTTACAGCATGCCTACGAGTGCGAAGTCGAGTGTTGCGATCACGCCACAGCGATTGTAGCCTCTAGAGAGCTCGCGGACATCAGAAAAGAGGTCACCAAAGGAGCACCCGACCCCGAAAGGTCAACCAGGTCCTTCGAGCCAGCGGAAGGCTCTAAGGAGGTCCTCATAGACCCCAGGAGCACCGAGAGAAAAATGGTGCGCACTGGTACCACGCTTTCCTCTGAATAGGAAAGCGCGCTCATCGGCTTCCTCCGCACCAACAGAGACATCTTCGCGTGAAAACCCTCAGACATGCTAGGCATCCCGAGGGAAGTCGCCGAGCATGCCTTGAAGATTCACCTAGGCTCCAAGCTAGTGAAACAATGCCTGCATCGCTTCGACGAGGGAAAACACAGGACCATCGGTGAGGAGATCACAAAGCTTTTGGCGGCCGAATTTATCAAGGAAGTATACCACTCATAGTGGTTAGCCAATCCTGTTTTTTTATGAAAGAAGAGTGGGAAATGGAGGATGTGTCTTGACTATACGGGTCTCAACAAAGCATGCCCAAAGGATCTGTTTCCTTTGCTACGCATAGACCAGATTGTTAACTCTACCTCAGGGTGCAAAACCCTCTGCTTCCTTGATGCATACTCCGGGTACTATCAGATCATGATGAAAGAGTCCGACCAGCTCATGAAATCTTTTATTACCCCCTTCGGATCGTTCAGCTACATCACAATGTTGTTCGGTCTGAAGAACGTTGGGCTACATACTAGCGTTGTATGCTCAAGTGTTTCAGGGACATCATTGGGCAGACCGTTGAGGCCTACATTGATGACATCATGGTCAAGTCCTAACGGGCTGACCACCTCATAGCCGATCTTGAACAGACCTTTGTAAAACTCTGAGCAAATGGCATCAAACTCAATCCTGAGAAGTGCGTCTTCGGGGTCCCGTGCTACATGCTGCTTGGTTTCATTGTCTCTGAGCATGGCATCGAGGCCAACCCAGAGAAGATCTCAACCATCAGTAGGATGGGCCCGATTCAGAACATAAAGGGAGTACAACAAGTTACAGGGTGCCTTGCCGCACTCTACCGCTTCATCTCGTGCCTCGGTGAACGAGGTCTCCCCCTTTATCGACTTCTGAAGAAGGCCGACCACTTTGAATGGACGTCTAAGGCCCAGGAGGCACTTGACATGGTCAAGCTGCTTTTGACGAAGGTCCCAATCCTAGTTCCTCCTACCAATGGAGAACCCCTCCTACTCTACATCGCGGCCACCACGCAAGTGGTTAGCGCCGCCCTAGTAGTGGAGCGAGAAGAAGAGGGGCACGCCCTCAAATTACAGTGCCCTATGTACTTCATCAGCGAGGTCCTATCTGACTCAAAGACCTGCTACCCCCAAATCTAGAAGCTTCTGTATGCTGTGCTCATCACCAAGAGGAAATTACGCAACTACTTCGAGTCACATCCGGTGATAGACATGACGTCCTTCCCCCTCGGCGAGGTTGTCCAAAACCAGGATGCCATAGGAAGAACCATGAAATGGGCGCTTGAGCTGATGGGTCAGGGCATTGCGTATGCCTCCCGGACGGCCATCAAGTCTCAAGTGTTGGCTGATTTCGTCATGGAATGGACCGAGGTCCAAATGCCACCAACGGTCGTCGACCAAGAGTACTAGACGATGTACTTCGATGGATCGCTGATGAAGAAGGGCAACAACATAGGGCTAGTCTTCGTGTCACCCCTTGGGGTACGCATGAGGTACATGGTCCGTCTCCATTTCCCCTCCTCCAACAATGTGGCTGAATATAAGGCCCTCATCAACGGCCTACGCATTGTCGTCGAATTGGGCATCCAACGCCTCGATGTTCATGGAGATTCCCAGCTGGTCGTCGACCAAGTCATGACGTCAAGATGTTAGCATATTGTCGAGAAGTCCGCCAGTTGGAGGACAAGTTCAACAGCCTCGAGCTCAATCACATCACGAGGAGCCTCAATGAGGCGGCCGACGCACTTACGAAAGCAGCATCTAGCCGAGAGCCGGTGCCAATGGGCATCTTCACCAGCGACTAGCACAAGCCCTTGGTTCACCACGAGGGGTTAGAACAAGGTAGAGACAGCTCGTCTAATCCCGTCCCGGGGGCTGACCAACCATCAGCTACGTCTGGCCCCGAAGTCATGGAGCTCAAAGAGGACCCAGCGACAGAGCCCGACCCTCTGGTCGACTGGAGGACGCTCTACCTCAACTACCTCCTCTATGACGCACTACCAACGGAAAAAACGGAGGCTCAACGGCTCGCATGTCGCGCCAAGCCCTTTGTTCTTGTGGAGAGCGAACTCTACAAGCGAAGCCACACCGGGATCCTACAGCACTGCATCCCCATCGAACAGGGGAAGCATTTGCTAAGCGATATCCATGGTGGTGTCTACGGTCATCATGCCACACCTAGAACCCTAGTCAAAAACGCGTTCCGACAGGGTTTCTACTGGCCCACCGCTATAGCCGGTGCCGAGTAGATCGTGTGCACCTGCGAAGGGTGTCAGCACTACGCTCGGCGGATTCACCTACCAGCCCAAGCACTCCAAACGATCCCTATCACATGGCCATTCATGGTCTGGGGGCTTGATTTGGTTGGACCTCTCAAGAGGGCACTCGGAGGCTACACCCACTTGCTTGTCACCATAGACAAGTTCACAAAGTGGATAGAAGCTCGACCGATCTCCGCGATCAAATCTGATCAAGCCATGCTGTTCTTCCTCAACATCGTCCATCGCTTTGGAGTCCCAAACTCCATCACGGACAATGGCACGTAGTTCACTAAAAAGAAGTTCCTTCAATTTTGCGATGAACACCACATCCGGGTCGATTGGGCCACCGTCGTGCACCCCCGAACGAACGGGCAGGTCGAGTGCACAAATGGAATGGTCCAACAAGGCCTCAAGCCCTGGATCTTCAACCGGTTGAACAAGTTTGGTGCATGCTGGGTCGCTGAGCTTCCTTTAGTACTCTAGGGCCTGAGGCAGCCCCCAGTTGAGCCACCGGCTACATGTCCTTCTTCATGGTCTACAGTTCTGAGGCCGTCCTCCCAACCAACCTCGACTATGGAGCGCCAAGGATCAGGGCGTACGACGAACAGGGAGTCAAGGCATCCCATGAGGACACCATGGACTAGTTGGACGAAGCGCACGACGTTGCCCTCCTTCGCTCGACCAAGTACCAACAGGCGTTGCGATGGTAGCCACAGCCTAAGAGTGTGGGGTTGAGCCTTCAACGTCGGGGACTTGGTCCTCCGTCTCATATAGAGCAACAAGGGCTATCACAAGCTCTCCCCACTATGGGAGGGACCATACATAGTTGCGGAGATACTCCGTCCAGGCACCTACAAGCTCAAGACCATCGACGCTGAAATCTTCACCAATGCCTGGAACATCGAGCAGCTACATCGCTTTTACCCTTAATAAACGCACACTTTCTCTTATCAGTTTTGTTATCCAACTCCCTAATTTTTCAGTGACATCCGACCCATTTCTATCCAGCAAACATTTTCTGTACTCTTCCCCCCTTTGACGTTAGGACCTAGGAGCTAGGTTTATGGGAACAAGCTCTGAGTATAACTGGTCAGACTGCGGGATACCTACGCCCTAACAGCTACGGTGCCTTTGCTCACCAGCTTAATCAGAATTGGCTCGCCCACACTATGAGCTTTTATGACCTTAACAAACGAAAAGGGTCGGAATGCACTAACTCTTTATGCAAAAAGGGGAGAAGAGCTAAGAGACCGTTTGCTAGACCAAAATTCAAAAGCTTGTCCAGTTGTGACAAGTTTTCTCCACTTGGCTTATTGGCTTAACTAAATTCTTGCGCAGGATGTCCTCTTTCTCTATTTCCATAGGAAAAATTTGTCTCAATAGGTAACACGAGTCGATCAGACGGCTTGGCCACTAACGAGAAATGGGTAAGGAGCAGACTAGATCACGCTCGTATCCGGTGGAATTTTTCCAAACCCATCACTCTTACCATCGAGGTAATACCGGTGCTTAGGTCGATTGAGCGACTCCAAGCCACCACCGAGAGACAAGCATCCTTACTTACTTACTTTACGTGTTAATTTCGATACCGGGCCTCCGACCCTAGCAATGGCAGGGGATCGGACATCGCTTGGGGGCTAGCGGGAGTATCTATTCGCTAGACATTCTCTTTGCTCGAGCCCTCCTTATGTTTAAAAACTGGAGGCAAGGTGTGCGGGTGCAAACTTTGAGTAAACCTGGTCGGACCACTAGCACCCTACGCCCAAGCGGCTATGGCATTTTGCCCACCAGCGCCATCAAAGTCTTTGTTGCCGCACTCGAAACCTTAGCCTCTACCTTCTCAGGAAGGGTATGGAGGGGCCTACCTATAAAATCACCATCAAGGAGAGGCTGTCAGGTCACCCAAGTCGATCGAATGGCTCGGGCCAATGTCGAATGACAGATACAGAAGAATGCGAGGCTCGTGCAGGTTACACCAGCCCCGTCATGAACGTCGGACTCGGACCCTGCATGGACATATCCGGTAAGAACTCCCAGAACCCATCACTTGTGCCATCGAGGTAACATTATCGACCCCCACTATTTCTTTATATAATCATTCATACATTTATCTCATACATCCAAGCATCGCAGTTGCGATTGCTGCATCACAACGCTTCACGTCGCGTCACGAAGCAGTAGTCGTCTCATTCGATATGAGCGACAACCGACCGGGGTTTGAAGGCTGGCCCACGAAGGGCTTGAGGCTGCCTCATGTCAAACAGAGCCAGGGGAGAAAAACCAAGAGCACCCCCAGCAGCCTTGCTTGACCCCGCTCAGAAGAGGACAGGGACATCTCGACCTTTCTTGTTCGATTCTAACCTCGAGCCAAGCCCACAGAATCTCCAATGAGGAGAGGCCAATGGGCCACCTGAGCCTATCGAACAGCTCGAGCATCTACTGGAGGCAGGTTAAGAAGTAGTCCAATGCCACATGAGGGCTCTGCCAACCCTGTCAGCGGATGATAGAGCCAGATTCCACTAGAACGTGCCCGTTAGCGAGCTCGCCGAGCGCGACACTCGAGCCATCAAGGCAAGTGTCATTAGCATAGCCCCTCTGGTTGCGGAAACCGAGGACAAGGTGACACATGAAACAAGGCCGACCCCTACCGAACCCCATGGGACTCGGGGGCTCGAACCGCCCAATCCTAGATCAAGAGACCGAGGTTCGAAGGCCAGCTTCGTGAAGAGCCCGAGGCTGCCTCGCGTCGAACAAAAGCCAGGGGGGAAAACATAGATGAGCCCCAGCGGCCTTTGCCTCGTCCTGCCTAGAAGCAGACATGGTCATCTCAACCTTCTTGTTCAATCCAAACCTCCAGCTGAGCCCATAGAATCCCCATTGAGGGGGAATCTGTTGGAAGGTGGGTTAAGGAGGAATGGAATGCCACACGATGGCTTTGCCGACCCCATCACAAGTGATGAAACCAGATTCTGTTCGGACATGCCCGTTAGCAAGCTCACCGAGCGCGTCACTCAAGCCATCGAGCCAAGTGACGTTAACTCAACCCCTCCAGTTGTGGAAACTTCGGACGGGGCAACAGTCACAAAAATGAGCTGACCCTCGACCGAATCCCCGTTGTGCGTGGGGGCCCGAGGAAAGTTGGACTTGTGAGGAGACCGAACGCATGGTCGCAGAACAATAGCTAAGATCCTAGGGAGGGGGTACATACGAATACAAGAGATACTTTCTCTTACTAAGTTTTGCTATCTTCTCCTCGATTTTCAGTGCATCTGACCCCAGCAATGGCAAAGGGTCGGATCTCACATGGGGGCTGATATGGTTATAAGTACACCTTTTCTAAAACAGTCACCGTGTCAGACCCCTTCTTCATGCTAAGCCTAGCGGCAAGGTTTGTGGAAATGAATAATTGATCATGTTTGGTTCGACTGCAAAAAACCTATGCCTCGGCGGCTACGGTGCCTTTGCTCATAAGCGAGATCGAAGTTCTCCTCTTACACCTCAGGCCCTACTATCTTAATGAGCTGAAGGGTCAGAATACATGAGCCTTCTCTTTTCGCATACAAAAAGGGAAGGAAACAAATTCAATCAAACAAAACAAAATGATGAAATTGTTTTTATGATACATAAGGATTGGCACTTGTTCATAGATTACAATAAGTTTTCATCTGATCTATTTGACTAACTAGCTCCTCGGAGGGGGGAGAACTATGTATTCAACTCTGTCTGCTAGGTCCCACGCAAGAGGAGCCACCGCTGTCTCTATCTCATCCAACTCGGAGGCTTCATAGCTAGGTGCGAAACCAAGGCTCATCACCTCCAAGTTGATGTTGTCCGCGTAATGCGAACGAGCAATCACAAAAGCTTGGGTGATCCCAGCGCGAAGAGCTTCCCTTTCGAGCTGGCGCACCTGCGCCGTGATACCTACGACATGGGCCGCAAGTGAGCTGGTCCCCTCCGACCGCACCACCTCTAGGTCGTCGTAGACCACTCCGAGGGTAGCATGCAGGAGAGCTTGCTCGTTGATCTCCGCCTAAAGGCTCCTCCACGCCTTGGCGAGCTCCGTGGGTAGCCCGGTGGAAATGCTCTCAGCCTCCAGCCTCCGGGTCGTCGTGGTTCCGAGCTCGGCCTAGAGGGAGTTGATCCTCTGCTGTGCCTCATCACGCTCTCGGACTGCCTGGTGGCACTCCTCGCAGGCCATGCAACGCTCCGAGTGGAGCCTCCTCATGGTCTTGAGTAGCTCGTCTCGCTCCTTGTGTAGCCAAGCAACCACCTCAGCATCCTGACTCGCCCTCTGCTCTAGGGCCATGAGATTCTCCTCAGCTACTAACTTCAGGTCCCACTCCTTCTCAGCCTCGGCCAGGAGGTCGAAGATCCACTGGCAGGCCACAACATCCCTATGAAGCAGCTCGTCCTGTTCCCTCCTGACTCTAGCGGCCTCCTCCTCATCTTGCTGCACCCTCGCCGATAGGTCCTGGAAGGCCTTCTCGGTTTCCTCCTCATGCCGACGGGCCTCGGCCTCCCACAGTTGAAGATTCTCCACCTCCTCGGCAAGGGAGTCAGGTCAGCCACCCTTTATTGGGCGACAGCCAGCTAGGTGGTCTCATCCCCACGTAGCCAGGCCTCTTCGATGAGGCGGTCCCAGCTCTCCTTCTGCTCATGAAGGAACTAGGATTTCTCCCGGCTGTGAGCAATAAGGGACTGGAAAAAGATGATGGTTAGAACATAGAAATACATGAAGAAAGAAGAGGGAAAAAGGCAAGATTAAATGAGTACCTGGCGGTGGGAACGACGACGTCGCGTAGGGTGCCCCTGGCCTGGTTTAGAGCTTCTAGCATGGCCAAAATCCCCTCGTTAGACTCTCCTGCTCCATACTCTCAACAGCATCATCGAGGGAGAAGATTGTCGACGTCGGGTCTTTCGAATCTGTCCACTGGAGCAGAGGCTCGCCCCACGCGGGCAAATGGCTGCCTCCCAATGTCTGGGCTAGGGCTGACTCCCCGCTAGTCCTCTCCACCATCGCCACGATGCCCGAGGACCCCTCGGCCATGTCCCCCTCTATTCGGCCCATGTTGAGCGCCGTCATTTGGGCTACCGGAGGTGCGGGTCGCACCACTGCCTCAGGCGCCGCCACGAAGGCGTTCGGCTGTGGCCCACCTGTCACGGTCACCACCACCTTGGCCTACATCGATGGGTCCTCGTCCACTGCGTCACGCCCGCCGTGGTCGGCGCCACGAGCACGGTCGGAAGCTCCGACCGACCCATCATCGGTAGCGGCACCGCCTCCATCGCTGGTTCTTCAGTGACCTCTGAGGGCGCCCTTCGAGCCCCCACGTTCGCCTGTCCCACCGAGGGCACGGGAGTCACCGTGGGTGGCACCTGACCGGCCGACACGGCAGTAACGCTGGCTTCGCTCCCGCCCAAAATGGGTGCAACGTCAACCGACGGTCGCCGCCTCGCCTGGAGGGCGACGCTCTTCTTGGGCATCAGCGCCAAAAAGTTGCCCCGTCTTAAAATGCTGCAAGAGGTAATAAACATAATTCACGCTAAAAACAGAGAAATATGAAGAAAACAGAGGAGCCAATGACTTATATCGACATTGTTGGGTGAAGGATACGTTTGGAGAACGAACACCTAGGTCCTTGCTCCACCTCGTCGGGGTGGGAGCCAATGACTTATCCCGGGTAGAGGGGCTTGCCTCCCTTGCATCCGGGGGCGCGGTGGTAGAGCCACCCCCCTCCATCGGCACCTTGGGCACGGTGGTAGATCCACCTGCCCCGATTGGCTCTTGGGGCGCGGCAGCAAGGCCACCCCGTCCAATGGCACCTCGGGCGCGGCGGAAGATCTGCCCACCCCTACTGGCTCTAGAGGTGCGGCGGCAGGGCTAGCCCCCTCCGCTGGCACCTTGGGCGCGGCGACAAATCTGCCCGCCCCTGCTAGTTCTGAGGACGTGCAGATGGTCTAGCCCGCCTCCTCCAACCTCACGGACGCACCTCCCAATGCATGAAATGGGAAGGGTCCCTACAAGGACTAGCGGATAGATGTCAGTGCATCCTCGCTCTCCAGGTCATCCCACTCGATGTCGGTAACTACCTCGTTGTCTTCCTTGTCGTCATCATCATCACTATCCGTGTCCTCCCCTTGCTCCCATGCCCTGTAGCTTCTGCTGCTTCTTCCTCCTCTCGTCCTCCTTCGCCTTCCTCTGCCGCTCAGCCATGACACAGTTGGCCACCATCATGGACGGGTCCTTTGGCAGCGGAGCCGGGTGGTCCATGGGGATGAATCCTCGGCTGGTCCCCCTATCTTAATATCGGCATCAAGGGGTTGGGAGTTCAGTCAAAAAGGAGGCATGAGGAAAGGAAATTTACGAAGAAGATGTACCCCAGCTCTGGCCGCATCGGAGGGTGCCCCGGCACCGAATACACGAACTCAAGGAGAGCGCCGGCGTTGTCCCAAGGAGGCTCCATCGCCTCCTTGATGCGCTGCGCTACTTCAGAGGGGGAGAGCACTCCCTCGCGAGCACCGTCCCATTGAATGATGCCTCGGGCGCCATCGCATATAGGGGAAGCGCACACCTCATCAGCGACGCCACCCCCCTTGTGTAGTAGGCGCTGATGATCCCCGACCCCTTCATGCCCTTCTCCTTCAGGATTTGGATGGCGGTGAGATGGTCCCGGATCCTCTTCTTGTCTTTCTCCGGGATTCCCCACTTCCTCCACGATTCTGGGACCTCTTTGATGAGGGGCTCGTTAAACTCTAGCAAGGGGGCAGCTACGTCGTTCTTGATGTAGAACCAATGTGAATGCCACCCCTTGTTGGAGGTCGACCGACGCATCAGTGGGTACTCACTGACCCAGTTGTTGCGGAGCTGGATGCCGGCGCATCCCATCGCCGTGTTCAGCTCCTGCTTCTTCTCCCGCTTCTTCAGGAGGGTGATGGCGAAGAAGTACCGCCATAGGTCAAAGTGGGGACTAATCCCTAGGAATCTCTCACACAGGGCGATGAATGCCACAATGTGCTGGATTCCATTAGGGTTAAGGTGCTGCAGCTCTACCTTGTAGTAGTGCAGCAGCCCCCGAACGAACTTGTGGGTGGGGGTGGTGAATCCCCGCTCGTGAAAGTGAGCGAAGGACATGACATAGCCGTCGGGTGGTGATGGCACGTCCACCTCGCCGGGCAGCCGCCACTCCTCGGCGGCGGTCCGCACGCAGAGAAGACCGCGGTGGACAAGGCCTTCCAAGTGTTGGAGGGTGATGTCAGAGCGACACCATGGCTCCATTAGAAGGTGGGGGTGGGAGGATTCAAACTCGATGGCAGCAAAGACGTGAATGCGGCGGGCTTAGGTGATTGGTAGCGGAGGTTGCAGATGCGAAGGCAAGGAGGCAAAGTACAAAACCCTAGAGGCGAACCCTTTGGTTTTATAGGGGCAACGGATGCAAGGAAACCAACCGTCTGCCTAGATCTCCACGCCTACTATGATCTGCTGCAACATCAGGTTGTGGGATATGCGCATGCAATCCCTATCCTTTCCTGCGGGAAAATCGCCAGACGTTTTGCCTCCCTGGGCGGACCGAGACTCGTTACGACTAAAAGGAATATAGATCAAAAGCGCATCTACGGCCCTGTCTAGGCCTAGGAGTCCGACGGTTGGCCCATCAATAGGTCCAACAGCCGCTCTAAACACCCCTACAAAGGGTGGAAAGAGCTGGGCCCGCAAATGGCCAGCGCCTAGGCGCACGAGCGCCATGGACATATCGGCCCACGATTGAGTCTCAATGAATCTTACCCTGGCTGAATCCCCATGAACAGGATGCCGGGACCCCAATCGAACTATCCAGCTAAACAACCATCAAAACTCACGACCACACTCACGAAGGGTCCGACCTCGGCAAAAGGGGAATCACCATCCCCAGGGCACGCCGTGGGCGACAAGAGAAAGCCAAGGCCCACAGAGTCCTCCCTTTTAAAAAAACCTCCGAAGGAGTATTCTACTCCTCCGCAGGCTCGGGGGCTACACCCACCGGGTGTGCTCGCGCGCACCTGCTCGCAAGTCGAAACATCCCCCAGACGATTCTACTCGAATCGCCCGGGGGCTTGGGGGCTAATGTTGGGGACCAAAAGTAGGGTACCCGAAGAAGAGGAGTTGATACCCATCAACGCTAATTCATTAGAGCGATCAAGAATGCAACTACATTTCCCAGTGGGTCCCATCTCATCCAAACCACCAAGGCTGCGGGCTCCATTTTGTCCGACATCCGAGGGCTGGCTCTGCCTCGCTCGACGTCTGAGGACAAACTCCGTCTCGCCCGACCCCCGAGGGCTAGCTCCACCTCACCCGACGTCTAAGAGCTGGCTTCGCCTCACCCGATGTCTGAGGGCTGGCTCGCCTCGCCCGATGTCCGAGGGCAGGCTCCGCCACGCCCGACGTCTGGGGACTGGCTCCGCCTCGCCCGACGTCTGAGGGAAAACTCTGTCTCGCCCAACGTCTGAGGGCTGGCTCCGCCTCGCCCGATGTCTCGAGGGCAGGCTCCACCTCGCCCGACGTCTGGGGACTGGCTCCGCCTCGCCCGACGTCTGCGCGCTGCTCCTTCATAACTACGAGCGCAGATAAGGCAGGGCACTCAAGTCAACCGTAATACCGAGGACCATACCCTGCACGCCTATAGGAAAGTACCATCAGGATGTGACAAGAAGGGTACTTTAAGCCCTTCCAAGCATGTCAGAGTCCGAACAGTGTTGTAGGCATCAACATTTGTCTTACAGTGTTGTGGGCGCCGCCATTTGCCCTCAGGTGCGGATCCTGATGGAAGCTCACGGCAACCACTACGGTCCAGGAGGAAACTCGCATCACCTACAGTAACGGACATGCGGTCTCTGCACTGCCTACTCCCTGTATGGCCGTGGATCAGCACCCTAGTCCGCCGCGCCGCCCGCCGGGGCAGGATGGGACATGATAACTTGCTGACCATGCCAGGACATGACAGGATCAGCGGACGTGCTCCCAGCGTGGGGCTATCCCTAGCACCGCCTGCCATGTCAACGGGGCTCGCACAGAGGAAAAGGAATACCCGGTATCTTTGAAGGACCTTCTTTGCCTCTGGTTTTTCTTCTTTCTCCCATCTGTAATCCCTGCTCTCCCTTAACCTATAAAAGGGACAGCAAGGCACCCCACTAAGGGATCGATTCAAGGGACCACGCATCACATCACACATAGCTGAGCAGCGACCAAGCTCTCAGCACCCATTCGACCTTTCCATCAGGGACTTGGGACCTTTCCCTCTCTCGACTGTTTGTAACCCCTACTACAAACTTTTCAGTGCTAATAACACGAGCAGCAACCACGAACTGGGCGTAGGAACATTCTGCCCAAACCAGAATAAACCTTGTGTCTTTTAGCATACCATCCGGGTCAGACGCGCAATAACATAAATTTACTCGTTGGTGTTTACTCGAAATACCGGCACCGCCCCTAGAAATGGATACGTTTCTGGAGGCGTTTTTTTTTAACGGAACCACCCCTGAAAAGTGATTTTCAGCAATGGTTGTATAGTTACACTGCCTAGCGCAATGTTTAGGGACGGTTTTCTAAGTGGACCGCCTCTATTAGAAAAAGAAGGCGCGCGTATATAAATATATAAAAATCTTTTCTATACTAGTGTGGTGCGATGATACAAGAAAATTGGCAATGAAAAGAAGCATATGTAGTCTGCATTTCTTTTCTAAGAGATCATGAAATAATTGTGTGGATTGAAGGAGCCGTGTAATATATGTAATCTTAAGTGGCTGGAAAGGTTAATTGTTTCAGTGCTCAATTTGTATGTGGAACAATAATTCTGAGACGATCCCCCCTTCTCCCTCCCTCTGTGTTCCATGCCCCATGATGAGCATATTGGAAGTTTGTAGGAAAACAACAGATGAGCACTCTGTCGGTTTGTACTCACTATTGTCTGCTTGTGATCTTGATGAGTAGCTCAAGCAAGCAAACCTAACATGCTAATCAAGACCGTATTCACACAAAATTATGATTAAGTTATATATACAAAACTCTTTGGATATTGATCTACTAGCTGATCAAGTCTTAGTTTGGGTAAAATATATAGGGGACCTATTTATATAAAATGGAAAGATGCATCCATCAGGCTCCATATATATACATGCAGTAAAAAAATAATTTATAGACCAAGCAAAAATAAAAATGAAAATTAATGAAGAAACGTGCTAGTGAGGAAAATGTTTCAGCAATTACGAGTTCTCCACAATGAAGGTTTGTGTATATGCATGATAGAAGCAAAATCAGGATCATCACAGGTCTGTATGAACACAAGAAAACAACAGCAATAACAGAGAAAAATTGTATCAGAGCTTTCTATTAATATCAATTGGACAAGAGAAATTAAAGGTGAACCTCCCACATGTACATATATATCCTTATAACTGCTTATGTATCGAAACAAGAAGAACAGTTGAGATTGAATTGAAAGAGGGAGAGGTATATATAGCTCTTTGGACAAAAAATGCAATAATCGGTATGATCCCATAGCACAAGAAAGTTAAAGGGGAGAAATTAAAAAGGAGAAACAAAATCAACAGGGGAATGACGAAGCGATGAACAACCGGGCAAGAGTATTGATATGATAAACTCAAAAGACCAAATAAATCGATCTCCTTAATAATTAGCATGCAGAAGTATGTACTAGCTAGCCAGCTTTGTGTATTGCCACATATGTAACTTTTGGAGTAGTCCCAAGCCTTAGTTCTAGATCTAATTCCTGTTGTTGATCCAGAAGAGGGGAACTAGAGCTAGGGCTTGTTGGGGTTGTCGTTTGTGGTACCTTTGACTCATGATCAGCTCTTCCTTCTTGCGATTCACATGCTGAAACATCGGTAGCGGCCTTTGCCGTTGGCTGCACAAAGATCAGAAGTGCCGCCGCCGCTGCCAATGGATGATCCAAACGCCTCCTCTTTTTCCTGGCTGACTGCACGCCGTCGCCATCGTCATGACGATCACACTGATGATCATCTATGGCCGCCTGATGTTCTCTCATCTCCGCCACAGAGTGATCTGGCATGGGCATGAAGAGCTTGTTCCTGCTCTCCTTGATAATTGTTGATAAGTAGGAAGTAGGAGGAGTGGTGGTGTTGGTGTTGGCATCCCCATCCTGGCCCATGGCTGCTGCTGAGCCGGCAGTAGTAGTACCTGCAGCTACAGTAGTAATCGGCGTGGTAGTGGTGCTAGGGTTAGAGGCTGCTGCTGCCCTGTACAGGAGAGCACCTTGCTGTGGGTGTGACTGATCGTCGTTGGGGGCGTGCACGTCTTCGGGGGAGGACGAGCCCCCCTGCCGGAGAAGAGCCCGGTCACGGCGGTGGACGTTCATGTGCCCACCGAGCGCCTGCGCCGACCGGAACTCGCGCTGGCAGAAGGTGCACGAGTAGGAGCGCGGCGGCCACACGCAGCCGCCGAGGTGCGCCGCCGCGTCCCGCGCAAAGGCCTGCTCCTCCCACGACGGCTCGCTGCTGCCACCGTACGCCGCCACCCAAGCAGAGATGGGGCTCGTGGTGCTGCTGCTGCTTGCTCCCCACATGTCCCAGTACTTGCTTATTTGATCCATGGCGGTGGCGGTGGAGGAGTTCAATGTGATTGAGAGAGCTATCGATCTATCTGTTGCTGCAAACTTGCAGTAGTCTCAATTCTATTGATCTAGACTCTAGACTCTAGACTCTAGAGAGACGTACATATGCAACTGATGATATCTACTAGCTAGATCACGGACAAAGAAAATTGGAGATGGAATGAGGAAGCTAGAAAATAAAGGGAGAGGAGAGGAGAAGAGAAGAGAAGAGAGAGAAGATGATGCTGATGACGGAGGTCAGTAATTTGTATGAGTAGATGACAAGTCTTCTCAAGCCTGCTGTTTAGGTATTGATGGTTGCGTGTACCCGTTTTCGTCTCAGCTGGTTTTAATTTAGTTCAATTCAGATATATATAATAAATAAAGTTGGTGCACAGTGCTCTTGTCTGTGTTAGGTGTATGCATGTGTACCTATCTCTGTCTCGCTATTAAGCTAGCAGGCATCTCATTTAGTAATTGGTTTACTGGCACTGAAGTAGTAGATTTGTTTATATATAGATATGCGTGCAGCATGGAATGGTCTTTCTTCCTTCCTTGTAAACAAAGCTTTTGTAATGTATATATACTAGCTACAAGTTGGTCCTGATCATTAAATTATTCAATTTGAGTTGATTAGATGCTGCATGCGCTGCTTACCAATCTTGTACGTCTGGCTAGTCCTCTATATATATTCACTGGTATTTTATCATCCGGCTAGTCCTCTATATATGCTCAGTGCTGAAGAGAATAGTGGCATCAGGAGTGTGAGGACTCTCAGCATACATGAAGACCGGATTCAGTAGTTGAAAGCTCCAGCTTGTGATGATGTCGAAGCTGTTTGTTCCTGTTCGTTATGAGAAGTTTATTATTAGGCCGTTCTCAGTGTAAGTTTTATTTATATTTAATAGGTTGCCACGTATATAAGTATTTTTTATGATGTGGCAATGCTTTAAGAAAAGAAAGAAGAACTGAGTTTCATGGGATGAAACTCTCTTGTCTTGATTTACCAAGTCAAGATGAATCATAGAATTAAATGTCTATCTATGAAACAAAAGAATGAAACAATGCATTTAGAGTGATGGTTTTATCCATGTTTTATTGCATTCTATATTCTTGGAAATAACGTTATGAAACTCTCACTGAGAATGTCCTTAGTTCCAATCTCTCCCTTAATTAATCATGTTGTGTGCCATTTCAGTCCATTTTATCAAGCTTTGGTGGGTCACCCAGTTGGTCTAACAAATGAAACTTGGTGATTCAGCAGGCACAAGTATCCAATGTTCTCTGACGCAAACTATAAAAAAGACGTCAAGTAATCATGTTTTAAAAAAACATACATATTATTGATAATCATTACCTGGTTTGCCAGGGATATTAAGTGGACCAACCAATACTTGAGAGAGCTAGCTAGTACAGAGCTATGGGCTCCATAGCATTTGCAGAATTCAACGGGATTCCAGTATATGCGTTTGGTCTGTGTTTGACTAATTATTAGGAGTTGAATTCTCTGGCTAATTTTCTAGTGCTTTTTTAGGTGAAAAGGAAGTTTTATTTAAATAAAATAATAAAAGTTTTGACTTCTAAAATAAGACGGAACCCATAGTGTCACAGACTACTTTATGTAGTGTAGCACAGATATTCTCTATCATTTACTAATCGGTCAGTAATCATAACATAAAGAATTATCACTTGTGGATCTTACCAAGATGCACATCACCAATGTAATGTGAGGCACCAGATTATAAGCTAAGCAGCAACAAATCCATGCGCATGCATGCATGCACCAGTTAGTTAGCTGCATGCAATAGTTAACTGGAAGAATTCCCAAACGACATGTACGTTGAAAAAGGCAACAACAGCTAATTAATAGGTAAAGCCCAAGGTTATTTCTTTTGTCCCTTAATCGATCTATCTGATTTTTTTTTGGAAAAGGGAATTCTTTATTCCAGCAGCAAGAGATTTGCACTCAACTATCTATTAGTATTACAAAGTTTTATTAGCCTCCTACTAATGAAGAAGAGAAGCTTTCAAAAAGCATAAAAGTGGAGAGACCGAATAAGACTAATAGAAACTAAGCACAAAGCCTATATTAAACCACACTTTTCATCACCGTACCCCTCCAATTTCGTTTTAGGACATTATCTTTTGTTAAAATCACCTCTTTTAGTAAGAACCAAGTAAATATCTAGACTTCTATAGGTAATTTGATCTTCCATAATGATTTATTTAAAGGCTTAGCCATTTGATTTACTACTCTTTTACTATACATTGATTGCACAATTAATGAACTCTCGCCCAGCTAGTGAGGGTCCATTCAATAGAGAATGAGGTTGACATCTAGTTGCAGAAATGCCACTCTTGTGACCAAATCATTCCTTTTAATTATTGTATCCCCCACTAGCGCTTAGTGGAAAGAAATATTAGACGTGTAGTGCCAAAAACTCGAGTTATTATTATATGTTTCTTTCTTATAATGTTATATAAAGTTGGATATTGTTCTTGTGACCAAATCAATCTGAAATTTCTTAGGAAAATGTTTAAAATTTTAGACAAACGGAGCACAATGCAATACAATTAAACTACCTGGCCTAAATTTCTTAGAGGAAGGAACCAATATCGATAACATTATAATCACAAATGAGATTGATCGAGGCGGCCATGCATGATTAGCAGTTTAGCATTTCTTTTATGGATGGATTAGTTTTTTAGTGAGTTTTGTAAGTGTATAAAAGTTAAATTATATATGTCGAATAAACCAACAGGATATATATTTGTAAGTTTCATGTTGGCTTAGCCTTGGAGAGAGTTTTTGTGAGTTATATTACATTGGAATAGGCTGATGAACCATAAAATTTAAAATATTGATAGTGTGTTCAGCTGGAAGCTAATTAAGATAAGAGATGGTAAACTAGAATTCTTTCCAAAAAAATCAAGAAGGGTCGAGAATTAGCTAGTTTATTTGGGGGGCAATCGAGAACAATTTATAGGTGAACAATGCATGACGATCATATCGAAAGAGAAGAGAGATCGATATAGATGTAGATGGTGAGTGAGACTTGCACTACTCAACCACCGGGAGTAGCAACGTTGGTCGGCTCTGCTAGGTATGTGTGTATGTATGTACGTGTATGTATGTATAGCTTTATTATATATTATTGTGTTATGTTGTCCTTGCTAATTAATAGTATTGTATGAGAGAGAATGATATATAATATCTTCTCCCTGTTGGCTGATCAATCAGCACATGCATGATCTCATTGATCGTCATGATAAATAATAAAGGTGATGGCTAGATGCTTATTATTAATGAGTGTCCGGCCGTGCTTGATCAGTTGATCGAGGCATATGGACTTTTATCTAGAAGCTACTCGCTGGGGTCATAATAAAGCTGATGCTTGTGCGATGTGTGTTTGTCAGCCGGTTCGCTTGTTAGTTTCAGTCAGGGCTTATTAGCTTTGATATAATATTTTTCTCTCACAATAAACCAGTATGTCACAACAAACCATCAGTTGGGCTTATCAGTCCAGAAACTAATCAAGGAAAAGGCTGTTTGTCTGATCTGACTAAATGCATCCACATGCATGTGACTAGCTACAGCTACATATATGTTTATGTACTGATGATCGATCCGTCTCTGCAGCGCTACTAGCTGAAAATATATATATATATATACACACACACACAACATTCATTCATCCATTCAAGTAATTCCGTCTACTTTGTCGTCCCACCACCGGCCACCAAACGTACTAGTTTACCCTTATTTCCTGCTGTGTCGATACCTGCGTTCAGAACTTCAGATATATACATGCCTGCCTGACTGCCTCTTGCCTCTTGGTCGTCCTCTCTGTTGGCCTAGCCTAATATAAGTACAATCTTTAATCTCTGTTTATGCAGTGACTGAGGTACGTCCACAGCCCGTACACATAATATTCGCTGTCAGTAGCCGTTCATGTGGATGCTGCAGTTCGCTTCTTGTCTCATTATTGCATGATACATGCATGCATGCTGGATCATCATATGAATATATATAGTTGAGCTGTGTATATTTGTCCTACCTGATGAATAACTGGTTGTTTCAGTGAGAAAATTCTTAACTTAGATAAACAAACTTGGTAATGTACCTTGTCGAGTGCAATCACGGCCGTGGCACCGCCACTAAGGTGGCCGCGACGTGTCGGTGTAGGGGAAGCCGTGCAGGCGCCCGCTAGGTCGTCGATGGTAGCAGCAGCGTAGGCGCGGACCATTGGCGACGGTGAAGGCGGTGTGGACTTTCCGCCGCTTATAGCGCCCTTCTAGATCGGACTATGGCTATGAACCTCGGTGGGGCGCTGGTGGCTACGGTAAACCTTGTACCTTGCACCCCGGCCCACACCTTCCTCTTTATAGCACTGTGCGACGGGGGCTCATCAGCCAGGAGAACGGCTGGGCGCCCCTGATCAGGGCATGGATCAAGGGCCCAACTGGCCATTGGGCCAACTAGTGGAGATCAATCTAACATTCTCCCCCTTGATATCACCTTATGATTTAATCTTAACTTACTTTATCTTTTTCCCATTCCATCGCAGATCAGTGCATAGAGCGTGCCTCATCGTCACGGTCAGTTGCCATTAGATTAAACAGCTACAGTGCACCTCTCTATTTTGAAACAGATTCTCAACCAGGCCCTTAGTATCCAGAAATCATAGGCTTTCCTGTAAACCCATATCGACTGTGTGTTCTCTGAACGCACTGGGTGGTTAGCCTTTGGTAAGCGGATCCGTAAGTACTTGATTGGTACTTATATGCTCAATGCTTTCAAAATGATTTTGGATTTTCTCCTTTACAACATATAACTTAATGTCAATGTGTTTGGCAGCACACTTGACCTGTTGTCTTAGGAGTTAACTACTTTAAATGGTTATTGCTGTTGACTACCATTGTTAAACCATGTTCATTTGATTGATATCATATCGGTTCCTGGAACACTAAAAGTTCCCAAATCTATTACCCTTGACTATAAGAGCAGGCGTAGGTTACTCGCATGCATACTTTATTTCTTTAGAATATTTTCTAAGTATGCCTTTGCGATAGTTCTTATACCCCTTTTCATCTATCTCGGTGAATTTCAATTCCTAAAACCAATGAGGCTTCAAAAAGATCATTCACATTGAAACTTGAGGACAAAGACTTCTTCTCTAATGGCAGATTAACATTACTACTAGTGAGTAGGATGTCATCTATACATAGGATGTGGAAAAAGAATTTTCCATTCTTGAACTTCGCATAAACACTATTGTCCTTCTCATTTTCTTTAAACCCAAACTTTCTTATCGTTTCATCAACTTCAAATACTAATGTCTAGAGACTTGTTTTAACCCATAAATGGATTTCTACCGGCGGCATCTCTTACGTTCTTTTTCTTCCACGACAAAACCTTTGGGTTATGCCATATAAACGTTTTCATACAAATCCTCGTTGAGGAATGCCGTCTTTACATCCATCTGATGTAACTCTAAATCGTAATGTGCTAATAACACCATTATGATTCTAAAAGAATCCTCGTATGAGACTGCAGAGAAAACTCTCATTGTAATCTATTCATTCTCTTTGCGTAAAGCCTTTTGCTACAAGTCATGCTTTATATCTTTCCACATTTACTTTGGAGTCATATTTTGTCTTGTAGACCCTTTCATAGCCTACTGTTTTGGCTCAATTAGAATTTTTTTCTAAGTCCCAAACATCGTTGGTATTCATTGAATTCATTTCAACTTCCATAGCTTCTTGCCATTCAAACGAGTAAACACTTCTCATGGCTTTTTCAAATGAGGTGAGATCACCCTTCATTTGAATTTCTTCACTAACATATACTTCATAGTCATCAGAAAACTGGTTTACTAATTCTTTTAAACCTTTTGGGGCCTCAGCTAGTGGCACTTTCCTGTGGGGCTGTTGTTGCTCTTCATTGTCAAGAGGCAATTGATTCTACAGGCTCCTATATCACAAGATCCTTATTTACATTATTCATCTTCTTCAAAGAGCCAACAATAGGTGTTGTATAAGTCATACAACATCAACAGGTATCGAGAAATTCGTTGTTTTGAATCACTAAAGGGGGCACGCAGTCTCGCTTCTCTTCAAGTCATAGGTCTCTACATACCGTGCTCCCCCAGATTGTCTCATCTTTTATAAAGATAGTGTATCTTCCAATTTCTTATTTGGGTTCAATCTGTTAAAATCTTATATGGCGCTTTAAGCACCGCTTTAATATCTTTGATGGTGACTATGCTATCATCCTCTTGGAACTTAAAAAATCCAAGAATTTAGCTATTTCTCTGCTTAGGGGTATTATTGTTATGACCGACGGTCCCATTCATCAAAATCTTTCTCTCACTCAGTTTCTTACAAAATCTGTATCTCACTCTTAATG
Source organism: Miscanthus lutarioriparius (assembly GCA_904845875.1). NCBI lineage: Eukaryota > Viridiplantae > Streptophyta > Magnoliopsida > Poales > Poaceae > Miscanthus > Miscanthus lutarioriparius. The sequence continues at coordinate 7,543,151 of CAJGYO010000009.1, read as the reverse complement.
AAGAGTACACATTCATCAACATCTTTATCTCACTCTTAATAAAGAGTAGTTTCTTAATTGATCTTAATTTTTACTCTTAATTCATCTCACAATTCTCCCCCTCGAAATATGGCATGAACTATACTGCCATAATTTCAAGAATAATTTAGAAAACTGTGAACGAGAAGATACTGACGACTTACTTCATTCACATGATTATGCCATGCAAATAAAGTTGTTTCTTGATACGTATAGGAGTACACTTTCCTCATTCCACTTCAAGAACTCGATGAGGTCTTTTATTAACGGTACTTTTAAGTCACGCTTGCATCTTTTTCTTGTCATTTGATTAGTGTTGACCATGATGGTGCATTTCTATTGTGCCATGGTCAATACTATGATAGTATAAGAGCTACCCAAACTTCTCTCGCTATGCGGGATACAAAAACATATGAGTCATCACAAAACTTCTCTCGCCATGAAGGATTGACTAGCATAAGTACTATGCCAAACTTCTCCCCATGCGGGATAAATCTATATACAAATTACTGTAACGAAAAATTTAGTTATGATCACTAAAACATTCACTTATACTTCATTTTTCAATTAAATCTTTCCGTTAGTTCCAATTTAATCAGAAAATTAGTAAACTAACAAAAAACTGTCCTGAACTAGTTTGACTCAAGCCTTTTCATTCACATACCCTAACATTGCAGCCCATTGGCATACAGCCGAGTGATCTCGTTGGTTAAAAAACAAAAACTTACAAGATGCTTCGGCATCAATTCTACATCACCATTAGGCAAAAAATAGAATTAATGCATAAAACTCATAAATTAACTTGAAAGACATATAACTACTCTTCAAAATGAAATTCTCCCGTTGGTTCAAATTTAATTAGAAGACAATCAATATCATTGCAGCGAAACACGATAATAAAATACATTCTATTAGTTCAAGAGCATTTCTTGGTCTTTATCTACTCTTTGAAAAATTGACCATGTTGGTGTAAAATTTATCAGAGATTTAAACTTCAACCTTAAACTTATTATAATATTATTATCATCAACGTTGGTCAGAAAATAACAATACCATAATTAAACATAAACAAATCGGACTACTCCTCTAATTTAAATTTTTTCATTGGTTCTAATTTAATTAGAGGATAAACATAATCATAATTTACTAAAACTAACTGCTCTTCAAATTAAATTCTCCCATTGGTTTGAATTTAATTAGAAGATAATCGACATTAAACTTTGCAGCGGAAACATGAAAAAATAATTTATCTACTTTTCAGAAGCATTTTACTGTATACTTATCTACTCTCTAAACAATTTATCCCATTGGTTCAAAATTGAATAGAGATGAAAAACTAACCAAAATTCATCAAAATTCGCTTCTAAAATAATAAACAAATTCACACTCATTACTGTGCATTTGGCTAGGCCCGGGGAAATAGTGCGTGCCCATTTCTCTGTGCATCAGCGCGCGCGACTCAGCGGCAACCCAGCAGCGGCCTGCTTCGCCCACGCGCGCGCCCTCTCCCCGCGCCCAGGCCACAACCTAGGCCTGGGCTAGGATTTTCCAACCCCGCCTAGGCCGCTTTCGACCTGAATCTCTCCGAGCCGTCCATCTTCATCCAACGGCTAGCCTTCATTTTCACAAGATCAAAACCGGTCGCCTCGGCGATGCGCCCTGACCCTAACTCATTTCTACCTTTTTTCTTCTCTTTCAAAGCCATAGCGAGAAATGAAAGGAGCAGCGGTGTAGCAGCGCCGCTGCCGGTCCCCTAGCCGGCGTGCGCGCTCACCCTAGGTTGAGCGCACCGCCGTCGAGTGGTCTGGGCGACGGTGCCCTAGTCCCTCATATGTGCTAAACCTAGCTCTAACCCTCTCTTCGCCGCACACCATAGTTGTCGCACCCGGGATCTGAAGGGCGGACGCGACGCAGGGGGTGGCGGCACCGCCATGGCGCCCTTCGCCAGTGTATGCGTGTGGTCGGAGCCGCGTGTGGCGCCGTCGAGCGGCACCACGATGGTGCTCTTTGCGCCCTACGCACGTGTACGCGTCGCCGCAGAGCGACGCGCGAGGCGGCGGTTCTCTTCCAGCGTGCGCGGTCTTCCCACACGACGGTGGTACCGCCGACGGTGAGGAGAACCCAGGTAGATCTCTCCCCTCGCCGACCTCTCTTCTAGGGTTAGGGTTAGGGTTTGGGTTCTGATCCGATTTGAATCACTTGATTCTTGATTTCTATTCTGTTTTCTACCCCAATCTGCTAGATCTACACACTAGGACCATGGCTCTGATACCATTGTTAGACCTATAGGACATCTAGGTGCAGATCAGTTGGAAAAATTTTAAGTTAGATAAGCTGACTTGGTAATGTACCTCATCGAGTGCAGTTGTGGCCATGGCGCCACCAACAAGGCGGCCGCAACGTGTCGGTGTAGGGAAGCCGTGCAGGTGCCCGATAGGTCGTCGACGGTAGCAGCTGCGTAGGCGTGGACCAGTGGTGACAGTGAAGGTGGTGTGGACTTCCTGTCGCTTACAGCACGTCCTTCTAGATCGGACTAGGGCAAGGAACCTCGGTGGGGCGCTGGTGGCTACGATGAACCTCGTACCTTGAGCCCGCCCCACATTCCTCTTTATAGCGTTGCGCGACAGGCAGCGACGAAGCCAGCGGGGGGGGCTACCCGTGCTCCAGCCCCCCCTACGGCCATGATTTACATGGAGCCCGGGCTTAGCCCGGGCTACCGCCATGAGGAGGAAGAAGAAGGCAAGGAGGGGCTGGAGGAAGAAGAAGAGGAAGCCAGCCCTGGCTTCGTCGATTCCTGGCTTCGTCGCTGGCGACAGGGGCTCATCAGCCACAAGAATGGCTGGGTGCCCCCAATCAGGACATGGATTAAGGGCCGAATTAACCGTTGGGCCAACTGGTGGAGATCAATCTAACAATTTGCTTACATATATATCATGTTTGCATCGACTGTAAATTTGTTTTATCTCCAAGAATCGATCGATCGATATCTCCTCTGCTTGCATGCACTGCTTCCTGCAGCACCTGCTGATGACACTGTGACACACACACTGCCGAAAGAATATAATTGGAGGAAACAACGAATAAAGATCAATTTTGCAGCCCATGTATACCGCCATGCATGATGCACCGATCGATCTGAGATTCGTTCTCAGATTGCTAGCTAGTGCTGCTGCTGCTGCTGTGGATGCATGCATGATAGTTTTGTTTCTATCGATCTATTCATATGCATCCTAGCTAGCTAGACAGACCGAACCGATCGATACGATGGATCTTGTTACTTGGTCTCTAGATAGTGGATAGCTTTGCATGCACACTGATCATATATCATGCATCACACGTTAATTCAGACTGGCCGGGCTACGGCGACACTACATGCACACCGGCCGGCATGCAGTTTGTTAATCAGAATGCTGCTGGCTGGACATGGATCATATCACATGAGCCAGCAAAGATTCTTGCTTGCTTGTCTCATTCTCTGTCACACATACAGTACACTCCATCCGTCACCACTGTGCCCATGTACTCCACAGCGATAGATCGACCACACACACATATATATATATATATATATATATATATATATATATATATATATATATATATATATATATATATATATATATATATATATATATATATATATACACGTACGTGCGTACTCTGAACTGAAAGCTGCTTTACAATTACAATAGCAGGCAGCTTAACATGATGCATGATACGATGGAGTGTGAGAATGATTGTTCATGTGCTCAGCTCAGCTGCTCAGTTAGCTCCATCGATCTCGACGAAATGTAATGCTTGTAATAAATCATGCATCCCTACAGGGCATGCACTGTACTGTACATGTACGTACGTACGTATGTATGTACAGTCGTCGTTGCTGTGTCTCTGCAGGAGCACTGCACTACATACAGGTATAGTACCTGTCTAATACAGTCGTCCTTGCCATGCTTGCCAGAAGAATATTACTAATATATATAATACTATTGTTTTTTTGCAATACCCAGTTGCAGATGCATACACTCACAAACGCGAGCGTGCCCTCACTCCTATAAACACACACACGCACACCCTACCCCTATGAGCAACTCCGAAGAACTGAGTTAGGCAAGCAAATCTTGAGATTGATGAAGTCACCTACCTCTATGAGCACCTCCAAAGAACTGAGTTGGTCCGGTAAATCTCGAGATTAATGAAGTCACCCAAATCTCAACATTGATGAAGTCACCACATGGTGTCACGCTGTCAATGGGCACGTCACCTACCACTGAAAGAATAGCACAGTTAAATCTTAAAATAAATCCAGAAAAATATGAGCACCCATGTCAAATCAGGTCTTTAACTTAGATGGATAGGTTTCACCACATAGAACCGAACCAGTTAAACACGCTCAGTTCGCATATATAATACTATTATTGACTGTATCGTCATCGCTCATCACATCTATTCACGCACAGGTGCTACGCCTGGATACGTTTACATTGTGCAATATATATACTATACTTAGCAGTCAATAATTCATTCATGATAAAAGTTTATATTTTGGGTCTGTTCGCTTGGAGGAATTCTGGAAGAATTTGAATGGTTTGGAGGAATGCTGGAAGAAATTATGAGAGAGAAATAATGTTTCCGATAAAAAAGGAATAGATCAAGCCGAGTTTAAGGGCACGCGAACGAGGTCATTATTATTACATGATGATGAAGGAATAATTAATATATATAATTGCCGTTGTCGTACTTGCTTTAGCTTGGAAAATGTCTCGACCATCACATCACGTGCATACAGTAGTTTCTGCTGTTATCGAACCGAACGGCACCAAGATGTTTTGACTGGACTGACTGGCCAGCAGCTGCTAGCTAGCATTGCATCCATCAGTTCTTGGCTTCTAGTTCTACGCAGCGAATAAAAGGAGCCCACCACACGCCTCTTGCTACGTAAAAACAGCTGAATTATTGTTTCACTGGTCCATCAACTCATGCTTCCGTACTGGATAGAATCTTAATTAATTCAAGAGACGTAAATATTAGGTGTTAATGTTTAATATTAATTTACATTCTTTTATTTTTATTCATTTTGTCATATCTATTGAGTCATGAGAAATTTAGCAGCAAGTACTAATCTAGATAGTTTTCACATCCATATCCATAATTTTTTCCTTTATATGGCACCTCGATGAATCTGAAACCTTAGCTGAAATTATTAAGTCAAGGGTCGCTTGTGAATGGTTTTAAGGTCTCAAATCCCTGGATATATCCTTGGTTTATGTTGGTTATATGCAGACTTTGTCGATCATGTGTTTTTTTGCCTTCCATGTAGCCTTCCCTTGAACTGCAATCTCGAACATATGTTGATTATTTCAGTTTATATGCAAATAGGGTGTACCAATGTTGAAAAAAAATAGATCACTACTACTGTAATCTTAACTGAGGCAGGCAAAATCGATAAATCGAGGCGGGCATCACATCCACCTCGGTCTAAAGATCACGATTAATCGTGATTTACTGAGGTGGTTAAAATGCCCGCCTCGGTTAATCAAAATAAAAAAAACAAAAAAAGACCTGACCCAAATGGGTCTAGGCCGCCACTCGCAGCGCAGCAGCACCACGCTGCCGCCTTCGCTAGCTAGAACTGGACGCCGTCGCCAGATCCGCACGTGCCACCTCTACTCCTTGCCTGATCCGCACGCCCCGCTACCGGATCCGCATGCCCCGCACTTGGATCTCGCCACTGCCAAGCCCGCTCCTCGCCGGATCCGCACGCGCCGCCTCCTCTCCTCGTCAGATCTGCCCGCCCCACCCCTAGATCTGCCTCCTCTCCTCAAGGAGAAGCGCTCCCCGGCCGCTACCGGGAGGGACCTTAGGAGTGTTGCAGTAGGAGCGCCACGCGCCGCGCCGCCGGAGGCCCCGTCGGAGGAGGCCGCCATGACGTCCGCGACTGCACCTGCAAGACCCATCGGAGGAGGCCGCGGGCCCGCGAGGCCGTCGTAGGAGACCCATCAGAGGAGGTCATGCGCCTGTGAGGCCATCGGTGGAGGCCGCAGCGTTTGGAGAGAGAGAGAGTAAGACTGGAGAGAGAGAGAGAGAGAGAGTTGTGGGGGGTACGACCCCAGATACCCACGGCGGACCACATGAGCTGCGCCCCTAGAGACAGCCTAGCTCACAAGATGAAGCCTTGCAGACACGATTTTGTTCGGCGCCTCCCACAAGATATAGGAAGGATATCCTGAAGATACTACGAGATCTGTTGGGATATGTATGATCCCATGATTCTTGTAATCTGTTATTACTTTTCGGTTATCTCTCAGATCTAACCGACTTGTAACCCTGCCCCCTGGACTATATAAGGCGGGCAGGGACCCCCTCCAAAATCACGGCATATCATACGATAGCTAATACAAACCAACAGACCACAGGAGTAAGGTATTACGTCATACTGACGGCCTGAACCTATATAACTCGTGTGTCTCTGTTGCCTTCTTGTTCTTGATCATGCGCTCCTCTGCCGATCAATCTATCTTCGTGGGATACCCCTTGGAGGACTGCCGATGATATTCTGTCGACAGTTGGCGCGCCAGGTAGGGGTGTGCGTGCTGTTTCCTTGTCGAACAAGATGGCTTTTTCCGCAGGCTCTTTGTCCCTCCCGCAGCCCGACCAGATCTTCATGGTCGGATCCATCTCGTGGGTCATCGACGCTGATGGAGTCGGAGAGCTCCTCGAGCTGGTACAGATCCGTTCTGCGCCGACCTCCCGCACCTGCAACTGCAGATTTGATCTTGGAACCACTTCCGAGGTCGTCTTCATCAACGACTCGCCGCTCGCTTCCTCATTACCAGAGGAGGCACATCAACAATGATGATCTGATCGAATCCATCGATCGGGTCGGTCTGAAGCTCGCCGATTGCCTCTCCATCGTCGAGTCGGCTCTGGACACTTTCGTTCAGCGCCGACCACCCTCCGATCCGCATCTATCGGAAGCTGTTCGGCAAACTCCGGGGGTTATGGCCCTGCCCTTCAGGCTCGCCAACACCGCCGCTACATACCAAGACGCCCTGAGGGGCAAATTCGCCGATCAGGTGGGGGATATCCATCCTTTCGCCGACCAGATCGCCGATCAGCTCCTGCCGACGGTCAGCATGCTGCACGCCAGCCGAGGCCCCGGAGCATCCCTCCAAACCATCGCGGAGGAAAATCCAGACTCGAATCCTAGGGCTCCACGGAGACCCTCGCCGAAACCTTCACCGAGCAACCCCCTCTCCCGCCTTTCTAGGGTGGCGCGATCTTCAACGTCAGCATCAACAACCCTCCTCAGAACGGTGAAACCGATGAGGAACGCGCCGCTCGTGAAAATAGGAACGTCAACCGCGCGCAATGCCGTGAAAACAAGCGCGCCCTTGCGATGGCCAAGGCTGCTCGTGACAACCAATTCGACTCGCAAGGAAGGCCGCTCCACCGCAACCTCGACGAAGAGTTTCTCCGCGTTGACGGCCATGATGTCTTCAAGACTCCAAGCACCAATCTAGCGGTGGCTGCCAACGAGCTCGCCCACCTCCCGTAGACGCCCGAGCTCACCAAGGTCCCCGCTATGCTTAAAGCGGCACACTATCAAGTCAATGAGATCCGAGAGGATCAGAGACCTTCGTTTTCCATGAGCACGATTCGCCGATAAGCTGTGCCTAGATCCAATCACAGCCCTAGTCAAAGCTGGTTCGCTGACCAGTCACTACCTCTCCAGGGGGGAGACGGGGGCCACCGCGTCGAGCATCATCGCCAGCACGACCAGGAGGTCGAACAGGATGCTCGAGTGCACCTCAGTAACCTTTGGGATGCACGATGGTGTATCGAGCAACGTCGCTTCGGTCGTCATGAAGAAGAAGTACGCCGCCGCTAGTTGTACGCGCAAGAGTATGATAATCCGGACTCAGCTCTTGAGCCGATCGCCGTCGGCAACGCTGTAGACAACGGCGCCGACAATGTGGAAGGCCCCCTAGCTTTCACCAGGGCACTCCGAACACTCCAGTGGCCCCGTGGTTTTAAAATCACCGGGGTCGAGCCCTATGAAGGAAGGATGAACCCAACTCCGTGGTTGCAAGCTTACGCCACTGCTATCCGCGCTACCGGAGGAGACACCAACGTCATGGCAAATTATCTCCCCATCATGCTCACGCCAGCCACCATGAGCTGGTGCACAAGCCTTGCCCTAGATTCCATCGGATCTTGGGAAGAGCTAAAGAAAGTCTTCACTGACAATTACATGGTTGCATGTACGCGGCCGGGCACCAAGCATGATCTCAACCGCATCACCCAAAAGCCGTCTGAGCTCCTTCGCAGCTACATTAGACGCTTTTCTGAGATGAGGAATTCTATTCCCAACATCACGGAAGTTGAGGTCATCACCGCCTTTGTCCGAGGACTTCATCACTGCGAGCTCCATTCCAAGTTCAACCGCAAGCCACCTACAAGCATCGGCGAGATGATCACGACCGCCAACCAGTACACTGACGCAGAGGAAGCTGAGGTGCGTTTCAACGAAGATACGGGCACAAATCGCCCATCTCCCGCTACGACGACCGCCCCGACAACCGACGCCACAATGATCACCGCTATGACAACCATAGTTTCCACCGAGACAACGGCCGTGATCGGCCAGAAGGATCCAAGCCTGGTTAGAATCGTCGCCGCCGACCAGACCACTTTGTCGCTGCCATCAATGAGCCGCGCGCCAAGCGCAACTACAACGAGCAGTACAAGAAGATCCTCTGCGGCCCGTGCCCCCTCCACAAGAACACCAAACACAAGATGAAAGACTGCCTCGGTTTGGCCAAGGAGTTCTAGGACAAAAAGCTGGACGACGACGCTAACGGCGGGAACGGAGGTCGCCGACCACCTGGGGGCAATAACAATGCCTTCCAGGACCATGACAAGGTGATCGCCACCATCTTCGGGGGCCTCGCCTCTACCGAAAGCAGAAGAGAATGGAAGCTCACTGCCCGACGAGTGCTCATCGTCGCTTCAGAGGAAACCACAGCCAACCCCAGCTATCGCCCATGGTCCGAGGTCGCCATCACTTTCAGCAGGGCTGACTAGTGGGTGGACATACCCTACACAGGGCGTTTCCCTCTCGTCCTTGACGCAACCATTCAGAAGGTGCTCTTCAGAAAGGTCCTTGTCGATGGTGGCAGTGCTTTGAACCTACTCTTCGCTAGGGCCCTAAGGGAGTTGGGCCTCGCGATAACAGATCTCACACCCTTGGACTCCTCCTTCTAGGGTGTGGTACCTGGTAGGGCATCTAGACCACTTGGAGAAATCACCCTACCAGTACAGTTTGGCACGACAAGCAATTACTGCATCGAGCATGTCAACTTCTACGTCGCCGATTTTGACACCGCCTACCATGCCATACTTGGTCAGCCAACTCTGGCCAAGTTTATGGTTGTACCACACTACGCATATCTGGTGATGAAGATGCCTTCGCCTGCAGGAGTCCTATCTCTGCGGGCCAACCTCTCTGTTGCCTACGCCTACGAGACAGAGAGTCTCACTCTCGCCGAAGCCACCGACCTCTCCATCCAGATGGCTAGCATGGTCACTAAAGCCAAGATGGTGCCCGCCGATGACATGGAGATCCCAGAGCTGGGGCTTCCTCGCGCGTCCGCTAAGTCCAAGGAAGTCAAGGAGGTCGGCCTCGGCCTCAACGACCCCTCCAAGACCGTGAAGATTGGGGCTCACCTTGACCCCAAATAGGAAAGCGTGCTCGTCTCCTTCCTATGTGCCAACGCCGACGTGTTTGCATGGAACCCTGCAGACATGCCGGGGGTACCGCGGGAGAAGATCGAGCACTCCTTGAATGTCTCGCCGACCGCCAAACCGATCAAGCAGAAACTCCGCCGATTCGCGCCAGACAAGAAGGAGGCTATTAGGGTAGAAATAAAACGGCTCTTAGCGGCTGGATTCATAAAAAAAGTGTATCATCCAGATTGGTTACCAAACCCTATTCTCGTTCGAAAAAAGAATAAAGAATGGAGAATGTGTGTTGATTATATTGATCTTAACAAACACTGCCCTAAAGACCCCTTCGGCTTGCCTCAGATAGATGAGGTTGTAGACTCCACCGTCGGCTGCGAACTGCTCTCCTTCCTTGACTGTTACTCCGGTTATCATCAGATCTCCCTCAAGGAAGAAGATCAGATCAAGACGTCGTTCATCACGCCTTTCGGGGCATACTGCTATACAACTATGTCCTTCGGACTCAAGAACGCCGGGGCTACCTATCAAAGGGCCATCCAGATTTACCTCGACCAACAGATCGGCCGCAATGTCGAAGCTTACATCAATGACGTGGTCGTCAAGACCAAGACCGCTGACAACCTTATCGCTGACCTTGAAGAAACTTTCGCCAACCTGAACAAGTACCGATGGAAGCTAAACCCTTCAAAGTGCATCTTTGGAGTTCCATCCTGTATACTGCTAGGCTACATCGTCAGTGCTTGAGGCATCGAACCTAACCCTGACAAGGTCTCCACCATCACCAATATGAAACAGCCGACATGCGTCAAGGATATACAGAACCTTACAGGCTACATGGCTGCTTTAAGCCACTTCATATCACACCTCGGCAAAAAAGGGCTACCTTTCTTCAAGCTCCTCAAGGCCTCTGAGCATTTTTCCTAGTCTGAAGAGGCAGACACAGCTTTCGAGCAGCTTAAATTGTTCTTAACAAGGCCTCTGATCATGACTACGCCACAACCAGATGAAACTCTTTTGATCTACATCGCCGCTACTTCTCGCGTCGTCAGCACTGCTATCGTCGTCGAGCACGAGGAAGCTGGGCACGCCTACAAGGTGCAATGTCCGGTCTACTTTATCAGCGAGGTACTTAATGAGCCCAAAACTTGTTATCCTCAGGTACAAAAGCTGTTATATGTAATTCTGATTACGTCGCGCAAGCTTCGACACTACTTCGAATACTACAAGATCGTCGTGGTCACCGAGTTCCCTCTGGGGGACATTCCCCGCAACAAAGAGGCCAATGGCCGTGTCATCAAGTGGGCTATTGAGCTCGGCACTTACTCCATCGAATTCAGAAGCAGACCTACCATCAAGTCACATGCGCTTGCTGATTTCGTCGCTGAGTGGACCGAGATCCAAGAACCCATTGTCACCACTTGCCCCGAGCACTGGGTGATGTACTTTGATGGCACCCTTAACATCAACGGTGCTAGCGCGGTCATTCTGTTCATTACGCCGACCAAAGACAAGCTCCGCTATGTCCTCCGGATACACTTTTCGGCCTCCAACAACGCCGTGGAATATGAAGCATGTCTCCATGGTCTCCGTATAGCAGTCGAGCTCAGCGTCAAACGTCTCATGGTGTACGGGGACTCCGCGCTGGTTATCAACCAACTCAACAAAGACTGGTCCTGTTCTAGTGAAAAGATGGATGCATACTGCGCCGAAATTAGGAAGCTTGAAGGGAAGTTCTATAGTATCGAATACCACCATGTGGTACAAGATCAAAATCAGCCAGCCGACCAGCTCTCAAAAATAGGTTCTTCTCGCGCCGCGGTTCCGCCGAGGGTCTTCATTCAAGATCTCTTGGTGTCGTCCATTACAGAAGAAAAGCAAGTCGAAGAGGTTCCCCCTGCTGAGCAGTTGGTACTTGTAGTACCTTCGTCGGTCGCCGATTGGAGGGAGCAGTTCATCAAGTACCTCACCAGCACCGAAGTACCCGCCGACAAGACCGAAACTGAACGTTTAATTCGCCAAAGTAAGCATTACGTGCTGGTGGACGGCAACTTGATGAGGAAAAGTGCCAAGGAAGGGATACTGCAGAAATGCATCACCCAAGATGAAGGGGTAAAGCTACTTCTCGAAATTCACTCTGGTTCCTGCGGCAATCACTCGGCCTCGAGAAACCTGGTCGACAAAGCTTTTTGAGCTAGTTTTTACTGGCCCACGGCCATCTTCGACGCAGAAGACCTCGTCCGACGCTGTGAAGGATGTTAGTTTTTCGCTAAGCAAATACATGTACCGGCACAAGAACTGCAGACCATCCTAGCTTCCTAGCCTTTCGCATGCTGGGGACTGGACATGATCGGGCCTTTCAAGCCAGCGCTAGGAGGTTTTCGGTATGTATACATCGCCATTGATAAGTTCTCCAAGTGGATCGAGTACAAACCGCTTGTTTCAGCTACTGCAAAGAAAGCAGTCGAGCTCTTTGAAGATATCATACACAGATTCAGTCTCCCAAACAACATCATCACCGACCTCGGAACTACGTTTACCGGCCATCATTTTTGGGACTTCCTAAATCCAATGTCAAGGTCAAGGTCGAGCGGAACCACGTTTACCGACCTCGGAACCACGTTTCCGTTGGCCATCCTAAATCCAATGTCAAGGTCGAGCGGGCTAACGGTATGATCCTTGATGCCCTCAAAAAGAGGCTATATCAGAAAGAAGAAAAGCATCCGGGCAGATGACTCAAAGAGCTACCAGCTATGGTCTAGGGACTACGCACTCAAGCTAGTCGCAGTACCGGTGTGTGTCCATATTTTTTGGTCTATGGTTCAGAGGCCATACTACCAGCGGATATTGCCTTTCGAGCACCTAGGGTGGAAAATTATGATGAAGAGCAAGCCACAAGCTGTTCGGACAGAGGACGTTGACCGAGCCGAGGAAGAACGCCTGATCACCTGTGACCGCATAGCCAAATATCTAGAAGGCTTGCAGAGGTACTATAACCGCAACGTAAAAGGTCATTCATTCACCATCGGCGACCTCGTTCTCCGCAGAAAACAAAAGACCGAAGGGTTGCACAAGCTCTCCTCCCCTTGGGAAGGGCCTTACATCGTCAAAGAGGTCACCCGACCAGGCTCTTATCGCCTATGTGACTTAGATGGAATTGATGTTCCAAACTCATGGCACATCGAGCACCTTATATGTTTCTATCCTTGAAATGCTCCAGATATGTACTCTCCACTTTGTGATGAATAAAGTTTTGATCTCCATAATTTGGCTCTATTCCTTTTCTCCATTATGTTTTAATCACCACGTACGGTCACCGAGCATCGCAATACTCCATAATGATCTCCAATATGAAATCGCCGAACAGTTTTCTCCTAAATCGCCGAACGATTTCTCCAAATTGCCGACCACGATTTCGCCGAATAAGTTTCTCCAAATCTCCAAAGCTAGCAAACGGTTTTCTCCAAAATCGCCAAACGGTTTTCTCCAAAACGCCGACAATTTTTCACCAAAATTGCCGAATAAGTGCTAGCTAAGGCCATGGGGGTCAGTAGCGAACTAACTGCTCGGACTCTACTTATACCCCGTATAAATACCTTATGGTCGTAACTACGAAGATTTTTTCATGAAATACAATCTGACTGCATACACATGCACTTTATAACATTTATCATGTATATAAGTGTTTTTACGCTCTCGCGCGTTCTAACTACACTGTCCAGAAATTACAGATGATATCCACCAAGCAGATCATTGTGCTCCGCCATTGCCATCCGTCTCGCCGAACAGGTCTATATCGCCGGCCAGATTCTTCACCGCGTGTCCTCCACCTCATCCTCCAGCTTCTGGGTCTCCGCATCGCTCAGTCCTTCGGCGAAACCGCCCCCTATCGACCGAATGTCGATGGTTGGGTAGTGGGATCGAACCACCGCAAGAACATGAGTAGCGATGGTCACAATGGCATCGCGGTTGAAGATCTTGAAGTTCTCCCACGCTGCCTTGCACCTTTGGATAATGGTGTCCGAACATTGCCGCCTGCCGTCGGTCTGTGAAGCTAGTTCCAGGTCGATGCAGTCAAGCACCGGCTTAATCGCGGTAACTACAGCATCGAAGTTCTCCTTTTGGATCTTGGCCTCCTGCATCAGCACGTCAAACTATGCTTTGGCTTTATGATGATAGCCTGCAAGCGTTACAATGTTCTATCATACAAGGAAGCTACTTTAAAAGTAATTCTGACCAGGAGGAATTCACCTTTTAGCTCATCAGCCAGTTTGTCTGCCCGCTCTGTTTCCTTCGCCTTCTCCTAGCGAAGTTGATCGATGGCCTGGCACAGTTGGCCGAGTTCAGCATCTTGCTCTACAAGTGCAACAGTTATCACCAAAAATACGGTTGTACAGCAATATGAAAATACAATCGCCGGTATATTGAACCTACTTTCTACTCGGATACACTTTTCAGTTGCTCAGATTCCCTCTCCAGCTGCTCGGACTGGCTTCGCACCTGCTCGGATGAAGCAACTAGCTTTCTGGTCAAGAACCCATTCTGGTACTCCAGGTCCCGCGCATTGGACTCTACAAGGTCTCGTTCACGTCGAGCTCTATGGATGTTTCTCTCCGAGAGGTTCATCGCCTCTTTGAGTTTTTCGTTCTCCTCGGCGAGGGGCTCCATCCTCTTTATTAGTTGGCGACGCTGCTCAGCAATCCGAGTTATCTCCTGCAAATGCACAATAACAGTGTTGATATCCAATTCCAAACGTTGACCAGGACCATTGAAGGTGCAATGCTAACCTTGATCTGCGTCATCACCCTGGTAAGGGAGGTCTCCAGCCTCCTGAATTCCTTGGTGGTGTCCTCCTCTTCGACAATTACAATATCGTCGCCGCGCTTTCAGAGGATCCGGACTGATTGGGGGCGAGGTTTGTCACGCTCGATCTCTTCCACCTCATCCTCTTCTGTTGCAGCCGGAGGGACCACCTAGGGACTTGGTGGCCGGATAGTGGGTGCGACCATGCCCTCGAAGCATCGAGGAGTACTGTCGGCTCCCTCGGCACCGTAAGATTTTCCGCTCTAGATTCCACGGTTGTTGAGGGTGCCGCCGCCGACTCGTTCGCCGTCGTCGATAATCGTTCGCTGCTGCCAAGTCCACTAGGGGCAGCGTTTGGCTCTCCCGCGTGCTGCCGAGCACTCAGGGACTCTTGGATGGGGTCCACAGGCATCACCCCCGCTCTAGGGCCAGCTCCCGGCTGCTGCTCAGTCTGAAACGGACGGGGCTGGTTCCGTCGTTCATTTTGTACTACATCAAAATAGTTCGTCAGTCACCACAGAAATTAAGAAATTACATCAAAGTAACTCAAACACAAGGACACTTATGGTTTGGTCTGACGGTTCAATTTCTTGAACCGGCTATGCCTGCCCGAGCCCCCTAGCGCAGTTGTGGGGTTGACTCCAGTGCTCTGCTGGGGAATTCTCGACTCCTCCTCAGTCGGCCTCTTTTTTGCCTGCTGCTCCGGATTCACCTCCGCTTGTTGCTCGGGGACTTCCATTGCTCGCCACGCAGGGACTTCAGTCGTTTGCTGTGCAAGAAATCCCTCCGCCCGCTGCTCGAGGACTTTTCTCGTTAGCGGATCACGGACTTCTTCGCCTCCCCCTGATTGATCCCCCGTGTGTGTGCTACACGGAGGCTTCTCCGTGCTCGGTGGAGGAGCCGTCGGAACTTCATCGTCGTGGAGGAGCGCGCGGTCCGTGTTTGATTGGTATGATTATCTTCTTTGCGGGGGCGGCATTTCTTTATTTTCCTCTTCTTCGGGCGGCCGTCTTCCCATGGCCTCTTCCCTCGGATTTTCTTCGATACCGAGGGATGACTCTCCATCCGACCAACGTCCATATCTCTGAATTTTGAAGAGACGCCAATGGAGCTTTCTTCAGGTTGAGCTGGTGGTCGTGCATCTACTATCGGTGGCCAATCGCTTCTCGGCATGCCCGAGAAATATACCGCCCTATCCTGTGAATGGATCTTCACATGAGTGGATTAGTCTACTGCTCGGTAATGACAAAAGAAAAAACTTCTTGGAAATATACAGTTGGGATATTCACCTGAGGAGGCAGATTTTTGTAGTTAAAAGGTTTTGTGTACCCTGATGATCTGAATGAAGCAAGTCGAGCAAACAGCTCAGCAGTCCACTCTTCAACAGCATTCTTGGATAGTATCTTTGGCCTCACTCGAGTACCGTCGGTCTCCCCTTTGAATTCGAAGCCTGGGTGCGCCCTCTCTTTACATGGCTAAATGCGGCGAACTATGAAACTCGCCGCTACCAATCCGCCATTGGTCCTCACGCTCTTTGTTAAGTCAAGGAGTTCCTTTACTTGTTCCATATCGTCGTTGCTCGGCATCTCCGACCAACTCTTCTGGTTTTCCAGGATATGGTCGGTGTCACAGCGGACTGCTGGGTGGTTTTGTTTCATGTAGAACCATCTGGTGTTCCACCCCTTTAGTGATGTGTTCAGTGGAACAGTGAGGTATTCACTCGCCATCCCATCACGTAGCTAAAGGTACACCCCGCCGACCACCTTGGAACCAGCGCCGCCTCTCTTCTTCAGCCAGAATAGGTGACGGAAGAGATTGAAGTGGGGTAGGATTCCAAGGTATGCCTCACAGAAATGGATGAAGATTGAGATGTGCAAAATGGTATTGGGGTGGAGGTTGCACAGACTAACTGCCCAGAGCTCCAACAGATCCCTCAAAAATGGATGAACAGGAAATCCTAATCCACGCCAGAAATAATCCTCGAATACCACTGCTTCATCAGTATGAGGTGTTGGGAAGGACTCACCGAGGGTTGGCCGCCATCCGGCGGTAGCACGGTCAGGGAGAACGACGCGGCTTCCACCAAACTGTTTAGTTCCGTTTCTCCCATTCACGATGGCACTCACTCCTCGTCGCGCTGGGACACGGTGTCCGCCTTCTTGGGACTGGCCTTCTTCGATTTCATAGCTCCTTTCTTCGATGCCATCTCCTAGATCTGGTTAGGGTTTGGCGGCGGAGGCAAATATGGTTGCGGATTCGGGGATGCGAGAGATGAGGAGGAAGATGAAGTGGAAAAGGTGGGAATGGGCTATGCGGCGGCACCATTATAAAGTGTTTTCCCCACCCTTTCACATTCGAGGGTTTTTGGGAAATCGTTCCCACGATCTGCGCTGCTTCGAATTCTCCAACGCGGCTTAATGGGCCGCAACCTGGGCTTTTCACGCAACCGTAGCCCACGTCGCTCATTTATCGCCGCCTGTTGTTACTCGCCGAATAATCGCCGATTTCTCTGCCATTTATCGAGGCTTAGGAACCGTTACTGTACAATCGTTGCTCCGATTTTTTCTCCACGGTTTGATTTCTCCGAAATCTTCGCTTGGAGCTCAGGGACTAGTTGCCTGCTCGGCTAGTTTTCATTATTTCTCTATTTTTGACCCTGGCACCACATGACTACATCATCTACTGTCAGGCTCGGGGACTAAGTGGGCACACTTCACCTTGCGGTGAATGTGCTTTATCTCATTTTGGGGGCTACGCCCGAGAACTGGCTGCCTGCTCGGCTGGTTTTCTATTATTTTTCTACTTTGGACCCTGGCACCACATGACTACGTCATCTACTATCAGGCTCCGAGACTAAGTGGGAACACTTCACCTCGCGGTGAATGTGCTTGTTTTTTTAGAAGACTCCGTGCCTCTTGAAGCTAAAGAAGGTTATCTCCTTTCCTCGTGGTCGGACTCTAAGTGGGCACACTTGGTTCACTGCGAAGAAAATTTTGATTCTAGACTAGAGCTCCTTACACCCTTATGGCAAGCCGTACTTGGGATATGCTGCTCGGCTGTAGGTCACGCTGCTCGGCAATGATTGCACACTGCTCACAACTGCTCGGTGACTCATCACGGAGGTCAGACCATGAGTCGGACTGCTCGACTTTGGTTTGCACTTGCTCGGACATGCTCAGGATGGCGTTGCACAATGGGCACAAGGCACTCGGGGACTAGCTGTGGGGGGTACGACCCCGGATACCCACGGCGGACCACATGAGCTGCGCCCCCAGGGGCGGCCCAGCCCACAAGATGAAGCCTTGCGAGACACGATTCTGCTCGGCGCCTCCCGCAAGATATAGGAAGGATATCCTGAAGATACTACGAGATCTATTAGGATACGTATGATCCCATGATTCTTGTAATCTGTTATTAATTTCCGATTATCTCTCAGATCTAACCAACTTGTAACCCTGCCCCCCGGACTATATAAGGCGGGCAGGGACCCCCTCCAAAATCACGGCATATCATACGATAGACACAGGAGTAAGGTATTATGTCATACTGACAACCTGAACCTATATAACTCGTGTGTCTCTATTGCCTTCTTGTTCTTGATCACGCGCTCCTCTGCCGATCAATCTACCTTCATGGGATACCCCTCGGAGGACTGCCGACGATATTTTGTCAACAAGAGCGCTGGGAGGGAGAGGGCACCAAGAGAGAGCGGTGAGAGAGGAGGCGACATGCCTGGTGTGTGAGAGAGAGGGGTGAGGAATGAGAAACCCTATGCCTAAGTGTCCGTATATATATGGAACACTAGTAACGGGCATTCTGGACTTTTCTATGGGCCTTGGCATTTTTTCCGAGGCGGGCCTTCTAGGAGGTCCACCTCCAAAAATGAGAGTATTTTTGGAGGTGGGCCTCTTATAATGCCTGCCTCCGTGAATAGATTTTAGGAGGCGGTTCCATAAATTGATTTTGCGAGACGGTTGATTGTGACCACCTTAGTTAATAAAAATGCCCGCCTCGGTTAATCCTAGGCATTAACAGAGGCGGTTCAAATGCCTGCCCGCCTCCGAGGCCATTTTTTAAACACCTCGCAAAAGTTTTTCTATAGTAGTGGATATTTTCTTATTTTTATCTTATTATTAGTTAATGCAACACTAATATAAAATGAATTTTTGGAGACAACTTCTAGTGAGTTTATAGATTAAGCATGGTGCTTAGGCTATATCTTGCCTATGGATATAGCTAGGTCTTCGGATAGTTAGTGTAGGTGGTAGGTGGTGATGGCCCAGTCCATCCTCTATATTCCACCACAATCGGCCTAGTTTTTAAATTGTAGGGCTCGTGGCAAATTCGTCTAGTTAATCCTTTTGTGTTAGCTAGGCAGGTTGTTCCCCGAAGTGCTTGTGAAACCCCCTCTAGTCTTGGATTAAGTTTATTCCTAGGTTGTGCTTGGTAAGTAGAAGTGTCGGTGTTTTGTAAACTGGACTAGTAAATTTATAAGATTAGCGCTACTCTAGGAAGACGATGGTACCATCCAAAAGACACGAGGATTTATACTTGTTCAGGCCGGAGCCCTATGTCCAATCTTAGAGATGACCGAGTGCGTGTTCCTCGCTTGAATGATCTGAAGTTCTTACAATGGGGGTGCAAGAATGGTGGAAGAGGTAGGAGAGCTAGAGCTAGAAGACGGGATGCCTGAAGGGAAGCTTAAGGAGCCCTTCTATGGTGTAAGAATGAGTGAATGAGTTTGGATCCCCAAGATGGGTGCCCTGGCTGCCCTTATATAGAGTTCGGGGCCAGGGCATGTACAAAGAAGAAGGTTCTCCTGACCGAAGGGTCATTAGCCTGAGGGAGGACCTAGCTTACTTGGCTTGCAAGTTATGCCATCTTGTGGTGCATGTCTGGGCATGGTTGTCGTCATGGTCCTATGGCCACATCAAGGCATGGTGTGGCATGGTGCTACTATGCCGGCCATGGCGGCACTGTAGGCACGGTGGTGGTTCTCCAGCCGTCTTGTGCGATGTGGTCTTCGTCATTGCTTCATGGTTTCCTGGGGCGTCGTACAGGAGTTGGTAGCTGCCCCTAGATCATCGATCACCCGGTTGGCTTGTGGAGCTAAGGGCCATGATCCCGATCGTTAGGGTCATGGCTCCGCTGGTTTGGATGGCCTAAGTCAAGGCCTTCGTCATGGATCCCATCCCGTAGTGGGTGGAATCATACATGCATCTCGTTGGTCCATATTTGGATGGTGGGTCACCGTACTGACAGCCATCGTCATGCGGTGTTGTCTTGTCCGTGCTGTGTGGCGCTTGGATGGTGTCTGACCAGACCAAGGTGATCGTTGTCCCCTTGGTCCTTCTGGGGCTAGTGCGGCATGTCTACTCTTGTCAAAGCAGGCACGCTTGGTTAGGCTCGACCCCTCCCCGTTCCTCCCAGGGGTCAGAGCGGTGGGGAAGTCATGAGCCTCTTGCTCGTCGTGTGGCTAAGTCTAACGAAGGGGTCAAGGCCAACCCCCGCCTTAATGATTGGCCCAGTTTTCTTGGATTAGCTGGGCCTCTGTTGTTCGGGTTCTTGCTGGCTGATGTATCGTAGGGCACTCGGCCTATTGACTAATCGGTGCCTTGAGGCACCCCGGGGTTATAACCCCGATAGAAGCCCCTGAGCATTTTTGCGATCACGAAGAGATCATGAAAGTGCTATATTGCGTGCTTAAGGGCTTTTAGTTCCTTATGCAAGCTTTTGCATTCCCTTTTCTTAATGTCAAAATGTTCCTTAGCATCATCTAACATGTCAATTTATTTATCTTTAGTGGGTTCATTATCATCATCACTATCACTATCATTTTTATCATGTTTCTCATCATCACACTCATTATCGGATTGTACCTTAGTGGCCTTAGCCATGAAGCATGATGGAGTGTCGAAGAAAGAAGGCCTCTCATTAATAGCAATGCTTGCAAGAGCCTTCTTCTTGGTGTTCTTGTCATCATCACTATCATCATCGTCACTTGAGGAAGCATCACTATCCCAAGTGACCACATATGAAGCACCCTTCTTCTTAAAGGTCATCTTGTTCTTCTTCTCCTTCTTGTCCTTCTTGTCTTTCTTCTTGCTCTTCTTGTCATCATCATCATTGTCACTATTGTATGGGCATTGAGCAACAAGATGATCCTTGCTTCCACACTTGAAGCACCTTCTTGACTCTTCCTTTTTCTTGGATGAAGACTTCTAGCACGGTATCCCTTCTTCACCATGAACTTGCCAAATCTCGTGACAAAGAGAGCCATCTTCTTATCATCATCCCATGAGCCATCATCTTCACTTGATGTATCTTGCTTGGCCTTGCCCTTAGATGATGAACCGGCTTTGAATGCCACACTCTTCTTCTCATCCTTCTTCTCTTTGTTCTTTTCTTCCTTCTCATCATCATCTCTATAAGCATCATGGGTCATGATATCTCCCAAGATTTGGTTTGGTGTCATTGTGTCCAAACCGGTCCTCACTAGCAAGGTGACCAACATGCCAAATCTTGCGGGTAAGCATCACAAGAATGGGAGAAGTCCTTGTTCTCCACCTTCTCACCAAGTGCTTTGAGATCATTGACAAGCACTTCCATCTAATGAAATTGTTTACACCAAAATTTGGGAGAAGAACACGAGAACTCGTAGGCTTCCAAGTTTGTGCCAATCAAGGAATCGGTTGCATGAGGATCGATATCAGTCGGTTCGGATGTGACACTGGAATCGGCTCTCTTTAAATGACGTTAGTAGGTAACGATGATGAACCGCGATCGGCGTCGGGAAACTACCTATCGGACTCTACGAAAAGCGAAAGATTAGGGTCCAAGTTATCTTAAATTAGGAATGTTTTCTTCTATGCCAAAGATTGTAATGAGTCATGCTCGAGTAGGATTCATGTTTAGACTCCGGGTATAAATATCAAACCCTGGCTATTGTCAAGGACACACAATCAATCAAATACAAGTTACTTACTTTTTTCGGCTTCGACCACCCCTTAGGAGTAGGAGTAGAGTAGATCTCGGCGAGTTCTTCAGCAAGTATGGCTACATCGATCCGGTCGACCTCCACTGCTTGTCTATAAGTACCGTCATGGCTTATACTTCTGTTCATACGGCTGCATCGATCCGGTCGACCTCCACTACGACTCTGGTATAAGCTAGTTATCGACTCTTGTCTAGTTCAAGTACGGCTGCATTGATCCGGTCGACCTCCACTGCTCGAACTAGATTAAGGTCAAGTTATCGGCTCTATCTAAGGGTGGTGTTCCTTCAGATAGATTCATTAAGTTACCAATACTGCTTATTGCTTCCATTGTTTATTTAATTACAGCAATATCACTTCGCCCAATTGGGATTGATCTAGATCGGCCTTATATCTTTGTTAACTCATCATTTGTTAATCTGAATTTAGTCTAATCTATACTTTAAACGATGAGTTATGTTTTATCGGCTGTTTTATGTCAATCTTGATCGTGCATAGTGTGCAGTTAAGGCATGTTTGATCTTGAGTAGATCTATTGGCTAACGAAAACCGTTTCATGGCTCGTTATCACGGCCTGTGTGATTCTGCCTCACACCCCACTGTTAGCACCGTGGAGTGGGGATCATTATTTGGTAGATCTATTCCTAATAGGGCATGACCTTAACTATGTGCTATGCCTGAATCGACTGTTTTAGCCAATATCGAGTGCTTTCACGAACAGTTCATATCATGAGACCGTTGAAGTAAAGATAGGTTAAAAGATGTGTTAGCCCCATGATCTTATTATTGTATTATAGCCTGCATGATTCTGCCTCATGCCCCACTGATATTAGTAATAAGTTAGGGTCATCGAATCTATTGTTGTTTCTATGGCCTACATGATTCTGCCTCATGCCCCACTAGTCATAGCTGTAGGTGAGATCTAATATGTTCATTAGATTTATCTTTATTAAATGGTTAAATGACGATGAGCTATTTCATTTATACAAATGGGATTCGGTTACTTGTAGTCATTGGCTTAATATAAACTAATCATTTGTTGACATCCTCTTGCCATTGACTAATGCTTGTCTAAATAACGAGATCTATCTTGAACGATAACCGATTTACCATCCATGAGCTTTAATTGATTTATCTTTATGAGTATGTTGGAATCGACTATTTAG
Organism: Miscanthus lutarioriparius; assembly: GCA_904845875.1. NCBI lineage: Eukaryota > Viridiplantae > Streptophyta > Magnoliopsida > Poales > Poaceae > Miscanthus > Miscanthus lutarioriparius. The sequence goes on along the minus strand of CAJGYO010000009.1, from coordinate 7,520,429 downwards.
TCGATTTTCTTCCATATCGGCTCTCAAAGCCGCACATTCGGGACTGTCTGGCAACACCGGCATGTTCCATCTTAAATTACTGATTAGCTTTCTCTCCTTGTCAATTGCAGGCTCAAATTGACTGGCACGTCTCGGGAGGAGTGCGCAGGATCGACCATCCCTGCGCTGAAGCTAGGTGGATCTCTAACTCCATCGAGCGGACCCTTCCGGCTTGCTCATGTGCCCTTGGCATGGGACAAAATTTCATGCCGACACACATTCTTGGCACGCCTGGTGGGACCCCACAGTCATCATGGCAGTTCACAACAACAACGACATCCTTATGGTACATTATGAAGATCTACCTGATGGAGATAAAGATGTTATTGGCAAAGCTATAAAAGAATTTCAGAATAAGTGTTTGTTGTCCTACACCAAAACACGTGACAACACAATTGTTCAGAAATATCCACTACCAAGAGTTCTATTACATGGGCAGATAGATACAATTGAAGCTGAAGACAAGCGTTTCTTTACGGAAATTGTAAACAAATCTGTTCGTGATGCCATATCAAGCCATAATGAAGCTTTCTTGGACACATTCCACAATGCCATGAAAGAGACGATTCATGGGCTTCCAGTTGGTCAAGTTGGGCCAGCTTATTACATTCCACATCTGTCGACCCAAGGGACTAATCAAGTTGGTACCAGCCATCAAGAAGCAGCACCAACTAGTAATGATGATGTCCAGGTAGTTCAGGGTTCATCTGAACAAGCTCAAGGTACTACTATGAATCAGATACAATATAATTCTGGACCGTCAGTACAGCATGTATAACAGCCGACGGAGCAAGGTTAGAACCAGGTGATTAATTTTGGCACATCAGGCCACATACCATCGTCGGCTCCAAAAATAGCACCATCAATTCAAAGGATCCATAGAGATATAGATCCTCATGTCTATAATCAGAGACTTCAAGCAGCAAACCAACAAAGGACCCAGCAGATAGAGATTCCACAAGGGTATTATTATGGCATAGATTATAACACCCTTCACATGATTCTGAATCTAGGGTATCAAGGCACATGGGATTTCAATCCACAGATGGGTCAGCAGGTGCCGAGAAATCCAAATTCACATGCCGACGAGCTGTTGCTAAAGGTGACTGAGATGATGAAGAATTAGTTCGGTCTGAAGCCAAAAGGGCTGACCTTTTTGTACAAACGCCCATATCTAGAGTGGTATGATTTGGTCGCTCTTCCTGCAAATTACAGGCTTCTAGAGTTTGCTAAGTTCACTGGCCAAGACAGTACAAGCACAATAGAGCATATCAGTCGGTATCTTACACAATTGGGCGAAGCATCAGTTGAAGAGGCCCATTGAGTTCATTTCTTCACCTTGTCCCAATTAGGGCCAGCCTTCACTTGGTTTTTCATCATTGCCAGTCAACTCCATTACCAACTGGGCTGACCTCGAGAAGAAATTTCATACATATTTTCATACTAGGACTGTAGAAAAGAAGATTACTAATTTGACAACTATAAGGCATAAGACTAATGAATCGGGCACTGAGTTTCTTCAGAGGTTTCGAGAGACTAGGAACTTATGCTTCTCATTAAACTTGGCAGATGATCAACTAGCTACTTTAGCCGTTCAAGAAATGCTGCCAATGTGGAAAGAAAAACTGCTAGGACAAGAATTTGACAACTTGGGTCAATTGGCTCAACGAGTGGCAGCGCTCAATAGCCAATTCCAGAGTATGCGCAAAGATACCCGATTTCAGAAGAGCACTACAGTGGCCGAAGCTTATAATCCGTACTCAGACGATGATGGCTATGAAGATGAAGAAGAAGTGGTTGTTGTGGCTGAATGGAATTGGGGCAAGAAAACAGTAATGGTGCCAAATCCTTGGGGAAGAGGAGTTGAGGAGAGCTATGACTTTGATGTCACAAAATCAGACAAGCTCTTCAATTTCTTGTTTGAGAAGGGGCAGATCAAGTTGCTCGATAATCATGTTATGTTGCCCCCTGATCAGTTAAAGAATAAGAAGTTCTGCAAGTTTCATAATGCTACTTCTCATTCCACTAATGAATGTAGAATTTTCTGGCAGCATATACAGAGGGCTATTCAATAGGGAAGGCTCAAATTTGATACACCTCGAAAAATGAAAGTTGATGATAATCCTTTCCCAGGAGATCAAAACATGGTTGATGCTATGCTACTCAAAGGAAAGACTAAGGTCCTAACATCAACCAAATCAAGAGAAGCTTTTCAACAGTCGATCCCAAGATGTAGATACCGGCCGACGAATACAGGGAAATTAAAAGACGTCGCGATAAGTAAAAGAGCCGATATGAGCAGGGAGAAACATCAAAGGAAGGGGCGACAAAGCCATGGGTTACATCTCTAATTCTATTGAATAAATGGCAGTGGCAGAGGGAAAAGGATTATCAGGGCTGGTTGGAAAAGCAAGAATACTAGCGTCAACAGAAAAAAGAGAGGTATGAAAGAAAGCAAACCGAATTGCATTGAAATTGTTCTTTCTTCAGACATTGCTGGAATGAAGGTTTGACGTTGCCTACCAGGAATAACTATCAAGAATGCAGCGATCAGTGTTGGGAGTTTAGACAATCTCAAGCCAACCGCCGGTCTATCCATGCTCAAGATGCATATCACCATAATAACATGGATTGGCGCTTAAAAAATGGAAGTATTCATAATTGGCTGGGAAAAAGAGTTGTCGATCAAGATTGGGCTGATTATGAAGAAGAATGCAATGAGAGAGAATATGCTTGGCAGAAAGGCCAATGGTGTCCAGGAGGTTTAACAAGAAGCCAGAAGAGAAGGGTGCAATGCCTAAGAAATAAAGAGTTGGAATAGGCATCCGGTAAACCTCAAGTATGGCATGCTAAGCAAACAGCCGATAGAAAACAACCATCGGCTAATATTCAAATGGCTTTTCTGTTGCCATCAGAGTTCAGACCTCCGGCAGATCAAGATGTTTATTCAGATTTCGATGAATCAGAGTATGAAGAGATGGTTGCCAAGTTAACGGTTATACAACAAGCAATATTTGATAAACCAGTCAAGCATCGACACCTAAAAGCTTTATATGTAAAAGGTTTGGTTGATGGAAAGCCGATGAACAAGATGTTGGTGGATGGAGGTGCTTCTATCAATCTCATGCCTTACACCACTTTTCGTAAGCTTGGCAAGGGACCAGGAGATTAGATTGAGACCGACATGATGCTTAAAGACTTTGGGGGTAATGCGTTGAAGACCTGGGGGGCAATGAATGTCGAACTGACAATCGGGAGTAAGACTCTGCTCACCACGTTCTTCGTCATCGATGAAAAAGGGTTGTATAGTTTGCTCCTTGGTCATGATTGGATTCATGTGAATTGTTGTGTACCATCGACCATGCATCAGTGTTTGATTCAATGGCATGGAGATGATGTCGAGCTGGTTCGCGCTGATGAATCTGTGAGCATCGCAACAACCGATCCAGTCTTTTGGGAACTAGGAGAATTTGAATGCTTTTCTGGCAAGTTATGGGAATAAGGCTTCATTAGAATTAGTAATGAAAGCCAACAGCCGATGCAAGCAATCTGCTCTGAAAGTTTGTTTTAATAAATAGTCACGGATTTCCATCGGCCGTTGTATTAAGGGAAATAAGCATTGGTTCTGAGTATGGATTTAGGCCGACGTGTATGAACACTAAATGGGATCCTAAGTGCGAGTCAGAATTGATAGATTTCTTAAAAGAAGTTTTGTTGCACTTGATGAGGTGCTTGCTCTGAATCGATCAATCGTTTAACCTTTGGTTTGAAGAGTTCTGGTGTAACCTGTTAATAGCAATCGACGAAACATATTTGAAGGAATATTATACTAGCATTTGATCAACACTTGATAGCCAATTCGTTTAGTCATCGGCTCTAATAGCCGGTACCAGAAAGGTATCGCCTCTAGTTCAAAAATGAAGAAACTTAAAAGGCATAAAAGCCGATACGATATGTATCGCCTCCAGAGCAAAGAATAAAACAAAAAACATTCATGACATGTATAGGGGCATTGCACTAAGACACGTTCATAGAAGAGCAAAAGATTTCATTCATTTGCTCGCCCTAAGTACAATCTAATCGAAGACCTTGTTCACCACATCCTGAGCGGATGTGATGTCCATGATGGCCTCCGCCGCTACGATGAATTCTTCCATCAGGTCCTCATGTTCCTCAGGGCCGTCGCCCATTGGGAAACTGGTCTCCATGGCATGGAGCTCATACCCGGTCTGGACTTGCGCCGCGCTTAGCACCACCGACGCACCATGACAAATGCCATGGAGGGCGATCTCCTGAACACGAGCCAGGATGTCTTGGAGATGAGCGTTGATGAGGGTACCCTGAGCATTGACGAGGTCCGCGGCCGCATTCGCCGCCAGTTGGAGAGACTCCAGCTACACCGTAAGGGCTGGCAATCATAGGAACAGAAAAACTATCAAGATAAAGGCAGTGGAAATCAGAGTGGAGGCATTTCGGGAATTCATCTTACCCGCCACCATGGCATCGGATTCGGCCAGCCGTGCCCGAACGGCGTAGGCCTCTTCTTCGGCGGCGTGAAGGGTAGCCAGAGAAACCCCAAAGCGGATCTCGAGCTAGCCATTTTCCCGAGTTGCCTCGGAATAGCGGTCCTGGGCTGCCCTCCACTCCTAGAGGAAGCACCAGGCATCATCGCCATTGTACAAGTCGGAGGAGTCCGACAATGAGGCCGGTGCGGAAGACACGACATCAGAGGGCTCGCCGGCCCTAGGAAGAGGACGGAGACTGTCATTCAAAACAAATCTGTAGACAAATCAGAACTATTTGTCATCATGAGCAGAAGATATTGATCTCACCTCATGCATCGAAGGCACTAGTTCATCGACATGTTCTCCTCTGGGACCTCCTCCGCCGACGCGCTTGCCATGGTTCTCCTCACCGGTCATGAAGTTGATCAGATCTATAGGATGAAAGAAAGGCCGCTACAGAGTTCTGCGAGGGTAGAGAAAAGCAAAGGAATAGGAACTGTTGCAAGTGTAGATGTGTTCGAGGCTGGAGCCCTTGACCGATATTTGAAGCCATGGAGCGAGGAGGTGGACGCCTCGGGACGTGCAAAAGGCAACCACAATTAATAGAAGGTGAAGCACCACCTCACTAATATCGGAGAGAATACGGCACGGGTGACTAAAGATAGAAGATCGAAGGTCTCTCTTAATAAAGGTCATGTTTTCAGACTTAATTGGATTAAGATTAGAAGTCCAGAATTGGCTATTTCAAATCGGCTCTTGAAGCCGAAACAAGAAGTATAATGAGACAATAGAAGATGTGGCTGTCATTGATTCTACACAAAATATATGATACATGAATTACGAATCTAGAACATCCTGGATTGCTTTTAGTACTTCTAGCTGGATAGCATTAGCTTCTGCGATCTATTGCTTATCCTCTTCGGCTGATCCAGGAATGCTCTCAAGGCTACTTCGGATAGCTCTGCCTTTTCTAACTTTGGCTAGCAGTTCCTGTTTCTTTTGCTGAATGGCGTCAGGTATTTGAGCCAGGGTGGACTTGTGACGATCAATGGTGGCCTTCATGTTTCCCAGTTCCTTCTAAAGTTCTGCACGCCTGGCTTCCGGTTGAGACAATTCTGGATCAATACTGAGGGAGGAGCTCTTCAAGTGATCAATCGACTGTTGTTTACACCAAAATTTGGAAGAAGAGTCACAGGGACTCAAAAGCTCCCAAGATCATGTCATCAAGGAATCAATTGCGTGCAAATCGGAACCAGCTGATTCGAATGCAAAAAACTAGAATCGGCTTTTTTCAGATAGCGCCATTGGATAACGACAAAGGCTATGATCGACGCCAGGACAAGACATGTTGGACACTATAAAAAGGGAAATATTAGAGTCCAAGTTATCTTAAATTAGGAATGATTTCTCTTAGGGCCAAAGATTGTGATGAGTCGTACTTAGATAGGAGTCATGCGCAGGTCCCGGGTATAAATATCAAACCCTGGCTATTGTAAAAGGACAGACAATCAATCAAATACAAGGTCTTTACTTTTTTGGCTCCGACCACCCCTTAGGAGTAGGAGTAGAGTAGATCTCGGCGAGTTCTTCAGCAAGTACGGCTGCATCGATCCGGTCGACCTCCACTACTTGTCTGTAAGTACCATCATGGCTTATACCTATGTTCGTACGGCTGCATCGATCCGGCCGACCTCCACTGCAACTCTGGTATGAGTTAGTTATCGATTCTTGTCTAGTTCAAGTACGGCTGCATCGATCCGGTCGACCTCCACTGCTTGAACTAGATTAAGGTCAAGTTATCGGCTCTATCTAAGGGTGGTGTTCCTTTGAATAGATTCATTAAGTTACCGATGTTGCTTATTGCTTCGATTATTTATTTAATTACAGCAATATCACTTCGCCCGATTGGGATTAATCTAGATCGGCCTTATATCTTTTTAACCCATCGTTTGTTAATCTAAACTGATCTAATCTGCACTTTAAATGATGAGTTATGTTTTATCGGCTGTTTTACCTCAATTTTGATCGTGCATAGCGTGTGGTCAAGGCATGCTTGATCTTGAGTAGATCTATTGGCTAGCGAAAACTGTTCCATGACCTGTTATCATGGCCTGTATGATTCTGCCTCACACCCCACTGTTAGCACCGTGGAGTGGGGATCATTATTTGGTAGATCTGTTCCGGAAAGGACATGACCTTAACTGTGCGCTTTGCCTAAATCGGCTGTTTTAGCCGATATCGAGTGCTTTCACAAACAGTTCATGTCACTAGACCGTTGAAGTAGCGATTGGTTGAAAGATGTGTTAGCCCCATGATATTATTATTGTATTATGGCCTGCATGATTCTGCCTCATGCCCCACTGATATTAGTAATAAGTTAGGGTCGTCGAGTCTATTGTTGTTTGTACGGCCTGCATGATTCTACCTCATGCCCACTGGTCATAGCGATAGATGAGATCTAATATGTTCATTAGATTTATCTTTATTAAATGGTTGAATGATGATGAGTTGTTTCTTTTATATAAAAAGGGGTTCGGTTACTTGCAGCCATTGGCTTAGCATGAACTAATTACTGTTGATATCCTTTTGCCAGTGACCAATACTTGTCTAAATAATGATATTCATCCTGAACGATAACTGATTCTTCTTACACAACCCCATGAGCTTTAACCGATTATTCTTATGAATATGCTGGAATCGACTATTTAGTCGATCTCCTTTCATATCGGCTCTTAGAGCCACACATTCGGGGCTATCTGGCAACACCGGCGAGTTCCACCCTTAATTACTGATAAACTTTCTCTCCTTGTCATTTGTAGGGTCAAATTGACTGGCACGTCTCGGGAGGAGTGCGTAGGATCAACCATCCCTGCGCTGAAGCTAAGCGGATCCTCAGCTCCATCGAGCGGACCCTTCCGGCTTGCTCGTGTGTCCTTGGCACACGACGAAATTTCGTGTCGACACACGTTTCTGGCATGCCCGATGGGACCCCACAATCGTCATGGCGGCTCACAACAATAACGACATCCTTATGGTACATTATGAAGATCTATCCGATGGAGATAAAGGTGTCATCAGCAAAGCTATAGAAGAGTTTTAGAACAAATGCTTGTTGTCCTACACCAAAACACGTGACAACACAATTGTTCAGAAATTTCCACTACCAAGAGTTCTACTACACGGGCAGACAGATACAACTGAAGCTGAAGACAGGCGTTTCTTTACAGAAATTGTAGACAAATCTGTTCATGATGCCATATCAAGCCAAAATGAAGCTTTCTTGGACACATTTTATAACGCCATGAAAGAAGTGATTCATGGGTTTCCAGTTGGTCAAGTTGGGTCGGTTTATTACAACATTCCTGACCCATCTACCCAAGGAACTAATCAAGTCGGTACCAGCCATTAAGAAGCAGCACCAGCTGGTAATGGTGATGTCTAGGTAGTTCAGGGTTCATCTGAATAGGCTCAAGGAACTACTACAAATCAGATATGGTATAATCCTGGACCATCAGAACAGCATGTGTAGTAACCGGTGGGGCAAGGTCAGAACCAGGTGATCAATTTTGGCACATCTGGCCACATACCATCGTCGGCTCAAAAAATAGCACCATCAATTCAAAGCATCCATAGAGATATAGATCCTTATGTTTATAATCAGAGACTTCAAGCAGCAAGCCAGCAAAGGACCCAGCAGATGGAGATTCCACAAGGGTATCACTATGGCACAGATTATAACACCCTTCACAAGATGCCAAATCCAGGATATCAAGACACACGGGATTTCAATCCACAGATGGGTCAGCAGGTGTAGAGGAATCCAAATCCGCAAGCTGATGAGTTATTGCTAAAGATGACCGAGATGATGAAGAATCAGTTCGGTCCAAAGCCAAAAGGGCTGACCTTCTCGTACAAACGCCCATATCTAGAATGGTATGATTTGGTTGCTCTTCCTACAAATTACAGGCTTTTGGAATTTGCTAAGTTCACTGGCAAAGACAGTACGAGCATGATAGAATATGTCAGTCGGTATCTTACACAATTGGGTGAAGCATCAGTTGAGGATGCCCATCGAGTTCGTTTCTTCTCCTTGTCCCTGTCAGGGCTTGCCTTCACTTGGTTTTCATCATTGCTAGTGAATTCCATTGCCAATTGGGCTGACCTAGAGAAGAAATTTCATACATATTTTTATACTGGGACCGGAGAAAAGAAGATTACTGATCTGACAACTATAAGGCAGAGGACAAATGAATCGGACGCTGAGTTTCTTCAAAGGTTCCGAGAGACTAGGAACTTGTGCTTCACCTTAAACTTGGCTGATGATCAACTAGCTGCTTTAGCCGTTCAGGGAATGCTACCAATGTGGAAAGAAAAGCTGCTGGGACAAGAATTTGACAACTTGGGTCAATTGGCTCAATGAGTGGTAGCGCTCAATAGCCAATTCCAGAGTATGCGTAGAGATACCCGATTCTAGAAGAGTACCATAGTGGCCGAGGCTTATAATCCATACTCAGTTGATGATGGCTATGAAGATGAAGAATAAGAGGTTGCTACGGCTGAATGGAATTGGGGCAAGAAAACGGTAATGGTGCCAAATCCTTGGGGAAGAGGAGTCGAGGAGAGCTATGACTTTGATGTCACAAAATTAGACAAGCTCTTCGATTTCTTGCTTGAGAAGGGACAGATCAAGTTGTCCGATGGTCATGTTATGTTGCCCCCTGATCAGTTGAAAAATAAGAAGTTCTGCAAATTCCATAACGCTACTTCTCATTCCACTAATGAATGCAGAATCTTTCGACAGCATATACAGAGGGATATTCAGCAAGGAAAGCTCAAATTCGATATGCCTAAGAAAATGAAAGTTGATAATAATCCTTTCCTAGGAGATCAAAACATGGTTGATGCTGGGCTACTCAAAGGAAAGACTAAGGTCCTAACATCGATGAAATCAAGAGAAGCTAGAACAGTCGATCCCAAGATGCAAATATCGGCTGGCGAGTACATAGAAATTAGAAGATGTCGCGCTAAGCAAAAGAGCCGATATGAGCAGGGGGAAATGTCAAAAGATAGGGCAACAAAGCTACTGAATTACATCTTGGATCCTATTGAATAAGTGGCAGTGGCAGAAGGAAAAGGATTATCAGCGTTGGTTAAAGGATCAAGAATACCAGCGTCAACAGGAAAAAGAGAAGTACGAAAGGAAGCAAACCGAATCACATTGGAATTGTCCTTTCTTCAGACATTGCTGGAATGAAGGTCTAAAGTTGCCTACCAGACATGACTGTCCAAAATACAGCAATCAATATTAGGAGTTTAGGCAATCTCAAACCAACCACCGATCTATCCATACTCAAGATGCATATCATCGTAATAACATGGATCGGCGCTTAAAAAATGGAAGTATTCATAATCGGCTGGGAAAAAGAGTTGTTGACCAAGACTGGGCTGATTATGAAGAAGAAGGCAATGAAAGAAAATATGTTTGGCAGGAAGGCCAATGGTGTCCAGGAGGTTTAACAAGAAGCCAAAAGAGAAGGGTGCAACACCTAAAAAATAAAGAAATGGGACAGGCTTAGGCATTCGGTAAACCTCAAGTATGGCGTACTAAGGAAACAGCCGATAGAAAGCAACCATCGGCTAATATCCAAATGGCTTTTCTGTTGCCATCAGAATTCAGAGTCAATGGTGAAAGCCAACAGCTGATCCAAGCAGTTGGCTTTGAAGATTTGTATTAATGGATAATCAAATAGATGGTACAGATGGCAAACTAGGACATGGCTTCATGTCGGCCGATGAATTGGAAGAAGTAGATATTGGTTCTGGAGATAGACCTAGGCCGACGTACGTAAGTGCTAAGTTGGATCCAGAGTATAAGGGGGAATTAATTGATTTATTAAAGGAATTTAAAGACTGCTTTGCTTGGGAATACTATGAGATGCCTGGTTTAGACCAGTCAATTGTTGAACATCGGTTGCCAATCAAACCTGGATATCGGCCGTTTAAACAAGCTCCAAGGAGATTCAACCCGAATGTGATCGATGATATCAAAAAGGAGATTGAAAGGTTACTGGAAGCAAAATTTATCCGATCGTGCCGATATGCAGAGTGGATATCGAATGTTGTCCCTGTATATAAGAAGAATAGAAAATTGAGAGTTTGCATCGATTTTAGGGATTTGAACAAAGCCACACCCATGGATGGTTATCTGATGCCGATAGCTGATATGTTAGCAGATGCAACAGCCGGGCACAAGGTTATTAGCTTCATGGACGGCAATGCAGGATACAACCAAATTTTCATGACTGAGGAAGACATAGTAAAGACCGCTTTTAGGTGCCCCGGCGCAATTGGTCTGTTCGAGTGGGTTGTGATGACCTTTGGTCTGAAGAATGCCGGTGCGACTTATCAAAGGGCGATGAATTACATTTTCCATAAGTTGATCGGTAAGATTGTCGAAATCTACATCGATGATGTGATGATAAAATCCAAAGGGTACAAAGAGCACATGGCTGACTTACGAGAAACTCTGGAATGCACAAGAAAACACGGTTTAAAGATAAATCCTAATAAGTGTGCTTTTGGAGTATCAGCTGGACAATTCTTGGGATTCATGGTCCATGAGAGAGGAATCGAAGTTGGTCAGAAAAGTGTAAAAGCAATTGATGAGGCAGTTCCACCGACTACTAAAATAGAGTTGCAATCTCTACTTGGTAAGATCAATTTCATTAGAAGATTCATTTCAAATTTGTCAAAAAAGATCCTGTTGTTTTCTCCCTTGTTGAAGTTGAAGAATGATCAAGAATTCAAGTGGGGTGACATACAAGAAAAGGCGTTTGAAGAGATAAAAGAATACATGAAGCGTCCACCTGTGCTGGTCCTTCCTCAGCAAGGTAAGCCTTTTAAGTTATACATATCGGCTGATGACAAGACAATTGGATCGGTCTTGATGCAAGAATTTGAAGGAAAAGAGAGAGTTGTTTTCTATCTAAGCAGAAGACTACTGGACCCAGAGACAAGATATTCTCCCACCAAAAAATTATGCTTGTGCTTATATTTCTCTTGCACTAAGTTGCGACACTACTTATTATCGGCCGAGTGTATAGTTGTTTCCAAGGCCAATGTGGTTAAGCACATGTTATCAATGCCAATACTGAATGAAAGAGTGGGAAAGTGGATTTCTTGCGTTATCAGAATTTGACTTGAAATATGAATCGGCTAAAGCAGTCAAGGGATAAATAATGGCCGATTTTGTCACCCAGCATCATAAGCCAAGCATTGGTTATGTAGAACCGATGCCTTAGATGTTATTTTTTGATGAATCATCATGCAAGCAAGGTGGTGGCATTGGTATTGTTATTATTTCACCTCGGGGGGCAAGTTTTGAGTTTGCTTTTCCAACTGAACCAATGATTACTAACAATCAAGCGGAGTATGAAGCTATTCTTAAGGGACTTCAACTTCTTCACGAAGTAAAGGTTGAAGCAATTGAAGTATTTGGAGATTCATAGTTAATTATTAATCAGTTGATTGGCCTATATGAGTGCAAAGAAGAGTCTTTGAAAGGATACTATGATGAGTGCCAAAAGTTGCACAAGGAGTTTCTTCATATCTCTTTCCAACATATTTCGAGAGCACAAAACCAAGAGGCTAATCGTCTAGCTCAAAGTGCATTAGGATATCGAGTGTTTCAAGAAGTCTTGAGTAGTGAAGCCTCAAGTGATGATTGGAGAGTCGAAATAGCCGATTACCTTAGAGATCTGTCTCAGAAAGTTACCAGAAAGCTAAGGTATAAATCGGTTAAGTATGTTTTGTTAGATGATCAATTATATTATAAAATAGTCGATGGGGTGTTGCTCAAATGCTTAAACCAAGAAGAATCTAAGGTGTTGATGGGTGAGGTGCATGAAGGGATATGTGGAGCTCATCAATCGGCTTATAAGATGAAATGGATTATTCGCAGAACTGGATATTTCTGGCCAACGATATTGGAAGATTGTTTTGAATATTACAAGGGGTGCCAGTACTGTCAATGTTTTGGTAATGTCCAGAGATTGCCTGCGCCGGCCATGAATCCAATAATCAAGCCATGGTCGTTTCGAGGTTGGGGAATTGATTTGATTGGCTAGATTTTTCCGCCTTCAAGCAAAGGACATAAGTTCATATTGGTGGCAACAGATTACTTCACCAAATGGGTTGAGGCAATTCCTTTGAAGATGGTAACCTCAAGGAACATGATTGATTTTGTCAAGGAACACATTATGTATCTTTTTGGGATTCCTCAAACTATAACTATCGATCAAGGGACAATGTTCACATCAAAAGAGTTTGGGGATTTTGCTCCTAGTATGGGAATCAAGCTATTGAATTCCTCTCCTTACTATGCTTAGGCTAATGGCCAGGCAGAGGCGTCCAACTAGATTATGATTAAGTTGATCAAGAAAAAGATTGAGGAATAGCCAAGTAAGTGGCATTCGACCCTAAATGAGGCACTGTGGGCCTATAGGATGGCCTGTCATGGATCAATTAAAATGTCGCCTTACGAACTTGAGTATGGCCATAATGTAGTTCTTCCTTGGGAAGTTCGGACTGGATTGAGGTGTGTTACACTACAAAATGATTTGTCAGCCGAAATCTACAAGAATCTTATGATTGATAATTTGGAGGACTTGAGTTGCCTTCGGCTGCGTGCTCTTAAAAATATCGAAGCCAATAAACCGAGGGTTGCAAAATATTACAATAAAAAGGTCAAGATTAAGCAATTCTCTAAAGGAGACTTGGTCTGGAAAGTGAAATTGCTGATCGGGTCGAAGGACAATAAATTTGGCAAATGGTCACCTAACTGGGAAGGACCTTATTGGATCAAACATTGTGCGCCTGGTAATGCTTATATTTTGGAAACACTAAACAGAGAGGAAGAATTTGGCCGAGCAATCAATGGGAAATATCTAAAGAAATATTACTCTAGCGTTTGGATTAATACTTAATAACCAATTTGTTCGGTCGTCAACTCTGATAGCCGGTATTAGAAAGGTATCGCCTCTAGTGCAAAAATAATCCCAAAGGGGTAAAAGCCGGTACGATGTGTATCACCTATAGAAGCAAAGCAAACACGAACGAAGTAATGTGTATGAAGTATGAGACAAAGGAAAATCACTCAAGACAAAAAAGTTGTTTGCTAAATATCACCTATTACAAGCTATGGGCCAGAAAACACTTTGCTTACTATATCATCGGCCAAGGTGTTGAAGGCTACAGAGTTGACAGTGCTAGAAAAGTCCTCAACTAAACACTCATGCTCCCCAGGGTGCGCCGCGTCTGGAAAACCATGGGGAAGAAGACGAAGATTGTGGCCAGAACTGGCTTGTGCAGCAGCCAATGCCATGGCAGCGCCATGACGAACGCCGTGAAGAGCGACCTCCCTGACATGGTTCGAGATGTCATGCAAGCGAACCACCGGAACGGCGCCCCTAGCATTGACAAATCCCGCCGCGTGATCCGCAGTTGATCGAAGGCTTTCCAACTGAGCAGTTAGATCTAAAAAGATTTAAGGAAAGAATGATCAGAAATCTTGAAGGCAAAATTAAGAAGACATAAAGATTGTGGTAGATGTCTCACCCATGATTCTAGCTTTGGCTCTAGCCAACCTTTCCCACACTGGGCTGGCCTCAAGGGATGATCGGCATTGAATCATGGCCAAAGCCGACTCTACAAGGGAGAGGTAGCTGGCCAAGTTCTAGTCAGTCCGGTCGATGGAGGCCAGCAGATCGTCGTTGCTGATCTGCCTCCTTGGGTAGCGGGGGAGCTAGCAGCGAATTGGTGCTGGAGGTGACCCCAAAGGCTGAATAGAGTCATCCCTCTGCTCCAGAATGATGGGAGTAGCTCAAGTTGCACCCTCTTGGCGATGAAGGCGTTGGCACGATGATGCAGATCGGTTGAGGGCCTCCTCGGCAGACCTCTTGCTATTCTCCATGATCTCAAACCTACGAAAGAAGCAGGAACTATACTAAGGATGCAGAAGGTTTGAGACATAGCGGGTTGTTGTTCGATCCACGGCCGTGGCCCGTATATATAACCTAGGAAGGCGAGAAGATAGATTTCACCGGGGGTTTGAAATTGGAATAAAAAATGGAAGCAGATCGACACTCTAGGAATTCAGGGGATGGATAATGAAGATATAACAAATTCAAACTTATTGCTTCCCCAAATTACAAAATATCATGGGACGGATACGAAGAATTCACATTGACCAGAGATCAACCTATCAAGGCTTCTTTGGATTGAAGGGAGTCTGGGTCCCCACAAGGCCGAAAGTCATCGTGAACCGAATCAACATCGGCCCATTGATAAAATTGTGCCAGAGAAGAGGAAAGGTCGCCGTCTTAACATATGCTCAGTCGATTTCTCGGTAAATTGAGGAACAATGGGAAAGAAGCATGTGGCTTTTCTGGTGGGCATTTGGAGGAGCGAACAAGGGGAAGGTGTCCACACATTTTAGCCCTCGCAAACACTAGAACAGCTTTACGAGCATGGAGAGAAGACTCAGGTGATATCACAAGAATTCTTCTAACCGCAATAGCTGGTCTTCTTACTCAATGAGGCGCTAGAATGAGCGACACAATCACCCTATGCACAAGAATTCTTCTAACCGCTTGAGCTCTTCATAGCAAAAGGATAGACCATGGAGGGTCCGGTGGAGTCAGAAGCACTCGAGATGGCAGATGGAAGAGAAACATAGCTGAATTGTTGAGTTGCTCTTGCCAGGGTCAGATAGGCATTTTATAGCTGGTCTGGATAGATGAATCCAAGTGCTCGTGAAGCAATGATACTCTCGTAAAAGTTTTGAAGCATGGGCTCATGAGTTGACTTAGGTGGCGACAAATAGTAGACCCCAGATCAAGATTCTCTACCCATGACTGCGGACCTATTGGGGGCACAGACGTGATAATTTTGGAATAAAATTACTTTTATCTCAAAATTGGGGGGCATGTGTTTACACCAAAATTTGGAAGAAGAGTCACAGGGACTCAAAAGCTCCCAAGATCATGTCATCAAGGAATCAATTGTGTGCAGATCGAAACCGCTGATTCGAATGTAAAAAAATGGAATCGGCTTTTTTTTAGATAGCGCCAGCGGATAACGACAAAGGCTATAATCGGCGCTAGGACAATATGACAGAACCACCCAATTTATACAAGATCAAGTACGGCTGTCCCCGCTAACACGTTGACATGCGCATACTTTCACTTATATAAACCCGGTAGTCCACCGAGTGTCACGAAGGACCTCGGTAAATCAACATCACAACCAAGATCGCATGATTAAGCAAATACACATCACATACGTAGAGTTGCAATGGAAATAATATTACAAATGGGTTCACAAATAATAGTACAAGTTTGAGTTTCAAAACCGATTAGTAAAAACAACATAGCTTTCAAATGATTACCATAATATAAGTTCCAAATACATTGCTAGCATAAGTGACATCCTCTAATAAAAGCATATAGATGAGAAATGAATATAGAGTCACCGAGCCCACCGGCGGTTAGCCACCATCTTCAGCAGGCCAAAACCTCACCTGCAACATGGTGGGATAAACCCTGAGTACTCGAATATACTCAGCTAGACTTACCCGTCATAAACTAGAAATATATCGACTCCAAGGAGTATGCAAGGCTTTATAAGTGGAGGTAGCTTGACAACATTTTGTATAAAAAGCGATTAACTCAATTATACAATTATAATTCTGTCATCAAGTTAATTATAACTATCCATCTCTAGATTTGCATCTATCCTGTGCCAAACATGTGATATATCATTTTAAGAGCATACAATAGTAACCATAGCAGGTGTAGTAATTCCATATTTATCTGAACCATCAACTTCCATAATACCATTACTACGATGTTGGTGCTAGCCAAGTTTCTCACTATCCGGGAGATACGGCGATTCGAATCGATTTCAACCAGCTAGGAATTTATTCCTAACACAAACCCAGGTAGACCAGATCATTAGTCGCCTTAGGTGACTTTTGGTACAACTCAGGTACACATTTCGTGGGTTCGTACAGTGCTGCGCAATCAGGGACTGACAGTAGCCAGGTCGCTCAAGCCATTCCTGCCCACGGTCCCAGACCAGGTCACTCAAGTCATGCTTGCCCATGGTCTATTGATCCGCTCCCCGCAGAGGGCACACAACAGAACGAGGCCCGGCCTGAGTTGAGCTACTCGGCTTCGCGGTCGGAACGAGTTATCCGACCAGCTAAGTGATAGGTATGCGTTCAATCTTGTCAGAAGGGCCAACAACGGTACGGTCCTTAATCGGCACAGACGGAATCACATGAGTCAACCTACCATAGACTCCGCCCGGCCTCGATTTACATTACCCCATGGTTCTTTTCCACGATAGCAAATATAGCCAACCGTGCTTCGGTATCCACCTATATCTCATAGGTGACAGGAAATCACTCGACTTCTACCAGTCTAAGCATGGCTAAGCATATGTTCGATCCTGGACCTACACAGGGTTAAAGGTGTACATATCTGGACAAGGTAGTTCCATGCATCAAGTGTTTCCAAACAACTCCTATAACCTAATGCATCAATCATGAAGGATTCAAGTATTATTTTGTAAAACACTAGGAGACTTAGAATGCTCCGGGGCTTGCCTGGAATCCAACACTAGGTCAGTGTTTGTTAGATGACACTCGCTTGGCGAGCATCTCCTGTCTTAGCACTTGTCCAGTCCTTCCACCTTTGGAATGGGTCCACCATACACCGTCTTCTGGTTTGGCTCCAACATCACGTCCTTCATGTGGTTCATCTAGCGTACCTAGATGAGATGCAAGATGCAAGTGCATGAATATGAAGAATGGTAATATGAGATGCATCACATAATATCATTCAAGGCAGACATAAGATCATGCAAGACATAGACACCTAGAGTTATTTAACTAACCATCACCGAACCTATTATAAAGGGATAGCAAGCATATTAGGTATGACACACAATGGAACTTAAGTTCAAATATTGCACCCATGCATTGATCAAGAACTAATCAACATGTTTAGCCAAAACAAGAGCAAGCTAAAGCAATAACTTAGCACATGTATAGAAATCTGGACAGCAGCACAGTAGTCACTTGTTTTATCCATAATTGGAGATCCAGACATCAAACAAGCATGAACCTTAACTTTATAGAAACATTATTAAATTATTTAAAACATGTTTATTATCATCACAAGGTGATTCCGCCATCAACAAGGTCAATCAAGCACAATTGAGCACCTCTGTCCAGACTTGGACAGATTCTGCCATGCAACTTCGCAAGCTTATAACTGGAGCTCTACAACAACAAAAGGGGTGATATTTAACAATTTGGAAAGCTCATGAAAGACACTACACTTCTTTTGTTATCTTCAAGACATGATTCAAAGCTTAGCTAAGTCAAACAACACAATCATTCAGATCTGTACAGAGAGTATGCAAAATCGGATCATGAACTTGCAAAATCTATAGCTCCTAAATTATCAGGACTATGGACATGAAAATTTAACACGTGCTAGATTATGAAATTATCTACAACTTTAGTATTCACTACAACCACAGGAAATATCATTTACACCATGAAAATAGTTGCACAAGCAAAACTTCATATGCAGCCCAAACAGCAGTGGTACATAAAACTGATAGGAACTTCAGAGAAGCATAACTGGAGTTCTAAACCTCCAACAAATATGAATCATAACTTTTTAAAAAACTTAGGAAGTTACCTACAACTTTCTTATTCTCATCTTAAGATGATTTTACAGTTAATAAGGTCAATTAATCCAATAATTGCATCTCTGTCCAAAACATGGACAGAATCTGACATGCCACTTTAAACAGCTATAACTAGAGTTCTATATGTCCAATAAATGTGGTTCTAGACTTTTTAGAAATCTTATCAAATTATAAACAACTTTGTTATAAACAGCTAGAGCTAATTCTACCATTAAAAAGGCTCCACAGTACCAATAAGGCAACCATGTCTGGGTTTAGGCAGAAACAACCACAGAGATTTAAGCAACCATAACTAAAGATCTACTTAACAAAAAATTATGATATTTAGCTTTATGAAAAGCTTAATAAAAGTAATACAACGCATGTATTGTCATCAAGTCATGATTCATAACTTAACTAAGACAATTAATTCAAACATGCAGACCTATTCAGAATAGGAGCAAAGCAACACAGGGCATTTGTTATTTTTATAACTCTTAAACAATCAAACCTAAACTCCTGAAATTTTTATCACAGCATACCCATATAATCAGAAGACTACCATAAAAATTTCACATTTATTTGAGCACAAAAACTGCAGTTATGAAAAAGACAAGACAGAACTAGTATTAGAAACCTAACTGCATAAATCTATTTTTACAGCACAATATTTAAACTAAAACATGCCATATTATAGATCTACTGCATAGATAATTTCACAAGGATTCCAAAAAAGTCCTCATTTACTATCTTACGATTTTCCTAATAATTACTATGAATTTTCAAAGTTTATCATCCAAATCTGCCAAAATCAAAGAAAAAGGGTTGTAAATCTTGCATGGGGGACCCTGCAGAAAATATAAATCAAACACGAACAAACGGATCCTTTTCTGCACTATTCGTCTGAGTCACTGCTTCGCACTTAGATCCTCCATCTTCTTCTAATTCGTGTCTGTAGTCCTTCGCATCCTCTCCTACACAGACATGGAGCAGAGCAGGGCTGTGGCTGGCCGGGCTCGGCTAGCGAGAGCCTGCAGCGGCGGAGAGGGGCCGGCCTGGCTTGTCCGCGGCCGCACCTGGCCAACGGCACGGCCAGCTGCAGCCCATGGCCCTCCTGGCCACGTGTGCGGGCGGCATGTCGCGGCGGTGGCCTACTGCGACAGTAAGGCAGCGGCAACGGCGGCAAAGTGAGCTGCTAGGGTGGAGGCGGTAGCGCACACCGGAAAGGTCGAAGGTGTTGCCGGCCTGAGTAGAGGAACACTGGAGGCAAGGGAACAGCGACGGTGATGGAGCTCCAGCAGTAGCGGCGTTCATGGCAGCGGTGGAGAGAGCAGGAGAAGGAAGGGGAAAGGAGAGGGAGAGAGTGGAGAGGGCAGGGGAGCTCGGGTCTCTGTACTTATGCACAGCAAGGAGGCGAGCTGGCGGCCATGCAAGCAGCGAGGGCGAGAGAGTGCAACACGCGGACTGCAGTTCCTATGCACGGTGTCGGTCGAGCTCCTGTTCAAAACTGAATGAACTGATCAAATACCACCTCAAAAAACAAGCTGAAACTCAGTCTTCGGCTCCCTCAAACTCTTAAACTAACACGAATTAGCGAGAGATCCATTAATCAAAGTGGTAGAGCTACACGTAATCTACAATATTGCCAATATTAACATCATCTAAAACTCAACGGCTTTCAAACTATGAGGCACCAAAGTACACTACACGAAAACTGAAAAGCGTTGAAAGACTTAGAAATATTTTCCGAGTTTTCAAACAGCACTACATGGACTTTTGTGATCCCAATTCAAGCATGTTAGGAGCTGAACTAGCCTATGACCCAAAAATAAAATTTGTTACACTCCTCAAGTACTACAACTTTGTTTTAGGGTTCACATCCATGCAAAGGTTCTAAAATGCAATTCAACTCTGGTCAAACATACCACATGAAATTGGTACTTTACACTATAGGTATGACTTAGAGACCAAACTAGCTTTAGTCATGAATACCAAAGTAGTTCCTAGTGACATTCTAAACATGTTAGAAGCATTCTTAAGGTTTCACAATCATTTCATACATAGATCACATGTAAATCCTGGGTCAAACTAAACATATCATCACTTAGGAGCTTAATTAGGTGAAGTGATCTACATGAACATTGTTCCCATAGGCATCCTAAGTGTAGCTAAGGTATTTTAGTGACCAACATCAACCACATGCACTCAATCACACATTATCATAAGCGTACACACAGGGAAAACATAAAATAACAAGTCATGTTTCACATGTCCTCATTCACCTAATAAAGCAATCCAAGAAAGATTATAACTTATCATTCCATGTGACTTCTTGATTCCAAACTTCATAAAACTTTTCCATTAGTCAAGATGGATGCATGTTGATGTAATGTACATGGAATGAGCATGTTTAACCATACTCTTGCATAATCTTAACAAGGGTCCACATGTAAGTAAAGTTGTGTTGTCCGAGTTTAAGTTGAAGCTCACTCTTGTAGATTTGATCTTGACACCTTCATCACCATTTAACATGTCATGTTTGAGCTCAACCCATTGCTTAACTGGCGACAAACACCTGGGGTGTTACAGACAATACATGTTGGACTCTACAAAAAGGGAAATATTAGAGTCCAAGTTATCTTAAATTAGGAATGTTTTCTCTTAGGGCCAAAGATTGTGATGAGTCATACTTAGATAGGAGTCATGCGCAGGTCCCGGGTATAAATATCAAACCCCGGCTATTGTAAAAGGACAGACAATCAATCAAATACAAGGTCTTTACTTTTTTGGCTCTGGCCACCCCTTAGGAGTAGGAGTAGAGTAGATCTCAGTGAGTTCTTTAGCAAGTACGGCTGCATCGATCTAGTCGACCTCCACTACTTGTCTGTAAGTACCATCATGTCTTATACCTCTGTTCTTACGGCTGCATCGATCCGGTCGACCTCCACTGCAACTCTGGTATGAGTTAGTTATCGATTATTGTCTAGTTCAAGTAAGGCTGTATCGATCCGGTCGACCTCCATTGCTCGAACTAGATTAATGTCAAGTTATCGGCTCGATCTAAGGGTGGCGTTCCTTCTGATAGATTCATTAAGTTACCGATGTTGCTTATTGTTTCCATTATTTATTTAATTACAGTAATATCACTTCGCCCGATTGGGATTGATCTAGATCGGCCTTATATCTTTTTTATCCCATCGTTTGTTAATCTAAACTGATCTAATCTGCACTTTAAACGATGAGTTATGTTTTATCGGTTGTTTTACATCAATCTTGATCGTGCATAGCGTGTGGTCAAGGCATGTTTGATCTTGAGTAGATCTATTGGCTAGCGAAACTGTTCCATGGCCTATTATCATGACCTGTGTGATTCTGCCTCACACCCCACTATTAGCACCGTGGAGTGGGGATCGTTATTTGGTAGATCTGTTCCTGAAAGGACATGACCTTAACTGTGCGCTATGCGAATCGGCTGTTTTAGCCGATATTGAGTGCTTTCACAAATAGTTCACGTCATGAGACCGTTGAAGTAGCGATAGGTTGAAAGATGTGTTAGCCCCATGATCTTATTTTTTTTATTACGGCTGCATGATTCTGCCTCATGCCCCACTGATATTAGTAATAAGTTAGGGTCATCGAGTCTATTGTTGTTTCTGTGGCCTGCATGATTCTGCCTCATGCCCCACTAGTCATAGCAATAGATGAGATCTAATATGTTCATTAGATTTATCTTTATTAAATGGTTGAATGATGATGAGCTGTTTCTTTTACATAAAAAGGGGTTCGGTTACTTGCAGTCATTGGCTTAGCGTGAACTAATTACTGTTGATATCCTTTTGCTAGTGACCAATACTTGTCTAAATAATGATATTCATCTTGAACAATAACTGTTCATATATTGGAATCGACTATTTAGTCGATCTCCTTTCATATCGGCTCTTAGAGCCACACATTCGGGACTGTCTGGCAACACCGGCACGTTCCACCCTTAATTACTGATAAACTTTCTCTCCTTGTCAATTGCAGGGTCAAATTGACTGGCACGTCTTGGGAGGAGTGCGCAGGATCGACCATCCCTGCGCTGAAGCTAGGCGGATCCTCAGCTCCATCGAGCGGACCCTTCTGGCTTGCTCGTGTGTCCTCGGCACGGGATGAAATTCCATGTCGACAACTGTGACAGTTCTTTTGCTTCTTGCCTGTTAAAGTTCCCCTTGGCCAATAAAGTTTCATGATCAAACAGATTCCTCTGAGCCTGTTTCACCTTTAGGACCTGAGCTTCAAAGATAGAAAAGGGAGACGACTCTAGAGAGAACTAGGGATGGATTACCCTTGGTGGCCAAGAAGGGCTCCATGCATTGGATCAGTGTCTTGGACCAAATCAGCTATGTTCTTCTCAAACATTGGTGGAACATCTCTTAGCTGATTCTTGGTCTCTTTTGACAAGGTTTCCTTGGAAGAAGTGGCTGATGAACTGATTTCATCTCCATCAAGATACTCCTCGAGATTGAAAGAGTAGCTCAGGGCTGGAAGATTGAATGCCTACATTTATAGAGAATCTTGATTAAGAGGATTGGATCAGTTTATGATGAAATGAACGGCGAGATGAACGCAATACCTTTTTCGTAGTAGCCTCTACCTGTGGAGAAGGGACAACTGATGTTGCACCAATAGCATCTGGTTGAATCAGCTCCGAGCTTTCAATATTGGTATCTGCAATGTCAAATTTTAGTTCATAATTATTGTAGAAGAATAAAGGGGACGTTTGATTTCCTTACCATCAGTTGCATGCTGAGCTGGGGAATCAACAGGATCACCTTCGACGCTGGTAGGATCCTTAAGTGGACTATCAGGCTCCCGATCTTGCATAGGTGTTTCCCAGGAAGTATCTGGCATAGTAAGAAGTCAGATGAAGGGTACAAGACTGAGTAAATCAAGAAGTTAAAGAAAATACTCCAACAAGCATCAAAGATAAAACTCACATTTTATGCTGTATCGGTTATTTCAACCGAAATCGGCTCCTTTCGTGGATCAGCCGATGGCGGTTCAGTTGGTGCTGAGTCAAACGCCTGGGATAGCAGTTCCGCACCCAAAATAGGATGGGATGCAATGCTCAATAACTGTGAAGGAATGAAATCAGCAATTGAATATCATTTTGAGAAAGAGATGAATTGTTTACTTGAGCAGCTGATGGTCTCGTTCTTCGGAGTCTTTTCCCAGTAGTGGTTTTCTGGGCTGTCCCTTGAGCTGCCTTGCACTTTGAAGACTGATATGTTATGATGGTGGGGGCAGCATGAGTTTTCATCAGTTTCCCCAGTGTAGGCACAACCGATCCCATTCTTGAAATGGGACATGGTGGTTGATAGTTTATAGGATGCCCGTTCCTATCTAAGCTTGAGGGGTCAAATCAGTGTCCTGAAAAGGATCAGTTAGAATAGTTGGCAAAAGAATTCATCGAATAATTTTCTTAAAAGACGATGGCAAGTTACCTCTCTGTCAGAAGCGAATCCACCATCCAAAGCTACACACAAAGGGTGGACCAACCCACAGAAAAGATGGGAGTGCCACTCTTGCCACCAAGAGTCGAAAAGAGTGGAAGAGAGGCTGACTCTAACCCAGTCATGCAAGCAAAGGGAAGGAAGATCTAATCCCAATTGAAAAACTTTGGAGGCTTCCAATACTTCGCTAATGTCTTCTCTTGGCCATAGTATATCCTTAAAGAAGAGTCAAGGGGGCAATTGGCCAAGGCTGAACTGATGGGCTACGAAGGACGGATTGTAAAACTCATAAGTTGAAAGGTTGCCTGGGATAAAGGAACATGTAGCCATTTTACCACGACCATGACAAAATTTGGCTGGAAGAACACAGGGCTTGAAGA
This sequence comes from Miscanthus lutarioriparius, assembly GCA_904845875.1. Lineage (NCBI taxonomy): Eukaryota > Viridiplantae > Streptophyta > Magnoliopsida > Poales > Poaceae > Miscanthus > Miscanthus lutarioriparius. The sequence continues at coordinate 7,496,249 of CAJGYO010000009.1, read as the reverse complement.
AAGAATTAAAGATTGCAGTCGCAGCCTCGTCCGAACAGCCTGATTCAAACCAAAATTTGAATGGGAAAATCAGCTCATCATTCTCATCATCATCATAGGGTGACCAAGTCAGAACATCTGCATCAAACCTTTTATAAAACTTTTTAAAGAGATGGTCAATATCAACATCAATTACTATGGTCGATGCAGCTTCACGGTAGCTCATGCACTGACGGGTTCTTCCTTCTTCACCCTTGTATTCCTCATCAAAGGTGGAGGAAGGAAAGCTCAAGTTTTTGAGATCAGACTTTACAATTTTGTGCATATACAGGTTCAGCCATAACTGTATCAACCACCAAGGGCCACTAATAGTATGTACTGGTTCATTCTTCAGCAATTGGGCAGCTACCTGGTGCATCAGATGGTAAGCGGCTCCTAACAGATACTTTCCAAGGGGAATACCCTTACCTGCTGCCAGATGTTCTGCCATAAATTTGTGGTTATAAGTTGGTCCACAAGATGACCCATAGAAGATGAATCTTTCTAGCCACATGTTCATAAAAGCCACATATTCTCTCTCACTAATAGCTGATCCATCCCCAATATGGTTTAGAATGTAGCCTACCCATCCTGAACAGTCTGATATTTTGAGTAGCTTCTTCGGAACCGGCACTCAAGTACTCATAAGGCTGCATTGATCTAGTTATTCTAAGGCCGGTCAACATGTAAACATTGGCCAGAGTGATAGTCATTGGACCGTGACCAAAGATGATAGCATTCAGGGCATTGAACCAGAAATAAGATGCAGCAATCAGAAGTGAGTCGTTCCTCTCCATCCCAGACAACGAAAGGATGAAGCATTGATTCAGATCATAAAATTCTCAATCTTTGCCCTTTTTCTCAGACACCCTATGGAACCAATTTCTCCATCCCTTAGGCATCTTTGGCCAATTTCTGAAGGGAGTTTTGGTATTCCAAGAGGACAAATCCACTTCAGACTGTTTGAATGGGATTTGGTTGGTTTCTTGATGGATGAAATCAGATGGATCAAGATCGCCCATAGGCCCAAGAAAATAGACATTGGAAGTAACAGCTGATGGAATCAAAATTTCTTTCCTCATTTCCTAGAAATCGGACGAAATAAATTTGAGAAGAAAAGAAATACGGAGTAGCGGCCAATGCTTGGAGAGTGGAGACTTGGAGGCGTACCTCAGGGATGTGGTCAACGGTCACCATTGCAGCCGAAATAGGTTTGAATCTGACAAAGATCGCTTGGATGATGGCTCGATAGAACAGAGGATTTGCTAGGGTTTGGGGCCTTGGCGGTGACGGCGTCAGCTATTAAAGTTGGCTTGAGAAAGACAGAGAAAGTGAAAAAGGGCCGAGTGAGTCAAAAGAGATACTATTGGGATGTTATACAAGGCTCAGGCCAGGAAGTCAGGGGTTATGAGTACATAGAACGGTTACGGCATGGTAAACCAATAAACTGGAATTTTGGAATAAAATCATTTTATCCCAAAATTAGGGGGCATGTGTTTACACCAAAATTTGGGAGAAGAACGCGGGAACTCGCAAGCTTCCAAGTTTGTGCCAATCAAGGAATCGGTTGCATGAGGATCGATATCAGCTGGTTTGGATGTGATACTGGAATCGACTCTCTTTAAATGATGTCAGCAGATAACGATGATGAACCGCAATTGGCGTCAGGAAACTACATATCAGACTCTACGAAAAGGGAAAGATTAGGGTCCAAGTTATCTTAAATTAGGAATGTTTTCTTCTATGCCAAAGATTGTAATGAGTCGTGCTCGAGTAGTATTCATGTTTAGACTCCAGGTATAAATATCAAACCTCGGCTATTATAAAGGACACACAATCAATCAAATACAAGTTACTTACTTTTTTCAGCTTCGGCCACCCCTTAGGAGTAGGAGTAGAGTAGAACTCGGCGAGTTCTTTAGCAACTACGGCTGCATCGATCTGGTTGACCTCCACTGCTTGTCTATAGTACTATCATGGCTTATACTTCTGTTCGTACAGCTGCATCGATCCGGTCGACCTCCACTATGACTCTGGTATAAGCTAGTTATCGACTCTTGTCTAGTTCAAGTATGGCTGCATCGATCCGGTCGACCTCCACTGCTCAAACTAGATTAAGGTCAAGTTATCGGCTCTATCTAAGGGTGGCGTTCTTGAATAGATTCATTAAGTTATCGATATTGCTTATTGCTTCCATTGTTTATTTAATTACAGAAATATCACTTCGCCCGATTTGAGATTGATCTAGATCGGCCTTATATCTTTGTTAACCCATCGTTTGTTAATCTGAATTTGATCTAATCTATAGTTTAAATGATGAGTTATGTTTTATCGGCTATTTTATATCAATCTTGATCGTGCATAGTGTGCGGTTAAGGCATGTTTGATCTTGAGTAGATCTGTTGGCTAACGAAAACCGTTTCATGGCCCGTTATCACGGCTTGTGTGATTCTGCCTCACACCCCACTGTTATCACCGTGGAGTGGGGATCGTTATTTGGTAGATCTGTTCCTGATAGGGCATCACCTTAACTGTGCGCTATGCCTGAATCGGCTGTTTGAGCCGATATCGAGTGCTTTTACAAACAGTTCACATCATGAGACCGTTGAAGTAAAGATAGGTTGAAAGATGTGTTAGCCCCATGATCTTATTATTGTATTACGGCCTGCATGATTCTGCCCCATGCCCCACTGATATTAGTAATAAGTTCGGGTCATTGAATCTATTGTTGTTTCTACGGCCTGCATGATTTTGCCTCATGCCCCACTGGTCATAGCGATAGGTGAGATCTAATATGTTCATTAGATTTATCTTTATTAAATGGTTAAATGACGATGAGCTGTTTTATTAATACAAAAGGGATTCAGTTACTTGTAGTCATTGGCTTAATATAAACTAATCATTTGTTGACATCGTCTTGCCATTGACTAATGTTTGTCTAAATAACGAGATCTATCTTGAACGATAACCTATTTACCTTGCATGAGCTTTAATTGATTTATGTTTATGAGTATGCTGGAATCGACTATTTAGTCGATTTCCTTCTATATCGGCTCTTAGAGCCACACATTCGGGACTGTCTAGAAACAACGGCATGTTCCGCCTTAAATTACTGATTGGCTGTCTCTCCTTGTCAATTGCAGGGTCAAATTGACTGGCACATCTCAGGAGGAGTGCGCTGGATCGACCATCCCTGCGCTAAAGTTAGGTGGATCTCTAGCTCCATCGAGCGTACCCTTCCAGCTTGCTCGTGTGCCCTCGGCACAGGACAAAATTTCGTGCCGACAGAAACATGTCCAGCACACTCTCATCTTCCTTCATCTTGAAGCTAGGAAATTTCTCCTTGAGAATGTATGCCTTTGCACCTTTTATTGCTTTGGTGCCTTCAAATGATTCTTCCAACTTCTTCCAAGCTTCATGAGCCATCTCAATATTGTTGATTTATTCAAATGTTCTCTCATCAATAGCATCATGAATAGCACTAAGAGCAATGTCATTGTTTTGGAGAAGCACTTCTTCGGCCGCGGTGGGATTCTCCGGATCGGCTATCTTAATTTTGGTCTCCACCACTTTCCACACTCTTCTATTGATTGACTTGATATGAGTGGTCATCTTTGACTTCTAATAAGGATAATTTATGCCATCAAATTGGGGTGGCTTCTTGGTGTTGTTGATTTGAGCCATTTTGACATCGAAGGTTGTTAAACCTCAAATTACGGTGACCATGGCTCTGATACCACTTGAAAGGTTATAATGGCTAGAGGGGGGTGAATAGCCTATTAAAAAATTCTACAACAACACTAAGTCAAGTGATTAGTAAATAAGGTGGCGAAGTGAATTTTGCGCTAGCACTACACTTGTGTTTCAAGCCACCTACCCAATCCAAAATCTATGATTTCTAGTATATGACAAGAAGGCTAAGTCACTAATTTACACCTAGGTGAGCAAGCTAGCAAGAGAACTACAACTAAGAGCTACACTAACTAGTTTCAATTACCACAAGCTTTACATAAGTACAGGCACAATGTAATAGAAGAGAGTGGTAGAGAGGTATACCGCCATGGCAAGTGATCAATCAATGAACACCAATGAATACCAATGAGACAATCAAGACACAATGATTTTTCCTCCGAGGTTCACTTGCTTGCCGGCAAGCTAGTCCCCGTTGTGGCGATTCACTCACTTGGAGGTTCAAGCGCTAATTGGCATCACATGCCAAACCCACAACCGGGTGCCGCACAATCAATACAAGATGAGGATCACACAAGCCACAAGCAATCCACTAGAGTACCTTTGGGCTCTCCACCGGGGAAAGGTCAAGAACCCCTCACAATCACCATGATCGGAGCCAGAGACAAGCACCTTCCTCCGCTCGATGATCCTCGCTGCTCCAAGCCATCTATGTGGCAGCAACCACCAAGTGTAACGAGCGAATCCCGCAGCGAAACACGAACACCAAGTGCCTCTAGATGCAATCAGTCAAGCAATGCACTTGGATTCACTCCCAATCTCACAAAGATGATGACTCAATGATGAAGATGAGTGGAAGGGCTTTGGCTAAGCTCACAAGGTTGCTATGTCAATTCAATTGGCCTAAAGAGTGAGCTAGAGCCAGCCAAACACCTAATACATGCGTCCCCTCAAAATAGAGCCATTGGGCACCACGGGCAGCTCACTGCGTGGTGACCGGACGCGCCGGTCAGATTGACCAGATGCTCGGCCCCCTGCATCCTGTCATGGGATCGCTGACATGTGTCACAGCTTCAAACATGCGCCATCCGATCCCAACGGTCAACTCGATCACGCGTTCAAGTTAATGAATGATCTGACGCACCATGTGGCAGAACCTCCTAAGGAATCAGGCCCACATGCACCTATCGTCGTCTTAACAGACCTCGAATAGCGTACACGAGTTCCCAACAACTCAACAGGTCTGTCGGGTGTCCTCGGAAAACCCGAATCATCCACGATTCTCTTTTCAAACAGGATCCCAATCACAGTCATTGCAGATTACAACAGTTTATTCAAATATATACCAGAGTAAATGATAGCGGAAGTCTTAAGATAACATAATTACAAACCAGTTGTTTTCAAACTTACAATACCATAAGTGTTATACAACCATAGTAGCGAGATAATATTACATTAACATTATTTATTTCACACAAACTAGTGCCTTGTCCAAAGGCCATTCATCATTCCTCATCGTCATCGACTTCATACACTGACATGCAGCAGGGACCAAAACAAGCCTGCGCATGCAACTCACCTGCAACAAGGGTTAACAAACCCTGAGTACAAAAGTACTCAACAAGACTGACCCGACCAAAAAGGGCGGAGGTCTTAGGGATGCAGGTGTTGGGTCAAGGTAAGGATGTAGAAAGATTCAAAAATTCTTTGCTAAAAGCTTACTATTCTTGATCCTAGTTTCAAGTTTTACCACTAAGTATTTTAGTTCAATATCTCCTACTAAGTGTTCATATCCCATGTTCCAATCCTTCTCATTCCATTCTTTTTCTCATGTTTTAGTAATTCACCAGTCCTACATTGCTTCTATAATGAATCGAGTCTCCATATCCGTGGATCACTGGCAATTCGAATTGATTCAAGTCCCAGCTTGGGATTCCTTATCACACGACATATGTAGAACTTAATCTTGCATATATCAACCTTGCTACCGGATCCTCCAGTACTAAGCCGTCTCCACGCCACCCGAGAGCACAAACACACCTCAAATCCGCCACATTCAAGCCACGAGGGTACACGCTACTCCCGCCATCTCACCACTCCTAGTGCGTGGGCATTAAATCTTAGTATCGGATTAGCGAAGTGGGCTTACCGGAGTATGTGACTAGTACTACAAAGTGTCTCGATTCGGAAGATCCACAATGAGTGGCCTTTAAGCGACATAGTCGGCAACATTACCCAACATTCAAGATAAGCCACCCAACTAGTCTCTAGTTCATTCTACCTTCCTTCTTTTTCTTTCTTTGGCCAATTATGCCATCTTTGATTATATCGAAACTTTTACTTTGAAAAGCCTACCATAAAGCATACTAAGCAATTCTACGCCATTGTAAATGAAATCATCTTCAAGGATGGTAAACAATTAACAAGGTAGGCAATGCATCAAGTAGGTAACATTTGAATAAACAACTTAATGCGATAAGTAACATAAGTGATAAACTTTTCAAAGTAAACAAGGTAATGGTGTAATGCATAAACCGGGGCTTGCCTTCGATGATGATTTCCGGTTCCGGATTAGTACCACAATTATCAAATCCCGCGACAACCGGGGATTCTTCCAGAACTTGCTCAACTAGAATCGTTTCGTTCTCGGGTTCTACATGAAATGATAACATATGCTTTAACATGATGATAATGTAAACATGATGCTTTCACGGTACATGATATGTAAAGACACCCGCAAATGATTTTATTTCACGGTACAGTTGCAAGCCAACAAAACCAACTTGCAATCCTACCATTAAGAACCATACATGTGACTTGACCAAATGGATCTTGGGACCCTACTAGTCACACTACATGACCCAAATCAAGATCAAACCCTAAACCTACACTTAGGGTTTACCTTTATTTATTTTTGAATTAATTTAGAATTAAGCTCAAAATGAACTTACTCCAAATGATCTCAAAAATTTACACAAGCATCCTCATGATAAATTAGTGTACCAAAATAAATTTCATAATTTTTGGAGTTATACAGTGGCCTACAAAAATCATGGAAATTGCATTTATTAATTAATTGACTGAATTTTTGAACATTAAAAATTTATCCAAATTTCAAATTTCAAATTTTTAAATCATACTAGAACATGTACAGAAGCTACACAAAAATTTTCAGAATTTTTGGAGCTATGATTATTTTTCTACAAATTTCCAAAGATTCAAGATTACTATTCACAAATTGAGAAAATAAGAATTTTTTCATCGTTCTTCTTCCTCACTCGACCGACAACTGGGCCCATTGTCAATGACACAGAGAGCAGGGCACGCACGACAGCATTGTTGCCAGCTCCGGCCAAGCAAAGCGCGTCGGCGGTGCTTCTCCAGTGAGACGGATCTGCACCACCATGCTCTACACCACATCGCGAATCTAACCCAATCCTCGTAAGCTACGGAAGACTCACGGAGTGAGCTCCATGCCGCCATGGCGGCTCGGGCACGCGGCGGCAGCGCATTTACATAACCCACGGCGACGATGCAAGAGAGAATAAAGCGAAGTGATAAACACGTTCAGGAGCTCACTATGATCACGATGGTGGACTCGGTGAAGACGGAGATGGTCCGGAGCAACTGGCCACGGGGAGGCGCGGTCGTGTATGAGCTCCGACCGGTCTCGGGAAGACGGGTTGCGCCGGCGATTCCGCCAACACCAGCGATGAGAGCAAATCGAGGAGGAGCGCAAGACCGAGGCGATCACGTTGACGTAGCTAGGGAACGATCGACGCGACTTCTCGACGATGCCTACGGCGAGCGGCGGAGCTACTGTATGGTGTGCGGAGAAGCGTAGGGAAGAATGGGAACGACGGCGGCGATCAGTAGCTATTTATAGCCGGAAGAAGGCGCCCGGCGTCGCCGCCAACAAGACGGGCGGGTTCGCCACGGTGACATCGGCGTGTCACGCGCTAGCAAGAGGTGAAAAACCGATCGGCGGCGGCAGCTCTTCGGTGGCGGAGGGGAGGTGATGACCTGTTAGGTTGATTTTTGAATAAATTACAGAAGCGCCATGAGACTATTTTTCGAATTACTCACAAATTTTCTAAAGAAGTTGAAAATGTCCAAAATGAAAGTTGTTCAATTTTTCAAACTCTACAACTTTGCTTCTAGAAACATTTTCAAATTCTGCCTCCATTTTGAAATTTGAATTTGGGGTGCATTAGAGCATTTGAATCATTTCAAAATTACTCCAAATTTTATATGTAAACTTGAAAACTTTGAATACCAAAGTTGATCCTTATAAAATAAGCTCCAACTTTGCTTTTTGTCAAAACTCCAAATTCCAAATGGATTTTGAATTAGTAAAAAGGGCAAAATGACTTATGTAATTTGAATATGAATTCAAATTTGATTTGTCTTCCTTTCACTTAGATTTTGATTTTGACCAGTAACATGGCCCATTAGGATTATTTGAGTCAAAGGACATATGACCTCACATGATCACATGAAATTTAACCCTTGTGGTCATGATCTCAGTATTTAGAGTTTTTGAAACACATCACATGAAATAACAACTTATGAAACAAATCTTATTTAGTGAATGCATTCCAAATTTTCTTCCTTATGAATGCTTTGCAATGCATATGATGACATGTCAAATTTTAGTATTAGGTCAAAACACCAGAGGTGTTACAACCGTTCCCCCTTAAAAAAAATCTCGTCCCGAGATTTAAAACTTAAGGCTAAGTAATGGAAAAGGAAATGTGTCAAGCTAACACATCATAACTTTATTCAAAAGACTAGTGAGGGGGTTTTCCATTCTTTTGACAAAATAAACAAGTTACAGTATAGACGAGGTATTGCAACTAGAGAGAAGCAATGAAGTCAGGAAAGTTTTCTTCTAAGAAATTCTCAGACTTCCAAGTAGCTTCTTCTTCAGTGTGCTGGTTCCATTGTACTTTGTAGAACTTGATTGTACGCCTTCGAGTGACTCGATCCTTCTGATCTAAGACTCTAATGGGGTACTCGGCATAAGTCAAATTAGGTGCTAGTTCTACATCACCAAAGTCAATCACTTGGTCAGGTACTTGAAGACACTTCTTCAACTGGGATACATGGAAGATATCATGCACCGCTGACATGTGATTTGGTAGCTTAACACGATTGGCGACTGGTCCACATCTTTGTTGGATTTGAAACGGACCGACATAACGGGGCGCCAACTTTCCCCGAATCCCAAAACGATGAACTCCTTTCATTGGCGATACCTTGAGGTAGACATAATCTCCCACTATGAATTCTAGAGGTCGCCTCCTCTTATCAGCATAACTTTTCTGGCGGGATTGAGCTACCTTCATATTAGCTTGTATGAGTTTAACCTTCTCTTCTGCTTCCTTGACCACATCCGGTCCAAAGAACCAACGTTCTCCCACATCTGACCAATGTAAAGGTGTCTGACATCTACGACCATACAATGCTTCAAATGGTGCCATTTTAATGCTCTCTTGATAGCTATTGTTATATGAGAATTCAGCTAAGGGAAGGCATTCATCCCATATAGCACCATAAGAGAGAACACATGCTCTTAACATATCTTCAAGAATTTGATTTACCCTTTCCGTCTGTCCATCGGTTTGCGGATGATAAGCAGAACTACGGATAAGTTTAGTTCCTAAAGACTCATGTAGACTTTTCCAAAACTTGGATATAAACAATGACCCTCTGTCAGAGACAATGGTCTTGGGTGCCCCATGCAGACTGAAGATTCTATTCAGATAAAACTTTGCATACTGCTCTGCTTGATATTTATCTCTGACTGGTAAGAAATGAGCTATCTTAGTTAGGCGATCAACAATAACCCATATTGAATTGTAGCCTGCAGATGTCCTAGGCAACCCTACTATGAAGTCCATACAGATATCTTCCCATTTCCAAGATGGAACTGGCAAGGAATGTAATGGACCTGCAGTCTTCATATGAACTGCTTTGACTCTCTGGCAAATATCACACTTGGCCACATATTGAGCTATTTCTATTTTCATTTTGGTCCACCAATATCTCTTTCTCAGATCATGATACATTTTGTTGCTACCCGGATGAATGGAGTATCTTGTAGAATGAGCTTCATTAAGAATCTGCTTTCGCAGCTCCGGATGTTTGGGTACTACCAATCTATCTTTGAACCATACGACATCTGATTCATCAATCTTGAAACATGTTGACCTTCCAGATCTGACTTTATCCTTGATATGGGCTATGCCCTTACTTTTCCGTTGAGCAGCAATGATCTGATCTTTGATAGTGGACTCAACTGCAATATTGAACAGGGAACCTTGTTCTATGATTTGTAAATTCAGATGCTCCATCTCTTGACACAATGTTCGCTGCATAAGTTCTACAATCAGGCAATGACAATGACGCTTGCGACTCAGGGCATCGGCAACCACATTAGCCTTGCCCGGATGATAATGCACTTCTAAATCATAATCTTTGATAAGTTCTAACCATCTTCTTTGCCTCATATTCAACTCTGACTGAGTGAAGATATATTTCAAACTTTTGTGATCCGTATAGATATGACAGACATTGCCCAATAAATAATGTCGCCAAATCTTGAGTGAATGGACAACAGCAGCTAATTCAAGATCATGGGTGGGATAATGTTCTTCATGCTTCTTGAGTTGTCTGGAAGCGTATGCTATGACTCTGCCTTCTTGCATAAGAACACAGCCAATACCAATTCCAGATGCATCACAATAGATATCAAATGGCCTCTCGATATCAGGTTGTGCTAATACTGGTGCAGTTGTTAACAACTTCTTCAATGTTTGAAAGGCCTCTTCACATTCTATTGACCATAAAAACTTAGTTTGATTTTTCAGCAATCCAGTAATTGGCTTCGCAATTCTGGAGAAGTTAGGGATAAACCGACGGTAATACCCTGCCAACCCTAGGAAACTACGAACTTGATGAACAGTTGTAGGTGCTCTCCAGTTAAGGACTTCTTCTACCTTGCTCGGATCAACAGCTATACCTTCAGCAGATAGAACATGACCCAGAAATTGTACTTCCTCTAACCAAAATGCACATTTGCTGAATTTGGCATATAGTTGGTGATCTCTTAATCTTTGTAGAACAATACGGAGATGTTCCGCATGTTCCACTATGCTCTTAGAATAGATCAGAATGTCATCAATGAACACCACTACAAACTTATCCAACTCAGGCATGAAAACTGAGTTCATTAGGTACATAAAGTGAGCCGGGGCATTGGTCAACCCAAAAGACATGACTAGATACTCATATAGACCATATCGAGTAGTGAACGCTGTCTTTGGCACATCTTCTCGTCCGATCTTAAACTGGTGGTAGCTTCGATCTCAAGTCTATCTTCGAGAATACCTTAGCTCCGCAAGTTGATCAAAAAGCAAATCAATTCGGGGTAAGGGGTATTTGTTCTTGATGGTGACTTCATTTAATGGCCGATAGTCAACACATAACCTTAAGGTTTGATCCTTCTTCTTCACGAAAATAGCAGGGCATCCCCAAGGTTATGAACTGGGTTGAATGAAACCCTTGTCTAACAACTCTTGTAGTTGCATTTTAATTCTCGCTAGTTCTTTGGGTGGCATCCTATATGCTCTTCTAGATAATTGTGTCTGTTTCTGGTTTTAGATCAATTCTGAATTCTACGTCTCGATGCGGTGGCAAACCAGCAGATCATCGGGAAAGACATCCGTAAACTCACATACCAATTGAAATTTTCTCGGCTCCTTCAACAATAGTTGCACAGATCTGTTTCACTTTGTACTTTTAGGAAAGGGAAGTTGGATGAGAAGTTGGGTTTCTTTGCCTGGTGCATTTACCCTTATGGTTCTATGCAAGACATCTATGATAGCCCGTGTTGGGTTAACTAGTTCATACCAAGGATCACATCTATATCTTGATCCTTTAATATCAGCATATTGGTAGGGAACTCATAACCTCCCAAATCAATAGGTACATGCTGAACTACCTCCCTTGTACAGATTCGTCCCCCCGGCATCAGATATGATAGGGCTCTTTTGTTTCCCCAATAGCTATCCCATGCTTCACAACAAATGTACGATTGATGAATGTATGGGATGCACCGTAATCAAATAAGGTAATTGCAGGATGCTTAGCAATGGGAAACATACCCATCATTATTTGGTTCTCCTTCTCGGAATAGCTTCCACTTGAGTATAGAAGACCCTTCCAGTTTTCTTCTCAGTCTGTCCCTTTTGATTGTTCGAGCATTGCCCTTTCTACCGATTCTCGATTTGGAGTAACAGGGCTTTGGGTGCATCAGATTGTTCTTCCTAGGATATGGACATTCTCGGGAAAAGTGTTCGAGTTTACCACAATTATAGCATGGATAATTGTGATTCGGGAGTAGTAACATTGCGGTTTGCATTATTTGTATTGTTTTTCTTTCTGCGCGCTTTGATGAGTATAAGGCGTATTAGTTGAGAATTAATAAAGATTTCTTTGTCCGCTTTGGCTTTGTTGTGGGCGGAATGGTGCACGGCCATGATTCTGAGGATGGTAGATCACCTTTTGAAGCTTTCCACTTGATGATCCGGAAGCAAAGGACCTCTTTTTCTTCGCCTCCTTGTGTCGGCGGTAATTCTCCTCTGAAGCGATAGCAATGTTGACAGTCTCATGATAAGTTGCGTTGCCACAAGTTGCCATCATGGTCTGAAGTTTGGTGTTTAGACCTCTCATGAAATGATTCTTCTTTTTCCTGTCAGTATTCACATACTCTATAGCATACTGCGACAGGTGATTGAAACGCCCGACATAGTGCATCATCGGGTGCTCCCCTTGCTTAAGAGACAAGAACTCTTCCAACTTCATGGTCATCACACCGTCCGGAATATAATGTGCCCTGAAGGCATCCTTGAATTCCCTCCAGTTGATTTGGTGACCAACGGGCTATACTGCTACCAAATTTATCCACCAGGCACCAGCAGCTCCTCGGAGTTGCTGTGCCGCAAACCTTGGTTTTTTAACCTCGGTACAGTGGATCAGCTCGAACTTTTGCTCTATTGTCCTAAGCCAATCGTCAGCTTCTAAAGGTTCGTCTGCTTTAGAGAACACAGGTGGACGTGTGTCAGTAAAATCCACATAGGTTGACTCGTCATTTCCATTACGACGACCATGATTAGGGTATGGTGCCTGCTGGTTCCGCGCCAATTCCCTTAACAGCCTAGCATTCTCCGCCGTTGCATTGACGAGTGCGGCTATGGCATCTGCCATAGTCGAAGGCATTGGTGGAGGATTTGGGCACTCATCATCGTCATGTGAGCCACTAGCACCAGTTCGGGTGATAGGACGAGGCATCTGTTAGAGAACACGTTTACTTACATTATTCTTTATTACAAGCATTTAAAAGGTTTCATGCAACAAAGGGTTACTTATTTGAATTACATGTCTTGTATCCCACAAGACAACCCTGGTTTACTAAGAAAGCAGTAAAAGAACTATTACTACTCCGAGCTCTCAGTCATCGGCATCCGTGCCCATATCGGATTAAACCTCACTTTCATCCGAGAAGTACACTAACTCCTCGTGATCCTCCTCCTCTTCTTCATTCTCGACTTCTCCCGGAGCTACAATCATTTCTTCATCTCAGAACTTCACCATCCCCATGAGGTGGATGAAGTTGAGCGTCTGAGAGGTGGACATTCTCATGAAGAATGGCATTGTCCATCTCCGTGTCTTCTAACGTAGAACTCCAACTCATGGACGCGTTCATTGGCCACATCCTCTCGTGTCCGTGCTTCATTCCTCAACTCGGTATTCTTGGTGACGTCCCTTTCCATTTTCTCGCCACTTTCTTGATCTATGGCATGAGCTCGACAAAGAGTGTGGAGCTCCTTGGTAATGTTCTCCATGTTGGCGGAATTGCTTGAAGATCCTTCATCTCCTAGGATCTTGGAACTTCCTTCACCAAGCTCACGGTTACGTGGTGCCAACTGGTGACGAGGGACTCCGTGAGGTCCAGTGGACTTTGTGCGATTATCTTGGTCTTTGCCATAGCTCTGTAGAATTTAGGATGGGACTATAAGGATAGCTTGAGGATAATGGAGGTTAGCAAGAATGGGATTGACATTACTTACCCAACCACTTTTAAGGGGAATCATTATGCAAGGTGTTCAAGCATGATGCATGAATCGATCTTTTAATCCGAAAGTACAAAAGATTTATACAATCAAAAGTACTAGATTTTTAATACATAGGACAAACCTAATCATATTATCCGCCACAAACTTTCAAATAAGATAGGATTGAGGCAAGATTAGAGGAAAGAAGATAGAAATTTGAACCTTTAAAATATCGAGTTTTACTTTCTTTGATCCAAATCAATTTGAAGGTTTTCCAAAGTAACCTACAATGATCTTAGATAGGACACGCTTTCGATACCACTGTGGCGTAGAACCTCCTAATGAATCGGGCCCACATGCACCTATCGTCGCCTTAACAGACTCGAATAGCGCATACGAGTTCCCAACAACTCAATAGGTCTGTCGGGTGTCCTCGGAAAACCCGAATCATCCACGATTCTCTTTTCAAACAGGATCCCAATCACAGTCATTGCAGATTACAGCAGTTTATTCAAATATATACCAGAGTAAATGATAGCGGAAGTCTTAAGATAACATAATTACAAACCAGTTGTTTTCAAACTTACAATACCATAAGTGTTATACAACCATAGTAGCGAGATAATATTACATTAACATTATTTATGTCACACAAACTAGTGCCTTGTCCAAAGGCCATTCATCATTCCTCATCGTCATCGACTTCATACACTGACATGCAGCAGGGACCAAAACAAGCCTGCGCATGCAACTCACCTGCAACAAGGGTTAACAAACCCTGAGTACAAAAGTACTCAACAAGACTGACCCGACCAAAAAGGGCGAAGGTCTTAGGGATGCAGGTGTTGGGTCAAGGTAAGGATGTAGAAAGATTCAAAAATTCTTTGCTAAAAGCTTACTATTCTTGATCCTAGTTTCAAGTTTTACCACTAAGTATTTTAGTTCAATATCTCCTACTAAGTGTTCATATCCCATGTTCCAATCCTTCTCATTCCATTCTTTTTCTCATGTTTTAGTAATTCACCAGTCCTACATTGCTTCTATAATGAATCGAGTCTCCATATCCGTGGATCACTGGCAATTCGAATTGATTCAAGTCCCAGCTGGGGATTCCTTATCACACGACATATGTAGAACTTAATCTTGCATATATCAACCTTGCTACCGGATCCTCCAGTACTAAGCCGTCTCCACGCCACCCGAGAGCACAGCACACCTCAAATCCGGCCACATTCAAGCCACGAGGGTACACGCTACTCCCGCCATCTCACCACTCCTAGTGCGTGGGCATTCGTCTTAGTATCGGATTAGCCGAAGTGGGATTACCGGAGTATGTGACTAGTACTACAAAGTGTCTCGTTCAGAAGATCCACAATGAGTGGCCTTTAAGCGACATAGTCGGCAACATTACCCAACATTCAAGATAAGCCACCCAACTAGTCTCTAGTTCATTCTACCTTCCTTCTTTCTTTCTTTGGCCAGTATGCCATCTTTGATTATATCGAAACTTTTACTTTGAAAAGCCTACCATAAAGCATACTAAGCAATTCTACGCCATTGTAAATGAAATCATCTTCAAGGATGGTAAACAATTAACAAGGTAGGCAATGCATCAAGTAGGTAACATTTGAATAAACAACTTAATGCGATAAGTAACATAAGTGATAAACTTTTCAAAGTAAACAAGGTAATGGTGTAATGCATAAACCGGGCTTGCCTTCGATGACGATTTCCGGTTAGGATTAGTACCACAATTATCAAATCTCGCGACAACCGGGATTCTTCGAGAACTTGCTCAACTAGAATCGTTTTCGTTCTCGGGTTCTACATGAAATGATAACATATGCTTTAACATGATGATAATGTAAACATGATGCTTTCACGGTACATGATATGTAAAGACACCATAAATGATTTTATTTCACTTGATGCATTTGCAAGCCAACAAAACCAACTTGCAATCCTACCATTAAGAACCATACATGTGACTTGACCAAATGGATCTTGGGACCCTACTAGTCACACTACATGACCCAAATCAAGATCAAACCCTAAACCTACACTTAGGGTTTACCTTTATTTATTTTTGAATTAATTTAGAATTAAGCTCAAAATGAACTTACTCCAAATGATCTCAAAAATTTACACAAGCATCCTCATGATAAATTAGTGTACCAAAATAAATTTCATAATTTTTGGAGTTATACAAGTGGCCTACAAAAAATCATGGAAATTGCATTTATTAATTAATTGACTGAATTTTTGAACATTAAAATTTATCCAAATTTCAAATTTCAAATCTTTAAATCATACTAGAACATGTACAGAAGCTACACAAAAATTTTCAGAATTTTGGAGCTATGATTATTTTTCTACAAATTTCCAAAGATTCAAGATTATTCACAAATTCGGAAAATAAAATTTTCACCGTTTCTTCTTCCTCACTGCACCGACAACTGGGCCTGCTCGTCACGACATACGCAGATGTGGCACGACGACGCTGTTGCCAGCTCCGGCCTACAAAACACGTCGGCGGTGCTTCTCCGGTGAGACGGATTGTACCACCATGCTCTACACCACGTCGCGAATCTAACCCAATCCTCAAAACGACAGAAGACTCACGGGAGTGAGCTCCACGCCGGCCATGGCGGCTCGGCCGGCACTGGCGGCGCACACATAACCCACGGCGACGATGCGAGAGAGAATAAAGCGAAGTGATAAACACGTTCAGGAGCTCACTATGATCACGATGGTGGACTCGGTGAAGACGGAGATGGTCTCGAGCACCGCCACGGGAGGGGCGATCGTGGCGAGCTCCAACCGGTCTCGGGAAGACAGGTTGCGCCGGCGATTCCGCCAACACCAGCGATGAGAGCAAATCGAGGAGGAGCGCAAGACCGAGGCGATCACGTTGACGTAGCTAGGAACGACTGACGCGACTCGACGATGCCTACGGCGAGCGGCGGAGCTCTGCGTATGAAAGAGAGCAGAGAGGGAAGAATGGGAACGACGATCGTGGATCAGTAGCTATTTATAGCCCGAAGAAGGCGTCCCGGCGCCGCCAACAAGACGGGCGGGTTCGCCACGGTGACATCGGCGTGTCACCGCGCTAGCAAGCGTGAAAAAACCGATCGGCGGGCGTGCAGCTCGGTGGTGAAAGCAGGGAGGTGATGACTGTTAGGTTGATTTTGAATAAATTACAGAACTGCCGCCATCGAGACTATTTTTCGAATTACTCACAAATTTTCTAAAGAAGTTGAAAATCTCCAAAATGAAAGTTGTTCAATTTTTCAAACTCTACAACTTTGCTTCTAGAAACATTTTCAAATTCTGCCTCCATTTTGAAATTTGAATTTGGGGTGCATTAGAGCATTTGAATCATTTCAAAATTACTCCAAATTTTATATGTAAACTTGAAAAACTTTGAATACCAAAGTTGATCCTTATAAAATAAGCTCCAACTTTGCTTTTTGTCAAAACTCCAAATTCCAAATGGATTTTGAATTAGTAAAAAGGGGCAAAAATGACTTATGTAATTTGAATATGAATTCAAATTTGATTTGTCTTCCTTTCACTTAGATTTTGATTTTTGACCAGTAACATGGCCCATTAGGATTATTTGAGTCAAAGGACATATGACCTCACATGATCACATGAAATTTAACCCTTGTGGTCATGATCTGTATTTAGAGTTTTTGAAACACATCACATGAAATAACAACTTATGAAACAAATCTTATTTAGTGAATGCATTCCAAATTTTCTTCCTTATGAATGCTTTGCAATGCATATGATGACATGTCAAATTTTAGTATTAGGTCAAAACACCAGAGGTGTTACACACCACACCGAGATCGGATGCGGCCTCCCAGCAGACGTTTGTGCCCTCGCCCAAAGCGCCAACCCAGCAACTTGACGCGTCGATGGAATGACCAAATGCTCCATCAATGTGGAGTCCGGTCACTTCCAGAGAGCATCCAGAGCCACACTTTCTCGATCAGACGTGTCCAAGGTGGCATGACCGGA
Source organism: Miscanthus lutarioriparius (assembly GCA_904845875.1). Classification (NCBI taxonomy): domain Eukaryota; kingdom Viridiplantae; phylum Streptophyta; class Magnoliopsida; order Poales; family Poaceae; genus Miscanthus; species Miscanthus lutarioriparius. The sequence goes on along the minus strand of CAJGYO010000009.1, from coordinate 7,478,397 downwards.
CTCAAGGCCGAGTCTGGTCCTCACTGTCACTGTGTGCCAATAGTTTCGCCGCCACATCACCATACGTCATCATTGACTGGACCCAGAGGCTGCACATCTGATCACTTCCTCGCTCCAGCATCTGGTCAAATTGGCCGAGACCACGCCACTACTCCACTACTGACTGGACGCGTAGGTCTAGCATCCAATCCTACGTCCGGTCAGCACAGTGACCTCCTCGACTTCCCAAACTTCACCACCCTTGCTCAAATATGCCAACCACCAAGTGTATTGCCTTGTGCACGTGTGTTAGCATATTTTCACAAATATTTTCTAGGGTGTTAGCATTCACTAGAATCAAAATGCATATGCAATGAGTTAGAGCATCTAGTGGCACTTTGATAACCGCATTTTGAAATGAATTTCACCCCTCTTAATGGTACAGCTATCAATCCTAAATGTGATCACACTCGCTAAGTGTCTCGATCACCTAACCAAAAAGCTCCTATCAAATTCCACCTTTGCCTTGAGCTTTTTGTTTTCTCTTTCTTCTTTTCCAAGTCAAAGTACTTTGATCATCACCATGGTCACACCATCATCATGATTTTCACCACTTGCTCCATCACTTGGAATATGCTACCTATCTCATGATCACTTTGATAAACTAGGTTAGCACTCAGGGTTTTATCAATTCACCAAAACCAAACTAGATGCTCTCATGATATCGAATGCGGGCTCATAATTCGTGGCTTATTCGAGCTTCGTCGCTCAACCCCTTGTGGGCTGGTGCGTTCAATGTGGTAGGTGGCCATTGTACTCTACCCCGTTAGGACACTCTGATGATGTGGTACATGACCGCTAAGCCCTACCATGTTAGTGTGTTGCATATCAAGGTTCGTGACCTAGGGAGACTGAGTGGTCTCGTCGACGCTGCATCGGCCCTACCTTTGGGAGGGTTTCAATTTCCCTAACCTCATGCGGGCATCTAACATTGGTTGTGACCTCCTGTGGTTCGCCACACGGCGCAAGGGTTTCAGGCTGCTTAGTCTGCCTTTGGGCCTATAAATGGAGACCTTTCTACTGTTTGAAACATCTATGATCATAACTATGAACTGTTCTTTTGCCTTTCTGAGCGGCTAGGAGCTATGAGGTTGAGGAAAAAGATCTGAGGAGAACCGTGTGGTTCTCATTTTGTGTCCCACTAGGGGTCGCTGGTGGTGCTCAGAAGCTGATGGCGCCCCTTCGTCAACTAGTGCTAGAAGGGGACTTGCGAGCAGGGATGGAGATGGTGGCATGGCTACCGTGTAGGGGGCAGTGCAGCCTTTGTGACATGGTGGCAATTTGGCCTCCATTTTGCTCCATCTTGGCACTGGAGTGGTTGCCAAGGTGCTTGTTGGAGTTAGGCAGTCCTGCCGATCTCTTCCTCCCCACACTCTGTTCCCTAGGGGTTACGATACTACGAGAGGGCTTGCGAGTTCATTTTTTGCTTTGTCTTGCCTCCCCTTGCAAATTCACTCCCCGAGGGTTTTTAATGTGTGGTGGCATCAGTTTTGCATTCCTTGTGCGTGGATCGACCGCACATCACTTTGTAATCATGAAACATGAATAAAAGCTCAAGGAATCCTCCTTTTGGAGTTATTGTGGCTCTTTTGTGAGGCCATGGCGAGCCCCTGGGCAGTTTCGCCGGATTCGAGCTCGTTGGTACCAAACCAAGGTTCTTTGAGCGGGTCATTGACCCCTTGCTATGCAGGGTAGCGAGGTTGTGGGGCAACCTTAGGCCTTTCCGCTCAAGTCCCTTGGTTGAGGTTGGTCGGGTATTTGGTCCTTTGTGTACGGCCGGGCCATACTCATCTCGTGATCAGAAGTTCCAAGGAGTTCTTTTTCTAGGGTTTTGCGGCCTCTTCTGCTAGGTACTGAGTCAAGGCTTTCCGGATGGGCCATTTTCCTTTCATCAGATGGGGTGGTGAGGCCGCCTTGCGACCTTGGGCCTTTCCACTAGGGCACCTCAGGCGTGGCTTGTGAGGTTCTTGATCTTGTGTTTGCTATATGCAGTTTGGCCGCACGTGCTTTGTGATTATGTTATTCGAGTGAGATTTCATTGATACCTGAACTATTTGGCTGGGATTAGATTTGTGAGTCTATGGATGCGAACCTTGAGTGAGTCATATGTGGGGCGATGAGGTCATCAAGTGACTTTGGACCTCTCCTCTAGAGTGTCTATGAGCTCAAGGGTGCAAGCTTTGGGTGAATCATTGGCCTCTCGCCATGCGGGGCGACGAGGTCATTGAGTGACCTTGGACCTCTCCTCCCGAGTGTCTATGAGCTCGAGGGTGTAGGCTTTGGGGGAGTCATTGGCCTCTCACTGCGCGGGGCGGCGTGGTCGTTGAGCGACTTTGGTCCTCTCCTCCCAAGTGTCTGTGAGGTCAAGGGTGCAGGCTTCGGGTGAGTCATTGGCTTCTTGCCGCATGGGGCGGCGAGGTCGTCGAGTGACCTTGGACCTCTCCTCCTGAGTGTCTTTGAGATTGAGGGTGCAAGCTTTGGGTGAGTCATTGGCCTCTCTCCACGTGGGGTGGCGAGGTCATCGAGCGACCTTAGACCTCTCACCCCGAGTGTCTGTGAGCTCGAGGGTGCAGGCTTCGTGTGAGTCGTTGGCCTCTCACCACGCAGGGCGGTGAGGTCATCGAGCGACCTTTGACCTCTCCTCCCGAGTGTCTATAAGCTCAAGGGTAAGGGCTTTGGGTGAGTCATTGGCCTCTCACCGTGTGGGGCGGTGAGGTCATTGAAAAACCTTGGACCTCTCCTCCCGAGTGTCTATGAGTTCCAGCATTACTTCATGAGGAAGGTGCTGTTGCATGACTTTTAGCGGCCCATGACGATGATCCCTCCTGAAGGGGTCCCTGGTCCTCATGGGTGTGCAAGGCTTTGGGAGCTGGCTTCAAGTCGTGGCTTTGGGACCTGTGGAGGAATTGGCCACGACCTGATTCTCGGGTCCAGCTCCGGTTCCCCCTATGGTCCTTGACCTCGAGAGGTCATTCTACCTTGGTATAGGCAGGTTTTACATTTCACCCCATGTGGGGAGAGGCTTGTCCACCGTAACCACATGATCAGAGCAGTGCGCCTCGTCGGGGTCTATGGGTAATTCAAGTGGGACCCGATATCCTCCCCAATCGACGTGGAGTTCAGCTGCGCCTCGTCGAGAGACGTCCCATAAATCGTTGGCCGTCAAACCCATCGGTCCTCGGCTACCTCTGCAGCGATCAGAGGGCAAGATGCCTCCCCCTAGAGGGGGTCAACCCGGGCGACCTCGAAGTGGATGTAGCTAGGTTTCTTGGGTGGCGTTGGGTGTTCCCGGTTCGCCGGTCTATGCACTTCACCGGTGGGCAAAGTTGTAAGGACTAGCCTACCCGTGCATGTGGTTTATCAGTGGTTTTACTTCTTGTTCGCTCATGCTGTCGTATCGCTCTTGTTGTTTTTATATTACTTTTGTCTTAGCCCAGCGTAAGTGGGCCTACGTTCTCTGTTTGTGGGTTGATTTCTCATGACGTAAGAACGCCGATTAGAGGTTGCGTGTCGAGCTATGTCTCTACAGTTACTAGTAGGAATATCCACTTCTATGATGATCAACTTTCATCACTGAATGAGCCAAATTTGTCATAATTTCAGTTTTATGACGAATTTATGACGAAAACCCCATTGTTTTCATCATAGAAGTCACGTCACACTTGAAATTCTATGATGATTTTCGCAAAACGTCATAGAAGTGGCTTGATTCACCATAATTCTATGATGAAAACAGAACGTCATAGAACTATTTTGTCATGGGTGGCAGGGGGGCTGCCACGCTGGTGGGTGCTTCTGTTGGAGATGCTTTCCATGTGTACATGCTATAGCCGATTGCATTGGAGATGGTTTGGGTACGTGTCACCTTCTTATTGCACAACGTTGCCATCTCTGGTTCTTGCACATTTTAGGTTCTTACTAGACTACGTGTCGTGTTCCTGTTGTTCTACATGTCAGTTTTCTATGGGCACACATGTCGTATTGTGGTTGGATCACGTGTCACTTCTTCATAGAGCAAAAGCCGATACTAATAGCCAGTACTAGGAGGGTATTGCTTTTAGTTTAAAAAAATTAATTTGAAGGGGTAAAAGCCGATACGATATGTATCGCCTATAGAGGAAAAGCACACACAAGGACAATCATGATTCATATTATGGTAGTTTTAGAGATAAATTCATAAGGAAAAGGCAAAAACTTTATTCATTCATCGTTTGCTCCTAGTGTTGATAGAATATCATCGGCAATCTTCCGAGGGGTATCCCACAAAGGTAGATTGATCGACAGAGGTGCGCGTAATCAAGAACAAGAAGGCAACAGAGACACAAGAGTTAGATAGGTTCAGGCCATCAGCGAGACATAATACCCTACTCTTTGTGGTCTGTTCGATTGTATTGGCTTCGTATGGTATTGCGTGTGTTTGGACAGGGTCCTTGCCCGCCTTATATAGTCTAGGGAGTAGGGTTACAAGTCGGTTAGATCTAGGAGATAACTGAAAAGTAATAACAGATTACAGGAATCATGGGATCGATCGTATCCTAACAGATCTCGTAGTATCTTCAAGATATCTTCCCTGTGTCTTGCGGGGCACGTCGAGCAGTGTCGTACTTTACAAGGCTTTGTCTTATGGGCTGGACCGCCCCTAGGAGCATAGCCCATGTAGTTTGCCATGGGTATCTGGGGTCGTACCCCCCACAGCTAGTCCCCAAGCACCTTGTATCCGCTGTGCAACGCTGTCTTGAGCTTGTTCGAGCAGGTGTGAACAAAGCCAAGCAGTCAGACTTATGGTCCGCCCACCATAGTGAGTCGTCGAGCAGTTGTGAACCATCGCCAAGCAGTGTATCCCAAGTAAGGCTTGCCATAAGGATGTAAGGAGCTCAAGCTCAAAATCAAAAATTTCCTCGCAGTGGACCAAGTGTGCCCACTGAGAGTCCGACCACGAGAAAGGGAGATAGTCTTCTTCAACTTCAGGAGGCATGGAGTCCTCCAGATTAAAGCAAACACACTCACCGCAAGGTGAAGTGTGCCCACTTAGTCCCCGAGCCTGACAGTAGGTGACGTAGTCACATGGTGCCAGGGTCCAAAGTAGAAGAAAAGCAGAAGACCAGCCGAGCAGGCAGCTAGTCCCCGGGCGGAGCCCGAAAAAATGAGAAACACATTCACCATAAGGTGAAGTGTGCCCACTTAGTCCCCGAGCCTGACAGTAGGTGACGTGGTCATGTGGTGCCAGGGTCAGAAACAACAATAAATAGAAGAAAGTCCCTAGTGTGGTGAGGAACCAAGTCGTTGCGATGACGCAGTCCCCGAGCCACAAGTGGAAATCTTGGAGAAATCAAATCATGGAGAAAAAACTATAGTAATGGCTGTACAGTAGGAGCTACTGAGCCTTAATGATATTTGTGGAGAAGTCGATGAATATTCGGTGTGCAGTAACAAGTTGCGGTGGAAAAATAGGCGATATGGGCTGCAATTGTGTGGAAGCCTAGATAACGGCCCAGCACTGTGCTTCAGGGAATTTGGAAAGGCGCAAATCATGGTGCGGTTTCCCAAAAACCCTGGAATGCAAAAAGTGGGTACGGTTTCTTTATAACCGCGCCACCACGCTCCACGCTCCCACCTTTGCCACTTCACCACTTCATCTTCCTCCTTAGCCTTTGCGCTCCCCATCTGCATTCACACGCGCTTCCGCCGCCAATCCCAATCCAGATCTGAGAAATGGTGCTGAAGAGGGGAGGTGGTAACCCAAAGAGGGCAGCCGTCGAGACGAGCCATGACAAAGAGTGGGTACCATCCCTGATGGGGGAGACGGAGCTCAACGAGATGGTGGCGGCGGGCGTTCTCCCTAAGTAAGTCACCGCCGGATGGTGTCCGGCCGATGGTGAGCCCTATCCCATGCCACACACCGACGAAGTTGTAGTATTTGAAGATTATTTCTATCACGGATTAGGAATTCCTGTTCATCATTTCTTACGCAATCTGCTGGAGTATTGGGGAGTGAGCCTGTGTAATCTGCATCCCAACACCATCTTGCACGTCTCTATTTTTATCCATTTTTAAGAGGCGTATCTCCGCATTCTTTCCCACTTTAACCTCTTCCGACACCTGTTCTGGCTGAAGAAGAAGGGCGGAGGTGGTTCTAGAGTTGTTGCGGATTGTATCTGTAGCTCCATGATAGGATGGCGGGTGAGTACATTACGGTGCCACTGAATACATCGCTAAAGGGGTGGACCGCCAGGTGGTTCTACATGAAGCAGAGTCACCCAGCCATCAGATGCGACGTCGACCAGGTTCTGGAGAACCAGAGGAGCTGGTCGGAGAAACTGACCAGCGGTGAAATGGATTAGGTGAAGGAGGTCCTCGATCTGATGAGAGGCATAAATATGAATGGAGTAGCGGTGGCGGTGAGCTTCATAGTGCGCCGCACCTAGCCCTGCAAGGAGAGGGCCCACGTGAGCATTGACTTCAAGGGGGACACCGACAGCACCCGGGAGAGGACGGAGAGGCTGACCAAGGAGGCTGTGCTTCGCCGGGCCACTGAGCTGTTCGCTCCCAATGCGCCATATAGCATGCTAGGGCAGCCAAAACCCTTCAACTGCATGAACCCACATCCTCGGGTAAAAATCTCAACTGTTGGCCCTGGTGTTTTTTATCCCATATTGGCGCCGAGCAGTGAGCTGATTCTCTTGTTGAAAGATACATTTGTAGGAATGGGCGGCATACTTTTCTGGGCATCGAGGAGCGACTGGTTGAAGGCAATGGACACCCGGCCAACCACTCAGCTAGAGGAAGGTGCCATTAGCACATCATCGGAGTTCGAAGACGAAGGTGTTGGTCAGAAGGAGAGTCTCCCCTGGGTGTCGGAGAAGGTTTGGGGGAAAAGGGCAGCGACAGATGAGCCGGCCCGAAAGAAGAGGAAGACAGCGGGAGTAGCTGCCTGCAAGTCGGGTGGCATCTCGCTTGGTGGCGAATCAGACCACTCAGACGTAGAGTGTGGTGGTGTCTAAGTGGTCGGATGACAACAGGACTCCAGTAGCTCCCCCCCAGCACTGAGGCGCCGCCGCATGACACGCGCGTGGAGGTGCAACCGGAGGGCGGGGAAGGAGTCCTTGAGCAATAGGCGGAGAGATGTTGACAGCAGGGGTCACGCCTTTAGCCCAGGACACGCGGGTTGACCCTAGAGAAGCGCTTGGGTGCTCGGGGAGGCCGCGTTGGTTCAGGACCGTCTACCGGGAAGCCACCGTGTAATTGTTCTTGCCTTGGAATCGTTTACTGTCCGATCTTTAAAGTTGTGATGATTGATGAGTTGATCTGATGTAGGACGAGACGTGTGAAGGATCTTAATCCTTCTGTCCAGACTAGCGAGTGGCCGGGAGCTGTTCTCGGCATAGAGACAATGTCGGCAGACTCCATCCCGAAGTCCTCGAGCACTCTATGGCCTATGGAGGAGATGACCACCACTGCCGGTGGAGCTAAAGGCGGAGAGCAGCAGACGACGATGGCAGGAGAGCCGACGGAGACGCCAGGGGTAATGGCAAGACCTGGGGAGCTGCCAAAGCCACGCCAAAGTCTAGGGCGGAGAGGCCGGTGGTGCTGGATGAGCAGGCGGCACTCCCTGAGTCATTGGAGGGCGTGGTCGGACATGCTATGCGGTCACCGAGCCCCCAGGTGGCGCCACTAGCTGCGGAGGAAGAGGATGAGGTGGAGGAGATTGAGCGTGAGGAATCATGACCTCAAGCCGTCCGGATCCTCTACAAGCGGGGGGATGAAGTGGTGGTCGTGGAAGAGGAGGACACCACCAGGGAGGTGAGGAGGCTAGAGTCCACCCTTTCCATGGCCATGAAGCAGATCAAGGTTAGTATTGCATCGGTGAAGTCCATCTTTGGCATTGGAGAATAGGGTTCTTTACAATCTTCATGCTATTGCACGGCATAGCACAAACTACCAAACAACGGCGGCATCTAATCAAGAGGATGGAGCCCCTCGCCGAGGAGAACGTGAAGCTGAAGGAAGCTATGAAGCTAATGGAGAAAAACGTCCAGAGGGCCCAGCACAAATGAGATCTTGCCAAATCAAATGTGAGGGACCTGGAGTACCAGAAGGGAGCTTTATCGAGCAGCTGGCGACCGTGTCCGAGCAATTGAGGCGCAACTCTGAGCAGCTGGAGCGTAGCTCCAAGCAGCTGAGAAGCGTCTCGGAGTAGAAAAAAGGTACTGTGAATCGGTGAACTTGTTTTGTATTGCTGAACATCCTTAATGTTGCTGACGATCGTCACTTTTGTAGAGCAAGATGTAGAGCTCGGATAGTTGCATCAAGTCATCAGTCAGCTCCAGGAGGAGAAAGGAAAAGCGTCTAAGCAAGTGGAGAAACTGGCCAAGGAGCTGAAAGGTGAGTAGTTCGTGGTCAGAGTTATTGGTAAAGTCACTTCTTCGTTTGATAGATCCTTTCAGTGCCTGTAGAATACCGCCAAAGGACCAGGGCGCAGTTCGACGTGCTGGAGCTGGAGGCGCAAACCCAAAGGAGAAAGCTTGATGCCGCGGTGGCCGGAGTCAGGCCAGTGCTTGACTGCATCAACATGGAGGCAGCTCCTCAGCCCAATGTCAGGCCACCTCGTCCGAACACCATCATCGACAGGTGCAAGGCGGCATGGGAGAACTTCAAAAGCTTCAACCATGATGCCACTATCTCCATTGCGACGCACGCCCTGGCGGTGGTTCGGTCCCACTACCCTGCCATCAACCTTGAAGTGATAGGGGCCAGATTCGCCAGAGAGATGGGTGCGATGAGACAGGAGCAGCTAAAGGATGAGGTAGAGGACGCGGCGAAGAAGCTGGCTGGCGACGTCGACCTGTTTGGCGAGGTGGAGGGCCATGGCCAAACCCAGTAACCCGAGTGGAGAGGACCTGTATGTAACAGCTGGAGAGGATGGTTAAACCCTCAAGGGCGTAAACAAACATTTATGTATGTGTATAAATGTTATAAAGTGACATGTGCATGTTTATGCAGTTTTCTAGTATTTCAGTGAAAAATAGATGTAGTGTTAACCCTAACGCAATTATACATGGTATAAGTAGCGTCTGAGCAGTTAGTTCGTTATTGGCCTCTTGGCCTTGGCTAGCCCGTATTCCATAACATCAAGCGCGGAGCCCGTGCACGTGTAGGAGCAACAGACATGACCAAGGAACCATAGCGGACCACCCATAACACAGAGCACATAGCCCATTGCACGTGTAGGGAGAGATCAGGGACAGGGTTGTCTCCAAAGAACACAGAGCGGAACGTGTACTGCTCGATGGTTGGCGAAATATCTTAGAGAAATTTTAGTATGGAGAAATGTGGCAGAGCATTTATGGAGATCACGTATTGGAGTTTGTTAAGGAGTAGCTTAGAGCTGGCGACCACAAATGGAGATTAAACCGTAGTGGAAAAATAATGGAGACAAAGTATGGCGGCAAAAACTTTGTTCATCATGGAGTGAAGAGTACATATCTGGAGCGTTTCAAGGATAGAAACGTATGAGGTGCTCAATGTGCCACGAATTGGGGATGTTGATTCCTTCCATGTCACATAGCCGATAAGACCCTAGTCGAGTAACCTCTTTGACCACGTAAGGCCCTTCAGATGGGGAGGAGAGCTTGTGCATCCCTTCAGTTCTCTGCTTTCTGCAGAGAACGAGGTCACCGACAGCAAATGAATGACCTTTGATATTGCGATTCTAGTATCTTCACAAGCCTTCTAGGTATTTGGCTGTGCGGATGCAAGTGATCAGGCATTCTTCTTTAGCCCTGTCGACATCCTCTGTCCGAATAGCTGCGGCTTGCTCTTCGTTATAATGTTCCACCCTAGGTGCTCGGAAGGCAATGTCCGCTAGAAGTATGGCTTCTGAGCCATAGACCAAAAAGTATGGAGACACACCGATGCTCTGACTAGCTTGAGTGCGCAGTCCCCAGACCACAACTGGGAGCACTTTGAGCCATCTGCATGGATGTGTTTCCTCTTTCTGATATAGCCTCTTTTTGAGGGCATTGAGGATCATGCTGTTCGCCCGTTTGACCTGGCCATTGGCTCTAGGGTGGGCGGCAAAGACGTATTTGACGGAGATGCATCGGTCTTCGCAGAAGTCCCAAAAATGATGACCAGTGAATGTAGCTCCAAGGTCAGTGATAATGCTGTTCAGGAGACCGAATCTGTGGATGATATCTTCGAAGAGCTCGACTGCCTTTTTTGCAATAGCTGAAATAAGCGATTTGTATTCAATCCACTTGGAGAACTTGTCAATGGCGACATACACGTACCGGAAACCACCTGGCGCTAACTTGAAAGGCTCAATCATGTCTAGCCCCCAGCTTGCAAAAGGCTAAGAAGCTGGGATGGTCTGTAATTCCTGCACCGGCATGTGTATTTGCTTAGTGAAAAATTGACATCCTTCACAACGTCGGATGAGGTCTTCTATGTCGATGATGGCCGTGGGCCAGTAAAAACCAGCTCGAAAAGCTTTGCCGACCAGGTTTCTCGAGGCCATGTGATTGCCACAGGAACCAGAGTGAATTTCAAGAAGTGATTTCACTCCCTCTTCTTGGGTGATGCATTTCTGCAGTATCCCTTCCTTGGCACTTTTCCTCATCAAGTTCTCGTCCACTAGCATGTAATGCTTGCTGTGATGGATTAGGCATTCAGTTTTGGTCCTATCGATGGGTACGTAAGCACTGGTGAGGTAGTTGATGAACTATTCCCTCCAATCAGCAGCCGTCGAAGGTACTATAAGTACCAGCTGCTCCTCGGGGGGGATTTTTTGAACTTCCTTCTCTTCCTTAATAGACGGCGCAAAGAGGTCTTGAACGAAGACCCTAGGTGAAATCATGGCATGAGAAGATCCTATCTTAGATAGGTGGTCGGCGAGCTTATTTTGATCCCGTACCATGTGGTGGTACTCGATACCGTAGAACTTCCCTTCGAGTTTCCTGATCTCGGCGCAATACGCATACATCTTTTCACTGGAACAGGACTAGTCTTTGTTGACCTGGTTGATGACCAGCGCGGAGTCTCCATATACCATGAGGTGTTTGACACCGAGATCGATGGCTATACGGAGTCCGTGGAGACATGCTTCATATTCGGCAGCGTTGTTGGAGGCTAGAAAATGAATTCGAAGAATGTATCAGAGCTTGTCCTTGGTCGGCTTAATGAATAAAATGCCAGCACCAGCACCGTTGATGTTGAGGGCGCCATCAAAGTACATCACCCAGTGCTCAAGGCAAAGTAGGGGATGGGCTCTTGGATCTTAGTCCACTCAGCGACGAAATCAGTGAGCGCCTATGACTTGATAGTGGGCCTACTTCTGAATTCAATGGAGTAAGTGTCGAGCTCGACAGCCCACTTAATGATGCGGCCATTGGCCTCTTTGTTGTGGAGGATGTCCCCTAGAGGGAACTCAGTGGCCACGACAATCTTGTAATACTCGAAGTAATGGCGGAGCTTGCGTGACGTGATCAAAATGGCATATAGTAGTTTCTAAACTTGAGGATAACAAGTTCTAGACTCATTGAGGACCTCGCTGATGAAGTAGACCAGACATTATACCTTGTAGGTATGTCTGGCTTCCTCGCGCTCGACGACGATAGCTGTGCTAACGACGCGAGAAGTGGTGGCGATGTAGATCAGTAGGGTTTCGTCTGGTCGAGGTGCCATCATGATCGGAGGCTTCGTTAGAAACAACTTGAACTTCTTGAAAACTGTATCTGCCTCCTCCGACCAGGAGAAGTGCTCGGAGGCTTTGAGGAGTTTGAAGAACGGTAGTCCTTTTTCACTGAGGTGCGAAATAAAGCGGCTGAGAGCAGCCATGCAGCCTGTGAGCTTCTGTATATCCTTTATGCAGGTTGGCCATTTCATATTGGTGATGGTGGAGACCTTGTCGGGGTTGGGTTCGATGCCACAGGCACTGACGATGTAGCCCAGGAGTATGCCGGATGGAACTCCAAAGATGCATTTTGAAGGGTTCAACTTCCATCTGTATCTTGTTAGGTTGGAGAACGTTTCTTCAAGGTCGACGATAAGATTGTCGGCGGTCTTGGACTTGACAACCACATCATTGATGTAAGATTCAACATTGTGGCCTATCTGTTGATCGAGGCACATCTGGATGGCCCTTTGGTAGGTCGCCCCGGTGTTCTTGAGCCCGAAGGACATGGTGGTATAGCAATACGCACCAAAAGGCATGATGAACGATGTCTTGATTTGGTCATCCTCTTAGAGGGATATCTGGTGATAGCCAGAGTAACATTCGAGGAAGGAGAGCAGTTCATAGCCGGTGGTGGAGTCTATAACCTCGTCTATCCGAGGCAGACCAAAGAGGTCTTTAGAGCAGTGTTTGTTAAGATCGGTGTAATCAACGCACATTCTCCATTCTTTATTCTTTTTTTGAACAAGAATAGGGTTTGCTAACCACTCAAGATGATACACTTCTTTAATAAATCCAGCAGCTAGGAGCCATTTTATTTCTACCATAATAGCCTCCTTCTTGTCTGGCACGAATCGTCGTAGTTTCTGCTTGATCGGTTTGGCGGTCGGCGAGACATTCAAGGAGTGCTCGATCTTCTCCTATGGTACCCCCAGCATGTCTGCAGGTTTCCAAGCAAACACATCGGTGTTGGCACGTAGGAAGGAGACGATCGTGCTTTCCTATTTGGGGTCAAGGTGAGCCCCGATCTTGATGGTCTTGGAGGGGTCATCGAGGCCAAGGCCACCCTCCTTTGTTTCCTTGGACTTGACAGAGGCGCAAGGAGGCTCTAGCACTAGGATCTCCAGATCATCGGCGGGCACCATCTTGGCGTCGGTGACCACGCTGGCCATCTGGATGGAGAGGTCATTGGCTTCGGTGAGGGTGAGACTCTCAGTCTCCTAGGCGTAGGCGATGGAGAGGTTGGCCCGCAGGGCCAGAACTCCTACAGGCGAAGGCATCTTCAACACCAGATAGGCGTAGTGTGGTACGGCCATGAACTTGGCCATAGCTGGCCGACCAAGTATGGCGTGGTAGGCGGTGTTGAAGTCGGCAACGTAGAAATTGATGTGCTCGACGTGGTAGTTGCTGGCCGTGCCGAACTATACTAGGAGGGTGATCTCTCCATGCAGTTTAGATGCCCTACCAGGTACCACACCAAAGAAGGAGTTGGAGGGTGTGAGGTCGCCTATTCCAAGGCCCAGCTCCTTTAGAGCCCCAGCGAAGAGGAGGTTCAGAGCACTTCTGCCGTCGACGAGTACTTTCTTGAAAAGCACTTTCCTAATGGTTGCATCAAGAACGAGGGGAAAATGCCCTGTGTAAGGGATGTCCACCCACTGGTCGGCCCTACTGAAGGTGATGGGGTCCTCGGACCAAGGGTGATAGCTAGGGTTGGTGATGGCATCTTCTGCGTTGACGGCGAGCACTCGGCGGGCGGTGAGCTTCCGATCTCTTCTGCTCTCGGTGGTGGTGAGGCACCCAAAGATAGTGGCGACCACTTTATCATGATCCTAGATGGCGTTGTTGTTGTCCCTAGGTGGTCAGCGGCCTCTTGCTTCGTCGTTGTCGTCGTCGTTCGGCTTTTTGGCCTAGAACTCCTTAGCCAAGCCAAGGAAATCCTTCATCTTGTGCTTGCTATTCTTGTGGAGAGGGCATGGGCCTTCGAGGATCTTCTTGTACTGCTCATCGTAGTTGCGCTTGGCGCGAGGTTTGTCAACAGCAGCAATGATGTGGTCTGGTCAGCGGCGGCGATATTGACCAGATTTGGACCCTTCTGGCCGATCACGGCCACTGTCCCGATGGTGACTGTGGTCGTTGTAGCGGTGGTCGTTGTGGCGTCAGTCATTGGGTTGCTCGTTGCTGCGGTGAGTTGGGCGATGAGTGCCCGCATCCTCTTCAACACTGGAGTACTGATCGGCGGTCGTAATCATCTCGCCAATCCCCTTTGGTGGCTTGTGGTTAAACTTGGAGAGGAGGTCGTGGTGATGGAGTCCTCGAACGAAGGCGGTGATGACCTCTGCTTCCATGATGTTGGGAATAGAATTCCTCATCTCAGAAAAGCATCTGATGTAGCTACGGAGGAGCTTGGACGGTTTCTAGTAGATGCGATTCAGATTCATGCTTGGTGCTCGGCCTAATACATGTAGCCATGTAGTTGTCAGTGAAGACCTTCTTGAGCTCTTCCCAGGATCCAATGGAGTCCGGGGCGAGGCTTGTGAACAAGTTCATCGCGGTTGGCTTGAGCATGATGGGAAGATAGTTCGCCATGACACGGGTATATCCCCCCATAGCATCGCACAACAGTGGTATAAGCATGTAGCCACTACGTGGGGTTCATCCGTCCCTCATAGGGCTTGACCCCGGTGATTTTGAAACCACGGGGCCACTAGAGTGTTCGAAGTACCCTTGTGAATGCTCAGGGCCCTTTGGGATCGTCACCATCGTGATCTGTGGTGTTGCCGGTGTTGAGTGGCCAGAGGGCTAAGTCTGGGTTTCTGAATTCTTGCTCGTACTCTTGACACCGGCGTACTTCCTCTTCATTGCAAGAGAAACGGCGCCCATCGATATTACGTCGTGCATCTCAGAGATTGTTGATGTGCGCGCGGATGTCTTGGTCGACTTGTTGGTCACGTTGGCGAGGGTAGTCGATGCGGTTCCCTCGAGCTCCCCCTGGAGGGGTTGTCTATCATCATGGTGCTGGTCAGTGAAATGGCTTCTACTAGGGCGGCGATTAGTTCTTGGCGTGGCGGATTGGCGAATCAAGCTTGTTAAATAGGAAGGTCTCTGATCCTGGCAAATCTCATTGACCTGGCAGTGCGTTGCTTTGAGCATGGCGGCGACCTTGGCAGCCTCTGGTGTTTGCTCGAGTCAGGCGAGCTCATTGGCGGCCACGGCAAAGTTGGCATTTGGGGTCTTGTAGACATCGTGGCCGTCGACACGGACAAATTCATCATCGAGGTTGCATTGGAGAGGGTGTGGCCTCCCTTGCGAGTCGAGCTATTCGTTGCGAACAGCCTCGGCTAGCACAATGGCGGCCTCATTTGCTCTACGCTGCGCACGGTTGGCGTTCCTATTGACACGAGTGGCATGGTCCTCATCAGTTTCCCCATCCCATGGGGGGCTACCGATGATGACATTGAAAATTCCACCTCCACAGAAGGGTGGGAAAGGAGATTGTATGGTGATGGTTTCAGCGACAGTCTCCATAGAGCCCTAGGACTCGGAGTCTGGATTTTCCTCCAGGATGGTTTGGAGGGATGCTTTGGGACATCGGCTGATGTGCAACTTGTTGACAGTCGTCCGGGGCAGGTCGGTGATCTGGTCGGTGAGAGGATGGATGTATCCCGCTAGGTCGGCGAATTTGTCCCTTAGGGCATCTTGATAAGGGGTGGTGACGCTAGTGAGCCCAAAGGGTAGGGCCGTAACCCCTGGAGTTTGCTAATTAGCCTCCGATAGATCTGAGTCGGAGGGTGGTCGGCGCTGAACCAAAGTGGTCAGAGCTGATTCTATGATGGAGAGGAAATTGGTGAGCTTCTGGCCAACCTGATCGATGGATGCAATTAGATCATCGTTGTTGATCCACCTCCTCGGGTAGCGGGGAAGCAGGTGGCGAATTATTGGTGAAGATGACCTTGGAGGTGGTTTCGAGATTGGATCTGCAATCGTAGGTGTTGGGGTGATCGACACAGAATCGATCAGCACCTGCTCGATGAGCTCTCCGTCTCCGTCAGCATTGATGACCTAGGAGATCGATCCGACCATGAAGATCTGGTGGGGGCATGAGAGGGACGAAGAGCCCGCAAAATGTACCATCTTATTTGACATGGAAACAACACGTATACCCCTACCTGGCGTGCCAACTGCCGATAGAATATCGTCGGCAATCCTCCGAGGGGTATCCCATGAAGGAAGATTGATCGGTAGAGGTGCGCGTAATAAAGAACAAGAAGGCAACAGAGCCACAAGAGTTAGATAGGTTCGGGCCGTCAGCGCGACGTAATACCCCACTCCTGTGGTCTGAAGGATTGTATTGGCTTCGTATGGTATTGCGTGTGTTTGGAGGGGGTCCCTGCCCACCTTATATAGTCTGGGGGCAGGGTTACAAGTAAGTTAGATCTAGGAGATAACCAAAAAGTAATAATAGATTACAGGAATCATGGGATCGATCGTATCCCAACAGATCTCGTAGTATCTTCAAGATATCTTTCCGGTGTCTTGCGGGGCACGTCGAGCAGTGCCATACTCCACAAGTCTTCATCTTGTGGGCTGGACCGCCCCTAGGAGCGCAGCCCATGTAGATTGCCATGGGTATCTAGGGTCGTACCCCTGGCACCTAGTACAAACTAATCGAACACCTTGTTCACCACATCTTGGCTGGTATTTATAGCCATGAAGGTGAGATGGTAGATATCTTGGAACGTGTGAAAGCAACCCCAATTAATGGATGGGAAAGCGCTGCTTCGCTAATGACGAGGGGAACGAGGCGTTGATGACTGAGAAGGAATTTGAAGGGTTTTTGCAATAAGGGCCGTTTTCACATTCAGTTAAGTCAGAGTAAAGTTAGAATCGGGAATCGGCTAATTTAAATTGGCTATTCTAGCCGAACCAAGAAGTACAGTAGACCAACAGGAAGAGTACAGTTATCATCAGGTTTACACAGAATATATACTACAGATGCTAGAACATAAATTACAAGTTAAGAGCATCATGAATTGCTCTTAGTGTTTTCAGCCGAATAGCATCAACTTCTACAATTTGTTGTTTGTCTTCTTCGGCTGATCCGGGAATGCTCTCAAGACTGTTGCAAATAGCTTTGCCTTCCTTAACCTTGGTCAGCGTCTCTTGTTTCTTCTGTTTGATGGCATTAGGGATCTAAGTCAAGTTAGACTCATGACGGTCAATGGCGGCTTTCATACTTTCCAGTTCCTATTCAAGCTCAGCACGCCTAATTCTCAGCTGAGTCAATTCTGGTTCAATTTTGGAAGAAGAATTCTTTAGATTGTCGATCAATTGTGCTAATTCTTTGGCTTCCTGCTTGTTAGAGTTCTTAGCCATCAAAGCTTCACGGTTAGTCAGGTTTCTTGGAGCCTTTTTCACCTTGGGAGCTTGATCTTCGATGTTGGACAGAGGTATTAAGGCTTCAGCAAGATTTGGAGGCAGATCATCCTTAATGGCTAAGAAGATTCTTCTCATTAGATCTGCATCCTGGACCAAATCGGCTATGTTCCTATCGAGCATTGGCAGCACGTCTTTTAGCCATTTTTTGGTCTCATCTGATAAGATTTTTTAAGAAATGGCTGATGAGCTTATCTTGTTTTCATCTATATATTCCTCAAAGTTGATAGAATAGCTCAAAGCTTGAGAGTTAAGTGCCTATATGTGAACAAAAGGAGTCTTATTAGAAATAGCAAATGAGTTGACAATGAGATGGATGGTGAGAGGGAGATAGTACCTTTTCTGAAAGAGATCCTGGCAGAGGAGAAGGAACAACCGATGATGTGTCGACATCCTTTTCAACATCCAGTTGAATCGACTCTGGGCTTTTGATGCTAGTGTCTGTAGGCATCAAAAAGCTTTTCAGTTTATAATTTCTATAGAAGGATAAAATGAGCATATGAATTTCTTACCATCGATTGTTTGTCAAGCTAGAGAATCGACAGTTTGAGTATTAGTGTCAACAAGGTCCTCTTCAACTGGTGAGTTGTCAGATCTTTGCTCTTGTGGAGACATTTTCCTAGGTGGTGTCTGATAAAAGAAAAGGATGAGAGAAGAGTGAGGACTGTATAAGATTGAAAGCTTGAGGAGATACCTTGGTAGTATCAGGTGGTGAAGTAGAGATGTTCTCATCTTTTGTCATCTGGGATCTATAAGGGACATCAGTTGCTTCAATTGTAATCGGCTTCTTAGCAAGATTAGCCTATGAGAGATTAACATATGCTGATTTAAGTGCCTGGGACAACAGTTTAGCAACCAAAGCAGATTGAGATGCAATAGTCGATGATTGCAAGAAAGGAATTGAATTAGAAGTTGAATATCATCTTAAGAGGGAAGATAAGTTAATTTAAATGAGCAATTGATGATTCTGTTCTGCAAAGTCTCTTCCCCGTGGTGGTTTTCTGAGTTACACCTTGGGTTGCCTTGCGTTTTGAAAATTGATATGTGAGTATTGCTAGAGTAGCTGGGGTTTTCATCAACTTTTTCAGAGTGGGTGCAGTTGATCCCATTCTCGAGGCTGGACATAGTGGATAATATTCTATGGGATGCCCTTTCCTGTCCACACTTGGGTGATCAAATTCAGTATCCTGCAAAAAATTGTTAGATGAACTGACAGGAGAACTTGATAATCCTTCTAAAAGGAAAGTGGTGAGTTACCTCACTATTAGAAGCAAAGTCGTTGTCCAGGGCTAAACAGTTAGGATGAATTGAGATGCAGAAGAGGTGAGAGTGTCATTCTTGCCACCAGGAGTCAAACAGGTTTGAAGAGAAGGTGGCTCTTGTCCATTCATGTAGATAAAGAGAAGGAAGATCTGACCCCAATTGAAAGACTCTAGAAGCTTTCATTATTTTCACTGATACCTTCTCTTGGCGTTAGAGTATTCCTAAAGAATAGCCGAGGGGGTAGTTGACTAAGGCTGAATTGATGGGCCACAAAAGTGGGGTTATAAAATTCATAAGTTAGGAGATTATCTGGGAGAAAAGCACTAGTAGCCATTTTGCCACGACCATGGTGAAATTCGGCAGGCGACACGTAGGGTTTGATGGTGCAACTAAAAATTACAGCAGCTGTTTCATCTAAATAGCTTGATTAAACTAGAATTTAACTGGCAGAACTAGCTCATTATCTTCATCTTCATCATAAGGCAGCCAAGCCAAGATGTTTGCATCAAACCCCCTATAAAATTTCTTGAAAAGGTGGCCTAAATCAACAGCAATTGTTATGGCTGATGCAGCTTCACCATAATTCATACACTGTCGAGTTCTTCCTTCATTTCCTTTATAATCTTCAGCAAAGTTGAAAGAAGGCAAGCTCAGATTCCTGAGAATAGGTCTTACAATCTTATGCATGTACAGATTCAGCCATAATTGTATCAACCACCAAGGGCCACTGATGGTATGCACTGGTTCATTTTTTAGTAATTGGGCAGCTACTTGGTGCATCAGATAATAAGCAGAACCCAGCAGATATTTTCTAAGGGGGATTCCATTACCGGTTGCTAAATGCTCTGCCAAGTATTTATGATTATAGGTTGGACCACAGGATGACCCATAAAAGATGAATTTTTTCAGCCACATATTCAAGAAAGCTACATGTTCTCTATCATCAATGGTCGATCCATCTCCAATATGATTCAAAATGTAACTTGCCCATCCTGTGCAGTCCGATACTTTGGCTAATTTCTTGGATCCAGCACTGAAGAAATCATAAGGTTGCATTGATTGTATTATTCTAGGGCCGATTAACATGTAGATGTCGGCCAAAGTAATGGTCATTGGACCGTGACCAAAAACGAAAGCATTCAAAGTCTTGGACCAAAAATAAGATGCAAAGATCAGAAGTAAATCATTTATCTCCATTCCAGATAGTGAGAGTGTCAAGCATTGGTTTAAATCAGAAATTTCTCAATCTCCAGCTTTCTTTTCTGATACCCTACGGAACCAATTTCTCCATCCTTTAGGTATTTTGGGCCAGTTACTAAAAGGAGGTTTAGTGTTCTAGGAAGATAAATCTATTCTAGATTGTTTGAAGATTCGGTTGGTTTCTTAGTTGATAAAATCAGATAGATCAGGATCGCCCATAGGTCCAAAGATAATAGGTATTAGGAACAACAGCTGATGGAATCAAAATTCCGTTCCTCATTTCCTAGAAACTAGTTGGGATGAATTTAAGAAGAAAGAAAAATACAAAGTAGCAGCTAATACTAAAAAGATAGAAATATGAAAGCATGCCGTAGAAGGTGATGGCTAGTCGCCATTGCGGCCAAAATGGATCTAAATCTGAGGAAGGTTGTACAAAGGTGGCTTGAACAATAGTTTGGCAGAGGAGAAGATCAGTTAGGGTTAAGGCTTTGGTGGTGGCGGTTTTGACTGTTGAAGCTTGCTCAGGAGAAAAGGGGAAAGTAAGCAGGCCGAGCAAGTTGGAAATGATACTGTTGGGGTATTATATAGAATTTGGCCTAAGAAATCAGGAGTCATGCATATATTTTGGAATGAGTAGTCGCAACACGATGAGCAGATAAATAGAAATTTTGAAACAAAATCAATTTTATCCTAAAATTGGGGGGCATGTGTTTACACCAAAATTTGAAAAGAAGAACGCGAGAACTCGTAGCTTCCAGGATTGTGTCATCACGGAATCGATTAGATATGAATCGGTATCAACTGATTTAGATGTGATGTTAGAATCGGCTATTTTATAGATGCCGTCAGCAGACGACGTCAATGGGCTATGCTTGAATGGCGCTAGGAAGACGTGTCAGACTCTACAAATAAGGAAAATTAGGGTCCAAGTTATTATTAAGTTATAAAGTTTTCTTTTATTCCAAGAATTGTAATGAGTCATATTTGAGTAGGATTCATGTTTAGGTTCGGGTATAAATATTAGACCATGTTATTGTACAAAAAATGAACACTCAATCAATACAATCTTTCTGACTTTTACCATCGCATTAGGAGTAGAAGTAGTGTAGATCTCGTCAAGTTCTTTAGCAAACAGGGCTGCATTGACTGATCGACCTCCAGCTTGATTGTGAGTACCGTCATGACTTGTATTATGCTTGTAAAGCTGCATCAGCTGATTGATCTTTTATGAGCCATAATATAAGTTAGTTATCGATCTGTATCATAGTTTGTAAGGCTACATCAGCTGATTGATCTCTTAAGAATCATAATATAGATCAAAGTTATCGATGTTGTGTTAAATAACTTGTTGTTTAATACAATATCACCAGTTATTGAATCTGCTAAGATTAGTAAGATTTTTATTGTTGTTTTTTGGTTGATTCACCGATTATCGATCTTGTTATAATTAATGATTTATTAATTATAATAAATCAGCCAATTGAGATAGAGATAGATCGGCATCATATCATCTTAATTGGTCGTCCTTTGATCTGGTCACGCTTTAAATCTTTTAATTGATGGCTTAATTTCGCTAGATCGGCTATTTTATCCCTATTCCAATCAAACATAGTATGCATCCAAAGACATGTTTCAATCTTGAATAAACTCACTAGTGGTCTTGTTCATGATCAAGATATGTACTCTGTTTGTTTGCTATGACTGCATCGGCTATTTTAGCTGATTTGCCTATACTCTGACGCATATAGCATATTTTCAAACATCTGTCAACATATAGATGGTTTTATAGATTCTTTGGCTTTAATTTATTATCATTATCATAGCTGCATCGATCCGATTGAAACTCACTGTTAATGATAATAGATTAGATTAAAATTGTTTGTAGATTCATTTATATTAGACAATCGATTTGTTCGCATGTTATACTTTTTTCATCAAACTTATCGGCTCGACGCTTTTATATCGATCATGTTCCATTTAGCCGATGATGATTTTTGATGTTCCATGAGCATCGGTTATTTTAATTCATATCATTATCATTCAATATTAGCCGATAATCCTTGATTTAAAGATCTTCATTTCATGAATGCGCCGAATATCGACTATTTAGTCGATAGCCCTATTGAATCGGCTATCTAGCTATACATTTGAAACTGTCTGGTGCAACACCGACATGTTCTACTTTAAATTACTGATAAGATTTTCTCACCTTGTCAATTATAGGTCAAATTGACTGGCACGTCATTGGGTTTTTAGAATCGGTCGGTTCTGTGCTGAAGCCAAGTAGATCTTTGGTCTTGTTCCACTCAGATCATCCGGCTTACTATGTGTTGATCACATTGCCATATTTTTATGTCAATAGCAACAAGGGTTGCGTGCTGTGCCGCCTCTCGGCCGCCGACATGGTCCTCCGAATGACGTGGGGCATGATGTCGCTGCTGCCGCCGGCACAGGTGCGCGGTGATCTTCCGTGCGCAGGCGGCGTTTGTGGCTATGTAGATGGATGGGAAAGAAGGGCTCTATATTACAGCAAGGATTGTAGGCTTTGCCAAGAAATCCATTTTTTCGAATGGGAAATTGGAATAAGAAACTAGTAATTCACTCTTTTCGAATGTAGTGTATTCTGGCATTTGAAATTTATCCTCAAATTTAGTGGATTGAGATTAATACATACGTATCCAAACAAGGCCTTAGGCATTCAACGAAAGTACTAGTACAAAATAGGTTTCGCTGTATAACATGAGACATGTCTGGCCCCATCAGATTTACAATGCTCGGACTTTGTTATGTGTGCACTAAACTTAGAATAGCTATGTGGCTCCTCCGTTAGGCATTAGATCGATGGGAGACTTAATTGGATGAATTCTGTTATGCATATTTACCATACTACAGATAAGAAAGAGAACTAGAAAGAAACCAGTAGGCAAAACCAACCAACAAGGGCTAGAAAATGGCTACCAAATGATCAAAGGACCTGATCTACACCACTCTCAATAGAGTTTAACCCACGCAATCGCTATGTATGTGTTAACTTTTATTGAACTTTGTATTAGGTTGGTTAAACTCAGTCTAGCCCCTGTTGGTTGCTTTTGCATGCAGTTCTCTTTCTAGTTCTCTTTCTGATTTGTAGTATACTAACGGTGTTCGCCCTTTCTGATCGAAGGACGTGGGCGTATAGATGTTGAAATTTTCTGGAGCCTAAGATAGTCTGACCCTAGGAGATATAGACAATCTGGATCACTGTAAGTCAATGAACAATGAAATACAGTGATGGCAACAATCAAGGGCCATCCAACTAGTCCATAGAACCCAATAATTAGTTCATGATACAAATAGGTATGGACTAATAAAACAACTAATTGGCTAATTTTTAGCCATGGCTAACTAGCCGCAGTTCATCCAAACAGGGCCTAAGATAGTCCGGTACTTAGAAATCTTGACAGGACGGATAATAGTATTGATGAAACAACAAAATACAGACCGTGTCAACTCTTGCACCGAGTTCACTGTTGTTTGTCTTGCGCACCTCAACCCTGAGCTTAGCTTCATCGCCCTCTAGATCCTCCTCCCATTCCTTGTCACCGTCATTGCTGTAGGTGGCCTCGTAGATCACACTAAAGAAGAAGGTGTCGCCGACGTTGAGGTTGTTGTCAGCACAGAAGGTGCCCCACTCATACTTGAATGACACTCGCAAGACATTATTCATGTGGGTCCTCTCCAAGCCAATGAACCAGGACTGCCCAGCCATCTACAGCTCGACCATGCGCCGCTGCTTGTAGTCGTGCGCTCGCTCGAAGTCCACTAGCACGTTCTTCACCTCGCACAAAAAAAGACTGATGATAAAGAGGACAATGGTAACTTGCGACATCATCGGTACGTTCTATGTCTCGCGCAAGTGCTCACTAGATACTTTGTTTTGAGGTGGTACTTCTTTTAGATCACTGCAAAATTCCTCGGCTTCACGATGGGCTGGGAGAGCTGACTACCACCGGCCTCAAAGTCGTGCGCATACTACTTGCAGCAGGTGGTAAGCTCGAAGACCTTGACGTTAATCGGTGACCGGGCATCATACCGTAATACAAGAGAGAACCATCTTGGAGATCGAGGGCACGGGCAAAGTGCTTCCATCCCTGGTGGAGGTACAAGTGACCGCCATTAGGGAACACCTCCACCTTCCACTGGCTAGGCTCTGCTCGTCGTCCAGACAAAGCTCGAGTTTCCAATGACCTCCGACAGCCCAGGCCATTGCAGCCGGTAGTTTCTGCGTGCACAATGATCAACATAGCTAGATAGAGGAACAAGTTCATTCCCAAAGGCAAACCCTAGCAGATCGGATTCAGCACATAGAAAATGGGCACTTACTAATGTTTCTGCATACAATCTAGGAAGAAGGATCTTCATGCACTCCAAGTCACTCTGGCTCGGTCCTGCCATGTCTTCTTGCAGCCCTGCCGTGCCAACTAGGGAACCTGAGAGTCTTGAGGAATCCTTGCTGGTATGTCTCTATTCTCGTTCTCCTATCATGGTGGTGGTGGGAGGGGCTTTCTTTTTATGTGTTTCTGGTGTTGTCATAAATGCAAGGAGTGCACACACTATTGGGGCATTAGTGGAGGAGCTAACATGTAGTAAAAACCAGCGCTAAGACTGACGCCGTCTCATCAGCGTAAATGGAGGAGACATGCTTTGTTTTCATCAATGTATGCTTGGGAACGTCAATACTCCTACATCTCTTGTCGAACACGCCTTCTGCGGTACAACTAGTTGAGGTTCCCGAGGGAATGTGACAACACCAGAGGCAAAGCACACCAGTTGGAAAAAAATCTTTATCTTGCCTTGCCCTAGAGTCCCTGTGATGGTCCGAGCATTGTAAATCTAACCAAGCTGAACACGCCTTCAGTCTGCCCCTCGACTGTTGTGACTGCTTGGATTGGAATCAAATAAGTACAGAAAAGACCTATCACAACCACACTAGGCATTCAAGTCTCAAGCGTATCAAAAGCTCCTTTTCTCAAATGACTTCTTGTGTCTAGCTTTCCGGACGCATTTGCTTCACCCTCATATTTTATTGCGCTCGCAAGAAAGTCTAAATATGGTATATTTGATCTTGTCAGATAGTATACAGTACAGAGCTATTAGGACCATGGCGGGCGGACAAGGTTGTCTATCGATGTGGAGTTCCCGAAGGCCTCCTCCACTAACAGACAGATCTCTCATTGGCCTGCTCTCTAACCCGCTAGTTCCCCCTTTTGAGGTGGATCATCACTGCTCTTCATGTTGTTTATCTTCATTTAACCAGAGTATGGGAACAATGCTCACACTAGTATTTATGTTCATGATGTTTAATTCAACTAGTATTTGGAATTTGCATACTATCTCAACAGGTGTTCATGGGCATGATGGCGTCCCGAGCCTTGTTCGCCCCGGTGCCCAGTTCTTCATCTACGGTCACACTCAGAAAGTGGCCCCGCAAGGCATCCCCTAATTGATTCCATGTCATCTATCTCGGTTTCACAACGTGTTTGCCTTCTCAATTAGAGCCCCTTATCCTATATGGGCTTAAAGGCATCCCCCTCCAATGGAGGTCATGGGCCACCCATGATTCCATAGATGTCCCATGTCATGCTATATCCCCGATAGCCCCTCGGTCAAGTGTTTGGTAGAAGAGCGTGAATCCTCGGACAACATAGAGTACCTTTGTATTGGATTCTCAATTAGATTGTCTCTCCCCTTATCCTATATGGGCTTCAAGCTTCCAAGAATTTGGCCTCCCAAGTGTGAGCTGAGTTGCCCAACACATGATGCTTACATTGTGATGTCCATGCTAGCCGCCTATAATGCGACTTCCTCCATGGTGGTGACCAAAGCCATTCGTTTGGGGCTGCCATCCTAGGTCATGGGGCGATGACATCACCAATCTGATCGAGAGTTTTGAGTCGGCCGCCAATGTCGTCTTACCGAAGGTAGATGTGGACGAGATCCTGCATGCCAACCTCAACCCTTGATCTGTGAGACATATCAGTAGTATTATTAGTCATGAATAAGTTTGATCTGTGGGGCACCCTTGCAAAATATGTGAACTCTTATTTGCATGTTGGTGTTAACTTTTGTTGAACTTTGTATCAAGCCTTGTTTGGATGCATGTGTATCCACATCAATCCACTGTGTTGGAGTGAAATGGAATGGAATTTAGTTTAATTCAACTCTAATCCACTTCAACACATGTGGATCAAGATGAATGCATGCACATCCAAACATAGCCTTAGGTGGGTTAAACTCTATTGAGCATGGTGTAGCTTAGGTCCTTTGGTTTTTTTATAGCTAGTTTGTAGCCCCTGTTGGTTGCTTTTCGCTGTAGATTTCTTTCTAGTTGTCTTTGATCTGATCTATAATATGCTAAACATTCATGAGTGCCTTTGATTTCTGTTGAAGCCAACTCGTGTCTTTGATAAATTTGTTGAACTTGAAAGAACCATGTAGCGAGGAGTTCATCTGAATAAGTCTAGAATATAGTTTTTGCTTTTGCTTTTTTGTTGTTTTGTTTCAATTTTATTTGTGTCCTTTTGGGATTCAATGAAAGTACTCATACGAAACAGGTTTCCATGTATAACATGAGATGTGTCCGGCCCAGTCAGATTTACGATGCTGGGACTTTCTTGCGTGCGCAGTAAATTTGAATGCCTATGTGGCTCCCTAAAGGAAACAAATTTGAAGAAGGTACATGTGACAACCATTACAATTTCAGCACCAGGAGCAAGTCTCGCACTTATAATCTGTTGAGCGCAGTGAAGCTCAGGTCGTTTGGTTTCTATTTGTTTTTTTGTTGCCTTGGTGTCTTTGTCAATCTTTGTTGAACTTGCAAAAACCTTGCAGCGAGGAGCAAGTCTCGCCTCAGTGTAATGCAGAGCAGAGGAGCTATTGGTGTTGAAATGTTATTGCACGCCTAAGAAAGTCTGACCACAAGTCTCGCCTCAGTCTAATATAGAGCAGAGGAGCCATTGGTGTTGAAATGTTATTGCACACATAAGAAAGTCTGACCTCTGTATATTTAAACATGTCTGACAGTATCCTCCATAGTTTTCCTCATCTTCCTGTGATGCTTGTTACTGTGTTGAAGTTTGGCTAACTTAATAGTAGCATAGCCTAGTAGTACAATATGGTGGGTGCATTGTAGTGCTTTTGAAGTGTCATTTTTCTGTATTTTGGAGTGCCCTCATCAGCATACCCCTAGTACCCATGACATTAGAAATCAATATAGGTATTGTACTATAGCTAAATTAATGGATGAAATGGTGACAGGAGATGTAACACCACCTGTTTACACCAAAATTTGGAGAGAAAAATGCGAGAACTCGAAGCTTCCAAAATTGTGTCGATCAAGGAATCGATTGCATGGGGATCGATATCAGCTGATTCAGATATGACTCCGGAATCGGATCTCTATGGATGACGTCAGTAGATAGCGATGATGAGCTACGGTTGGCGCCAGAAACTACATATCGGACTCTACAAAAAGGGAAAGATTAGGGTCTAAGTTATCTTAAATTAGGAATGTTTTCTTCTATACCGAAGATTGTAATGAGTCGTGCTCGAGTAGGATTCATGTTCGGGCTCCAGGGTATAAATATTGGACCCCGGCAATTGTAAAGGACACACAATAAATCAAATACAAGTTCCTTACTTTTTTTGGCTCCGGCCACCCCTTAGGAGTAGGAGTAGAATAGATCTCGGCGAGTTCTTCAGCGAGCAGGGCTGCATCAGTTTGGCCGACCTCCGGCTTGTCTGTAAGTACCATCATGGCTTATACTTCTGTTCGTACAACTACATCAATCCGGTCGACCTCCAT
Source organism: Miscanthus lutarioriparius (assembly GCA_904845875.1). Lineage (NCBI taxonomy): Eukaryota > Viridiplantae > Streptophyta > Magnoliopsida > Poales > Poaceae > Miscanthus > Miscanthus lutarioriparius. The sequence goes on along the minus strand of CAJGYO010000009.1, from coordinate 7,450,948 downwards.
TGTGACTTTGGTATAAGCTAGTTATCAACTCTTGTTTAGTTCAAGTACGGCTGCATCGATCCGGTAGACCTCCACTGCTCGAACTAGATTAAGGTCAAGTTATCGGCTCTATCTAAGGGTGGCGTTCCTTCGGATAGATTCATTAAGTTACCGATATTGCTTATTACTTCCATTATTTGTTTAATTACAACAATATCACTTCGCCCGATTGGGATTGATCTAGATCGGCCTTATATCCTGTTTAACCCATCATTTGTTAATCTAAACTGATCTAATTGCATCTTAAACGATGAGTTATGTTTTATTGGCTGTTCTATGTCAATCTTGATCATGCATAGCGTGTGGTTAAGGCAAGACTTGTCTTGAATAGATCTATTGGTTAACGAAAATCATTCCATGGCCTGTTATCACGGCCTGTGTGATTCTGCCTCACACCCCACTGTTAGCACCGTGGAGTCGGGATCGTTATTTGGTAGATCTATTCCTGATGAGGCATGACCTTAACTGTGCGCTATGCCTGAATCGGCTATTTTAGCCAATATCAAGTGCTTTCTCATACGTAGTTCACGTCACGAGACCGTTGAAGTAAAGATAGGTAGAAAGATGTGTTAGCCCCATGATCTTATTATTGTATTATGGCCTGCATGATTCTGCCTCATGCCCCACTGATATTAATAATAAGTTAGGGTCATCAAATCTATTATTGTTTCTATGGCCTGCATGATTCTAGCTTATGTCCCACTGGTCATAGCGATAGATGAGATCTAATATGTTCATTAGATTTATCTTTATTAAATGGTTGAATGATGATGGACTGCTTCTTTATATAAAAGGGATTCGATTACTTGCATTAATTGGCTTAGCATAAACTGGTTATTGTTGACATCCTATTGCCATTGACTAATATTTGTCTAAATAATGAGAATCAACCTGAACGATAACCGATTTTCCTTCCATAACGCCATGAGCTTTAACTGATTTATTCTTTTGCATATGCTGGAATCCACTATTTAGTCAATCTCCTTCCATATCGGCTCTCAAAGCCGTACATTCGGGACTATCTGGCAACACCGTCATGTTCCGCCTCAAATTACTGATTATCTTTCTCTCCTTGTCAATTGTAGGGGCAAAATGACTAGCATGTCTCGGGAGGAGTGCACAGGATCGACCATCCATGCGCTGAAGCTAGGTGGATCTCTAGCTCCATCGAGCGGACCCTTCCGGCTTGCTCGTGTGCCCTCGCATAGGACGAAATTTTGTGCCGACACACATTTTGGCACGCCCGGTGGGACACCACAATCGTCATGGCGATTCATAACAACAACGACATCCTTATGATACATTACAAAGACCAACCTGATGGAGATAAAGATGTCATCGGCAAAGCTATAGAAGAATTTTAGAACAAGTGTTTATTGTCCTACACCAAAACACATGACAATACAATTGTTCAGAGATATCCACTGCCAAGAGTTCTATTGCATGGGCAGACAGATGAAGATGAAGCTGAAGATAGGTGTTTCTTCACGGAAGCTGTAAACAAATCTGTTCGTGATGCCATATCAAGCCATAATGAAGCTTTCTTGGACATATTCCACAACACCATGAAAGAGGTGTTTCATGGGTTTCTAGTTGGTCAGGTTGGACCGGCTTATTACAATATTCCACATCCATCGACCCAAGGGACTAATCAAGTCAGTACCAGCCATCAAAAAGCAGCACCAGCTAGTAATGATGATGTCCAGGCAGTTTAGAGTTCATCTGAACAAGCTCAAGGTACTACTATGAATTAGATACAGTATAATCCTGGATCGTCAGTGCAGCATGTGCAACAGTCGGCGGGGCAAGGTCAGGACTAGGTGATTAATTTTGGCACATCAGGCCACATACCGTTATCGGCTCAAAAAATAGCGCCATAAATTCAAAGGATCCTTAGAGATATAGATCCTTATGTCTATAATCAGAGACTTCAAGCAACAAACTAGCAAAGGACCCAACAGATAGAGATTCCACAAGGGTATCATTATAGCACAGATTATAACACCCTTCACATGATTTTGAATCCAGGGTATCAAGGCATGTGAGATTTCTATCCACGGATGAGTCAGCAAGTGCAGAGAAATCTAAATTCACATACTGACGAGTTGTTGCTAAAGGTGACTGAGATGATGAAGAATCAGTTCGGTCTGAAGCTAAAAGGGCTGACCTTTTCGTACAAACACCCATATCTAGAATGGTATGATTTGGTCGCTCTTCCTGCAAATTACAGGCTTTCAGAGTTTGCAAAGTTCACTGGCCAAGATAGCACAAGCACAATAGAATATGTCAGTCGGTATCTTACACAATTGGTTGAGGCATCAGTTGAGGAGGCCCATCGAGTTCATTTCTTCTCCCTGTCACTGTCAGGGCTAGCCTTCACTTGGTTTTTGTCACTGCCAGTCAACTCCATTACCAATTGGGCTGACCTGGAAAAGAAATTTCATATATATTTTTATACTGAGACTGGAGATAAGAAGATTATCGATTTGACAACTATAAGGCAAAAAACTAATGAGTCAAGCATTGAGTTTCTTCAGAGGTTTCAAGAGACTAGAAATTTTTGCTTCTCATTTAACTTGGCTGATGATCAACTCGCTGCTTTGGCCGTTCAAGGAATGCTGCCAACATGAAAAAAAGATGCTGGGACAAGAATTTAACAACTTGGGTCAATTGGCTCAACGAGTGGCAGCGCTTAATAGCCAATTCTAGAGTATGCATAGAGATACCCGATTCCAGAAGAGTACCACAGTGGCCGAAGCTTTTAATCCATACTCAGTCAATGATGGCTATGAAGATGAAGAAGAAGATGTTGTTGCGGCTGAATGGAATTGGGGCAAAAGGACAATAATGGTGCCAAATTCTTGGGGAAGAGGAGTCGAGGAGAGCTTTGACATTGATGTCACAAAATCAGACAAGCTCTTCGATATCTTGCTTGAGAAGGGATAGATCAAGTTGCTCTATAATCATGTTATGTTGCCCCCTGATCAGTTGAAGAATAAGAAGTTCTACAAGTTCCATAACGCTACTTCTAATTCCACTAATGAGTGTAGAATTTTCCGGCAGCATATACAGAGGGCTATTCAGCAAGGAAGACTCAAATTTGATACGCCTCGGAAAATGAAAGTTGATGATAATCCTTTCCTAGGAGATCAAAACATGGTCGATCCTAGGCTGCTCTAAGGAAACACTAAAGTCTTAACATCAACCAAATCGAGAGAAGCTAGAACAGTCGATCCCGAGAACCAAATATCGGCTGACAAATACAGAGAAATTAGAAGACGTCGCAATAAGCAAAAGAACTGATATGAGCAGGGAGAAACGTCAAAAGAAGGGGCAACAAAGCCACGAGTTACATCTTAAATTCTGTTGAATAAATGGCAGTGGCAGAAGGAAAAGGATTATCAGCGTTGGTTAGAAAAGCAAGAATACCAGCGTCAACAGGAAAAAGAGAGGTATGAAAGAAAGCAAGCTAAATTGCATTGGAATTGTCCTTTCTTCAGATATTGCTGGAACGAAGGTTTGAAGTTGCCTACCAGGAATAGCTGTCCAGAGTGCAGTGATCAGTATTGGGAGTTTAGGTAATCTCAAGCCAACCGCCATCTGTCCATGCTCAAGATGCATATCATCGTGATAACATGGATCGACGCTTAAAAAATGAAAGAGTTGTTGATCAAAACTGGGCTGATTATGAAGAAGAAAGTAATGAGAAAGAATATGTTTGGCAGGAAGGCCAATGGTGTCCAGGAGGTTTGACAAGAAGCTAGAAGAGAAGGGTGGAACACCTAAGGAATAGAGAGTTGGAACAGGCTCAGGCATCCGGTAAACCTCAAGTATGGCGTGCTAAACAAATAGCCGATAGAAGGCAACCATCGGCTAATATTCAGATGGCTTTCCTATTGCCATCAGAGTTCAGAGCTCTGGAAGCTCAAGAAGTTTATTTGGTTTTCGATGAATCGGAGTATGAGGAGGTAGTTGCCAAGTTGATGGTCATATAGCAAGCAATATTTGATAAACCAGTCAAGCATCGGCACTTAAAAGCTTTATATGTAAAAGGTTTGGTTGATGGAAAGCCGATGAACAAGATGTTGGTGGACGGAGGTGCTTCTGTCAATCTCATGCCTTACACCACTTTTCGTAAACTTGGCAAGGGACTAGGAGACCTGATTGAGACCGACATGATGCTTAAGGACTTTGGGGGTAATGCGTCCAAGACCCAGAGGGCAATGAACATCGAACTAACAATCGGGAGTAAGACTCTACTCACCACATTCTTCGTCATCGATGGAAAAGGGTCGTACAGTTTGCTCCTTGGTCATGATTGGATTCATGCAAACTGTTGTGTACCATTGACCATGCATTAGTGTTAGATTCAATGGCATGGAGATGATGTCAAACTGGTTCGCGCTGATGAGTCTGTGAGCATCACAACAGCCGATCCAGTCTTTTGGAAACTAGGAGACTTCGAATGCTTTTCTGGCAAGTTATGGGAAGGGGGCTTCATTAAAATCAGCAATGAAAGCCAATAGCCGATGCAAGCAATCGGCTCTGAGAGTTTGTTTTAGTAAATAGTCATGTCTTTACGTCGGCCATTGGATTAAGAAAGAATAAGCATTTGTCCTGGAGATGGGCTTAGCCGACGTATGTGAACGCTAAGTCGAATCATAAGTGCAATTCAGAGTTCATAGATCTATTAAAGGAAGTTCTATTTCGCTTAATGAGATGCTTGGCCTAGATTGATCGATCGTTTAACCTTTGGTATGAAAAGTTCTGGTGCAATCTATCAATAGCGATCGACAAAAAATATTTAAGGGGATGTTATCCTACCATATGATCAACACTTGATAGCCGATTCGTTTAGTCATCGGCTCTAATAGCCGATACCGGAAGGTATCGCCTCTAGTTCTAAAATGAAAATCTTCGAAGACATAAAAGCCGATACGATATGTATTGCCTCCAGAGCAAAAAAAAACAAAAGCCATGACACATACAGGGGCGTTGCACTGAGACAATCATGGAAAAGCAAAAGATTTCATTCATTTGTTCGCCCTGAATACAATCTAATCGAAGACCTTGTTCACCACATCCTGAGCGGATGTGATGTACACTATAGCCTCCGCTGCAATGACGAATTCTTCGAGTAGGTCCTCATGTTCCTCAGGGCCGTCACCCATTGGGAAGCCAGTCTCCATGGCATGGAGCTCGTACCCGGTCTAGACTTGTGCCGCAGTTAGCACCACCGACGCGCCATGATGAACGCCGTGGAGGGCAATCTCCTGAACGTGGGCCAGGATATCTTGGAGGCGAGCGTTGATGAGGGGACCCCGAGCATTGATGGTGTCCACGGCCGTGTTTGCCACCAGTTGGAGAGATTTCAACTGCATCGTCAGGGCTGGCAATCACAGAAATAGAAAGACTATCAAGATAAAGGCAGTAGAAATCATAATAGAAGCATTCATGGAACTCATCATACCTACCACCACGGCATCAGACTCAGCCAGCCGCCACTCGAATGGCGCTTGGAAGACCCCGAGACTCAGCCAGTCGTTTTTCCGAGTCGCCTCGAAATAGCGGTCCTAGGCCGCCCTCCACTCTCAGAAGAAGCGCTGGGCATCATCGTCATTGTACGAGTCAGAGGAATCCAACGATGAGGCCAGTGTGTATGATGCAGCATCAGAGGGCTTGCTGGCCCTAGGAAGAGGACGGAGACTGTCATTCAAAACAAATCTATAGACAAATCAGAACAGTTCATCATCACAAGCAGAAGATATCGATCTCACCTCATGCGTCGGAGGCGCTGATTCACCGGCATGTTCTCCTCCAGAACCTCCTCCGCCGAACGCTTACCGCGGTTCTCCTCGTTGGCCATGAATTTGATCGGATCTACAGGAAGGCAGGAAGGCCGCTACAGAGTTCTGTGAGGGTGGAGAAGTGCAAAGGAACAGGAGCATTTGCAAGTGTAGATGTGTTCGAGGCCGAAACCCTCGGCTGGTATTTGAAGCCACGGAACGAAGAGGTGGACACCTCGGGACGTGCAAAAGGCAACCATAATTAATAGGAGGCAAAGCATCACCTCGCTAATACCAAAGAGAATACGGCGCCGGGTGACTAAGGACATAAAATCGAAGGGTTCACTTAATAAAGGCTGAGTTTTCAGACCTACAAGGGATTAAGATCGGGAGTCTAGAATCGGCTACTTTCAAATCAGCTCTTTAGCCGAAACAAAGGAAACACAGTGAGACAACGGAAAGTATGATTGTCATTGGTTCTACATAGGGCATATGTTGATACACGAATTACAAGTCTAGAACATCCTGGGTCGCTTTCAACACTTCTAACCAAATAGCATCAGCTCCTGCGATCTGTTGTTTATCTTCTTCGGCTAATCCGGGAATGCTCTCAAGGCTACTTTGGATGGCTCTACCTTCTCTGACTTTGGCCAGCAGTTCCTGTTTCTTTTGCTGAATGGCATCAGGTATTTGAGCTAGGGTGGACTTATGATGATCAATGGCAGCCTTCATGTTTTCTAGATCCTTCTCAAGTTCTGCACGCCTGGCTTCCAGTTGAGACAATTCTGGATCAATACTGAGGGAGGAGTTCTTCAAGTGATCAATCAATTGTGATAGTTCTTTAGCCTCTTGCTTGTTAGAGTTCCCCTTGGCCAATAAAGTTTCATGATCAAACAGCTTCCTCTGAGCCTGTTTCACCTTCAGGACCTTATCTTCAGAGATAGAAAAAGGAGACAAGACTCTAGAGAGAGCTGGGGATGGATTACCCTTGATGGCCAAGAAGACTATGCATTGGATCGATGTCTTGGACCAAATCAGCTATATTCTTCTCAAACATTGGCAGAACATCTCTTAGCTAATTTTTTGTCTCTTCTGGCAAGGTTTCCTTGGAGGAAGTGGCTGACAAACTGATTTCATCCTCATCAAGATACTCCTCAAGATTGAAAGAGTAACTCAGGGCTAGAAGATTGAGTGCTTGTGTATAAGGAAATCTTGATTAGGAGGTTTAAATTAGTTTATAAAAAATGGATGGCAAAGAGGATATAGTACCTTCTCTGCGGTAGCCTCTATCTGAAAAGAAGGAACAACTGATGATGCACCAGTGATGTCTGGTTGAGTCGGCTCTGAACTCTCAACATTGACGTCTGCAAACCTCAGGGCAGATTTTTAGTTCATGTTTGTTGTAGAGAAATGAGCTAAGCATATAACTTTCTTACCATCAGTTGTGTGTCGAACCGGGGAATCGGCAGTTTGGATATCAGCAACGGCAGGATTATTTTCCATAAGGAGACTATCAGACTCCTGCTCTTGCATAGGTGTTTCCTCGGGAAGTATCTGACATGGCAAGAAATCAGATGAAGGATGGAAATTGAATGAAATCAGGAACTTTTGAGAAAATACTCCAACAAGCATCAAGGATAAAATGGAAAAAAACTCACATTTTCTGCCATTGTGGGAGCATTGGTTATTTCCACTGAAATCAGCTCTTTTTGAGAATCAGCCGATAAAGGTTCAGTTGGCACTTAATCAAACGGCTGGGACAGCAGCTCCGCGCCCAGGGTGGATTGGGATGCAATGGTTGATAACTATGAAAAGGGGGATCAGAAGTTGAACATCAGTTTGAGAAGAATATGGATTGTTTTCCTGAGCAGCTGATGGTCTCGTTCTATGAAGTCTTTTCCCAGTAATGGCTTTCTGGGTTGTCCCTTGGACTGCTTTGTGCTTTGAAGATTGGTATGTCACGATCATGGGGGCAGCATGAGTTTTTATCAATTTCTTCAGTGAAGGTGCGGCCGATCCTATTCTTGAGACTGGGCATGGTGGCTGATAATCTATAGGATGTCCTTTCAAATCCAAGCTTGGAGGATCGAATTCAATATCCTGAAAGGGTCGGTTAGAGCAGTTGGCAGGAGAATTCACCAAGTAATTTCTCTAAAGCTAGAATGAAAAGTTACCTCACTATTAGAAGCAAATTCTCCGTCCAGAGCTATGCACAAAGGGTGAACCGGACCACAGAAGAGGTGGGAGCGCCATTCTTGCCACCAGGAATCAAAAAGAGTGGAAGATAAGATAACCCTGATCCAGTAATGCAAGCAAAGGGAAGGAAGATCTGATCCAAATTGAAAGACTCTGGAGGCTTCCATCACCTCACTGATATCTTCCCGTGGCTTCAGTATGTTCTTGAAGAACAGTTGAGGAGGCAATTGACCGAGGCCAAACTGACGAGCCACAAATGAAGGGTTGTAAACCTCATAAGTTGGAAGGTTGCCTAGGATGAAGGAACCTGTAGCCATTTTGCCACGTCCTTGATGAAATTTGGCTGGAAGAACACAGGGCTTGATAAAACAATTAAAGATTGCAGCTGCTGCCTCGTCCGAACAGCCCGATTCAAATCGGAATTTGAATGGGAAGATCAGCTCATCGTTCTCGTCCTCGTTATATGGTAGCCAAGTTAGGATGCCTGCATCGAACCCTTTGTAAATCTTTTTAAAGAGATTGCCAATATTGATATCGATTGTTATGGCCGATACAGCCTCACCATAGCTCATGCACTGCCGAGTTCTTCCTTCACCTCTATATTCCTCATCAAAGTTTGAGGAAGAGAAACTTAGGCTTCTAAAATCAGACCTTACAATCTTATGCATATACAGGTTGAGCCACATTTGTATCAACCACCAAGTGCCACTGATGGTATGCACTGGCTCATTCTTCAGTAATTGTGCGGCTACCTGGTACATCAGATGATAAGCAGCTCCTAGCAGATACTTTCCCAGAGGGATATCCTTGCCTACTGCTAGATGCTCTGCCATGAGTTTGTGATTATAAGTCGGACTACAATATGACCCATAGAAGACGAATCTCTCCAACCACATATTCAGAAAGACCACATATTCCCTTTCACTAACAGTCGATTCGTCTCCAATATGGTTCATAATATAACTTGTCCATCCTGAGCAATCTGATATTTTGGCTAATCTCTTGGAACCAGCGCTCAAGTATTCATAAGGCTGCATTGGTCCAGTTATTCTAAGGCCGGTCAATATGTAAATATTGGCCAGGGTAATGGTCATCGGGCCATGACTGAAAACAAAAGCGTTTAGGGCATTAGACCAAAAATAAGATGCGGAAATCAAGAGTGAATCATTCCTCTCCATCCCGGACAATGAGAGTGTCAAACATTGATTCAAATCATACACCTCCCAATCTCCGCCCTTTTTCTCGGATACCCTACGGAACCAATCTCTCCACCCCTTGGGCATTTTAGGCCAGTTTTTGAAGGAGGTTTTGATAGTCCAGGAAGACAAATCTACCGCAGATTGTTTGAAGGGGATTTGGTTGGTCTCTTGGCGGATAAAATCAGATGGGTCAGAGTCACCCATAGGCCCATGAAAATAGACATTGGAGACAACAGCCGATGGAATTAAGACTTCGTTCCTCATTTCCTAGAAATCGAATGAAATAAATTTAAAAGGAAAGGAAATTCAGGGTAGCAGCCAGTACTTGGGGAATAGAAGCTTGAAAGCATACCTTGGGGACGTGGTCATTGGTCGCCATTACCGCCGAGACAAATATAAATCTGAGGAAGACCGCTTGAATAAGAGCTTGACGGGGCGGAAGATTTGCTAGGGTTGAACTTTGGCGATGGCGGCGTCGGCTGTTGAGATTTGCTCGAGAAAGAAGGGGAAAGCAAACAGGCCGGGTTAGTCAGAAAAGATACTATTGGGACGTTATATAAGACTCGAAAAGGGAAGTCAGGAGTCGCGCGTATATCTCGGAGCAAAACGGTTGCGGCATGGTAAACAGATAAATAGAAATTTTGAAATAAAATCACTTTTATCCCAAAATTGGGGAGAAGGAGATGAGGATAAAATAGACAAGGAAAAGAAAATCTAAGCATTATGGTTGGGTTTTTTTGTGTGTATCATAATAAGTTATATATTTTACCAAATAGGTCACTAAAACAACTTCAGCATCACTCTCATAAAGTTGTTCGGTAAGCTAAAGTAGAAAACAAAAAAAATTCATTGGCCCTGTTTGCTTTCATGAAAAGTCGGCTGAAGGTACTGTTTACAAATTTGTTGTGAGAGAAAAATATTGTTCGTTCGTTGAAATAGTACGTCTATAACAAACGAGACATTATTATTAGTTCCGATTTGTCCTGTATCTATTGATGGAGTGAAGGACGTGAAGGGTGGCGCCACGAGCGTCGGTCGATGTCCCACCATGCTGCAGCAGGTAGCGCGCGTAATCTGATCCACAGCGTGTGGGTGTGGCTCCTCGCCTCCTCGTCCTCCTGCTCTCATCCTCGTCCTCATATCGACAAAACTAGCTATAGCTAGGTGGGGTATAGTACAGTACAACTTGCTAGATCGCTCTAGAATATTCATGTATGCACTGCAGTGGAGCCGGGAGTGATGACGTGTCGCATATGCATGCATTGCTGCTGCTGCTTGCCTGCCTTCTAGTTCTTGGACGTTAGCGCGAGCTAAGCGCGATCACTGGAGTGATTGAGTGAGTGAGTACTAGCAGGTAACAACAAGCAGGTCGGTGTCTTCTAGAGCCGCGGCCGGGAAGGATCAAGAGCATGCACGCATATAATATCCATCGACGATCTGCAACAGCAACTATATATATAAGGGAACTGCTACTATAACCGCGGCAGCTTGCATTCTTCAGCATCAGCTACTAGCATATATCATCATATCCCCCGATTCAGATTCCGATCTCAGCAGCTCGATCGATCACTTACAATACTATAGCACCTATGGCTGCTGCTTTCTCCTCCACCTCCGTCGCTGCGCCGGTGAGTACTTCCACGGCGGCGAGCAGCTTCCTCCTCGGGGGTAGTAACAAGAAGCTCACTATCAGCATCAGGAAGAAGCAGCAGCAGCAGGTGGTGAACAAGTACCAGCCGCAGGGCGGCAGGGGGCTCATCGTCAGAGCCATGGCGGTGAACAAGGAGGTGGACGAGACGGAGCAGGACAGGTGGAGGGGCCTGGCCTACGACACGTCGGACGACCAGCAGGACATCACCAGGGGGAAGGGCCGCGTGGACCCGCTGTTCCAGGGGCCCATGGGGGACGGCACCCACGTCGCCGTGCTCAGCTCCTACGACTACGTCAGCCAGGGACTCAGGCAGTACAGCTTCGACAACACCATGGATGGCTACTACATCGCGCCCGCATTCATGGACAAGCTCGTCGTCCACATTGCCAAGAACTTCATGACCCTGCCAAACATCAAGGTACGCATGCATGCATGTAAACCTATACCAGCATGCATATATACTCTACTGTACATGCATGCATGTGCCTACATATATACACACACATCATTTTTTGTTTGAGGAAAAGGTTCAGTAGTCATTTTGTTCGCTTAATTCAAAAACACTAGGCACTTCGTCCTCAAGCTTTCCTTTCGATTGAAGACAAAATGGATTACGTCCATGTGGTGTAGGGCCCAGTAGAAAAGTCAGAGTCTGGCCAAAGTAGTTTTTAAAAATATATGAAATTCAAACAAATATATATCGAGCAATCAATTATGGAGAAATTTCACATTTTCTCTCAGGTTGTCATTTTTCTACTAGCTTTTGGAGTTTCCAAAAATCAAACAACTCACATAAGCCTAAAGCACAGAAGCTGGTGAGCTTCTGACTTTTGTCTTTTTGGGGTTTTTTATTTCTTTTGAAATATCCAAAAGCTCTCAGAGAACCCCAAACAATTAGGCCGTAAGCTAGCTATTAAGGGAATTTCTACAAATAATCTGACCAAATCTTTTTCTAGATCGATCACTTCTTTAATTGGGTCCATCACTTACAAAGTCAAAATAAACATATGAGTAATTAATTAACTGCTAGCTTTTGATGCTTCTGACAATCATCAGGTGCCTCTGATCCTCGGTATCTGGGGAGGCAAGGGCCAAGGGAAGTCCTTATAATGTGAGCTTGTCTTCGCCAAGATGGGCATCAAGTAAGCTACATGCTAGCCAACTAAATCTGTCATGTACGTAGATTAGTAAGTACTTGACTATATACAGCAGTACTGAACAAGTATATATATGCTGCCCCACACAGCCCCATCGTGATGAGCGCCGGCGAGCTGGAGAGCGGCAACGCCGGCGAGCCGGCGAAGCTGATCCGTCAGCGCTACCGTGAGGCCGCCGACCTCATCTCCAAGGGCAAGATGTCCTGCCTCTTCATCAACGATCTTGACGCCGGCGCGGGTCGCATGGGAGGCACCACCCAGTACACGGTGAACAACCAGATGGTGAACGCCACCCTGATGAACATCGCCGACAACCCCACCAACGTGCAGCTCCCGGGAATGTACAACAAGGTGGAAAACCCCCGGGTGCCCATCATCGTCAACGGCAACGACTTCTCCACGCTGTACGCGCCGCTCATCCGCGACGGCCGCATGGAGAAGTTCTACTGGGCGCCCACTCGCGAGGACCGCGTCGGTGTCTGCAAGGGCATCTTCCGCACCGACGGCGTCCCCGACGAGCACGTCGTCCAGCTCGTCGACGCCTTCCCGGGCCAGTCCATCGATTTCTTCGGCGCCCTCCGCGCCAGGGTATACGACGACGAGGTGCGACGGTGGGTGGCCGAGACCGGCGTCGAGAACATCGCCAGGAAGCTCGTCAACTCCAAGGAGGGCCCGCCGACGTTCGAGCAGCCGAGGATGACGCTGGATAAGCTCATGGAGTACGGCCGCATGCTGGTGGAGGAGCAGGAGAACGTCAAGCGCGTGCAGCTGGCCGACAAGTACCTCAGTGAGGCGGCGCTCGGCGACGCCAACGACGACGACGCCATCACCAGGGGGGACTTGTACGGCAAGGCGGCGCAGTAGGTCCGCGTGCCCGTGCCGGAGGGGTGCACTGACCCCAAGGCCGGCAACTTCGACCCTGCCGCCAGAAGCGACGACGCCAGCTGCGTCTACAACTGATCCAATGCAATATGGATATCGTCGTTGATCCAGATCCAATAGAAGCTACCTAGCCAACATTTTCGTTTACTAGTTGCAATTGCATCAAGTGTGTCAAAAACTCAAAACCTGCTTGAAACTACTTAGGTATGCTAGCTGATTATTTACATGATAGTCTCTCTCATGTAACTAATTATTACTCAATGCAAAGGAAATTAGTATTGAGTACTCCTATGGAAAACAGCAAATTATTAGCACGGCTTTTAATTTGGATTCTCATCAGTGTGATAATCAAGAAGCCATGCCTAATACAGGTTGCATTTGCTGAATGCAAATTGTTGACACAAGTGGTGTACTACTTGTTATCATAATAAATACACCAATCCCGTTAAGTCAGGCTTGGTTAGGTGTCCTACATGGATTCTTAGCAGGAAAACGCTACTGAAAAACAACTTGGGCTAGAAGCCTAATTAGGAGACGAAAAAACAAACAAAACACCATATATTAGATTTTTTTTATAGATAATGGATAAAACAATATCCGGCCTCTACATCCATAGATGTACACAGCCCAACACCATATATTAGATGGTTCTTAGAGACATCTAAAGCTAGCTTCTCAATCAAATGTAGGGATGCGGATTTTTCTGGGGCAACCCACTGACCCAAAACCCAATTCACAAAAAGATAGGGCCAACCAAAAACTAATTCGGTGTTATTTGGGTCCAACACCATGTGTTAGTGGGTTGCCCAAGAGAAACTCCGTCTCCACCACGTCATCCTCGTTGTTATCATCCGACGAGTGCGAGTCACCGGAGTCATGACCCCGCTCACCATCCTCCCATCGGTGTCCACGTCTGAGGCCAAGCCAAAGCTAGTAGCTGCCGTGACGAAGGAGGACCTGGAGGTGGCGCTGCAACGAGTGGTCCGGAGCGCGGAGGAACTGGCTACCATGACATCCTCCACGTTGATGTTGCTGCATCTGATGGCTACCACGCTTGTTTTTTGCAAATTTGTTTTGAGGCATGTGGCCTCTCCATGGTTGTTTTTTGCAAATTTGTTTTGATGCATGTGGCCTCTCCAAAGAGGTGTAGAAGTCTTGTTGTGTTGTCAACATCCTTTTTTGTCGGTCTAATGAATATTGCCGCATCATCACCGTACATGGAGAACCCGGAATCTCAGCGTTCTCCCTCCAATTTTGCTGAGCAGGGCCTATTCGGTTTCGCAAGAGAAGAGCTTTTGTAGAGGATCGATTGCTAAAATGAAAAACAGTGGTGATAAAGGGGTCGCCTTGCCTCAATCCTCGTCCATGTTGGATCGGCCAAAGTGGGATCCCGTTGAGTAGGAGTTTGGAGGATATCCGATGATGAAGTATTGCTAAAATCCATTCTCTCCAACATGGTGGGAAGCCTTTGTGTTGGAGTAGGGCGATAAGATAGTCCCAACGTAGTACTGAATCAAAAGCTTTTTGTGATGTCCAACTTCATAAGCAAGGCTAGCGTTTTTCCTCTGCTGAAATTTCTTGGCGATGTTTCTTACGGAGAGGAAGTTGTCATGTATGCTTCGGCCCTTGATGAAGGCACTTTGGCAAGGGGAGATAAGCGCGTTCATGAACGGCGCGAGACGTAACGCAAAGTATTTTCGTTATGATTTTTGCGATTGCATGGATCAGGTTAATGGGCATGAAGTCTTGGATGCTTTCAGCACCATCCTTCTTTGAGATGAGGACGATATTTGCCGAGTTTATTACAAGGTTGAGGTCAGAACAGCGGATGTTGTAGAAGCTATTGACTGTAGCTATTGACGTATAGCAGAGAAGGAATACATACATGTCGAAACAATTTCTGTGGTGCTAGCATACAAATTTTTGTTGTGCCACATCCATGTCCAGCAAAGAATTGAAGGTTGTGGTTCATCATGAAATGGTGTGGTGATGCAGAGTCATAGAAACCAAGCCAAAAGAGTAGATGTCTGCTCTGCTCTTGCAATGATTAGTCTTGGCAAGCGAAGCACAGCATCCTATTGGCCGGCCGGGATGTGGCCACGTGTGCAGAACCTCATCCTCAGCGTGTGGCCTGAGGGAGATGTGGAAGCTGATCCACAAGACGATCCCCCTTCCCTGCTGAACTGCCGGCCATAGGCAGCCACCGCAACGGCGGCCAGGCCACCAGTCCACCACCACCATACGTGCTCGCTCTTTATTTAATGCCGTGCGTGGCTCGACCTCAGTACTTTGAGCAGCGGCGGCGGTGGCCATCAGGTGCGTGTGCTGTGTGTGTTCCTACTTCCTTGCTAGCAAGGTCCAAAAACCAGAAATGGCGGCCGCCTTCTCCTCCACCGTCGGAGCTCCGGTGGGTGTCCTTTAGCTTGCTTTGTCGTTTCCATACGTCTAGCTAGTTCAACTTCTTCTTCTTCTTCATGTCATGATCATCTCCTGCCTGGCTGCCTCTCCTTCTCCTTGACGCATATATATTGTCTATATATATATATATATATATATATATATATATATATATATATATATATATATATATATATATATATGCAGGCCTCCACCCCGAGCAGGAGCAGCTTCCTCGGGAAGAAGCTCAACAAGCAGCAGGTGTCTGCGGCGGCCGTGAACTACCATGGCAAGAGCTCCAGCAGCGCCGCCAACAGGTTCAAGGTGATGGCGGCCAAGGAGGTGGACGAGACGAAGCAGACGGACGGGGACAGGTGGAAGGGCCTGGCCTTCGACATCTCGGACGACCAGCAGGACATCACCAGGGGCAAGGGCATGATCGACTCCCTCTTCCAGGCGCCCATGGGGGACGGCACCCACGTCGCCGTGCTCAGCTCCTACGACTACATCAGCCAGGGCCAAAAGACTTACAGCATGGACAACACCATGGATGGCTTCTACATAGCCAGGGGCTTCATGGACAAGCTCGTCGTCCACCTCTCCAAGAACTTCATGAAGCTGCCGAACATCAAGGTACGGTCCGGTCGGTCCTATAAGTATAGACTATAGATTAGTACGTACTATATTTTCATTTCATTTCATTTCATAGATGATACAATAATTTAATTTCTCACATGATATATAGATGATTTAATTAGTTATTAAAGTGCTAAATAAATAATTATATATATAACCCACTACTGTATATATATCCCTAATATATCCATCTGCAGGTTCCCCTGATCCTGGGTATCTGGGGAGGCAAAGGTCAGGGGAAATCCTTCCAATGCGAGCTTGTCTTCGCCAAGATGGGCATCATGTACGTGCTGTGCTGTGCTGATTCGTTCGTCTTTCGTTTCGATTCGATAATACATACATACTCCTACATATATATCAATATATTGATCTGGATGCATATTCAGCCCCATCATGATGAGCGCCGGAGAGCTGGAGAGCGGCAACGCTGGAGAGCCCGCCAAGCTCATCAGGCAGCGGTACCGTGAGGCCGCCGATCTCATCTCCAAGGGCAAGATGTCCTGCCTCTTCATCAACGATCTCGACGCCGGCGCGGGTCGCATGGGCGGCACCACCCAGTACACGGTGAACAACCAGATGGTGAACGCCACCCTGATGAACATCGCCGACAACCCCACCAACGTGCAGCTCCCGGGGATGTACAACAAGGTGGACAACGCCCGGGTGCCCATCATCGTCACCGGCAACGACTTCTCCACTCTGTACGCGCCACTCATCCGCGACGGCCGTATGGAGAAGTTCTACTGGGCGCCCACCCGCGAGGACCGCATCGGCGTGTGCAAGGGCATCTTCCGCACCGACGGCGTCGACGAGGAGCACGTCGTCCAGCTGGTCGACACCTTCCCGGGCCAGTCCATCGACTTCTTCGGCGCCCTGCGTGCCCGGGTGTACGACGACGAGGTGCGCCGGTGGGTGGCCGAGACCGGCGTCGAGAACATCGCCAAGAAGCTCGTCAACTCCAAGGACGGGCCGCCGACGTTCGAGCAGCCCAAGATGACGATCGAGAAGCTCTTGGAGTACGGCCACATGCTGGTGGCGGAGCAGGAGAACGTCAAGCGTGTGCAGCTTGCTGACAAGTACCTCAACGAGGCTGCTCTTGGTGCAGCCAACGAGGACGCCATGAAGACTGGCAACTTCTTCAAGTAGACCAACAATAGCACCTCTTGAGGTTACAAATAGTTCGTCGAAAGTTCATGAGATAAAATTTACATTGTGTTTACATTGTGTTTGCCAAGATGGAACACCAGGCAATCGCAACTTCTTTGTCCGCGTCGGGTAAGCGAGATCCCCATAGATAGGGCGCCTCTTGTTGCTAGGCGGCCGGCATAGGAGGAGGTGAATTGGATTCTTTTTTGTTACTCCATAGTTTCTGATCATCTACATGCATGCTGCTGCTATATGTATAAATATTCCAGTTTCTGCTTAGTTCACTTACATTCTTCTTCACTGCACAATGCAACGCAATATATATGCACGGTAATTGTAAAAGGGCTGCTATGCTGAATGAGGAAAACATACAGATGATCATCTCATGGATCATATTTCAGGTAAAGCAGCGAATTGCAACATGTTTAAGTTGGTTGCACCAACCTGAAGCCGCCGCCTGTCAGATTTCCAGGATCATTAAGCTCTACCACTAGGACACAAGAATATGAATGGAACCAGTGCTGTTGTTCATACCTTCGTTGGATGAGTTAGTCATTAGTTCAAGTGACGACCCATGCCTGCATGGAGCAGGCAAGAACGCAGTGGAGGCTAGGTGTGGGAAATCCTTCCCAGTGTTGCAGTAGCTGCCTGATCAGTGGCTGCTATGGCTAGTTGCTTTCACTTGCCTAAGATGGCCTGGGGTGCCTCTCAATTTATTCTTGCTACTGCACATTGGGTGGGGGGCTTCCTTTTAGTCAAAGGTTGAGGCTGATTCAGGTTTGTCCTTGCCCTAGGATAACTTTTGAATTGTACAGTGGGTCTTTGTTTTCACACACTGACTCAGCACACAACCAATTAGGAGTTTTCACATTTGCTACTTATGATCAATCCAACATTCTCCCCCTTGATCATAAGCCTTATTGTCATAAATTTATTTCTCAACAAAATGATACACCACTACATAGGATTACAATAGTCAATTAAGTACCATTGAACCCTGATGACTATAGTACATCGTTCCATTTCAAAATGAACTTGTTTGTACAGTAAAGGAGAATGGTACACATGTGCACCTCTTTATTCCAGAATTAGAGGCTCCCTACCAGACCCATGCCGGCTACGTGTCCATTGAATACAATGGGCGGTAGGCCTTTAGTGAGCGGGTCCGCTAGCATCAACTTCGTACTTATGTACTTGACATCAATTGTTTGATCCTAGATTCCATCTTTCACAACATAGTATTTGATGTCAATGTGTTTGGCAGCACCACTTGACTTGTTGTTACTCGAATAGATTATTGCTGGTTGATTATCGCAATACAATGTGAGCGGTTTAGATATGTTGTTGATCACTCTCAATCCTAAGATAAAATTCTTTAGCTCGACTGCCTGCCTGGTAGCCTTATAACATGCCACAAATTTGGTCTACATTGTTGACTATGCAGTAACACTTTGCCTAGAGCTTTTCCATGAAATAGCTCCTCCAGTTAGGTTGAGGATATATCCTGATGTAGATTTTCTAGTACCTACACACACTGCAAAATCAGCATTTTCGAGGTTATCATACCCTTCCGGATGTGAGCATGTAACGTACTCTTAGTGCCTTGCAAATAATGCAAGACTTTCTTAACGGCTTTCCAATGTTGGATTTGGCTGATATCTTCCAAGCATCTTGGTAACAAATGCCAAGTCCAGGTGACGACATACTTGAGCGTACATGAAGTTTCCAACAACCAAAGTATGTGGTACCGCTCTCATCTGTGAAGCTTCATACTCATTATTTGCACACTGAAATTGTCCAAATTTATCGTCCTTCACTATGGAAGCAGGTGAGGCTGAGCATTTGTGCATATTGTACTTCTTGAGTACCTTCTTGATGTATGTCTTTTGAGACAAACTGTCGGTGCTTTGAGAACCGATGAGTAAATTTAGCGCCACGCTACTCAAGGGAGTCTATGGCTAACACTTGAGACACAAGGAATTTATACTGTCCAGTGCTGGAGACCGCGAGTTCATGTTCCTCAAATTCAAGTGCTCCAAACGGCTTACAACAGGGGGTATGCAAGCTAGGGTTCTACGGATAGAAAGCTAGAGGTAGGAGTAATCTAAGGCCCGGCTCCCCTTATATAGCCGTGGGGGCCGGGATACAAGTAGAAGTAAGGGGTTCTCCGATCCGAGTGGTCGAGAGCCCAAGGGGAGGGAGAAGCTAGTGAACTTGGTCAGCTTTGATTCAATTCAAAATATCAAATCAAGGCAAATCTGTTCATTGAAGCGGGCAACCGATGAGGGATGGTCACAATAAAGTATACAAATCACTTTCAGATGTAATTGAGGGTAAAGAGGGGAGGTTTCACGAGACTCTGCTTAGGAAACGGGTCGATTACTCGGGGCGTTCTATCATTGTTGTGGGTCATTCGCTTTCATTACATCTACGTGGATTACCTCTAGAGATAGCAATAAAGCTTTTTCAGCTATTTGTAATTCGTGATTTAATCATGAAACGTGCTACTTGTAATGTCAGGATTGCTAAAAGGAAAATTTGGGAAAAGGAAGCCATTGTATGGGAAATACTTCAAGAAGTTATGCGGGGACATCATGTACTGTTGAATAGAGCACCTACCCTGCACCCATCCTATCTTGTCCTTGCTTTTGTACACATGTCCGGGTAGGGTCATTGGGGTCTTGTTCCCCATGCCAAGAAGGCATGGCGTGCCATGGCGGCACTATGCTGGTCGTGGTGACATTGTGGGAATGGTGGTTGTTCACCAACCCTCCTGTATGGCATGCGCTCGTCGTTGATGTTGTGGCCTTTGTCCTGGTGCCCGTTTCTTTGGGAAGAAGTCGTGGTCTGGCTATAACGGGGAGCGGCTGTCCATCATGGGCTACCTGCTCCCTTGGTCATGGCCCCGTTTCCCCGACCTCTCGTGGTTGGGACAGGGGCATTGGATTCGACCGGTTCATGGAGAACTAGCTACCCGGTCGTGCACCACAATCCGTAGCGGGTATGATCGTACGCTCGTCTGTCGAGTCGGATGGGATCTAGACAATGCTGAGCCATCCTGAGTGACACGGCCAAGTCCTGGTGTTGTCTTGTCTGCCAGCGGAGTGCTGCCCAATAAGATGATGCTCTACCCCAAGGCCTGGCGGTCAGAGGGGTGGTCATCCTTCTCGTACCCAGCGGAGTGCGCGGGCGTGCGGTCCCATCCGAGCAGGTGCATTTAATGCATCCACCCACCTCCCGTCCTTCCCCAGTGGCTAAGGCCACAGGTGGTCAAGGGCACCGCGTGGTGCATGGTCGAGAGGCAGGAGAAGTTGAGGCGGGCCTCGTACAGCTCATGGGGCAAGAGGTCAAGCAGGCCGTGATTTTGCTGGGCCCTGACCAGCTAGACCATCCCGAGGGATTTTCTCAAAGTGTCTTGGGGTACCCTGGTTACATGCTCCCAACACAAACCCAATGCACATTTAGTTATATCTCGGTGTATCTCAATACCTAACACATAGACAGCTTCTCGGATATCTTTCATGTCAAAGTTAGAGGAAAGAAATCTCTTGGTTTCTAGCAGTAGGTTCGCATCACTAGCTACTGGATAACAGAACGTGATCAACATAGAGGAACAAAAAGATGAATTTACTCCCCCTGAACTTGACATATAAGCAATTGTCTACCTTGTTTTCCTCGAAACCAAACTTTCTGATTATTTCATCAAAACTTGAGGTACCATTGCCTTGATGCTTGTTTCAATCCATAAATGGATTTCTTAAGCCGACAACCCAGATGTTCTTTTCCTTCCATAGCAAAACCTTCTAGCTGAGCCATGTAAACATTTTCATGTAAATCTCCATTTAGAAATGTTTTTTCAACATCCATCTGATGCAACTCCAAATCATAATGGGCCACAAGCACCATGATTATTCTGAATGAGTCTTTACTAGAGACAAGCGAGAAAGTTTCATTATAATCAATGCTTTCTCTCTATGTGAAGCCCTTTGCCACAAGTCTTGCCTTTGGAGTTATGTCTGCCATCTCTTTATTTGTCATTTTGTCGTTTCTCCGTCCTCGCATGTGCATGTGTATTCGTCGTTTCTTCTTCTTAGTTGCATGCAGTGCACATGCAAACCGCTCCACTTTCCCTTTATGCTGTAAGGGCTCACCACTAATGGTCTATTTCGATCCCCCATCTAAACTTTAGAGCTAAAGCTCCAATCAGATTATCTAAAGTTAGCTCTAAACTTTATTCTACCTCACATTAAAGCATTAGACCTCAAAACTGAGCTGGCAACGCCGCCGCTGCAAACAGCACCAAAATAGCGGCCCCGAGCGCAGCTACAGGGGAAGGGAGCACTGCCGCCGCAAGCAGCACCAGCGCCGCGGCACCAAACACGAGGTGTGGCAAGATGGGAGTAGTGCCCAAGCATCTCGGCAGTGCCGCAACGAGCAGCTAGCACTAGCGCAGCGCCACCGCAGCGAGCAGCATCAGCAGCGCAGCCCCAAGCACGAGGCATGGTGAATGGGAGTAGCGCCCAAGCATCTCTCTATCTCGCTAGTGGAAGAGCAGCAGAGAGAGATTGCTTCAAGACGGTGGATAAAGAGAGGGACGGGCTCCGAGCAAGATATTTGGTCAATGCATAAACCTAGAGGGTGTTTGGCAGAGCTTCTCTGGAGGAGCCGGAGCTATTTTGGATTGTGGCTCCTCTAAAATGGCTCAGGCTCCTATGTTTTTCACTGAAAACGAGTCCTCCTACAAAACGTTAGGTAGGGCTCCTCCGAAGCAGCCGGAGTCGAAGTTGGGGAGGATCCCTACCAAACAAGCCCATGTTATCATCCCAAACAGCGAGGATTCTATAGAAAATGTTAACATGCTAGCAATTATTTATTTATTATCATCCCTCAATTTTGTTGTATGTCCTGTGCTTAACCCATTGTCGGTTACTTGGTTTCCCATACAAATGTATCTTAACTTTACTCTGCATATATGCACGGCATTGGTTCTACTTTATTTAATCGAAACCTGCAGTAATAACTCTACCATTTTAACATGATATTACATAATGAATTTCATCAATTATCTTGAATTATTAATTTATACAACTATATGTGCTCTCAGAATGTATGTTTTCCATAAGCTATTTCAAAAATAACAGCTTAGAGTTCATGCAGCAACGCGCGGGGGTATAATCTTGTTCAACAAGATTCAAATCCCAAAACAGGGCAGTACAGCATCACAGGCACAGACCAAAAGGAGAATACAGCACAGGGGAGGTTTGAAGCAAATTAAGAAGAGCTAAATTACATCCACTGATTAAGCTACTACAGACCCAGGGACGTGCAAGGCCAGAAGCAGTCCCAGAGAAATAGGATCCAACAAATGTGTTAAGCATGCATATGTGAGGCGCATAAATATTTTGCATCTTGCAAAACCAGTGGGACTGCACGCACGTACTCCCTGCCAAGTGCCAAGTGGACATTGATGCTTCAGGTTCAGTTATAAAAGGGATCGGATGGCCTCCTCAAAAGTACTGTTTCATGTGGCCTAGAACTTTATTAGAAGAGAAAGGGGAAGATATGAGACGATGGAAAAAGGAAATATACCAGACAGGTCATGAACTCATTTTTGTTAAGAATCTAGGGGCTTTGCACGATGCAAATGTAGATAATGAAGCAGCAAGCAGGGTACTAGCTAATAACTTCGTGATGACTGAAGTCCACCAGTACAAATGAGAAGGAGGTGAGAGGTGCGAACTGTATGACATTACCCCAAATCCATCCGTCAAATTTCATGTGGTGAGGAGTGGGCGCCCCCCGGGACCATTGCTTCCACCAGCTAGCCGGCCGAGGCAGGCATTCTGCCGAACACTCAACATGCAACGCAGCGCAAGCACCGATTTTGACCTGTGCGTGTACAGCAGAATCATGGTGGTGTTAGAAGAAGGAGGAAGGAGCAGGAGGAAAACATAGGAAGAGCGGCAGAGACGGCCGGACGGCATACTCGTACATTGCATTGCATACCCATGCGTGCCGTGACCATGATGGTGGGGAATGCGGAGGCAGAGGAAGAAGGCAGCAATGGCGGCCAGTGCTTTTGGGGGCGGGAGGAGGGGCCTGCCTGTTTGCTAGGTTGCTTTTGTTTAGGTGGACTGGACCGTAAGCGCGGCTTTGCTGATAAATTGGGCTGCAAAGTATATATGCTACAGCCCGCCGTAATATTGGCCCATCAACAGAGATCACCAAAGAAGGAACATAAAAATCAGCCCCCGTACTCTTGGGCCTTCCATCTTCTTTCTCATACCTGATGGATCGACCAAATTTGGTTGGAGGGGTTGGAACAAGGTACATTCCATCTCACTAGGAAATGGTCTAAATTTTAGACACCAACTTATTTTTTATTTTTATTTTTACTACTACTACTCCTACTACTATTATAATAATAACACACATACGCCTATAAGGAATTAATGATTGGAATTTATTGTCAGGTGGAACAAAATTTTACAATGAACTTCATTAAATTGTTGGTATTGTATTTTGCCGATTTGTTTGTACCGTTGCTGCTTAGTGATGCCACATACTCAAATTGCCGGTGCTGCTAGCAACAAACTAATCATGACTAACTTGAATACATTCGATCAAATTCTGATATGGAACCCATGCCCTTCTTATAAATAGAAATATATTGCAGTCCTCAAACAACAAAAGCCTATTACGAACAAAAAGAATTACGTTGCACAATAAGATCTTCACAAAGTCATGGAAACTGGAAACCCAAAATTCAAAAGGAATAGCATGGTGAAGACACAAAAGGATGTCTCATGCATTACATAAAGACAGACATGGCCCTCCACCTTAAATTTATGCAACAGGTCACTCTCCCAATGTGCAAATAAATGACCCTCAACCTTCTCATGTAACTGCAACATCTTCATTTAATTTTCACATCTTCACACTCCATGGGCCGAGATTGGTCTAGTTGTCATGCTAGGAGAAGACAATGTTGTCGTGGCCAACCATCACAACAACCAGGCTCTGGTAGGTGGGGATGAGGGATTAATTGGAACATTTTATCGGTGAACATTGGAGTCTAGCGTCTCTTAACAATGTCTAAAAGCGCACGTGGTCTGCCCAAGGGATAATGGTCGTAGAGAGGATCTTATCTACCGTCTTGACTAGGAGGAAGATGCGCTGCACACCGATGTCGATGATGCCAAGGCCATCTTCACATTTGAGGCAGCAAGTGACCTAGAAGTAGTTTGTTTCTCGGGTTTTTTAGGTGCTTCTTGAGTCTACAAGCCGCCCTCTGGGTCAAAGGTTCGGTAGTGTTGTAGCTCTGCTAGTTTACTTCTTGGCACTGTCGTCTTCTCTTTGTTTCTGGTTTAGACTCTTGTATTTCACGTCGTGTTTAGTTTGGGGAAGTTTAGAATTTAGGTTACTGTAGCACTTTTCGTTTTTATTTGGCAATTAATGTTCAATCATGAACTAATTAGGCTCAAAACGTTCGTCTCGCAATTTCCAACCAAACTGTTCAATTAGTTTTTTTTTCCGTCTACATTTAATACTCCATGTATGTATCGCAAGATTCGATGTAATGGCTACTATAGTACTTTTTGGAAATTTAGGATGAGAACTAAACACGCGCTCAGTTTTGCTGAATGGAAATGGGGTTGCCTCGTGTCAGAAAAATGCAACCTAGAAGTCATCGCCAGAGCATTGAGCCATTCCTTTCCAAACCATGCCCCAACACGTCTTGTCCATGTGCTCCACCATTGATTTTGATATCCGGAAGACTACCGTGGAGTACAAAGGCTTTATAGATATGACCGCATTAGTTAGGACTAGCACCCGGTTTCAAAAATAAAACCAGATACGCACTATATGATAGCTCAGGAAGTCAAATCTCATATATAGCTACAAATAAGGATAATATCAAAAGACAATGCTCAATATATAACGTACTTAGTATAAATGATATAACCTTAAACAACAAACAACGGAAAGACAACTCCAAACTTCGGGTGAAGACTCCAATCTACAGGGACAACTGACTGGTTGATCACAAGCCTAGCTCCTCCAGACTAGCAATTTGGTACCCATCCGGAATTTTTCCAAATATTTAAAAAGTAAAGCAAGTGTAAGTACATGTCGCACTCAACGAATATAACATTGGGTTCATAAGACTCAAAAGACTGACACTGGTTTAACTTTGATTAGCTTTTAATGAGTCATCTTTTAGCAATTGGGTGGCAACAAGTTTATTCGTAAGCCCATATAAACACATGATCAGATAAACATGAATAATAAATAGCATAAAAAGTAATCATTAGCGAGCATCTTTATCATCAGTGTTGATCATCTATTCCGTAAGGGTTCTAAGGCCGCTTGTGACCGTGAGCACGACTGATATACCAGTTTTACACTCTACAGAGGTTATACACTTTCACTGTGAGTCGTGATTTATCCTTTCACCCGAGGTGATCAGCCTCTTGACCCACTACCTAGGAAGGTCGACAGGGTTCACTATGAAGCCTTTCAAAGGTTCGTCTAACAAGTTAGGGCCATTAAATTCACTCGGCAAACAGATGTAGAGCTCCCCTTCCCGATGGCACAATGACGCGCAGCGTATACACAAGGCGACAGAGGCCGCACTATACCCGATTCGACAAGCCATTTTTATGCCAATAAATGCAACCACTAACAAACTAGAAAAGGTCCTCATACTGAGCCAAAGCTAGAGCCATATAGCCCTCACAGCTGTACTGTAAGTTCCGGATGTTCGCTTACAGATAAGTCCTGAGGGAGAGGAATCTAGAGCACCATAAAAACAGTCCAATGCTCTAGCCCCCTGATTCCATGCAATCATACACGAAGCAAACAATAGAACTAAATTAGAACAGTACACCAAGCATATGAAATAGCAAGTAAAAATGTTTTAAAGATGTTCTACACGTTACTACGACCACACAGACGTGAAAAACACGCTAATCGGAGCTACGGTGAAAAATATACATCTCCCGATAGATTTGCTTCGAACATAAACTATAGGCTTTATTTATTTTAGCTATATAAAACATGTATAAGATACTTCAGAGAAATACCTTAATTGAGTTAAGTGAAATTATACTTGATTTAGAAAAACAAGGTAAAACTAATCATATAATTGACCAAGGTGAAAAACCTAAGTTACTTTTAATTAGAAAAATCCAACTGCATAATCATTATTCAAGTTAGGCATTAAACCATAAAATTCTAGAGCTCTTGACATAAAAAACATTGATACTAAACGGAGTTAAAACGGAGAAGATATGGCCTAATAAAGATAGTGGCAATTTTGTAAATAGATGAACTTGATTTTTGAATTTAAAATAAATAAAATCAAATTTTGGATCTGCAGGACGACTACGGATACTATTTTATCGGAAGGCAGGGGCTCTTTAGAAAAACTGCAGGGACGGCGAGTTAGAACTTAAAATCTTGCGGGGGCTTTTTTGCAAATTTTGCAATGAAGGGGTACGGTCTAATCTGATCCACTGATTGTGGATCCGATGGCTAAAATCAAAGGGAGGGATGAAGTCACTGGCGCATTGGGAGACGACGGCGGTGCCATGGCCGGAGAGCAGAGAACCTCACGCGGCGTTTGTCGTTCTCGACGTTCGAACATCATCGGTCAAAAAGAAAGCACGGGGAGCAAAGGAAAACACAGCGAACTCACCTAGGGTGTTCTCACTGTCAACGGCGGGTCTACGGCGTTGGGTAGCGTGGTCGGGGCGGACGGCAACAACGCGGCGAGGGCGAGCTAAAGCAAGAAAAAGAGAGAGAAGGGGCTCGTTGGCTTCACAAGCTTGACGCGAAGCTCGGCGAAAAGCTTGCGGTGGCAGCAATGCGGCGAAACAGCGAATCACACGGCAGTGGCAGCTTTAGGGCTAAGGTGGCGCAATGAGCTTGGGTGGAGGTGGTGGCTCACGATAGGGCTGGATGGGGCAATGCGGCGCGGGGTCTCCGGTTTATAATGGGCTATGGCGTGGGGCACACGGTAACGACGCGTGGAAGCATGGCGGCGACAGACTCCGGAGGAGATTCCGAGTTGGCGACATGAGGAAGACAACGATGCTGACAGAGCGGGCCCACCAATCGGTGACTCAAGGCGCAGGAGAGAGGGGCGGGGACGTGGCCTGCGCGGCATGGGCCTTCGGCTGGCTTGCCGGGCTAGCACATGAGCGGAGACGCCGGGAAAGAAGGGGCGCGGGTGACGCGGTGCTAGGCCACCTACTGGAATGGGCCACGGGAGAGGGAAAAGAGAGAAGCGAGCCGTGGGTAAGGGAGCAGGCCGGCTGGGCCAGAAGCCGAGAAAGGACAGGGGAAGAAAAAGAAATTCCTTTTTAATTTCTTAAACCCATTTTCAAACCAAATTCAATTCAAATTTAAATCCATTTGAAATTTTGATCAAACCCAAGCATCACAAAAATAAATATACATCAGCATGAATGAACCAACTGTCAACATAGAATTTTGTCCCATGCCGAGGACACACGCAGCAAGCCGGAAAGGTCCGCTCGATGGAGCAGATCCGTCTAGCTTCAGCGCAAGGGTGGTCGATCCTACGCAATCCTCCCAAGACGTGCCAATCAATTTGACCCTGCAATTGACAAGGAGAAAAAGTTTATTAGTAATTAAGAGCGAAACATGCTGGTGTTGCCAGACAGTCCCAAATGTGCGACTCTGAGAGCCGATATGAGAGATCGACTAAATAGTCGATTCCGGCATATTGATAAGAATAAATCGGTTAAAGCTCATGGGGTTGTGTAAGAAAAATCGGTTATCATCCAAGATAGATATAATTCGAGCAATAATTTAATCAATGGCAATAAGATATCGATGATGATTGGTTTAAACTGAGCCAATGATTACAAGTAACCGAACTCCTTTTTATATAAAGAAACAATTTAACACCACTTAATCATTTAATAAAGATAAATCTAATGAACATGTTAGATCTCATCTATCACTATGACCAGTGGGGCACGAGGCAGAATCATGCAGGCCATAGAAACAATAATAGACTCGACAACCCTAACTCATTACTAATATCAGTGGGGCATGAGGCAGAATCATGCTGGCCGTAATACAATAATAAGATCATAGGGCTAACATATCTTTCGACTTATCTCTACTTCAATGATCTCGTGATGTGAACTGTTCGTGAAAGCATTCAATATCGGCTAAACAGCCGATTCAGGCATAGCGCACAGTTAAGGTCATACCTTCTCAGGAACAGATCTATCAACTAACGATCCCCACTCCACAGGGCTAACAGTGGGGTGAGAGGCAGAATCCCACAGTCTGTGATAACGAACCATGGAACGGTTCTCGCTAACCAATAGATCTACTCAAGATTGAACATGCCTTAACCGCACACTATGCACGATTAAGATTGATATAAAACAGCCGATAAAAACATAACTTATCGTTTAAGATATAGATCCGTTCAGTTTTAGATTAGCAAACGATGGGTTAAATAAGATATAAGGCCAATCCAGATCAATCTCAATCGGGCAGAGTAATATTGCTGTAATTAGATAAATAATGAAAGCAATAAACAATATCGGTAACTTAATGAATCTACCAAGGACTGTCATTTAAAGGTAGAGCCGATAACTTGACCTTAATCTAATTCAAGCAATGGGGTGTGAGGCAGAATAACACAGGCCATACTTGAATTAGACAAGAGTCGATAACTAGTCTATACCAGAGTCGAAGTAGGGGTCGACCGGATCGATGCAGCCATATGAACAAAGGTATAAACCATGACGGTACTTACAGACAAGCAGTGGAGGTCGACCGGATCGATGCAGCCGTACTCGCTGAAGAACTCACCGAGATCTACTCTACTCCTACTCCTAAGGGGTGGCCGGAGCCGAACAAAGTAAATTGACTTGTATTTGATTGATTGTGTCCTTTACAATAGCCGGGGTTTTGGGTATTTATACCCGGAGCCTAAAACGAACCCTACTCGAGTACGACTGAATACAATCTTTGGTATGATGAAAATATTCCTAATTTAAGGTATCTTGGACTTTAATCTTTCCCTTTTCGTAGAGTCCACCATGTCTCGTCCTGGCGCCGGTCATAGCCTCTGTTTGTTATCTAACTGGCGCTATCCGAAGACAGCCGATTCTAGTGCTGCATCTGAATCAGCTGGTTTCAATCTTCATGCAATTGATCCTTTGCTGACATGATCCTAGGAGCTCTCGAACCTCTGAAATCCTTTTTCCAAATTCTGGTGTAAACACATGCCCCCCAATTTTGGGATAAAAGTAATTTTATTCCAAAATAATCGTGTCGGCGTCCCTGACTGGTCCACGGTCGTGGGCAGAGAACTTTGATCTGGGGTCCACTGTTTGTCGCCACCTGCGTCCATTCATGAGCATATGCCTCAAAACTTTTACAAGAGCATTACTGCTTCATGGCATTTGGACTCATCCTTCCGGGCCAGCTATAAAACGCTTATCCGACCCTAGAGAGAGCAACTCAACACTTCAGCCATGTTTTTTCTTCTATCTATTCCTTCGAGTGCTCTCAACTCCGCTGGACCCTCCATGGTCCATCTTTTTGCGATAACGATCTCGAGCGGTTAGAAGAATTCTTGTGCATAGGGTGATTGTGTCGCTCATCTTAGCACCTTGTCAAGCAAGAGAACCAGCCACTATAGTTAGAAGAATCCTTCTGATATCGCCTGGACCTTTTGTCCATGCTCGTAGAGCTGCAAGGGCTAAAATGTGTGGACACTCTTCTTTGTTTGTTCAGCCAAATGCCCATCGGGCAAGCCACAAGTTTATTTCCAGCGGTTTCTCGGTCGCTGAGAAATCGGCTGGGTATCCGTTAGGTAGGCGGCCTTCTTTTCCTTTGGCACAATTTTATCAATGAGCCGATGTAGCTTGGTTTATGATGATCTTCGGCCTTGTGGGGATCTGGACTCCCTTCAATCCAAAAGCAGCCTTGGTGGGTTGATTTCTGATCCATGCAAATTCTTTGTATCTGTCCCACGATGCTTCATAACTCAGGGAAGCGATAAGTTCGAATCTGTTACCTCTCTGTTATCCGTCCCCTGAATCCCTGGAACATCGATCTGTTTCTGTCTTTGATTTTAATACCATACCTCTAGCGGAACCAATCTTGTTTTCTCGGGCTATATATATACGGGCTATGGCTGAGGGTCGAGCAACAACCCGCTTTCGTCTCAACCCCTCGGCACCCTTAGTATAGTCCCCGTTCTTCCCGTAAGCTTGAGATCATGGAAAACAGCAAAAGGTCTGCTGAGGGGGCTCCCGACGGATCTGCATCATCGCTTCAGCGCCTTCGTCGTCAAGAGGGTGCAGCCCGTGATGCTCCCACTGCATTAGGTTATAGGGCCGACTCCGTTCGGCCTCTAGGGTCTTCATCGTCGACAATTCATTACTAGCTCCCTTGCTACCCAAGGCGGCGGATTGATAATGATGACTTGCTCGCTGCCATTGACAGTCATGGCCAGGGTCTTGCCAAATGTCTTTCTCTCGCAGAATCAACCCTGGCCACGGCTCGATGCCGATCGCCTCCCTAGCTGATTCGGTGGACGATAAATTGGCCAAGGCTGAGGCTAGAATCGTGGGTGAGATATCATAAGCTTTATCCCTTTTCAATTTCACCTTCAGGATTCTAATTATCTCCCCTCTGAATTCTTCAGATTTGTCTGCTCAACTGGAAAGCCTTCAATTGGCTGCAGAGCGCGTGGCGGGATTTGTCAATGCTAGAGGTGTTGTCCCGGTGGTTCGCCTGTACAATGTCCTGAACCGTGTCAGGAAGGTCGCTCTTCATGGTGTTCATCATGGTGCTACCGTAGCGTTGGCTGCTGCATAGGCCCATTCTGGCTACAATCTTCGGCTTCTTCCTCATGGTTTTATAGACACGATGCACCCCGAGGATCGTGAGCGCCTGACTGAGGGTTTCCATGGTGTTGCCAGCTCCGTGGCCTTCAGCACCCTGGCCGATGACATAATAGGCAAAGTATTTTTCAGCCCATAACTTGTAATAGGCGACGTTTAGCAAACAATTTCCTTGAGTGATTTTTGCTTTGATTTGCACTTCATATTATATGCATCACTCTGTCCATGTTTGCTTTACCCCTATGAACGATATGCACTGTACTTGGTCTTTGCCTTCCTTCGGGCCTATTTTCTGCACTAGCGACGATACCCTCGTGGTATCGGCTATTAGGGCTGATGACCGAGCAAATTGGTTGTCAAGTATTGATCTGAATGCTAGGGTAATATCCCAAATATTTCCCATTTGATTGCTCTGCCGAATCCTCTCTCTCTTCTCAGTATTTCCAAAACAAGTGCATCACCTGGCGCGTATCGTTTGATCTGAAGAGGTTCTCCTCAGAGTCTTGTCTCCCTTTTTGGCCAAGGGGCACTCGAACAGGCAAGAGGTTTAAAGAACCACTACTGCCAGTCGATCACGTCTGCTTCAGCTAAAGAGCCGATTCTTGGGAATAGCCGATTTCAGACTTCCAATATTAATCCCACTCAGGTCTAAAAACATGGCCTTCATTAAGGGAGCCCTTCGATCTCCTATCTCTAGTCATCTGGTGCCGTATTCTCTTCGACATTGGTGAAGCGGCGCTTCGCCTCCTATTAATTGCGGTTGCCTTTTGCGTGTCCCGAGGCGTCCGTCCCTTCACTTCATGTCTTCAAATACCGGCTGATGTCTCTCGCCTCGAATACATCTCCATCTGCAACTGTTCCTTTGCTCTTCTCCGCCTGCCAAAACCCTGTAGCGGTTCTCCTTTTCCCTTTCATAGATCCAATCATTCTTCATGGCCGGTGAAAAGAACCGAGGCAAGCGCATGGCGGAGGAGATTCTAGAAGAGAATATGCCGATGAATCAACGTCTCCGGCGCATGAGGTGAGATTGGCATTCTTGTTTGTGACGATGAACAGTTCTGATTCGTCTATAGGTTTGTTGTGAATGACAGCCTCCGTCCTCTTCCAAGGGCTGGCGGGCCCTCTAACACATCTTCTGCGCCGGCTTCGTCATCGGATTCTTCTGACTCTAATAATGGCGACGACGCCCGGTGCTATCTTCATGAGTGGAGGATGGCTCAAAACTGTTACTCCGAGGCAACTCGGGAGAACGGCCAACTAGAGATTCACTTTGGGGTTTCCCAGGCCACCCTTCACGTGGCTGAGGTGGAGGCCAACGTCGTCCGAGCGTGGCTGGCAGAATCTGATGCCATGGTGGCAGGTAAGATGAATCCCATGAAGGCTTTTGTTCTGATTTCCATTATCTTCATCTTGACCGTCTTCTTGTTCTCGTGATTGTCAGCCTTGACGGCACAGTTGGAATCTCTCCAGCTGGCGGCGAACGTGGCCGTAGACGTTGTCAATGCCCGGGGTTCCTCCATCGACGCTCATCTCTAAGATGTCCCGGTCTGCGTTCGGGAGATCGCCCTCCATGGTGTTCGTCATGGTGCGGCGGTGGTGCTAACCGCGGCACAAGTCCAAACGGGGTACGAGCTCCATACCATGGAAACAGGTTTTCCAATGGGTGATGGCCCTGAGGAGCATGAGGACCTGCTGGAAGAATTCACCATTGCAGCGGAGGCCATAGTAGACATCACATCCACTCAGGATGTGGTGAACAAGGTCTTTGATTAGTTTGTACTTAGGGTGATCCTGATGAACAAAGACTCCTGTTCCTCTATGAACATGTTTCAATGCAGCATCCTTGTGTATGATTCTTTTTGCTTTTGTTTTTGCTCTGTAGGTGATACATATCGTATCGGCTTTTATTGTCTTTGAAGATTTTCATTTTCTCGAACTAGAGGCGATACCCTTACGGTACCGGCTATTAGAGCCGAGAATGAATCAGCTATCGAAGGTTGCCCAGGTGTCAGGATAATGTGCCATAGAAACTTTCACATCAAAAGTCGAACAAACAATCAACCCAGGTCGAACATCCTGTTAAGTGAAACATAATTTCTTCAAATCCATCAACTTCAAATTCACCGCTTTATCTAGCATTTATACATCGGCCTAAACCTCATAACTAATATTTGTTTTCCTTTATTCCAATGGCCGATGTGAAGCCGTAACCCTTTTCACTAAAATAAACTCTCAGAGCCGATCACTTGCATTGGCTGTTGGCTTTCACTGCCGATCTTAATGAAGCCTCCTTCCCATGTCTTGCTAGAGAAACATTTGAAATCACCCAGTTCCCAAAAGACTAGATCGGTCGTTGCAATGCTCACAGATTCATCAGCACGAACCAATTCAACATCATCTCTATGCCATTGAATCAAACACTGATGCATGGTCGATGATATACAGTAGTTTGCGTTGATCCAATCACGACTAAGGAGCAAACTATACGACCCTTTTCCATCAATGATGAAGAATGTGGTGAGCAAAGTCTTACTCCCGATTGTTACCTCAAAGTTTATTGCCCCCGGGTCTTGGACGTATTTCCTCCGAAGTCTCTGAGCATCATGTTGGTTTCCAACAGATCTTCTGGTCCTTTGCCAAGCTTACAAAAAGTAGCATAAGGCATAAGATTGATGGAAGCACCTCCATCCACCAGCATCTTGCTCATTGGCTTCCCATCGACAAGACCTTTCATATATAACGCTTTCAAATGTCAATGCTTGACTAGTCTGTCAAATATCACTTGTTGCACGACTGTCAACTTGGCAACTATCTCTTTATACTATGATTCATCGAAATCCGAATAAACTTCTTGATTTACTGGAGCTCTGAACTCTGACGGCAACAGAAAAGCCATTTGGATATTAGCCGATGGTTGCTCTCTATCGGCTGTTTGCTTTGCACGCCACACTTGAGGTTTACCGGATGCTTGAGCCTGTTCTAACTCTCTATTCCTTAGGCGCTGCACCCTTCTCTTTTGGCTTCTTGTCAATCCTCCGGGGCACCATTAGCCTTCCTGCCAAATGTATCCTCCCTTGTTGCTTTCTTGTTCATGATCGGCCCAGCCTTGGTCAACGACTCTTTTCCCCAGCCGATCATGAACACTTTTATTTTTTAAGCGCCGATCCATGTCATTATGATGATGTGAATCCTGGACATGGACAGACCGACGGTTGATTTGAGACTACCTAAACCCCCAATACTGATTGCTGCATTCTGGACAGTCATGTCTGGTAGGCAATTTCAAACCATCATTCCAGCAGTATCTGAAGAAAGGACAATTCCAGTGTGATTCGGCTTGTCTCCTTTCATACCTTCCTTCTTCTAGTTGACGCTGGTACTCTTGATCATCTAACCATCGCTGATAATCCTTTTTCTTCTGTCGCTGCCACTTATTCAATAGGATCTGGGATGTAACTCGCGGCTTTGTTGCTCCATCTTTTGACGTTTCCCCCTGCTCAAATCGGTCCTTTTGCTGACCACGACGTTTCCTAATTTCTCTATATTCATCAGCCGATATTTGCATCTTGGGGTCAACTGTTCCAGCTTCTCTTGATTTGGCCGATGTTAGAACCTTAGTTTTTCCTTTGAATAGCCCGGCATCAACCATATTTTGATCTCCTGGGAAAGGATTATCATCAACTTTCATCTTTCGAGGCGTATCGAACTTGAGTCTCCCTTGCTGAATAGCCCTCTGTATATGTTGCCGGAAAATCCTGCACTCATTAGTGGAATGAGAAGTAGCATTATGGAACTTGCAGAACTTCTTATTCTTCAACTATTTAGGGGACAACATGACATGATTGTCTGGCAATTTGATCTGGCCTTTCTCAAGTAAGAAATCAAAGAGTTTGTCTGATTTCGTGACATCGAAGTCATAGCTCTCTTCGACTCTCTTCCCTAAGGATTCGGCACCATTACCGTCTTCTTGCCCCAATTCCATTCAGCTGCAGCAACCTCTTCCTCTTCATCCTCATAGCCGTCATCGACTGAGTATGGATCATAAGCTTCGGCTACGGTGGTATTCTTCTAGAATCGGGTGTCTCTGCGCATACTCTAGAATTGTCTATTGAGCACTGCAACTCGTTGAGCCAACTGACCCAAATTGTCAAATTCTTGTCCTAGCAGCTTTTCTTTCCACATTGGCAGCATTCCTTGGATGGCTAAAGCAGTTCCTAGTTTCTTGGAATCTCTAAAGAAACTCAGTGCCCGATTCATTAGTCCTCTGTCTCATGGTTGTCAAATCGGTTATCTTCTTTTCTCCTATCTCTGTGTAAAAATATGTATGAAACTTCTTCTCTAGGTTAGCCCAGTTGGCAATGGAGTTGACTGGTAGGGACGACAACCAAGTGAAAGCTAGCCTTGATAGGGATAAGGAGAAGAAACGAACTCGATGGGCATCCTCAACTGATGCTTCGCCCAATTGTGTTAGATACCAACTGACATGCTCTATCATGCTTGTACTGTCTTGGCCAGTGAACTTGGCAAACTCTAGGAGCCTATAACCACTCTGGATATGGGCGTTTGTATAAAAAGGTCAGCCCTTTTGGCTTTAGACCGAACTAATTCTTCATCATCTCAGTCACCTTGAGCAGCAATTCGTCAGCTTGTGGATTTGGATTTCTCGGTACTTGCTGACCCATCTGTGGATTGAAATCCCGCGTGCCCTGATATCCTAGATTCGGTATCATGTGAAGAGAGTTATAATCTGTGCCATAGTGATACCCTTGTGGAATCACAATCTGCTGGGTCCTCTGCTGGCTTGCTGCCTGGAGTCTCTGATTGTAGATATGAGGATCTATATCTCTACGGATCCTTTGAATCGATGGTGCTATTTTCTGAGCCGACGACGGTATGTGGCCTGATGTGCCGAAATTAATCATCTGGTTCTGATTCTGCCCCGCCGGCTGTTGCACATGCTGTATCGATGGTCCAGTACTGTACTGTGTCTGATTTGTAGTAGTATCTTGAGCTTGTTCAGATGAACCTTGAAGTGCCTGAACGTCATTATTACCAGCTAGTGCTGTTCCTTGATGGCTGGTACCGACTTGATTAGTCCCTTGGGTCGACGGTTCTAGAATGTTGTAACAAGTCAATCCAACCTGACCAACTAGAATTCCATGGATCGCCTCTTTCACGGCGTTGTGAAATGCGTCAATGAAAGCTTCATTGCGGCTTGATAAAGCATCACGAACAGATTTGTCTATGGCTTCCGTAAAGAAACGTCTTTCTTCAGCTTCGACTGTATCTGTCTGCCCATGCAGTAGAACTCTTGATAGTGGAAATTTCTGAATAATGGTGTTGTCACGTGTTTTGGTGTAGGACAACAAATACTTCTTCTGAAATTCCTCTGTGGCTTTGATGAAGGTATCCTTATCTTCATCAGGTAGGTCTTCATAATGTACCATAAGGATGTTGTCGTTGTTGTGAATCGCCATGATGATTGTGGTGTCCCACCGGGCGTGCCAGAAACGTGTGTCAACACAGAATTTCGTCTCGTGCCAAGGACACACGCAGCAAGCCGGAAGGGTCCGCTCGATGGAGCATATCCACCTAGCTTCAGCATAAGGGTGGTCGATCCTACGCAATCCTCCCGAGACATGCCAGTCAATTTGACTCTGCAATTGACAAGGAGAGAAAGTTTATCAGTAATTAAGGGCGGAACATGCCGGTGTTGCCAGACAGTCCCAAATGTGTAGCTCTGAGAGCCGATATGAGAGGAGATCGACTAAATACTCGATTCTGGCATATTCATAAGTATGAATCGGTTAAAGCTCATGGGGTTGTCTAAGAAGAATCGGTTATCATCCAAGATAGATATAATTCGAGCAATAATTTAATCAATGGCAATAAGATATCGATGATGATTGGTTTAAACTGAGCCAATGATTACAAGTAACCGAACTCCTTTTTATATAAAGAAACAATTCAACACCACTTAATCATTTAATAAAGATAAATCTAATGAACATGTTAGATCTCATCTATCACCATGACCAGTGGGGCATGAGGTAGAATCATGCAGGCCATAGAAACAACAATAGACTCAACGACCCTAACTCATTACTAATATCAGTGGGGCATGAGGCAAAATCATGCAGGCCGTAATACAATAATAAGATCATGGGGCTAACATATCTTTCGACTTATCTCTACTTCAATGATCTCGTGATGTGAACTGTTCGTGAAAGCATTCGATATCGGCTAAACAGCCAATTCAGGCATAGCGCACAGTTAAGGTCGTGCCTTCTCAGGAACAAATCTATCAACTAACGATCCCCACTCCACAGGGCTAACAGTGGGGTGAGAGGCAAAATCCCATAGGCCGTGATAATGAACCATGGAACGGTTCTCGCTAACCAATAGATCTACTCAAGATTGAACATGACTTAACCGCACACTATGCATGATTAAGATTGATATAAAATAGCCGATAAAAAAACATAACTCATCGTTTAAGATATAGATCAGATTAGTTTTAGATTAGCAAACGAAGGGTTAAATAAGATATAAGGCCGATCCAGATCAATTTCAATCGAGCAGAGTAATATTGCTGTAATCAGATAAACAATGAAAACAATAAGCAATATCGGTAACTTAATGAATCAACCAAGGACTGCCATTCAAAGGTAGAGCCGATAACTTGACCTTAATCTAATTCAAATAGTGGGGTGTGAGGCAGAATCACACAAACCATACTTGAATTAGACAAGAGTCGATAACTAGTCTATACCAGAGTCGCAGTGGGGGTCGACCGGATCGATGCAGCCATATGAACAGAGGTATAAACCATGACGATACTTACAGACAAGCAGTGGAGGTCGACCGGATCGATGCAGCCGTACTCGCTGAAGAACTCACCGAGATCTACTCTAATCCTACTCCTAAGGGGTGGCCGGAGCCAAAAAAAAGTAAATTGACTTGTATTTGATTGATTGTGTCCTTTACAATAGCCGGGGTTTTGGGTATTTATACCCGGAGCCTAAAACGAACCCTACTCGAGTACGACTTAATACAATCTTTGGTATGATGAAAACATTCCTAATTTAAGGTAACTTGGACTCTAATCTTTCCCTTTTCATAGAGTCCACCATGTCTCGTCTTGGCGCCGGTCATAGCCTCTGTTTGTTATCTAACTGGCGCTATCCGAAGAAAGCCGATTCTAGTGCTGCATCCGAATCAGCTGGTTTCGATCTTCACACAATTGATCCTTTGCTGACATGATCCTAGGAGCTCTCGAACCTCCTAAATCCTTCTTCCAAATTATGGTGTAAACACCAACATGTTGCTACCTTATGATAAATTTTAATTTTATGAAAAAATATTATTTCCTATGTTTTTATGAGCACAAAAAGGCAAAATTAAATCATTTTTCATCTATTTCAAAAGGAGCAAATTTTAGGGTGTTACAATTCTACCCCCCTTAAGATGAATCTTGTCCCCGAGATTCATGGAGATGGTGACAAAAGAGATGCATATTCTCCGCCTTTGGATTCTTCCTTACCTTGCATACCTGTTAATCTTACTCTAAGTAATTTGTCAACTGATTCCAAGATTCTGACAGATACTCCAACCAATACTTAGGTAACTCCAATCACTAGGTCGCTTTCCTTCCTAATCCATAATACCAATTCTTTTTCTTAAAATATCCACCTTCCAATGGAGCCTTTTCACTTTCTTGGTCAGAAAGAGAATCTACCACCAATCTTCAAAACATTAATGATTCCGATTAAGTTACTCGAACTTGGAATACAATTCTTAGTTCTTGGTGTCACCCGAACCTTCTTAGCACAATTCTCCATTGCTAAGGGCATCGGCCATGACTTTGCTCCTCGAAGTAATAGCACTATTCCAAGTCATAATCAATTTCATTCCAACGAGGATAACACAAGCTCAAGATCAACTTAGTGAAGATGTCCTGTAGATTCTTGTGATCCTCCTAGATGTCAATTTTAAGCCCAAGTAGATACTACCTCATGCTCCACAATGGATGACTCCAAATCATACTTCAGATGTTCCATCTTATGCTTTCTTGCATAAACCATTACTTTTCTTCTTGCATAAGGACACATCCGACATCTTGACAGGGTGCATCACAGTGGATATAAAGTTCTTGTCCTGATTTGGCAAAGCTAATACATAGGTTTTACTTCAACCTTTTTTTTCTTTACTCCTTTCAATACTTAGCCGAGGTCTCTTGATCCGAACATAAAACCTTCTCCAGTAACACTATCAATACCTTGATGATCTTGGATAAACCTCCCTTGAACCTCTAACCAAATCTCATTGAAAGCTCTGAGTTCTCCCTTACATCTTTGGGTGGGTTCCAATCATATTATTAACTTTCTTCAATCCAACCTTCTTTTCATACTTAGTATATCATTGGGATTTCCTGGGACTCCATAGAACCATCTGTAGTTAGCAGATATCTCATTCCTATGTCATCAGTGCCTACTTGTTTTGGGTACGTTGAAGATTATACTCCCAACTGAGGATTGCTCGAATTGCAGAGCCATATTGACAAATGCATCCATTCCTCATAGATGATCCGATAACTTATCAACCGAGCAAAGGATACTTACTCTTGATGATGAAACCCTTAAGTGATATACATCCTCTAGGTACCACCTTTCTTATCAGATTAACCGATTCTTCCAAGTGAGAGCTAGAGAGCATAACTGAACTTCATATGGCACCTTGAGCATTCGGACCCTTCTTAGTTAGATAGTTGGCATAAGCATGATTGTCTATCTTATTGATCTCCTCCAAAGGTATTTGTTCCTCCAAAGGTTTTGATCCTAGGACCTGTGGGTTATGGGCCCACCACGCTTCCACTGTGCAAACTAGAATGTATGATACTTCATCTTGCAAATTCTTCAACATGGCTACCCCCTTAAGAAAAGATCAACTAGGGGACACAAAAGGGTAGCTTGCACCTCCTTCCAGATGAGCTAACTAGTATCAAGATGTTCTGACATCCCAATGATACTCTTGTGTCTGGACAAGAACCAAAAATCTAGAATTCCTCGCGAGCAAAAAAACAACAGCGCAGTAAAACAGTTGTAACTCCCATTCTGTTAATCCAATTAAGTTATAGCTTATATCGTTGGAAAGACTATCAAATCCTCCACAACTTCCTTATAGAGCACTTTCCAAATTCTGCAGTTTAGGTAGTCAAAAATAGTGCACAACAGAAACTGCTCCAGCTTTTAAACAGCACAGGTGCATCGTCTTGTGATTTTCATAACTCCATAACCAAAATAGCGATCAGGATGATTCTTGTGGTTGGAGAAAGATATTGAAGACTTCTATTGTCCAGAATTTTGTCATGACTTTTGGTCATCCAAAAACAGAGATATAAGCCGAAGAGTGCAGGCTGCTCTGAAAAGACAGAATAGAGAAAATAGGAGAAACCAAAACCCAACTATTTATTGCACTGATCCTTATACCTTAGGCCTATGAACCAAATGAAATTGTGGGAACACCCAACAAGATCATTGTTTTCATTACAAAGATCCAAAACAAGCATAAGCATAATAAAAATTCAACAAAGCACTAAAGGTGCACAACTCAATCATTGACTCAACTTGCGATACTATCGTCCTCATTGTACTAGGGGTACAATCCTAAGACTCATCTTCAAATTATGCAAGAAGGTGGTGAGGAACAGTTCTAAAAGCATATCAAATCAAGGAGTAAAGATGAGAACAAAGGCTTTAAAATAAGCACCAAGGTAGAGATGAATAGCAAGGGTAGAGATATAGTAGAGAAGAAAATATCAAGGTTCAGAGAGCAAGGGTTTTTGTAGCAACTTCTAAACCTTAGAATGACTAGTTTCTACTAGGCTTACGTTCTACAGTTAGCATTGCTCTGATATCACTTTGTAGCACCCGGTTTCAAGAACAAAACCAGATACGCACCATATGTGAGTCCAAGAAGTCAAATCTCACATATAGCTACAAATAAGGGTAATATCAAAAGACAATGCTCAATATATAACGTACTTAGTATAAAGGATATAATATTAGACAGCAAACAGCGGAAAGACAACTCCGATCTTTGGGTGAAGACTCCAATCTACTGGGACAACTGATTGGTTGATCATAAGCCTAACTCCTCTAGACTAGCAATCTAGTACCCAACCAGGATTTTTCCAAAGATTTAAAAAGTAAAGCAAGCGTAAGTACATGTCGTACTCAACGAATATAACATGGGGTTCATGAGGCTCAAAAGGCTGACACTAGTTTAACTACGATTAGCTTTTAATGAGTCATCTTTTAGCAATTGGGTGACAACAAGTTTATTCACAAGTCCATATAAACACATGATCAGGTAAACATGAATAATTAATAGCATAAACAGTAATCATTAGTGAGCATCTTTATCATTAGTATCATCAGTGTTCATCATCTATTCCGTAAGGGTTCCAAGACCACTCGTGACCATGAGCATGGCTGATATACCAGTTTTATACTCTACAGAGGTTGTACACTTTCACTGTGAGTCGTGATTTACCCTTTCGCCCGAGGTGATCAGCCTCTTGACCCACTACCTAGGAAGGTCGGTAGGGTTCACTATGAAGCCTTTCAAAGGTTCGTCTAACAAGTTAGGGCCATTAGATTCACTCGGTAAACAGATGTAGAGCCCCCCTTCTCGATGGCACAATGATGCATAGCCTATACATAAGGGACAGAGGCCACACTATACCCGATTCGGCAAGCCATTCTTATGCCAATAAAGGTAACCACTAACAAGCTAGAAAAGGTGCTCATGCTGAGCTAAAGCTAGAGCCATGTAGCCCTCACAGCTGTACTGTAAGTCTCGGATGTTTGCTTACAGATAAGTCCTGAGGGAGATGAATCTAGAGCACCATAAAAACAGTCCAATGCTCTAGCCCCCTGATTCCATGTTGATAAAAAGCATCTTTTAGTGTTTATTGCATATACCATTAGTCAAGTTACATGATCATGGTCTTTAATTGAGCACTAGCATCATACTACCTAATGCATATCCCATAGGAGACAAGGAATCCAGGATATTAAATAGCTAAGAAAATTACTACGGTTGCCAAGGTAGAGACATGCATATGATTAAAGTATTAAAGGTGTATAGGACAACAAGGATGATACCATGCTTTACTTGCGTAAACTTAGATCCTTCTTCTAGTCCAAACCTTCAAAGGAACTCCTTGATCAACACGCAAAGCTCACCGACTAGACATGATCATAAAGCACCACACAAGCATCCATGCAATCATACACGAAGCAAACAATAGAACTAAATTAGAACAGTACACCAAGCATATGAAAGAGCAAGTAAAAAGGTTTTAAAGATGTTCTACACGTTACTACGACCACACAGACGTGAAAAACACGCAAATCGGAGCTACGGTGAAAAAGATACATCTCCCGATAGATTTGCTTCGAAAAGAAACTATAGGTTTTATTTATTTTAGCTATATAAAACATGTATAAGATACTTCAGAGAAATACCTTAATTGAGTTAAGTGAAATTATACTTGATTTAGAAAAACAAGGTAAAACTAATCATATAATTGACCAAGGTGAAAAGCCTAAGTTACTTTTAATTAGAAATATCCAACTTTTAATCATATTATTCAAGTTAGGCGTTAAACCATAAAATTCCAGAGCTCTTGATGTCAAAAACATTGATACTAATGCGTTGATTATGTCGTTATGAATCAAAGGGAGGGATGAAGTCACCGGCGCACAGGGAGACGACGGCGGCGGCTCGCGATAGGGCTGGATGGGGCAATGCGGCGCAGGGACTCCGGCTTACAAGGGGGCTATGGCGTGGGGCGCACGGCAATGACGCGCGGAAGCAGGGCGACGACAGACTCCGGAGGAGAGTCCGGGTCAACGACGTGAGGAAGACGATGGCGCTGACAGATCGGGCCCACCTGTCGGCAACTCAAGGCGCGGGAGAGAGGGGCGGGGACGCGGTCTGCGCTGCATGGGCCTTCGGTTGGCTTGCCGGGCCGGCCCACGAGCGGAGGCGCGGGGAAAGAAGTGGCGCTGGCGATGCGGTGCTGGGTGGCCTGCTGGAATGGGCCGCGGGAGAGGGAAAAGAGAGAAGCGGGCCGCGGGGTGAGGGAGCAGGCCGGCTGGGCCAGAAGTCGAGAAAGGAGAGGGGAAGAAAAAGAAATTCCTTTTTAATTTCTTAAACATATTTTCAAACCAAATTCAATTCAAATTTAAATCCTTTTGAAATTTTGATCAAACCTAAGCATCACAAAAATAAATATGCATCAGCATGAATGAACCAACATATTGTTACTTTATGATAAATTTTAATTTAATAAAAAATATTATTTCCTATGTTTTTTATGAGCAAAAAGACAAAATTAAATCATTTTTCATCTATTTCAAAAGGAGCAAATTTTAGGGTGTTACAACTTAGGATGAGGCGGGTGCCTCTAGTGAGATGTCTGACGGGCTAGGTGGGGGATACAATGCTTGATGAGGATGGTGAGCTTATCAATCACATGAGCACAGAGCTTGGAGTTGTTGAGATGAGGGGGTGAGGTAAGTTTGCGGGAAGTAGGACACCTCACACCCTCAAGGTGGCTGTTAGAGATCTCGTGGTGTCTGGCTAGACTTTGATGGCACATAGGTGCTTTTGGTGGATGTTGATGGTAAGCCCCGTTAGATGTCCAGGTCGACGTTCATGACATGGACATTAAGATAGCTTTTCTCAATGGGGAGCTAGATAAGTAGATCTATATAAAATAACTAGATGGGTTTTGTAGAAGAATTTATAAAGGGCATGTTGTGTAAATTGTTAAAATATTTGTATGGCCCAAAGCAATGACATGAGGGTTTGATAGAACTTGGACATCTATTGTCTAGGCCCGGCCATGAGGAGGGGGGGATCGCTTTTGGAAGTATAAGTAGCATTTTTTCAATGATTATTTTTTTTCTAATGTTTAATACATGGCGCTCTGTTCTTGGTCTCGCCATAGGCCGTCGAAATCACAGGACCGGCACTGCCGATAGCTAGCCGGCCGGCTGCCGAGCCATCCATGGCCTTTTTTTTTGAAACAGCCATCCATTGCATTTGAATGTATGAGGCCTTGTTTAGTTCCTAACCAAATTTCTAAAAAATGTTATAATAGTTATCACATCGAATCTTGTGATACGTGTATGGAACATTAAATGTAGACAAAAAAAAACTAACTACACAGTTTGGTTGGAAATTATGAGACGAACATTTTGAACCTAATTACTCTATGATTGAACACTAATTATCAAATAAAAACGAAAGTGCTACAGTAGCCAAATTTACAAAATTTCCCATCTAAACAAGGCCTGATCACTGATGTCGTCCTGACACTGCCTGACATGGCAGTACGTACAGTAGTACTTACTGTACTAGGTACTTCGTTCGCACTGCACGATACTGATGCATGTTCGTCTGTACTTCCTCCATCCTAAAAATAGAGTATATTCAAACTTTCTCAACTTTAACTAATTTCGTAAAAAATATGTATAATATATATATCTCTAAATAAGTTTATTATAAAAATATATTCAACGATCTATCTGATGATATTGATTCTATACCATAAATATTAATATTTTATTAAATATATTTAGCTAAAATTAAAAATTACTGACTTTTTAGGAAGTGAGAATGACTTTTTTTTAAATGGAGCAGTAATTTCCTTCCTTTTTGAGGCGGCTGCACTCAGAATAATACCTGCCATGCCTGGATGCCCGAAAT
The DNA here is from genome assembly GCA_904845875.1 of Miscanthus lutarioriparius. NCBI lineage: Eukaryota > Viridiplantae > Streptophyta > Magnoliopsida > Poales > Poaceae > Miscanthus > Miscanthus lutarioriparius. Next base: position 7,406,170 of record CAJGYO010000009.1, on the reverse strand, counting down.
AAATTAAAGCCAGGCAGGCAGGCACGTACACAGCTGGGGCCTTCTTCACGTACGTACCATACTTGTAGCCGGCCGGGCCCGCCGGCCGATTGCACAACTGCATGACAACATGTATGCCCCTGCATACCTAATTTATTTACAACGCCAGCTAGCTAGCTCACGTGTTGTAGCTAGCAACACTTATATATATATATATATCAAGTACACTTCCTCCGTAAGTTATTACTGCTACATATATGCACTGCTGATATGGATATGAATATGATCCGGTGCCGGCCGGTCGTCCTCGTCCATGCATGCATCTCAAGCACCAAAAGCTTCAGGCTGGAGCAAGTAGTAGTCTCCGATCTGTGAGTGATGAGCTAGCAGTAGCACTAGCACTAGCTAGGACGACAAACCTCATATCATATACTACGTAATAACGTACATACGTACGTACGTGACCGTGTAGTAAATGCATTACATGCATGTTCATGCGTTCAAAGTCATGCATAAATTAAATATATGTGAGGACCACGCGTTGTCGAAACCCGTCCCTCCCATGATCGATACATATCTTTTTTTCTGCGGTATAACAATTATTTGCTTCAACTATTCTTGATGGAGATATTAATATAGGGTGTTTGGTTTGTGGAATAAAACAGTCCATCATCATCCTACTCTTTTTTTATTTGTGGAATGGAATAAGTTGATGCATACGTACACTCATTTCTCATATGCATGCTTGCTTATGTTATGAGGACAGCACGGGTGGGACAGGCAAAGGAAGCAGGCCTGCTGGCGCAGGTGAGATAAAGGCAGGCGTAGCAAGGGACACTAGAGAAAAGCCAGAAATGCTCCCTCTACATGGGCTTCTCAATTTCCTAGTTATATGAAGAGAACCGTTCGGGGATAGGCCTGTCATAATTTTGCGTTTGGTCCCGTTTAGACTTTTTCTCACTAAGAAGCTGACCAAAAGCAACTTAGAGCATCTCCAACAGTTTGGTATATCTCACTTGCCAAATGTTGTGTTTTAGCAAGTTGCTATAATAATTTACCAAGTTGAAAAGAGGCCATCTCCAACAATTCCCTACTTTTAACTTGCCAAATCAAAAAAAGAGGAGGGCCCACCAGGTGAGGTTGTTGACCGGTACAACCCCGACGCCTTCCTCACGTCGCCGCCTTCTCTCCGCCTACCTCACGCCGCAGGAACAGGATCTCGTCGTGCCCCTTGTACTCCTCCCGTCGCAGGTCAGGAACTCCACCAAGGCTCCATCTCCTTGTCCCTTTAGGTCAGCTTGACCATCCTATAGGACTCTAGGTGATCTAGGTTTTGTTCTTGATCCTCTCTGCTCGTGTAGGTGATCTAGGTTTTGTTTTTCATCCTCTCTGCTCGTGGTCAGGAATCATGCCTAGGAAGAGATCCCGTGCGCGAAGACTATTGGAGGAGTCATCATCCGATGACGATGAATCCCTGATATTGTCGGCTGCTCGAATTGTGCAAGCCTTCTCCAATGAAAAAGGAAGACACGGTGGTTCTGTCAAAGGTCATAAAGTTCTTTACCGTGATAGAGAGGGCGGCCATGACAGGATGTATCAAGATTATTTAGCGGACAATCCAACATACGGCCCCGAAATATTTCGTCGAAGGTTCTTACTCTTATAACTTCGGATGAATTTGTTTTACCTGATAAAATTATATTTCAGTTGTGAATCTTTAGTTATGGCTTCTTCAGGTACAGGATGTCCAAGGAACTTTTCTTACGCATAATGAATGTTGTTGAAGCGCACGATGATTACTTTGTGCAGAAAAGGAATGCGGCCAATGTACTTGGATTGAGTTGCTTCCAGAAAATCACTGCCGCAATGCGTATGCTCACCTATGGGGTTCCAGCTGATGCGACAGATGAGTACGTTCGCATTGGCGAAAGTACTGCACTTGAGAGCCTACGTAAGTTTGTTGATGCAGTTGTTGAAATTTTTGGAGATGAATACCTCAGGTATCCGAATGAGGCGGACATAGCACGCTTACTTGCAATGGGTGAGAAAAAAGGATTTCCAGGAATGTTAGGGTCCATTGATTGTATGCATTGGGCGTGGAAGAACTGTCCATATGACAAACAGGGTCAGTACAAGGGACATGTGGACAAGCCCACTATCATTTTGGAGGCTGTTGCTTCAGAAGACCTTTGGATATGGCATGCCTTCTTTGGAATGCCCGGGTCTCACAATGACATCAATGTTCTTCATAGATCTCCTTTGTTTGATAACTTGGCGGAAGGTATAGCTCCAGAAGTGAAGTATTCAATTAACGGCCATGACTACACAATGGGTTATTATCTTGCCGATGGTATATACCCCTCATGGGCTACTCTAGTCAAGTCCATCACTCTACCTATGGGGAACAAGAGGCAATATTTTGCCAAAGCGTAAGAAGCAGCGAGAAAGATGGTCGAGAGAGCTTTTGGGGTTCTTCAATCAAGGTTCGCCATTATTCGAGGACCCGCACGCCCTTGGGACATTGAGACTTTGGCATTGATCATGAGGGCTTGTATCATCATGCACAACATGATTGTAGAAGATGAAGGATTCGTGGTCGACCCTAACGAGCGTTTTGATTACGGTGGTGAAAATGTCGAGCCTGATCGTGGTCAAGCTCATCGTACACTTGAAGAATATATTGAAGCGCGTAGACAGATCAGAGACAAGGACACACATGTGCAGTTGAAAGAAGACCTTATCGAACACCTGTGGAACCATCATCCAGATTTATACTCGTACACTATATAAATTTCTATGTTACAGTTTAATTTTCATGGACACATTTGTATTAGGTATACATTTATATTTCATCCGTTGAAACAATAATATACTCAAGTGTAATCAGTGAACCATTGCAATGATTTTATAGCCAATTTTGTTTTATATACTCTATTGTAATTTGCCGGCCACCACAGCTCGCACACAGGAGCAGATATCTACAGGAGCATGCACACAGGACACAGCCGACAGCAGCTTTTACTGATTTGCCGAGCACTGTGTTCTAAAACACCATAGCACACCATGCACGTCCAATTGCACAAGAGCAAGCATACATATATATTTAAGAGCAAATATTCCTGAAACAAAACATTGTTTGTAGCTGATACAATATATAGACTAAAATAGACTAAATGTTCATTTGATAAAGAACTAAAATGACAGCAACTTTGTTTGATGAAAAACTATAAAATTTCGACAACTAAACTTGATTTCCAAGACGCTTAGCAACAATGTCCTTCTGCATCATCTGAAGCCATTGAAGCGCGCCGGTTTAGGCCGTTGTTGTCCGCCAACATAATATCTTTTTTCCTGTTTCAGCAACTCCGCTTCAGCTCTCTTTTGTTCTGCTTCAGCTCTCTTCTGTTCTGCATCAGCTCTCTTGAGATCAGCATCAGCTCTTATTTTCTCTAGCGCTAGAGCTTCCTTGTCACGTCAAGTGCAGCTATGAACCTCTCCTGTTTTGCCTTTTCTTTTTCCTTATCGGACTCCTTCTTTGCCCACATTTTGTCGAACGCCTCCACGCAAGCTTCCGCACCCCCGCGCCTATGATTTTCTTTTACCTTCTTAATCCCATCTGACCTTTTTTTCTTGCTTGTGTTTCTTGCCCAACAACATCTGTGACTGCTTGTTCAGTGTTCGTGCCTTCTTCATCCCTTGGCCTGGAAACCTTTGCGGCCTTCTGTTTCTTCTTGCATTTTTCTAGCTTCTCTAGCTCTGCAATTTCAACCATCTTTGCTGCCCACTTGTCTTCCCCCTTCAGTATGTTCCAACAAGGCATCAGCGAGAATTTCTTTTTGTCCTTGTCTTGCTCTGTGTACAGCTTCAATGCTTCTGAAATCTGTACAACAATGTACCAATTTATATATCAGTCTCAAATAAAACAAATTGTGGTAAAAGATTAAAAACATAATACGTACCATGTCTGTGACAGTATGTCCACTTTGATGCCTGCGTTTAATCGCCTCATAGCATGAACAAAATTTGTTCACTTGATGCTGAATTGTGAGCCACCGATGCATAATCGAACTCTCTGTCCGCACAGTCTCAGTTTTTTTGTTCTTCTCAAAAAAAGCATGAACTCTACCCCAAAACGTGTTACGATTTTGGTTCGCCCCGTGGATGGGATCTTTGCTAGCGTTCAACCAGCCTGAGCAAACAACTTCGTCTTCCAAAAAATGAAAATTTTTGGACCGCCTAGTTACCTTGTTAGCACGACTTGGTGGCACAACTTCCACTTCGACATCTGGACTAGTCTGTGAATCTGGAGAGATTGGAATGGTGAGGTCGTCCAAACCATCAACATGGCCATCTTGTCCATTCAGGAGAATGCCCGACAAGAAACCTTCTCCATCCATCTCCATGAGTCTAAACAAACCACCAACGGTGGACGTCGATTGCCAACACCAGATCGGTGGACGTCGAGGCCGGGATCAGATCGGGAAGCGTGAGTCCGGCCGGGCTGCTACTGTGCGCGAGAACGACCAGGGGACGAGGCCACGACTTCGGTGCGTGGTGGAGAGAACTCGCGACGACGGAGGCCGGTGTTGGCGCAGATATCGCGAGGACGGAGGCGGGAAGAAGTAGAGGAGGAGTCGCGCCTCGGTCACGCGGGAAGGAGAGGAAAATTCCTCGACCGCGCGGGAAGAGGAGTCGCAGGCGCGCGAGGAGGGATACGCAGTCGGATTCGCATGCGCAAATATACGCGTGCGGCACCGAGGGATGGCAACCTGCGAATTTTGGCAAGTCACTTTGGCAAACTGTTGGAGATTGATTTTTGCTTGTTTTGCCAAATTTTGAAGGATGGCAAGTGATATACCAAACTGTTGGAGATGCTCTTTATTATATCCTTCCAGTATTGATAGTAATAGAGAGATTTTAGTGAAAAAAGCTCTCCAACAATTTTCCTCAGTTAAATCTTCTAAGAGTGAAATTCACCACAGGTCCCGAAGTTGTGTGTAGGTGTCATATAGGCCCCCAAAGTCTCAAAATCCACATCTGGGTCCCGAGAATCTAGTTCGGTCTCGTCCGGTCTAAACGGGTGTTTAACCGACCCGATAGTTGACATGGCATGCTTTGGGAGGGGCTGTCATAATTTTGCGTTTGGTCCCGTTTAGACTTTTTCTCTCTAAGAAGCTGACCAAAAGCAACTTAGAGCATCTCCAACAGTTTGGTATATCTCACTTGCCAAATGTTGTGTTTTAGCAAGTTGCTATAATAATTTACCAAGTTGAAAAGAGGCCATCTCCAACAATTCCCTACTTTTAACTTGCCAAATCAAAAAAGAGGAGGGCCCACCAGGTGAGGTTGTTGGACGGTACAACCCGACGCCTTCCTCACGTCGCCGCCTTCTCTCCGCCTACCTCACACCGCAGAGAGCAGGATCTCGTCGTGCCCTTTGTACTCCTCCCCGTCAGCAGGTCGGGAACTCCACCAAGGCTCCATCTCCTTGTCCCTTTAGGTCAGCTTGACCATCCTATAGGACTCTAGGTGATCTAGGTTTTGTTCTTGATCCTCTCTCGCTCGTGTAGGTGATCTAGGTTTTGTTTTTCATCCTCTCTGCGCCGTGGTCGGGAATCATGCCTAGGAAGAGAGATCGCGTGCGAAGACTATTGGAGGAGTCATCATCCGATGACGATGAATCTCGATATTATCGGCTGCTCGAATTGTGCAAGCCTTCTCCAATGAAAAAGGAAGACACGGTGGTTCTGTCAAAGGTCATAAAGTTCTTTACCGTGATAGAGAGGGCGGCCATGACAGGATGTATCAAGATTATTTAGCGGACAATCCAACATACGGCCCCGAAATATTTCGTCGAAGGTTCTTACTCTTATAACTTCGGATGAATTTGTTTTACGATAAAATTATATTTCAGTTGTGAATCTTTAGTTATGGCTTCTTCAGTACGGGATGTCCAAGGAACTTTTCTTACGCATAATGAATGTTGTTGAAGCGCACGATGATTACTTTGTGCAGAAAAGGAATGCGCCAATGTACTTGGATTGAGTTGCTTCAGAAAATCACTGCCGCAATGCGTATGCTCACCTATGGGGTTCCAGCTGATGCGACAGATGAGTACGTTCGCATTGGCGAAAGTACTGCACTTGAGAGCCTACGTAAGTTTGTTGATGCAGTTGTTGAAATTTTTGGAGATGAATACCTCAGGTATCCGAATGAGGCGGACATAGCACGCTTACTTGCAATGGGTGAGAAAAAAGGATTTCCAGGAATGTTAGGGTCCATTGATTGTATGCATTGGGCGTGGAAGAACTGTCCATATGACAAACGAGTGGTCAAGATACAAGGGACATGTGGACAAGCCCACTATCATTTTGGAGGTGTTGCTTGAAGACCTTTGGATATGGCATGCCTTCTTTGGAATGCCCGGGTCTCACAATGACATCAATGTTCTTCATAGATCTCCTTTGTTTGATAACTTGGCGGAAGGTATAGCTCCAGAAGTGAAGTATTCAATTAACGGCCATGACTACACAATGGGTTATTATCTTGCAGATGGTATATACCCCTCATGGGCTACTCTAGTCAAGTCCATCACTCTACCTATGGGGAACAAGAGGCAATATTTTGCCAAAGCGCAAGAAGCAGCGAGAAAGATGGTCGAGAGAGCTTTTGGGGTTCTTCAATCAAGGTTCGCCATTATTCGAGGACCCGCACGCCCTTGGGACATTGAGACTTTGGCATTGATCATGAGGGCTTGTATCATCATGCACAACATGATTGTAGAAGATGAAGGATTCGTGGTCGACCCTAACGAGCGTTTTGATTACGGTGGTGAAAATGTCGAGCCTGATCGTGGTCAAGCTCATCGTACACTTGAAGAATATATTGAAGCGCATAGACAGATCAGAGACAAGGACACACATGTGCAGTTGAAAGAAGACCTTATCGAACACCTGTGGAACCATCATCCAGATTTATACTCGTACACTATATAAATTTCTATGTTACAGTTTAATTTTCATGGACACATTTGTATTAGGTATACATTTATATTTCATCCGTTGAAACAATAATATACTCAAGTGTAATCAGTGAACCATTGCAATGATTTTATAGCCAATTTTGTTTTATATACTCTATTGTAATTTGCCGGCCACCACAGCTCGCACACAGGAGCAGATATCTACAGGAGCATGCACACAGGACACAGCCGACAGCAGCTTTTACTGATTTGCCGAGCACTGTGTTCTAAAACACCATAGCACACCATGCACGTCCAATTGCACAAGAGCAAGCATACATATATATTTAAGAGCAAATATTCCTGAAACAAAACATTGTTTGTAGCTGATACAATATATAGACTAAAATAGACTAAATGTTCATTTGATAAAGAACTAAAATGACAGCAACTTTGTTTGATGAAAAACTATAAAATTTCGACAACTAAACTTGATTTCCAAGACGCTTAGCAACAATGTCCTTCTGCATCATCTGAAGCCATTGAAGCTGCGCCGGGTTTAGGCCGTTGTTGTCCACCAACATAATATCTTTTTCCTATTTCAGCAACTCCGCTTCAGCTCTCTTTTGTTCTGCTTCAGCTCTCTTCTGTTCTGCTTCAGCTCTCTTGAGATCTGCATCAGCTCTTATTTTCTCTAGCGCTAGAGCTTCCTTGTCTACGTCAAGTGCAGCTATGAACCTCTCCTGTTTTGCCTTTTCTTTTTCCTTATCGGACTCCTTCTTTGCCCACATTTTGTCGAACGCCTCCACGCAAGCTTCCGCACCCCCGCGCCTATGATTTTCTTTTACCTTCTTAATCCCATCTGACCTTTTTCTTGCTTGTGTTTCTTGCCCAACAACATCTGTGACTGCTTGTTCAGTGTTCGTGCCTTCTTCATCCCTTGGCCTGGAAACCTTTGCGGCCTTCTGTTTCTTCTTGCATTTTTCTAGCTTCTCTAGCTCTGCAATTTCAACCATCTTTGCTGCCCACTTGTCTTCCCCCTTCAGTATGTTCCAACAAGGCATCAGCGAGAATTTCTTTTTGTCCTTGTCTTGCTCTGTGTACAGCTTCAATGCTTCTGAAATCTGTACAACAATGTACCAATTTATATATCAGTCTCAAATAAAACAAATTGTGGTAAAAGATTAAAAACATAATACGTACCATGTCTGTGACAGTATGTCCACTTTGATGCCTGCGTTTAATCGCCTCATAGCATGAACAAAATTTGTTCACTTGATGCTGAATTGTGAGCCACCGATGCATAATCGAACTCTCTGTCCGCACAGTCTCAGTTTTTTTGTTCTTCTCAAAAAAAGCATGAACTCTACCCCAAAACGTGTTACGATTTTGGTTCGCCCCGTGGATGGGATCTTTGCTAGCGTTCAACCAGCCTGAGCAAACAACTTCGTCTTCCAAAAAATGAAAATTTTTGGACCGCCTAGTTACCTTGTTAGCACGACTTGGTGGCACAACTTCCACTTCGACATCTGGACTAGTCTGTGAATCTGGAGAGATTGGAATGGTGAGGTCGTCCAAACCATCAACATGGCCATCTTGTCCATTCAGGAGAATGCCCGACAAGAAACCTTCTCCATCCATCTCCATGAGTCTAAACAAACCACCAACGGTGGACGTCGATTGCCAACACCAGATCGGTGGACGTCGAGGCCGGGATCAGATCGGGAAGCGTGAGTCCGGCCGGGCTGCTACCTGTGCGCGAGAACGACCAGGGGACGAGGCCACGACTTCGGCGCGTGGTGGAGAGAACTCGCGACGACGGAGGCCGGTGTTGGCGCAGATATCGCGAGGACGGAGGCGGGAAGAAGTAGAGGAGGAGTCGCGCCTCGGTCACGCGGGAAGGAGAGGAAAATTCCTCGACCGCGCGGGAAGAGGAGTCGCAGGCGCGCGAGGAGGGATACGCAGTCGGATTCGCATTCGCAAATATACGCGCGCGGCACCGAGGGATGGCAACCTGCGAATTTTGGCAAGTCACTTTGGCAAACTGTTGGAGATTGATTTTTGCTTGTTTTGCCAAATTTTGAAGGATGGCAAGTGATATACCAAACTGTTGGAGATGCTCTTTATTATATCCTTCCGTATTGATAGTAATAGAGAGATTTTAGTGAAAAATAGCTCTCCAACAATTTCCTCAGTTAAATCTTCTAAGAGTGAAATTCACCACAGGTCCTGAAGTTGTGTGTAGGTGTCATATAGGCCCCCAAAGTCTCAAAATCCACATCTGGGTCCCAGAATCTAGTTCGGGTCTCGTCCAGGTCTAAACGGGTGTTTAACCGACCCGATAGCTGACATGGCATGCTGGGATAGGCCTGTCATAATTTTGCGTTTGGTCCCGTTTAGACTTTTTCTCTCTAAGAAGCTGACCAAAAGCAACTTAGAGCATCTCCAACAGTTTGGTATATCTCACTTGCCAAATGTTGTGTTTTAGCAAGTTGCTATAATAATTTACCAAGTTGAAAAGAGGCCATCTCCAACAATTCCCTACTTTTAACTTGCCAAATCAAAAAAAGAGGAGGGCCCACCAGGTGAGGTTGTTGACCGGTACAACCCCGACGCCTTCCTCACGTCGCCGCCTTCTCTCCGCCTACCTCACGCCGCAGGAACAGGATCTCGTCGTGCCCCTTGTACTCCTCCCGTCGCAGGTCAGGAACTCCACCAAGGCTCCATCTCCTTGTCCCTTTAGGTCAGCTTGACCATCCTATAGGACTCTAGGTGATCTAGGTTTTGTTCTTGATCCTCTCTGCTCGTGTAGGTGATCTAGGTTTTGTTTTTCATCCTCTCTGCTCGTGGTCAGGAATCATGCCTAGGAAGAGATCCCGTGCGCGAAGACTATTGGAGGAGTCATCATCCGATGACGATGAATCCCTGATATTATCGGCTGCTCGAATTGTGCAAGCCTTCTCCAATGAAAAAGGAAGACACGGTGGTTCTGTCAAAGGTCATAAAGTTCTTTACCGTGATAGAGAGGGCGGCCATGACAGGATGTATCAAGATTATTTAGCGGACAATCCAACATACGGCCCCGAAATATTTCGTCGAAGGTTCTTACTCTTATAACCCGGATGAATTTGTTTTACCCGATAAAATTATATTTCAGTTGTGAATCTTTAGTTATGGCTTCTTCAGTGCACAGGATGTCCAAGGAACTTTTCTTACGCATAATGAATGTTGTTGAAGCGCACGATGATTACTTTGTGCGTAAAAGGAATGCGCCAATGTACTTGGATTGAGTTGCTTCGGAAAATCACTTTGCTTAATGCGTATGCTCACCTATGGGGTTCCGGTGATGCGACAGATGAGTACGTTCGCATTGGCGAAAAATCGCACTTGAGAGCCTACGTAAGTTTGTTGATGCACGATTGTTGAAATTTTGGAGATGAATACCTCAGGTATCCGAATGAGGCGGACATAGCACGCTTACTTGCAATGGGTGAGAAAAAAGGATTTCCAGGAATGTTAGGGTCCATTGATTGTATGCATTGGGCGTGGAAGAACTGTCCATATGACAAAGCAGTGGTCATTAGATAAGGGACATGTGGACAAGCCCACTATCATTTTGGAGGCTGTTGCTTCAGAAGACCTTTGGATATGGCATGCCTTCTTTGGAATGCCCGGGTCTCACAATGACATCAATGTTCTTCATAGATCTCCTTTGTTTGATAACTTGGCGGAAGGTATAGCTCCAGAAGTGAAGTATTCAATTAACGGCCATGACTACACAATGGGTTATTATCTTGCCGATGGTATATACCCCTCATGGGCTACTCTAGTCAAGTCCATCACTCTACCTATGGGGAACAAGAGGCAATATTTTGCCAAAGCGTAAGAAGCAGCGAGAAAGATGGTCGAGAGAGCTTTTGGGGTTCTTCAATCAAGGTTCGCCATTATTCGAGGACCCGCACGCCCTTGGGACATTGAGACTTTGGCATTGATCATGAGGGCTTGTATCATCATGCACAACATGATTGTAGAAGATGAAGGATTCGTGGTCGACCCTAACGAGCGTTTTGATTACGGTGGTGAAAATGTCGAGCCTGATCGTGGTCAAGCTCATCGTACACTTGAAGAATATATTGAAGCGCGTAGACAGATCAGAGACAAGGACACACATGTGCAGTTGAAAGAAGACCTTATCGAACACCTGTGGAACCATCATCCAGATTTATACTCGTACACTATATAAATTTCTATGTTACAGTTTAATTTTCATGGACACATTTGTATTAGGTATACATTTATATTTCATCCGTTGAAACAATAATATACTCAAGTGTAATCAGTGAACCATTGCAATGATTTTATAGCCAATTTTGTTTTATATACTCTATTGTAATTTGCCGGCCACCACAGCTCGCACACAGGAGCAGATATCTACAGGAGCATGCACACAGGACACAGCCGACAGCAGCTTTTACTGATTTGCCGAGCACTGTGTTCTAAAACACCATAGCACACCATGCACGTCCAATTGCACAAGAGCAAGCATACATATATATTTAAGAGCAAATATTCCTGAAACAAAATATTGTTTGTAGCTGATACAATATATAGACTAAAATAGACTAAATGTTCATTTGATAAAGAACTAAAATGACAGCAACTTTGTTTGATGAAAAACTATAAAATTTCGACAACTAAACTTGATTTCCAAGACGCTTAGCAACAATGTCCTTCTGCATCATCTGAAGCCATTGAAGCTGCGCCGGGTTTAGGCCGTTGTTGTCCGCCAACATAATATCTTTTTCCTGTTTCAGCAACTCCGCTTCAGCTCTCTTTTGTTCTGCTTCAGCTCTCTTCTGTTCTGCATCAGCTCTCTTGAGATCAGCATCAGCTCTTATTTTCTCTAGCGCTAGAGCTTCCTTGTCTACGTCAAGTGCAGCTATGAACCTCTCCTGTTTTGCCTTTTCTTTTTCCTTATCGGACTCCTTCTTTGCCCACATTTTGTCGAACGCCTCCACGCAAGCTTCCGCACCCCCGCGCCTATGATTTTCTTTTACCTTCTTAATCCCATCTGACCTTTTTCTTGCTTGTGTTTCTTGCCCAACAACATCTGTGACTGCTTGTTCAGTGTTCGTGCCTTCTTCATCCCTTGGCCTGGAAACCTTTGCGGCCTTCTGTTTCTTCTTGCATTTTTCTAGCTTCTCTAGCTCTGCAATTTCAACCATCTTTGCTGCCCACTTGTCTCCCCCCTTCAGTATGTTCCAACAAGGCATCAGCGAGAATTTCTTTTTGTCCTTGTCTTGCTCTGTGTACAGCTTCAATGCTTCTGAAATCTGTACAACAATGTACCAATTTATATATCAGTCTCAAATAAAACAAATTGTGGTAAAAGATTAAAAACATAATACGTACCATGTCTGTGACAGTATGTCCACTTTGATGCCTGCGTTTAATCGCCTCATAGCATGAACAAAATTTATTCACTTGATGCTGAATTGTGAGCCACCGATGCATAATCGAACTCTCTGTCCGCACAGTCTCAGTTTTTTTTGTTCTTCTCAAAAAAAGCATGAACTCTACCCCAAAACGTGTTACGATTTTGGTTCGCCCCGTGGATGGGATCTTTGCTAGCATTCAACCAGCCTGAGCAAACAACTTCGTCTTCCAAAAAATGAAAATTTTTGGACCACCTAGTTACCTTGTTAGCACGACTTGGTGGCACAACTTCCACTTCGACATCTGGACTAGTCTGTGAATCTGGAGAGATTGGAATGGTGAGGTCGTCCAAACCATCAACATGGCCATCTTGTCCATTCAGGAGAATGCCCGACAAGAAACCTTCTCCATCCATCTCCATGAGTCTAAACAAACCACCAACGGTGGACATCGATTGCCAAAACCAGATCGGTGGACGTCGAGGCCGGGATCAGATCGGGAAGCGTGAGTCCGGCCGGGCTGCTACCTGTGCGCGAGAACGACCAGGGGACGAGGCCACGACTTCGGCGCGTGGTGGAGAGAACTCGCGACGACGGAGGCCGGTGTTGGCGCAGATATCGCGAGGACGAAGGCGGGAAGAAGTAGAGGAGGAGTCGCGCCTCGGTCATGCGGGAAGGAGAGGAAAATTCCTCGACCGTGCGGGAAGAGGAGTCGCAGGCGCGCGAGGAGGGATACGCAGTCGGATTCGCATGCGCAAATATACGCACGCGGCACCGAGGGATGGCAACCTGAGAATTTTGGCAAGTCACTTTGGCAAACTGTTGGAGATTGATTTTTGCTTGTTTTGCCAAATTTTGAAGGATGGCAAGTGATATACCAAACTGTTGGAGATGCTCTTTATTATATCCTTCCGTATTGATAGTAATAGAGAGATTTTAGTGAAAAAAAGCTCTCCAACAATTTCCTCAGTTAAATCTTCTAAGAGTGAAATTCACCACAGGTCCTGAAGTTGTGTGTAGGTGTCATATAGGCCCCCAAAGTCTCAAAATCCACATCTGGGTCCCTGAGTCTAGTTCGGGTCTCGTCCAGGTCTAAACGGGTGTTTAACCGACCCGATAGCTGACATGGCATGCTGACTCAGCGCATACGTGGATCTAACCGACGGGACCCACATGTGAGCGGCAAGGCTCAATTTTAGAAAAATCATATTTTTTCATACTACCTCGGATGAAGATGATTCTTATATGAAAATTGTAGCCCTCGATTAGATCTATAATTCTCTATTTCTGAGTTTTGTCATTTGAGGTCATTAAGATGATCAAAAAATAATATAAAGTTTCAGTAGCATATTAATCCTGTATCAAGTTTGTGGACTTAGAAAACTCATATCTTTTTTATATGATGTTGGATAAACATACTTTGCATACAAGCATATGTGGATCTGATCGACAGGACCCATTTCAGCGACAAGGCTCAATTTTAGAAAAATCATATCTTTTTCATACGACCACGGATGAAGATGATTCTTATATGAAAATTGTAGCCTTCCATTAGATCTATAATAGCCTCCGGTTCTCTAAAGCAAGTCGTTTTGAGGTTGTCTTAAGTCAAACATTTTAAACTTTGACTACAAATAACTTCTTTTGGATTGAGTTTGAAAATATGAAAGTGATATAAGTAGATTCATCTCGAAATGTAGTTTCATAAAAGTATATATTGACTATATTTTATAAATATTTTATAGCAAAAAGTTACAGTCAAAGTCGTTTCTTAAAGACCGTGTCGATGTCCAAAACGACTTGCTTTAGAGAACCGGAGGGAGGATCACACAAACAGTGGATCAGTGGGCTGTACATTAACTTTGATGTGGTTGAGTATACGTGGATATACGCGTGCGTGCGTGCGTTTCTGAATGGATCGGCAGGCATTTGGTAGGTTGGGACTGACAGTGGGGACGGTGTTCAATGCAGTCAACTATCTGGACCGATTCCTCTCCATCAACTGCCACCTGCAGGTGCGTACTATACTGCCAATTAGTATAGGACCTGTGTTTTTGTTCAGTTCAAACTGCTATCTAAGTTTACCTCTGTTTGACGATATATCGAAAAAAGCAAAAAATGAAAACAAAGAGAGGATTGCAATAACTGATAGTAGATACAATATCATGTGGTCATGTAAGTACATACTCCTGGTGCATGCATGCAGCGGTGGGAGGCGTGGATGGTTGAACTGGTGAGCGTGGCGTTCCCGTCGACAGCGAGGCATCTGTGGTGACTTCGTCAATCTCGAGATATGCCGGTATAGTCTTTCGGAGGTGCTCATAGGGGTGAGTGTGCGTGCGTGCTGAGCATTTGCGTCTGGCGCCTATGGTGACTTCGTCAATCTCGAGATGTGTCGGCACAGTCTTTCGGAGGTGCTCATAGGGGTAGGGTTTGCGTACGTGTGTTCACAGAGGTGAGTGTGCGTGCATACTGAGCATTTGCGTCTGTACTTGTGTAATTCGAAAAAAAAACCTTGCATTCATATTAGAACATGCACGTACGGCAACACGCAGATCCTATCCATGCATCTACCACAATTTAGTTAATTAATTTGCATTGTTAATTCTTCCAAATGAAATAAATTAAATATATGTATGCAGATGGAAGAGGTGATGAGCCACACGTTCCTGCCGGCGACGGTCCTGGACATGGAGCTGACGCTGCTCAAGGCGCTCCAATGGCGCCTCGCCTGCGTCACGCCCTACTCCTTCCTCCACCTCCTCCTTCCCCTTCTTATGATTACTCCCCCTCCTCCTCTTCACACTACTACCGCAGCTGCTGCAGCAGCTTGGACTACTACTCGATGCACTCGTCTCCTCATCCGCTCCCTCGCAGGTAATATATATAATAATTAATCTAGCAGCAAGCTATATCTTCTGAAATTAATCTCCTGCCAGTAGTCTTCTCTAGGAGTAAGTAATTAATTTGCTAAATATTTGCCTGATTCATGCATGGCGATTTTTTTCCCCTACCGTGCCTGAGCTCGTATTTTATTAAGCAGGGGCAGAAACGTAACAAGGCAGGACGAATAAGTAGCATGCATTATTGTGTGTGTGTGTGTATATATATATATATATATTAATTAATTAATAATTCCATCTAGTAGCTAGCTAATTGGACGTGCATGCAGAGCCGTCGTTCATCCAGTTTGATTCCTCTGTTATCGCCTCCTCTGCTCTTGGGTGTGTACTGGCGCTGGAGGATCATCAGACTTATGGCTATAATATCAGGCGCCTTATTCGTCCAGACTGCCCTGCAACTGCAATGGTAATTAGTATAATAATAACTGAGCCAACCATGCATCCATTACCAGCTTCAACGTACTGTGTACAGTATATGTAGAAAGAATTATATACTGTAGTAATAAAAATAATGAGGCCTGCCATGCATGCATTTCTTCCCATGCATACTGGCCGCGGAATTAAACTGCGTGCATGCAGGACGAAGCAGACGACGGCGATGAGTGTTTCAGGATGATGGAAACACTCTACGCAAGCTGCTGCTCGGAATCGGATTGGAATTGGGATTGGAACACACACCATCAGCAGCAGCAGCCCCTGTACAGTAGTGATGAGCGGCGGCTGTGGAGCCCGGTGTCAGTGATTCGTCGTCCCTTGGAACTGGAAACAGCAGGCGGTGGTGGCATCAGACTAATCAACAACAGCAGGTCAGCTGTTAGCCGCCGCCGTTGCTTGTTTGGTTCATCAGCACCAGCACCTCGAGGCCTGCAAGACGACGATGATAGTACACACTGCACGTACGAGATGAAGATATCTCACACACATAACTAACTGACCAAATACAACCATTAATTATATATTACTCTGGGTCTGGGAGCACATGCGTGCAGATCAACTCTATATATACCAGCATTATATATATATATATATATATAGGACAACCCGTACCCGGGTACTCCGTAGTTATTTGGTACCCCCAGACCCATCCGCCAGCCCAGCAAGCCACAGGCTGCCTTCCTGACTATTTTGGCTGAGACGGTCCCGCAATTTTCAGTTTTTTACGTTCGCGATTTTTTTTTCCATGCAGCTTTTGATGTCCATGAGTTTTTTTCATGCGGGTTTTTTAGTTTTCACGATTTTTTCCGTACAGCTTTTGTCGTCCGTGAGTTTTTTCTCGTGCGGTTTTTTTACTTTTGTTGGCAGTTTTTTACGTTCGCGAATTTTTTTCCATGCAGCTTTTTGACGTCCGTGAGTTTATTTTTGTGCAGTTTTTTTGACATACGAGATTTTTTCCCGTATAGCTTGATGTCCGCGATTTGAGGCAAGTTTTGCCATGTGTATTTTATATTGCAACTTTCACACTGGAACACTAAATCTTTACACTTTGAAAATTGAACTACAACATTGAAGGGAATAGTTTGAGCATCAATCACGTGTACAAGTCATGGATTTGTTCACTTGTTCATTACAGCCGACTGCTGCTGCCTCTGCAATCTTCTCTCAAACTTCTCAGCCTGCACAACACTAGCTGCAGCTGCAACCGCAATAATATGCAACGATCACCCTACATGATGACATCTGAAATTAAATCGCAATACAAATAGAACATTTTGGAGATCTATAGCTCAATTAATACCAAACGTGCAGAGAGAGTACATTAGCCTTGCAGAGAGATATCAGGAGACATATCCAGCTTCACTGGTGGAAAAGGAGTCACCTTTTAGGCTGCAGTAGATGAACAAAAAGGAAACTCATCACAATTTTGAGTTTTGACATTGGTGAGACTAATGTTGCCTACTTCAACTTGCTCTGAACAGAAAAAGACTCGTACTTCTGCTTCTGTTACAAGATTAATGACGAAATAACTACATCCTCCAATAGTCATTGGACCAAATAAGATCATTATCAGGAGCACTACCAAGCGATCAGGCTACGGCATCACTGGTCGGAGTACCTACATAATATCTATTATACAAAGTATTGACATGCAAGTTACAATGACACCACTGGAGCCAAATTCTCAGATGTAGCAAATTTAATGAACTTAATTTAATAAACATCATCATAGCTGTCCCATTGCGGGTCGAGACGAACCGACAGAGAGGGTGAGCAACAATTAACGTAAGATGAAGATTTGGTAATGCAATTTGCAAAAGACTGGAATTTTGGGCAGAAATCAGTCAAGGTTCCTCTTCCTCAGACCCAAGAACTCGTCGAGCAGGAGGAAGGGGTTGCATGAGTTTTATAAATTACTTGAACAGAGATATAGGCTGACTGCTAAAGTTGCACTAGTAGTTCCATTAAACATGACAGAGAACTCGGTGCAAGATGATTTCAGATTATATAATGAAAAATGGAACTAGAAAACATGACCAGAGATTCCTAATTTGAGGTTTATCGAGATGCAACCAGGTAAAATGCAGGGGAGAGATGCAGGGGAGAGGACGATTCAACAACAAAGCAAGCTCCTGGCGACATCCCATGAGTACATCCCCTTCCCCATTCTTGATCTACTCTGTTGCAGTTGTTGTTGCTTGGTTTTGTTTGTACCCTCCCTGATTAGTATTGACCATGCTTGATTGCTTGCATGCAGTAGATGACCTCTCCAAATTTGGGTCCTAGCATCGGGTCTGTGGCCACCGGCCACAACCACAACATACGATAGGGGGGCTCTCTGTTCCTGACTTCTCATGTTCTAGAATTTTAGTAATTGGGGATTCATCCAGTATGGTTGGACTTGGATCATCTGTGAAAACAAGAAACCTACAAGGTAATCTGGTGATGTATATATCACGTATGATTGCATGTAGAGTACTGAACTAATGATTAATTGATTAGTGATTACTCAAGTTATAGACTTTCAGAATTTTAATTTACATTATTACTTATTTATTAAAAAAATTGTAAAACGTATCCACGTATCGTGTTTTCTGGGAAATTGCCGTATCCACGTATCCGTATCCTTCCGATACCGATACGCATATCCGTATCCGTGCTGCTTAGCTCACATATGTAATAAATTCCTAAACGATAAGATAAATTATTGGTGGCCACAGATCTACACAGATGCTAAGATGCCAAATACAAGCAATGAATCAAATCTACACAGAATCAAATAGTATAGTGGACCATAAAATATATTTTCTAATTTGTAAATGTAGCATGGTCACTCAAAAATGAAAGTATAGTGCACCTTAAATTCTAATTATTCATCATCAAAGCATTATGGTCACAAATAGATGATTTTAAAGAATTGAAAAATCTTGTGAGCTTTGAGAACAAGATGAAAAGTGTTAATTAACAAAAGGACAAGCCGAAGTGGAATGAAAAGAATAATGGAAATTTAAGATAGCAAAATTTAAAATCCATGAATATTAAATTATTCTCTAATTATGTGTACATACATCAGATCATATAAATATAAATAAAAAATTCATAAACAAGATTAGATAAGCTGTAAATGAATATATCTAATTTTATCTAGTCATTTGTAAAATACTAACTCCATACTGCAACAGATTAAAATTATAGTACAACCATTCTCCTTTGCACCTCTATTTGGTGGAGCCGCTGTAGAGGTTGTACCAGGAGAGGAGGGTAACCTCTCGTCTTGTCGCAAAGGGACCTCATACCTAAATGGGCAATGATCACATTAGCATCATCGTACAGAGAAAAGCAGGTACAACACATGAAAAAGGCCACTAAAAAAAAAAGCATGTACTGACCGCTGTTGAGTGCTCTCAAATACAAGCCTTTTTGGGTTGTCAGGCATCTTATCAACTAGCTCCAACCGGAATCTGAAGACATTGAGTCAGAATCTAATTAGAATACTGCACTCGTATAGTCTACAACTTAAAATTACAAACTCAATCCACATAACAATGTAGTTGCAAGTGCTGACTCAATGTGAATGTCTAAAATAAGATAAGTAAAACATAATGGGGAAATGAAAAAAAGAACCTTTTAGTTGATGAACCAGGGCCTTTTTCGGCATGGGCATCCTCTGCAAATGCAGAATAAATAGAATTGATTTATGAAACTATAATCACGCCATAAGTAAAAACATACGTGTATGATCTAAAAAACACAATGCAAAGCTGAATCAATGTGTATGGTTGTAAGAAACCAATTAGATCATCGCATAATGAATTAATGAAGTTCAACAGGATGTTCAAGAATTATATCTGCATAATGCTTACCAAAACTAAAATAAAAGGGAAAATAAAAAATGAAATGGAAACACATTAATCATTCTTTAACAAACAGTAACCATATCAGGGAATCTAAATAGTCAAGCAAATTTGACACTACCTTAATGGGGCATCAAAGCGAGATGCATGAATAAGGAGGGTAAAGGAAACCTGAGGGACCGGGTGGCTCCATCCAAAATGATGCAAGCTCGGCAATCAATGTGTGTGTTCGGCGGCACAGTGCTGTGGGGCGGCGTGGCGGGAGGCACGGCGGATAGATGGCCAGCGGCGCAGCAGCGATGGTACGGAGAGGGAGGGACGGGCGGTGCCAGCAGAGAGAGGGAAGGAGACCGAGTGGACGGGAGAGGGAGCTGAAACTTAATATAGAAAAACCATATTGGGAGAAAAATTAAATATCATAGTTAAAGGGCATGCTATTAACATGTACTAGAAACCAAGAAACAAAGATACCTTGCGTGTATAGAAACCTATTCAAGCCACAAATCACATTTCAAGCCACGAATCTTTTGTTGCAAAAAAAACATTGCAATTAGCCAGATGAAATTTGCAAGATCAAATCTTTTAGTTCAATAGACTGAGCAAATTTATCAACAAGCATAAATAATACATAATAAATCAACACATCTGTCAAGTGCACAAAATCATTCTACCATACAGAGAGCTGAAAGAGCAACAGCTGGTCGTGGCTAAGTGATGAAAAAAACTCTATATAACATGCATGCTAGAATTTGAACAACATGGAGCTGCTGCTCTCTTGCAGAAAAGAACGGATATAATAAGGTGGCAAGATAATATTTGTAAAATTGTTAGATATTTGGCAACTAGAAATGCAGCACTAGATGGCCACTATAAGAATAGCTGCTCCACACAATTATTCATGAATATAACCACGTATCAATTTCTATAAGCTAGCATGAACTGAAATACTAGTATAGGGAGGTAGGTTACAGGTAGAAGAGAAATGATGTGCTTTCCAATAATAAATATCAAATCCTCCCTCAATGTAAATGTGTTTTCAATGAAGAATCCAGAAGCACTAACTCTATGTTCTCAATCTACACAAATGTTGACATATTGATGATTAAATAAATTGACTATTTGACGACAGAGATCATACAACAACTTGGAATCAGAGGGAGCAAAGATCAAGGTTCGATATCCAGATCGTTTTTGGCAGCCAAAGGAGAACTTCAAACATATTCACATGGATGCAGATGGCAAAACATTGATCCTTTATACATGTGCAATTGAAAGTGCCATTGATCGTTGTTAAATGCAGGACAAGGTAGATGCTTTTAAAGAATTGAAAATCTTGTGAGCTTTCATGACAAGATGAACAGTGGTAATTGACAAAATGACAAGCCAAAGTGTAATGAAAGAATATTGGTGATTTGTGATAGCAAAATTGAAATCCATGTATATTAAATTGTTCTCTAATTATGTGTCCATGCATCAGATCATTTACATATAAATTTAAAAAGAAAAAAATCATAAACAAGATTAGATAAGTTATAAATGAATGTACCTAGTTTTGTCTATTCATTTAGAAAAAACTAATTCCATATTGCAACAGATTAACCTTTTCTTGTCGCAGAGGGACCTCATATCTAAATGGGGAATAATCACATTAACATCATCTTAGAGAGAAAAGCAGCTCCAACACATGAAAAAGGCCACTAAAAAAACATGTACTTACCATTGTTGTGTGCTCTCAAAAACAATCCTTTTTGGGTTGTCAAGCATCTTAATTATCAACTAGCTCCAACCGTAATATGAAGACATTGAATCAGAATCTATTTAGAATACCGCATTCATATACTATACAGCTTAAATTTATAAATATTGATTTGAGGAACTGCGAGCTGCTGCAAATGGAGGTGGATGCTTGGTGGCCATCGTTCCAGGGGAAGAATCTCTCACGGGTGGAAGAAGAAAAATCAGAAATTAATGTGGAAAAATAATACCCAACAGGTGGAAGAAAAATGAGAAATTAAAATGCAAGAATTATAAATGTGAACCACAACGACAAGGTGAAGTCCCGGTACCTGGAGGGGACGCGGCAGCTTTGCTCGGCGTTGAATGTCTGCTGGCCAAGACGTGGTATTCCCGCACGCTGCGGCTGCCGGACACTACTGTGGCCGTGCAAGTCTGCTGCTCCAACACCCTCAAGCTGCTCCAACGGCGGCAAGGCAAGATTGGCGTCGTCCCGTCTCTGTCCCCTCAAGGCCTCAAGGATGCGAAGCAGGGCAGCGACGGTGGGTTGTGGGGCGACACCGGCGGGGGCGGCACCGGCGGCGAGAGGACGGGGGTCCGGCGGAGGTGGGTTGAGGAGGAGCGCCGGCGGGGGTTGGTCCGGAGCAGGCGAGCAGAGAGGGGGCGGACGGGCGGTGCCGGCGTAGGAAGGGAAGAGACCGAGCGGATGGGGGCGAGGAAATTGAAACCGCATCTGGGTTGGGGGAGCTCCCGAGCTGCTAAACCAATCGAGCTCGTCCGTTGGTGGGCCGGGCCTGTGAGCCTGAACGGCGGGGTGCAGGCGCGGTGGGCCTATTTGTCTGCCAACAGGACGCTGGGTACTGAATAATTATTTAGTACCCAGGTACCTTATAGTAATACTATATATATTGTTTCTTCACTTTACTGTAGCTATTCCCACAAATCACCTGCACATTATTACTTACTTGCGTTGTCGTCATCTGTCCTACTGCATGTGTTAGTAACAGCATTATTCATTCGTTTGTAATATCATCCGATCCTTAGTTGCTCCAGTTCAACTGGTGGATGGCACACGCACATGTATTTGATTTGTGCGTGCTGTTTAATTAGTTTCAAGCTTTTTCTAATCTTTTGTACAAGCAAATTAAATGTCTGGATCATTTCATCATAAATAAACGTCTTGTGCAATTTACATTGGCCAGAGACGTACCAACACTACTGGTCCGTTTGAAATAATCTTCAGCTTTTTTTTTTTTTTTTCCTGATCGAGAGGACTAGCTAGTTAGTAGTGATCATTCCCTCCTGTGACAAATTAGCTACTGTGTTTGGACATCGATAAGATCTAAAAGAAAACTTTGGTTAGCACACTTTTTATCACAAGAATATTTATAGAACATAGCAAAATTATATTTTTGTGAAAATACATTTCGATCATACCATTTCCAAATTACAACATATAATAATATACTTGATAGTTGAAACAACCCCAACTTTTTACTTAGATCAACTACTTCTATCTTGTGCTGCCCCACCAAGAGGTCCACCATATGACTAAGGGTGAAAATGAAAACGGAAATTTACTTTAATTTATGATTTTCCGGTGATCATTTTTGAGATATATTTTACCAGTTCTTGGGGCTGAAGGAAAACAAAAATGTTTCTGCAAAAAAACAGTATGTCAGACCCCCATCGCAAACGCGTAAAATTAATTCGTGTATGAGATCGAGTTTGCATCTGTGATGACTCCTTATCACATACGCGTTTAGACAAAATGCGTCTATGATATGACACCTCATCATACACATTTTGTCTATACTTGTTTGTCATTGGAACCTCTCACTCTAGCCAGTGTCTCTAGAAGAACATGTTGAGATCGAGCATATGAGTTATAGCTCTAAGTGAGATCTATAGCTTTGTAGTTTTGTGTTTTAACAATTAAGGTCGTTAAGACGCTCGAGAAAATAATATAAAGTTTTAGCAGCATATTAATCGTGCACCAGGACTTGTCGCCTCACAAGAATTATATTTTTCTTAAAAAGTGTCAAATGAAGATACTTTTAACATCAAAGTTATAGCTATCGATTAGGTTAACATCTTTTTCATTTTGAAGTTTTTCATTTAAGATCGTTAAGATGTTCAAAAACAATACAAAATTTAAGGGGCATATTAATCGTGTACCAAAGCTTACCTTTTTAGGAAAAAAACATATGTTTCTTATTTAATGTCGCATAAAAATGATTTTCGAATGGAAGATGTAGTTCTTATCAAGAGCTACACCTTTCATATAAAGTGTATTTATTCAACATTAAATGGAAACATATGATTTTTTTTTAAAGTAGGCTTTGGTACACGATTATTATACCCCTTAAATTTTGTATTATTTTCTTGAGCATCTTAACGATCGTAAATGAAAAACTTCAAAACTAAGAACTTTTAGATCTCATCAATAGCTACAACTTTGATGTAAAACATATCTTCATTTGACACCTATCAGAAAAATATAATTTTTGTGAAGCGACAAGCCCTTTTGAACGATTAATATGCTGCTGAAGCTTTATATTATTTTCTCAAGTGTCTTAACGACCTCAAATGTAAAAACTTAAAACTACAAAGTTATAGATCTCATTGAGAGTTACAATTTTGATATAAAAAGTATCTTCATTTGACTCTATACAAAAAAGATATTAATTTTCTAATGCGGCAGGCGCTAGTACCCAAATATTATGGTGCTAAAATTTTATATAATTTTTTAAGCATCTTAACGTCATCAAACGAAAAAAAACTCAGAACTAGAAAGTTATAGGTCTCGTGGAGCTCTACAATTTTAATATAAAAATCATCTTCATCCGACGTCGTATTGAAAAATTATGATTTTTTGAAAGTTCAGTCTTGTCACGCCACTCCCGGTGGCGCGACAAAACAATACTGTCAAGCTTTTCCACGTCGGAAACGCCGTCCAACATGGCAGATCTTGTCGCGCCAAACAACGTTATTTGGTCGCGCCATCAAAAGGGTCAGATCTGTAAATTCTTTTTGAGCGGTTATTATTAAAATATTGAATAAAAATGATTAAAAAATCCGCTCTTTGTTGGGCTATTTGGTTGAGTAGGAACAGTGTGGTGTTCAAAAGATCCAAATCTAACTCTCTTATGTAGATAATCTTCAGGGGATATGCTGGACAAGATGTTGGTCGCTGCTGTCTAGAGAGAAAGAGAAGGTCACCTTGAAAGAAAGGTGTCGCAAATTGGAGATCACCCTCAAGGAAATCTTAAGCAAGTTTGGGTGGAGTTCCAGAACAGGATTAAGGCCTAGTTTCTGTTATCTTTTGTTTGGTTGAAACTTTGTGTAAGGCGTTGTGTTTCTATTATCTTTTGTTTGGTTGAAACTTTGTGTAAGGCATTGTGGCAAATGCTGGTCTAAGCACTGCATTTTGTTTACTATGGCCATAGACATTCACCTGAGAATGTTCAAGACCGGATATTTTACTTAATCTAAAAAATGTGCAACCATAGCCCAGCCACTTGCAAGGTTGTTATCCCAAGTCCCAGCCAGAACTAGTGCAGTGCAGTGCGTGCTCTCGGCAACTGCCGACTCACTCCCCTGTGCACACGCAAAGCAGCCCACATGCCATGGAAAAAAGCTTGGAAACACAAGAAAGCCCACAGGGGCATCGCTGTGGAAAGTAGTACTTTGTAGCCACTAGATCATTATCTAGTAGCAGCCTGAGAGCCGCCGGAGAAGTGTGCAAGCAACACCAACATGGGAAAAAGGAAGAACAGTACACCTAGATAGAGATTGAAGAAAAGAGGTCTGTTGGATTCAAATCAGACGGTTGAGGACCACCGCCTACCAAAACTAGCAAATTCAAGTGACTGAAGAATATCACCTCTCATTGTGTAACTATATAACGAGGCATGCACGCAGGCGACACAGAAATCGATTATTATGGATAACACCAGTGTAACACGTCTGATAAGCAAGGTAACTAAATTTTGGGTGGGCAAAGATACATAACATTACACAACCAAGTAACATAATATTGCGGTCTTTAGAAATTTACCAACTTCCAAAGTGCACCACCACAGCCCAGATAGGTTTTCTGGTTGCAAAACTTTGCCAACCAACAGTCTTAACTCCTTCAGCCAATGATAATCCCATCTAAGCAGAGATCGCAGTACTGGTGGACACAGCGTCGTACTGTAGCTTCCCGCTGCCTTCTACTTGTCGATTTCCACATATACCTACATTAAATTAAATAGCTCATAATTTGACAAAATATGATCTGTAAGAGAGAATTGACCCTGACGACCAAGGGGAAGAGAACATGCAGTCCGCACTCTGCAGTGATACAATAGGGCAAACAAAACTTGAAGCAATATATCAGTTAATAGTAACTACGTATTCAAGTTGGATCCGGTGAAGACTCGCTAAGACCTCTTTTTTTTTGTTTTTGGGAATTGACATAGGCCATATGCACTTTGATTATTACTCATTTATAGTTAAATGCATGCTAGAAAAATATATACTATTAGAACAAGAAGAAATGGAAATAAGATCGATGATGTATTTACTGATGATTCCATAGTATAAGACATGCAAATAATTTAATGCAGTAGTGGTAAAAAAATTGAAGTTTAACTGCACATGGAAATGGTGGTGGCATTAAGCAAAGAAAAAAAAAGAAAAGAAACTTTTCACCTACGGATGCATTTTAATACCCACATGGAGCAGCATTTGTCTAGGACCTGGTTGAATATGCATATCCATTACTACTGAATTGTTAAGGCAAAACTTTTCCAGTAACTTAATAAGCCATCCAACAAGTAATTCTCACAAATCAAACAATCTAGTCCTTCTCGAGAAGCTCGGCGCACCCCTGGAGGCCGCCGCCTCGCTGCCTTCCCTAGCGCCGGCGGCTGCTCCGGCGGCCCCGGCGCCCACCACCGCCACCCCCAGGTTCTCCCTCCCGTCCTGCCTCCCAAACACCACCCTCCAGCCGGCGCCAGCGGGGCTCGGCGTGCACAGGCCATGGGGCGCACAGGAGCTCGCCGGGCCGCCGCCCCCAGCAGCCGCTGCCTCGCCGCCGCCGCCCCTTGCCCCGGAGGCTGCTCCATCCGTGGAGCCCGTCTCTCCAAGCTCCTCCCATCCATCCTCCCCCAGATCCCTCCCACAACTGTCCCCGGAGCTCCATCGCCAGCCAAATCTAGAAGAGCGGCTTCGTCCTCTCGGATTGGAAGGGATGCAGACCGTGCGTCTCTCTCCTCCCCCTCTCCTAGCCACCACAGCCTGCTTGCGACCGCCCTGGCGCTGGCAGCCATCTCCTCCACCTTCTCCCTCCCTCCCCTCGCCACCCCCCTTCTTCCCTAGCTGCACATCGGCGGGCAGATCCAAGGCCCAGCGATAGGAAGCAGACTCCTTTGCTGGCGACTACGACTACGAGTCCAACGGTGCGTCCACAGCTGCGCCCTACCTTGAAGCTGCTCACCGGGCCTTCTCGGTTGAGACCGCTCCCACAGCGGCGGCGGCGAGCAACGTCAACACCACTGTGGTGCAAGGCTCTGGTCAGGCCCCCATGGAAGGCCCTAACGCTGCAAGGACGAAGAGCCAACACCATCAACGCAAGCCTAGGCGTCCCGCCGGTGGCCCCATCCTCGGCGGACCCGCTGCCCCTCCGCCTGCTGGCCAGCGAGTGCCCGTTCAACAGCGGCTTGGGGCCCTGCGCAGGGACTTGACCCCCAATGCCGACAAGGGCGCGACCATCGGCACCAAGGGGCGGCGCAGGCAACCCAAACATCGCCGAGCATGACCTCAGCTCCTCCATGGGCTACCTGTACGCGGCAGGGACGCTGGCGGCCAGCGTTTGGGGCCTCGTATCGCCCCGCCCGGTGAATGCGTCGCCGCGGCCTCAGGGCAGAGGGCTCCCGAGCACAGGCGGCTTGGTCCCTAGCGAAGGGCCTCCTCGCCAGATCGTGATGGGTGGCAAGAGGTGCTGCCACGTCAGGGCGTCGTGGCCTCGTAGCACCACCGCCAGGTTCAGCAGGTCGTTGGTTGGCGCTTCCCCGACGAGCTCCGGGGCCGGTGTCTCAATTGCCTATCCTAGACACACCACGTGGCGACATGCCGCCTCCCATGCCGGTGCCTAAGCTACAATGGTTTGGGCCACCTGGCCCATGCCTGTAGGCGTCAGCGAAAGGTTCCTGCTCCAGGGGTCGGCAACGGGAGCCGCCAGCGTCGTCGCTTGGGCGCGTAGGCTGGTCGTCGACTTCAGCCACCTGCTCACGTCGGTCCGGCGGAGTCGGGTGGGGCTGTGCAGGTGCCGTCTGCCGGTACGCCTGTCGGCCGAGGCCGTCGGCGCCGAAGACGGCCACAGGAAGGCACCAATGCCCCCTCCACCGACGCTGCGGCCGACCTCGTCGTGCCAGCCAGCGGGACGTGCCTTCCTTGGGTTGACCCGATGCTCGAGGAGTTGGTAGCCTCGATCGCCCCCAGCCGGATCGACCCGCAGTCTGCAGGCGAGGTTGTTGTGCACTCCTCCCTGCCTCAGGTTTCCTTCAACGACTTCTTCAACCCCATCGCTTCTGAGATGCAGGCCGTTCCGGCCCATGAGCGATGGGATCCCATGCGCTCCGAGGGGTTGGTCGTCATGGAGATGCCTTCGGGTGTGGGGGTCCTAGTAGGAGGGTCGCCCCTTCCGGCGTAGCTTTGTGGATCGCCTGACTTGGCCGCGTGTTGCTCCCCCCTGGGTAGGAAGCAGCAGCGGAAGCCTGTGCTGGATTCGGGAGTTGTGGAGCTTGAGCTGTTGAGGCCCAGCCGCGGGTCTTCGACTGATGACGAAGGCCATAACGCTCAACCTCCATTGGCTGATGTGTCCCTGTTGACACAATTGGAGGCGCGGGTATGCATCCCACTAGAGACCACTTTGACCAGTAAGCCGAGGCTGAGGAGGTCCAGGACACCTTCAACAGTGTTGTCGGTGCATCGGAGTGGGAGGATTGCTGCTAAGGCCAAGGCCTCCAACCCGAATGTCCAGGCACAAAATGTGCTGAAGCAAAAGCTAGGGATCGCAGATATGGCGTAGAGTCCGAGCACTGCGGCCTTGCGGCCTTGGACGGTATCAAGGCCTTCTTCGCAGAGCCGTTGTCGCACTCCAAGTTGGAGGCCCTAAAGGTGCTCTTCGCTCCAGATTTCGATCCGGTGGCCATGGAGCTCAACCTCACTGGCTTCGAGAAGAACGCTTTTTAACCGCTGGGTTCAGGGCCTGCTGTGTTTGTTTGTCCCTTTGCTTGGTCCTCTGCGAGGCCGCTACGTAGTTTATTTAGTAATCATAACTGTGTGAGCTCTGTCGGTGTTTAGTTCGGTAACCATAAATTACCGTCCTAGTTTTAATAATTTGTAAAACTCTCCTTCTGCTTAATGAATACCGTGCCAATAGCACGTTCGAGAAAAAAAAACATCCAACAAACTAAAAGAAATGGTAAATTGTGTTGCCTTTTACTACAACACTTCTGCTGTTTTTTTGAAGAACCACTGCACAATCAACTCAACTAAACTAAGTTTTGTGTCCAGCTAAAGCAAGAATCCCCAAGATACCATCAACTCACGCGGAACAATGCATACTGACACTTGGTACTGCTTTACCATTGCACCGCATCGTCACTATCAAGCTCATCATCCTAAATTAAGCGCACTAGTTGCTAAGTTACTTCTAGTTTCGTAGTCATTCAGACCATCGTAAACTAACGACTATTATAATCAGGCCTTTAGATCTGTACACAGTGTTTTGATACCCATTTGGCTTGGAACGGCAAGCTTTGCTGTTCACTAAACCAACAAATACTCCAAATGCGCAGTCTTAACTCTTTGACATCATGCCATAAGTATGAATAAATGAAACCGATAGACACGGTTTTGCCTGTAAAATTTGCACAAGTTTTACCCCTCGTTTACAGAGAAAAAAGTCACGACCTACGTGCAACAAAAATTCATCATTTTTCCCCAACCAAAGACTGCAGCCTTGAGTTTTGTTTTCAAATCATAGAACATAAATAACTTGGCATAAGTGACACCCAGAGCAATTATCACAGTGAGGGGCAAAACAGTGGAAGTACCTGTAGCCTTGAGATGTTCGGAGATCCCACTGGCAAGGCAGCAGCGCATAAAACCAACGTGCCTCTTGGTATCAAGCTTCGCCACTCCTTGCAGAGTCCCTGCCCTCATGTCAACAGCGACTCCCATTTCCACCGATCGAATGCTGGTGCCTTTGGACAAGAAGTAGACCACATCATCATCATCAGCGACGCTCAAGGTGGGGTAAGCCATGCGAAGACATCCTAGGGACAAGGTTGCCTCTGTGGCCTTCTCCTTGTTGCCGCTGCTGCTCATGAGCTTATGCAACAGCTCATAATGCCTAGTGTTGTCAGCAGGGAGGTCAGTCAGCCTGTTCGGGAGGCCGTATCGTATCGTGGATTATTTACTGCTGGCTGGTTTGGTGTGAGAGAAAAACACTGTTTCCGGCTAGAAATTTACGATCGTTTATGAGCAAGCGAACAGGATTAATGTCCTCCGAACAGATTGTGCATTGGCGATGCCAGCTACCGGGGACCCATGAAGTCATTGGGATAGCCATACTCCATGTGGTGGCCTTCCATCTACCAGGGACCCAGTATGAACACACTGGACGTTCTTGGCGGCTCAGCCATTCATAGTAGGAATCAACATCAGATGTGGAGTCGGCCCTTGTCACCTTAGTTGACTGAGTGATTTCCATCTCGACATACTTGATAGTGTCTTTGCTCTGGTTGACAGTGATGTCGCGATAATAGTACGGGCAGTCATTGAGAAATTTATCCCAGTTGCCCTTGGCCGGCATGGGCAGTGGTATGTCACGGAGCTTGGGACAGTCATCCAGCACGTCGCAGAGGAGTGTGCCTCGCCAGAGATCGACCCAACCAACTGTACCTTTAGCACCCTCGAGCGTGATCACCTTCGTCGTCATATGGTACATGAGGCTCTGCGCTGACTTAGGAATCGGGCACACCCTGTCCCTCTGGGGATCCTCCACGGACACCCGCTGGGAGATCCAACTCCCTGGCTTGCCGTCACGTCTAGAGCGGTACAGGTGCAGCCTGAAAGTAAATCCACTGGTTTGGAGAGTGGCCACAACGTACCGGTCGTCGCCACAACTCAAGTTGGACTCATGACCGTTGGATGGTGGCCTTCACACTTTCCAGTTGTTTTTCAAGTTCAGCACGTCTAATTTTCAGCTTATTTAGTTTGGTTCAATTTTGGAAGAAGAATTTTTCAGATTGTCGATCAGTTGTGCCAACTCTTTAGCTTCCTACTTGTTAGAGTTCTTCTTAGCCATCAAAGTTTCAAGGTCCGTCAGGTTTCTTTAAGCATTTTTCACCTTGAGAGCTTGATCTTCGATGTTGGACAAAGGTGTTAAAGCTTCAGCAAGATTTGGGGGCAGATCCTTCTTAATGGTTAAGAAGATACTTCTCATCTTCTGCTGTTTTGGGTATGTCAGAAGCATTGATTATTTCAGTTGTAATCGGCTCTTTAGGAGGATTAGTCGATGGGAGGTTGGTAGGCGCTGATTCAAATGGTTGGTACAACAATTCGGCACCCAAGGCAGATTGAGATGTAATAGTCGTTGGTTGCAAGAAAGGAATTGAATTAGAAGTTGGATATCATCTTAAGAGGGAAGATAAGTTAAGTTACCTGAGCAATTGATGATTTTGTTCTGCGAAGTCTCTTCCCAGTGGTGGTTTTCTAAGTTACACCTTGGGTTGTCTTGCGTTTTGAAGACTGATATGTGAGTCTTGTTGGGGCAACTGGGGTTTTCAACAACTTTTTCAGAGTAGGTGCAGTTGATCCCATTCTTGAGGTTGGACATGGTGGATAATATTCTATGGGATGCCCTTTCCTGTCAACGCCTGGTGGATCAAATTCAGTATCGTGCAAAAGAATTTGTTAGATGAATTGATAGAAGAATTTGTTGGATAATCCTTCTGTAAGAAAAAAAATGTAAATTACCTCACTATCAGAAGCAAATTCTTCGTCCAGGGCTAAACAATTAGGATGAATTGGACCGCAAAAGAGATGAGAGTGTCATTCTTGCCATCAGGAATCAAACAAATTTGAGGAGAAGATAGCTCTTGTCCATTCATGCAGGCAAAAAAAGGAAGGTCTGATCCTAGTTGAAAACTCTAAAAGCTTCCATCATCTCACTAATACCTTCTCTTGGCTTCAGAATGTTCCTAAAGAATAGCCAAGAAGGTAGTTGACCAAGGCCAAATTGACGGGCTACAAAAGAAAGATTATAGAATTCATAAGTTGGAAGATTATCTGGGAGAAAAGAACCAGTAGCCATTTTACCACGGCCATGGTGAAATTTGGCTGGCAGTACACAGGGTTTGATAATACAACAAAAATTTACAGCAGCTATTTCATCTGAGCAACCTGTTTCAAACCGAAATTTGATTGACAGAACTAGTTCATTGTCTTCATCTTCATCATAAGGCAGCCAAGTTAAGATGTTTGCATCAAACCCTTTGAAAAATTTCTTGAAAAGGTGGCCTACATCAATAGCAGTTGTTATGGCTGAAGCAGCTTCATCATAATTAATACATTGTTGAGTTCTTCCTTCTTTTCCTTTGTAATCTTCAGCAAAGTTAGAAGAAGGAAAGTTCAGATTTCTAAGATTGGGTCTTACAATTTTATGCATATACAGATTCAGCCATAATTGTATTAACCACCAAGGGCCACTAATGGTATGCACTGGTTCATCTTTCAGTAATTGAATAGATACTTGGTGCATCAGGTGATAAGCAGACTCCAGCAGATATTTTCCGAGGGGGATTCCGAGGGGGATTTCGTTGTCGGCTACTAGACGCTCTGCCATGTATTTATGATTATAAGTTGGTCCGTAAGATGACCCACAGAAGATGATTTTTTCTAGCCACATGTTCAGAAAAGCTACATGCTCTCTTTCGTCAACAATCGATCCATCTCAAATATGGTTTAGAATATAGCTTGTCCATCCTATGCAGTCTAATATTTTAGCTAATTTCTTGGATCCAGCACTTAAGAAATCATAGGGTTGCATTGATCCTATTATTCTAAGGCCGGTCAACATATAAATATCGGCCAAAGTGATGGTCATTGGACCGTGACAAAAAACAAAAACATTCCTCTCTATTCTAGACAATGAGAGTATCATGCATTGATTCAAGTCATAAATTTTCTAATCTCCAGCCTTTTTCTCTGATACCCTACGAAACCAATCCCTCCATCCCTTAGACATTTTGGGCCAATTTCTAAAGGGAGTCTTGATGTTCCAAGAAGACAAATCTACTATAAATTATTTGAAGGGGATTCGGTTGGTTTCTTGATTGATGAAATTGGATAGATTAGGGTCACCCATAGGTCCAAGATAATAGGCATTAGGAACAACAGCTGATGGAATCAGAATTTCATTCCACATTTTCTAGAAACCAATTGGGATGAATTTAAGAAAAAGAAAAATATAGAATAGCGGCTAACACTTGAAAGGCAAAGGTTTGAAGACATACCTCAGGAACGTGATCACTGGTTGCCATTGTAGCCAAAATAGATCTGAATCTGAGGAAGGCTACTTGAACGGCAGCTTGATAGAGCAGAGGATTTGTTAGGGTTAAGGCTTTTGACGGTGGAGGCTTTGGCTGTTGAAGTTTGTTCAAGAAAGAAGGGGAAAGTAAGCAGGCCGAGCGAATTGGAGATGATACTGTTGAGGTATTATATAAAATTTGGCCTGAGAAGTCAGGAGCTATGCGTTTATTTTGGAACAAGCGGTTGCAACACGGGGAACAGAATAGGAATTTTGGAAGAAAATCATTTTTATCCTAAAATTAGGGGGCATGTGTTTACACCTAAATTTTGGAAGAAGAACTCGAAGCTTCCAGGATTATGTCATTAAGGAATCGATTGGATGAGAATCGGTATCAGCGGATTTTGATGTAATGTCAGAATCGACTATTTTATGGATGATGTCAGTAGACGGTGTCAATGGGCTATACTTGATTGGCGCCAGGGAGACGTGTCAGACTCTACGAATAAGGAAAATTGGGGGTCCAAGTTATTATTAAGTTAGGAAGTTTTCTTTTATTTCAAAAATTGTAATGAGTCGTATTTGAGTAGGATTTATGTTTAGGTTCTAGGTATAAATATTAGACCCTAGTTATTATAAAAAGGAACGAACATTCAATCAATACAATCTTTCTGGCTTTCGTCATCACATTAGGAGTAGGAGTACTGTAGATCTCGGCGAGTTCTTCAGTAAACAGGGCTGCATCGACTGATCGACCTCCAGCTTCCTTGTGAGTACCGTCACGACTTGTATTGTGCTTTTAAAGCTGCATCAGCTGATTGATCTTTTATGAGCCATAATATAAGTTAATTAACGATCTGTATCATAGTTTGTAAGGCTGCATCAGTTGATTGATCTCTTACGAATCATAATATAGATCAAAGTTATCGATTTTGTGTTAGACAATTTGTTGTTTAACACAATATCACCAGTTACCAAATCTGCTGAGATTAGTAAGATTTTCCTTGTTGTTTTTGGCTGATTCACCAGTTATGATCTTGCTATAATTAATGTTTTATTAATTATAACAAAATCACCTGATTGAGATAGAGATAGATCGGCATCACATCATCTTAATTGGTCGTCTTCTAGTCTAGTCACGCTTCAAATCTTGCAATTGATGTCTTAATTCTGCTAGATCGGCTATTTTATCTCTATTCCAGTCAAACATACTATGCATCTAAAGACATGTTTTAATCTTGAATAAAGCCACTAGTTAATAAGATCTAATCTAATGACACTGCCATAGCTACATCGATCCGGTCAAACCTCATTGGTAAGACTTTATATCAGAAATTATCGATTAGTGTCTTTGTTTATGATCAAGATATGTACTTTGTTTATTTGCTATGGACGTGTCGGGGACCTAATACCGGGGTACCTAATGAGGTGAAACTAACGACCATCGAATGTTGACACTTCCGGTCAGACGAGAATGCTACGGCGCTTCTTCCCCGAAACAATGGAAGATTGGTTCTGCCTCGCCCGACCTCCGACGGCTAGGCTCTCCCTCGCCCTACGGCTAAGGCCTGGCTTCGCCTAGCTCGATGTCCGAGGGCGGGCTCCACCCCATCCGACGGCTGAGGACTGGCTCCACCTCGCCCGACCCCCGAGGGGTGGCTCCGTCTTGCCCAACCCCCGAGGGCTGGCTCCGCCTCGCTCGACGTCCGAGGGCAGGCCCCGCCTCGCCCGACGGCTGAGGGTAGGTCCCGCCTCGCCCAACGACTGCACCCTACTCCTTCATAATGACAGGCACAGGGTACGACAAGATGTTCTAGTCAAACACAGTAATAAGGACCATGCCCTGCACCGCTGCAGGAAAGTACCATCAGGGTATGACAGGACGGACGCTTTAGACCCTTCTAGGCATGGCAGAGTTCAAATAGTATTGTAGGCGCCGGCTTTCACCCTACAGTATTGTAGGCGCCGCCTTCAGCCCTCGGGCGTGGAACCTGACATGAACATACGACAACCACTATGGCAAAAAAGGAGACCCACGTCCTCTACAGTAGCGAAAGTGCAGTCACCGTGACGTTCGCTCCGCAGAGGGTTACAGATCGACACCCCTGTCCGACGCGCTGCCCGCGGGGGTGGGACAGGACGTGACCACTTGCAGAGCGTGGCATCATCAATGCATGCACGCCCGATGAACGTGCCTTCTCTGACACCGTCTGGCTGTGTCAGGGAGGCTAGCTCAGAGGAAGAGGAAGATCCAACGCCTTCGGAGGGGCTTCTTGGCCTCCGGTTTTTTCTCATTTCTCCAACATGTAAGCCCTGCTCCCCCTTGGTCTATAAAAGGGAGGACAGGACACCCCGCTATAGGGGGATAAGCTCATAGAAAGACCAATCGACACAACTCAACAACACACATCACACATAGCCAAGCTGCCACCGGGCTCTTAGCATCCTTTCGACCATTCCATCAGAGACTTGGGTCTAGTCCCTCTCTCGACCGTTTGTACTCCCTACTACGAACCATTTTTGGTGCTAATAACATGAGCAGCAACAGACTGGACGTAGGGACATTCAGTCCGAACCAGTATAAACCTTGTGTCCTTTAGCGCACCATCCGAGCCTAACGCGCACAAATATAAATTTACTAGTTGGTGTTGATTCGAAACACCGACAGGCCGCATCGACTATTTTAGTCGATTTGCCTATACTCTCACGCATATAGCATGTTTTCATGAATCTGTCAACATATAGATGGTTTTATAGATTCTTTGACTTTAGTCTATCATCATTATCATAGCTGTATTGATCCGATCGAGCCTCACTGTTGATGATAATATATTAGATTTAAAATGTTTGTAGATTCATTTATATTAGATAGTTGATTTGTTCATATGTTATACTCTTTTCATCAAACTTATCAGTTCAACACTTTATATCGATCGTGTTCCATTTAGCCGATGATGTTTTCTTGTATCACTTCTTATGGATACGCCGGATATCGACTATTTAGTCAATAGCCTCACTGGATCGGCTATCTAGCCATATATTTGGAATTGTTTGGTGCAACGCCGACATGTTCCACCTTAAATTGCATATGAGATTTTCTCTCCTTGTTAATTATAGGTTAAATTGACTGGCATGTCGTTGGGTTTTCAGAATCAGCTGGTTCTGTGTTGAAGCAAAGCAGATCTTGGGTTTCGTTCCACTCAGATCTTTTGGCTTGCTGCGTGTTGATCACATCGCCACATTTTTGTGTCAACGCCCGAGGATCACCGGGCCCACCGCAAAATCCGCATGCTGCTCGAGTGTGCGGCGGCGCAGTAGGCGGAAAGCTCGTTGTCTCAACGACATGAGCTCGACACCAGCCAGTGTACGCCCTTACTACGTCTCGCCAGGGACGCATCAGTCCACCAAGCACCACAAGGCGGCGGGCAGCGCGTTGCGACCCAGATACATTAGCGTCTCGGCCACGACCGCGACGCACGTAGCACCATCGACTCCCGCAGGCGCACCTACAGTGACCCAAGGGAAGGAGCCCGCCGTGGCTATCATCCTCGACGCGGCGGACGCTATGACAGCGACGAGGAACGGAGCCTGAGCCCCACCCTGCTAGGCCCTCAGGCCTTTGGCTGGCACATCCTCAACGCTATGTTCCTGCCAAGGTATCGACCACTTGCTAACATCCCTAAGTACTCTGGGGAGCCAAACCCCGGGCTTTGGCTTGAAGACAATCGGCTTGCCTGTCAGGCCAGTGGTGCGGATA
Source organism: Miscanthus lutarioriparius (assembly GCA_904845875.1). Taxonomy (NCBI): domain Eukaryota; kingdom Viridiplantae; phylum Streptophyta; class Magnoliopsida; order Poales; family Poaceae; genus Miscanthus; species Miscanthus lutarioriparius. The sequence continues at coordinate 7,369,525 of CAJGYO010000009.1, read as the reverse complement.
ATGACGACTTCATTATCCGCAACCTTCCACTGTTCTTGGCCGATTCGGCCCGGGCATGGTTGGAACACCTACCGTCCAACGCAATCCAGAGTTGGGCGGATCTAAAGGAGATCTTTGTGGGAAACTTCCAGGGCACGTACAAACGTCCTGGGAACCCATGGGACCTCAAGAACTACCGTCAGAAGGCCGGTGAGACCCTCCGCAGGTACATCCGGTGCTTCTCCCAGTAGTGCAACGAGCTCCCTAACGTCGTCAACACCGATGTGATAGGAGCCTTCCTATCCGGGACGACCTGCGAGTCCTTGGTGCATAAGCTGGGATGCAAGGGCCCGCAAACCTCCAAGGAACTCTTGGACATCGCCACTAGCCACGCCTCAGGAGAAGAGGCGGTCGGAACGATCTTCGATCGCCTCAAGGGCAAGGCAAGGCGAGACGAGGGTACCTGATGAGGACATCGCCATGCTGGACACACCGACACCATGGTCTTCCCCAAGTTGCAATTCGTTCCCAACTCAGCTGCCACGTCGCCCTCGGATTCAGCAGACACGTCGTCACTGTTTCGGTCATAACTTTCTCATACGACATCGAAACGGGCCGTTCTTGGATGCGTTGGAAAGGGGACGACGACGTCGTCGTTTTGGATCTGGTCCCAGCTCCAGAAGGTCCGTGGATCAATCTGTGTGACCACGGCAAGGTGCTGCGTCACCTATTTGGGCCAACTTGGCCATGTATCGTGTCGGGCCTTAAGCCCAAGTTGTGGGCGCCCAACCCCTGGTCGTCCCCAACCCTAGGTCGAGTCTTAGACTATAAACACAGCCGCCGCCACTGCTACACAATTGGATTTTGTTTAGAGTTTAGTTTTCCATCGAGAAACTGAATCGTTCATTGTAACTGTGGTGACAAATCCTTTTACAGTGATCCAGGGCCCCCGTTCTTGATCTCCTCCACTGTGTCGATTAGTCCTTTGGAACCGAGTTCTAGAACCCTCTATTGATATTCGTGTCATTCATATTTGCAATATCAGATTGCGTGTTTTACCTTCTTGCTTGTGCTCTTCGATTCGCTTGCAGGAAAAGCCTTCTTGGCGAGGTCAATCAAGTTGTGCTTGGTTGATAACCAACGGAGCAGTGGTGTAACGGTTGCAGGGTTCGAATCGCGTCTGATTTGAAGCCGGATCGCCAACGTCTAGATCTCCACAAATCGAACTTACCGGCTACCTCTCGGAAGATCGGGCCTGTACTCATCAATTGGTATCAGATATTTCAGGTTTACCGCGAGGTATAATCTCGTTTGCCTTAGATTCGTATTTGTTCATTACCTAGAGTCTACAAAAAGTCCAAAAATATTTCAATTTCCGCTGTCCTATCGCCCTTTGTGCCTTTGCAATTTCGTTTTAGATTCGTGTTGTTGAGTTTGTGTCCGTGGTCGAGTCTTGTTGCTGGTTTAGGATTGTGTTCGTGGTCGTAGTTCAATCGCCCGTTGCTTTGATTTTTGTTTTCCACCGCTATCCCATCCACCGTTCCCAAACAACAAGTCGAAGCCACCACATTACTCGACTTGCCCCGCTAGCCGCCTTGTGTAACTTCTCGCCGCCGCGCAAACACTAGACAGGTTGCCAGCCGCTCTTATTTTGCCTGCATCGCAGCCCTCCTTACATCAACAGGCGAATACCTACTGCTGTTAGTCACAGTGATGATCCTGTGATCGGTGTTGGAGTTTCAGGACGCTTTGCCCTAACTGCCGCCGCCGTGTTGTGCCTCCCGGAAAACATACCTTGAGATACCTTCGGTAAAACAGGCATAACTTTTCGCTCGTTTATCCGAAAAATCTGAAATTTTTTCAGCAGCTTCTTGACACCATTTGGAGCCGACCCAAACTCGGCTTCGCCCTGTTTGGTTTCATCAGAATTGCCAAAAAAAATTGGGAAAATATAGAAAAAAAATTGTTAAAGTTTTTGCACGCTTTTCAAAGAACGTGCTGAATTTCTGTAGACCACATCCCACCTCAGTTGTAGGTGCCAATTTATGTGGTTGCATCTTTTGTGATCCTTGTTTAGAGAAAAGTATATAAAAAATAGTAAAAAAATAAAAAAAGTTTGTTTCCTACTAGTGCCTTTTGGAAAAATCCGGGAAAAAATTCAGGAAAAAGGAGAAATCTGGGATATTTGCTTGTTCTGTGAGTTCTTTCGATCGTCCTTTGTTTTTACCTTGTTGCGCTACGTCTCAACACGTCTTAGCCAGCACCTATGATTTGTCCTTTGGATCCGGATTGAACAATCGTTAATCTGCACTCGTTAATTGCTAATCCTTGCTGTCATATTGTGTGCCTACCCATAGCTCCACATATTCTTCTGTCAGCACAGATTCATCTTGCAACTGTTACCCACTCTCAACAACAAATTGCTTCGCCACTTTGGTTTTGCTCCTGTTTGGCGTTGGTAAGAATACAGGCAAGACGGTGGTAAGCCGCTTGTGATTTTGCATTCCACTTTCACCACCATCACCACCACCACCACTTGTTTCCTTTTAGTTGATAGGGATAATACTTTGGTGTTGTCTTTTTCTATCTTCTAACCATGGCAGGAACTCCGACGGACTTCAATGAGTGCGTGTCCAAGGGCGAGCTTACAACGTTCATGACTGAACAACGCAATCTTATGACCGAGCTGACGCGCAACGTGAACAATCTGGTCACCCGCATTGAACAGCTTGAGCAACGCCCTCCACCTTATCGTGCTGATGATGAAGATGCGGATGCTTTTGGTGATGAAGATGCGTATGCTGACGGTGGTGCCTGTCGCCGTCTCAACTTCAATCATCGCGGTATGGAAGGTAATAATCATGGTAATAATGATCCTTTTGCTAAAATTAAATTTAGTCTACCTTCTTTTGCTGGTAATGTTGATCCAGAGGCATATTTAGATTGGGAGCTTGCTGTTCAACAAAAATTTGATTCTCATAATGTTCCTGTTGAGCATAGAGTTAGACTTGCTACTAGTGAGTTTACTAATTTTGCTTTGTTCTGGTGGAGTGATCTTTGCAATCCCAATAATGCTGCTGTTGTGCCTCAAACTTGGAATGTTTTAAAGCAACGTATGAAATCTCGTTTTGTTCCTCCTTATTACCAACGTGATTTACGTTTGAAACTACAAACTTTAAAACAAGGTGATAAAGGAGTAGAAGCATACTATCAAGAATTGCTTATTGGTTTAGCACGTTGTAGTATAAATGAAGATGATAATGATGCTAGTGCTAGATTTTTTGGTGGTTTAAACCATGATATACAGAACATACTTGATTACAAAGAATGGCACAATTTTTCCCAATTGTATCATCTTGCTATTAAGGCAGAACGAGAAGTATAGTGATGCAAACAACACCAGCCTTTCAGGTCTAACAATGGGAGGAATTTTCAGCAGCATTCCGAGCCGGAGACGCCCAAGCTTCCTATTGCACCACAGCCATCTACACCTCCATTTTCTTCCGGGGTAAGTAAATTGTCTAATGTGCAGTTTCCATAGCTGAAGAAAGGTGCCACTCCGGGTGCTTCTACTAGCTCCTCCTCGTCCAGCTCTAAAATCATTTGCACCCATGCAAAGGCATGGGACATGTCATGAAGGAGTGCCCCAGTCGTCGCTCTTTCATTGCTACCGAGGATGGATATGTAAGTGCTAGTGATGTTGAAGATGATTTAGCCCTTGCTGCTAACATTGATGCAGATCCCACCGAGGGCGATCAAGACAAGGAGGCCATCACCATTGACTCCGTGGCTGCTGCCGCAGACTACCCTAGCCTTCTTGTGCAGCGTGTGTTGAGTACACATGTGGGACATGAAGAAGAGATGAAGATCCAACGCCATAATTTGTTCCACATGTATCTCATTGTGTAGGGTTGTCGTGTTCTCACTATCATTGATGGCGGGAGTTGCAACAACTTGGTGAGTTCAGATTTGGTTGACAAGCTTGGCTTGACCACACGACAACATTCATATCCATATAAACTTCAATGGTTCAATAATAGTGGTAAGACTAAGGTAATTAAATCAGCACGCATTAGCTTTTTCACAGGCTCTTATCATGATACTGCTGATTTTGATGTTGTCCCTATGCAAGCTTGTTCCATTTTGTTAGGTCGACCATGGGAATTTGATAATGATGCTTTAAACCATGGTAGAACTAATACATACACTATCATACATAAGGACAACAAAATTACATTGCTGCCTTTGTCTCCTACGGATATTGTTAAACATGCTAATGAGATTAAAAATAAACCTCCAACAGACATTGCTAAAAATAATGGGATTAAGTTAAAAGGAGGTGCTTTTCTTGCTACAACTTCTGCTACTACTGAGTTATGTGATAATCCTGATGCACCATGTTATACTATGTTTTGTCAACCTTTTATGTCTGGTGCATTACCTGCTGTCACTAACCTTTTGCAGGAGTTCGCTGATGATGGGATGGAGTCGAGGACGACTCCAATTCTAGAAGGAGGGGATGATGAGGACATCGCCAAGATGGAGTCGAGGATGACTCCAATTCGAGAAGGGGAGGATGATGAGGACATCACCATGCTGGACACACCGACGCCATGGTCTTCCCCAAGTTGCAATTCGTTCCCAACTCAGCTGCCACGTCGCCCTCGGATTCAGCAGACACGTCGTCACTGTTTCGGTCATAACTTTCTCATACGACATCGAAACGGGCCATTCTTGGATGCGTTGGAAAGGGGACGACGACGCCGTCGTTTTGGATCTGGTCCCAGCTCCAGAAGGTCCGTGGATCATTCTGTGTGACCACGGCAAGGTGCTGCATCACCTATTTGGGCCAACTTGGCCATGTATCATGTCGGGCCTTAAGCCCAAGTTGTGGGCGCCCAACCCCTAGTCGTCCCCAACCCTAGGTCGAGTCTTAGACTATAAACACAGCCGCCGCCGCTGCTACACAATTGGGTTTTGTTTAGAGTTTAGTTTTCCATCGAGAAATTGAATCATTCATTGTAACTGTGGTGACAAATCCTTTTACAGTGATCTAGGGCCCCCGTTCTTGATCTCCTCCACTGCGTCGATTAGTCCTTTGGAACCGAGTTCTAGAACCCTCTATTGATATTCGCGTCATTCATATTTGCAATATCAGATTGCGTGTTTTACCTTCTTGCTTGTGCTCTTCGATTCGCTTGCAGGAAAAGCCTTCTTGGCGAGGTCAATCAAGTTGTGCTTGGTTGATAACCAACGGAGCAGTGGTGTAACGGTTGCAGGGTTCGAATCACGTCTGATTTGAAGCCGGATCACCAACGTCGAGATCTCCACAAATCGAACTTACCGGCTACCTCTCGGAAGATCGGGCCTGTACTCATCAGTACCAGCGAAGGCACCTCCAATCGTTCCGCCAAGAGAAAGAATAAGAAGCAACGGCGCGAGGACTCGCTCATGGCTCCTGCTGACCGCAAGGGTAGTCGAAAGCCCACGGAGGGCACTTCGAATCACTTCGAAAAAATGCTCGAAGGGCTGTGCCTGAACCACGCCTTTCCCGTAAAACATCTTCTCAAGGACTGCGGCCTCATGTGGAAGTTCTTGGCCGAAAGCGCCAACAAAGGGGAGTAGGGGAAGGAACCTGCCCCCACTACCGATGATGCCAAGGAGAAGGATGATGGCTTTCTGACGCCAAATGGCTACCTTATGATCTTTGGAGGGTCAGCGGTCTACGACTCCAAACGCCGTCAGAAGGTCACACGCCGCGAGGTCTACACGGCCCAACCGGCCACACCTCCCTTCCTCCAGTGGTCAGAGTCCGCCATAACCTTCGACCGGACCGACCATCCGGATACCATCCTACACCTAAGGAATTATCCGCTTGTCGTTGACCAGGTCATCGGCCCAAAGCGGCTCACCAAAGTACTGATGGACGGAGGCAGCGGCCTCAACATCATGTATGCCAAGATGCTCGATGAGATGGGCGTCGACCGGACGAACCTCCGCCCAACCCGAGCACCTTTTCACGGCATTGTGCCTAGGAAACAGACCATGCCACTGGGACAGATCAATCTGCCCATCACCTTCGGGGATCAGTTCAATTACAGGACCGAGACCCTCACCTTCGAGGTAGTTGGGTTCCCCGGAACTTTCCACGCCATCTTGGGACGACCATGCTACGCGAAGTTCATGGCCGTCCCCAACTACACATACCAAGAGCTAAAGATGTCGGGCCCCCACGGGGTCATCACCGTCGGCACCTCCTTCCAGTAGGCCTACGAGTGCGAGGTCGAGTGCTGCGGCCACGCCACAGCAATCGTCGCCTCTAGGGAACTCACCGCCCTCAAGGCGGAGGTCGCCGAAGAAGCGCCTGACTCGAAGAAATCAACCGGGTCGTTCGAATCGACAAAGGGCTCCAAGGAGGTCCTCATAGATCCCAGTAGCTCCGAGGGTAAAACGGTATGCATTGGTACCACGCTCTCCTCCAAATAGGAAAGCGCGCTCGTCGACTTCCTCCGTGACAATAGAGACATCTTTGCGTGGAAACCCTTGGATATGCTAGGCATCCCGAGGGAGGTCGCCGAGCATACCTTGAAAATCCACCCAGGCTCCAAGCCGGTGAAGCAACGCCTGCGCCACTTCAATGAGGAAAAGCGCAGGGCCATCGGTAAAGAGATAGCAAAACTGTTGGCCGCCGGGTTCATCAGGGAAGTACACCACCTAGAGTGGTTAGCAAATCCCATTCTTGTACGAAAGAAGAGCAGGAAATGGAGGATGTGTGTCGACTACATGGGTCTCAACAAGGCATGCCCAAAGGACCCGTTTCCTTTGCCACGCATAGACCAAATAGTCAATTCTACCTCAGGGTATGAAACCCTCTGCTTCCTTGATGCGTACTCTGGCTACCACCAAATCGCGATGAGAGAGTCCGACCAGCTTGCGACGTCTTTTATCACCCCCTTTGGATCGTTCTGCTACATCTCAATGCCGTTCGGTCTGAAGAACACTGGGGCTACTTACCAGCACTGTATGCTCAACTGCTTCGGGGACCTCATCGGGTGGACCGTTGAGGCCTACATCTACGACATCGTAGTTAAGTCCAAACGGGCTTGCGAAACTCCGGGCAAATAGCATCAAACTCAATCCCGAGAAGCGTGTTTTTGGGGTCTCAAGGGGCATGCTGCTCGGCTTCATCATCTCCGAGCGTGGCATCGAAGGAGCCATCACAAGGATGGGCCTGATCCAGAACATAAAGAGGGTTCAGCGGGTCGTAGGGTGCCTCGCCGCCCTCAGCCAATTCATCTCGCGCCACGGCAAATGAGGACTCCCCTTTATCGACTCCTGAAGAAAGCAGATCGCTTTGAGTGGACAGCCGAGGTCCCAGGAGGCGCTTGACATGGTCAAACTACTTCTGACAAAACCCCCAGTCCTAGTTCCTCCAAGCGACGAAGAATCCCTCCTGCTATACATAGCGGCCACCACACAAGTGGTCAGCGCCGCCCTAGTAGTAGAGCGGGAAGAAGAGGGGCACGCCCTCAAGGTGCAGCACCCTGTGTACTTCATCAGCGAGGTACTATCCGACTCCAAAATCCACTACTCCCAAATCCAGAAGCTCCTATATGCCATCCTCATCACCAAGAGGAAGCTATGCCATTACTTTGAGTCACACCCTGTGACAGTCGTGACGTCGTTCCCCCTCGGTGAGGTCATCCATAGCCAGGAAGCCATAGGAAGAATTGTAAAGTGGGCGCTCGAGCTGATGGATCAAGGCATCACATATGCCTCTCGAACGACGATCAAATCCCAGGTGTTGGCTGACTTCATCGTCGAATGGACCGAGGCCCAGAAACCACCGGCAGTTGTCGATCAAGAGTACCGGACAATGTACTTCGATGGATCACTGATGAAAAAGGGCGCCGGCGCGGGGCTGGTCTTCGTATCACCCCTCAGGGTCCGCATGAGGTACATGGTTCGGCTCCATTTCCCCTCATCAAATAATATGGCCGAGTACGAAGCGCTCATCAATGGCCTACCAATCGCCATCGAGTTGGGCATCCGACACCTCGACATCAGGGGCGACTCCCAGCTGGTCGTCAACCAAGTCATGAAGGAGTCAAGCTGCAACGACGCCAAGATGGCGGCATACTGCCAAGAAGTCTGACGGCTGGAGGACAGATTCGACGGCCTCGAACTCAATCACATCTCGAGGTGCCACAACAAAGTGGCCGACGCGCTCATGAAAGCAGCATCCGACCGAGAGCCGGTGCCGACGGGTGTCTTCGCTAGCGATCAACACAAGCCCTTGGTGCGCTACGAAGGGTCAAAACAGGCCGACGATGGCCCATCTGATCCAGCCCCGAGGGCTGACCTTCCGACTGCTCCGTCCGACCCCGAGGTCATGGAGCTTGAAGAGGATCCAGCAGCAGAGCCCGACCCTCTGGACGATTGGAGAATGCCTTACCTCGACTACCTCCTTCGTGACGCACTGCCAGCGGACAAGACGGAAGCTCGATGGCTCGCATATCGCGCCAAAGTCTTCATCCTTGTAGAAGGCAAACTCTACAAACGAAGCCACACTAGGATCCTGCAGCTCTGTATCCCCATCAAATAGGAAAGACTTCTGCTAAGCGACATCCACGGTGGGGTCTACGGTCACCATGCCGCGCCGAGAGCCTTGGTTGGGAACACATTTTGACAGGGCTTCTACTGGCCCACTGCAATAGCCAACGCCGACCAAATCGTACGCACCTGCGAAGGGTGTCAGTACTACGCTCGGTAGACTCACCTCCTGGCCCAGGCACTCCAAATGGTCCCCATCACATGGCCCTTCGTGGTCTAGGGGCTCGACCTGGTTGGGCCCCTCAAAAAGGTGCCCGGGGGCTACACCCACCTGCTTGTCACCATAGACAAGTTCACAAAATGGATCGAAGCTTGGCTGATCTCCGCAATCAAGTCTGAGCAAGCTATGCTATTCTTCCTCGACATCATCCATCGCTTCAGAGTACCGAACTCCATCATCATAGACAACGGCACGCAGTTCACCGGCAAGAAATTCATTCGATTCTATGATGAACAGCAGATTTGAGTCGATTGGGCGGCCATCGCGCACCCCGGACGAACGGGCAGGTCGAGCACGCAAACGGCATGCTCCTATGGGGCCTCAAGCCTAGGATCTTCAGTCGGTTGAACAAATTTGGTGCACGCTGGGTCACCGAACTCCCTACGGTGCTCTAGAGTCTGAGGACAACTCCCAGCCGGGCCACCGACTACACACCTTTCTTCATAGTCTACGGTTCCAAGGTCGTCCTCGCGATGGACCTCGACTATGGAGCACCAAGAATCAGAGCATACGACGAACAGGGAGCCGAGGCATCCCACCAAGATGCCATGGACCAACTAGACAAAGCCCGCGACATCGCCCTCCTCCGTTTGCCAAGTACCAGCAGGCGTTGCGACGGTACCACGGCCGAAGGGTGCGGGACCAAGCCTTCCATGTCGAGGACCTTGTCCTCCGCCTTGTGTAGAGCAACAAGGACTGCCACAAGCTCTCCCCACCCTGGGAGGGGTCGTACATCATCGTGGAAGTACTTCGGTCAGGCGCCTACAAATTGAAAACCATCGATGGCGAGGTCTTCACCAATGTCTAGAACATTGAGCAGCTATGTCGTTTTTACCCCAAAATAAACGCATACTTTTCTTATCAGTTTTTTCCTTCAAAAATCCCTGGCCTTAGCGACATCCAACCCCTGCAAACTGCAAGGGGTCGGACCACACTCGGGGGCTGATATAAGTGCATTTATCTAGCAAAACACTCTCTATGTCACCTTTGCAAACATTCTCTAAAGTCTTCCCTCTTTTTCCCACGACAAGTTCTAAGGGCTAGAACCTCGAGAACAAAGTCTGAGTACAACTGGTAGGACTACGGGAAACCCACGCCCCAGCGGCTACGGCCTCCTTTCTCACCAGCGTGATCAGAACTGACTCACCCACACTCCTAGCTTTTACAACCTGAGCCATGGGAAGGGTCGGAAGGCACCAAAACCTCTTCTACAAAAAGAGGAAGCTGCAAAGCTATTTGCCGTAACAAAAGATGAAAATTCGTTCATTTTTTCACAAATTCACTGCTTACAAAGTGATTTCATCACGAAAAGGACTAATGTACTCATAAATACAAAGGACTGTTCACTCAGGGGCTCCCCCACAAACTTATTCAAATACAGTTTCTGACCAGCCCTACTACGGGTACTGCTGCGGTCGCCGCGTCACGCTCTCCATCGGTGACATCCTACCGCTCCACGGGATCCTCGAAGGCGCCATCATCTGCAATGTCGAACACCACGCCGGCGACTGTGGTGCCCTCCACCGGGGCGTCTAGGGACTATGCCATCGTCATCAGCCACAACCCTAACAACGGTGCCTCCACCGGGGCGTCCAGGGACTATGCCATCGTCATCAGCCACAACCCTAACAACGGCGCCTCTGTCGGGGCTTCTAGGGACAACACCATCGTCATCAGCTGCAACCCTGACAACGGCACCTCCGCCAGGGTGTCCAAGGACTACGCCATCGTCATTAGCCACAACCTCGACAACGGCGTCTGGGCAGGGGGCGCCTCCCACCGAAGGAAGGCCTCAACGAACGACGGCAAAGCCAACGACGCTCGGCACCCTCCAGTGCCCCTCCTCCTTCGGCAGTAGTGGCCCCTCCTCAGCAAAGGCAGCCTGCACCATCTCATCTACGTTGGATGACCTCCAGCTCGACATCACGCTCTAGATTCACGAGCAGATCTGTGAGTTCTTCTCTCCCTGGCATTACCCTCTCTTACTTAGGAACCGCTGCATTCGGTGGAAAGGAAGGAGAAGAGGTAGCGGCTCAGAGGCTGGTGAGGGAGTGGGATGAGAACTCCCCTCCCCCTCCCTATTTAAAGAAGGGGCTCAGCAGCTAAGGAAAGGTGAAAGGTTGGGACGAAAAACTCTCTGCCTTCCCATATTCAATGCAAATACGAAATCAATGCTGACAGAAATCCGAGGGGACGCGCTGGAACTGACGGGACACGCTCTGGTCGACAAGACGTCACCTGGTCAAATAGGACGTTGCCTGGGTGTGGCCCGCCACTGATCTGCCCCAGGCATGAGAACCAGGGCACACCCACATGCAGGCGACTCTCCGCTTCCCCAGGAAGGACCATGGAATGACTCGACGATAGAACCCCTGTCTAGGGGGAGCCCAATGGGCCTCCTGAGTCGATCGGGCGGCCCAGGTAAAATAGCAAACGAACGACCGCTAAAAGATAAGCACATCTGTTTACTTACTTTGAGTGTTAATTTTATTACCAAGCCTCCGACCCCAGCAACAGCAAAGGCACGGACATTGCTCGGGGGCTGCCGAGGGTGTCTATTTGTTTAGACACACTCTTCACCCGACCCCTCCTTACGTTTAAACCGGAAGCACGGTGTGTGGGTATAAAACTTTGAATACAACTAGACGAACCGTCAGACCCTACGCCTCGATGGCTACAGTGTTTTTGTTCACTAGCATAATTGAACTCATAGTTCCCCACGCCACAAGCCTCAGCTCTCGCCTTCCCGAGAAGGGTTCGGAGGGGTCCCCCTGCAGAACCTCCTTCGAGGAGAAGCTGTTAGGATGCCTAAATCAATCGAGCGGCTCGGATCACCGTCGAGAGACAAGAACAAAAAATAGCGATGCTTATGCAGGTTACGTCGACCCCATCGCAAACGTCGGGCTCGAACCCCGCACGGACATGTCTGGTATGAGCTTCCCATCACTCATATCACCAAGGTAACGTTACCAACCCCAACTTTCATTTCAATTAAGTGATACACTAAATCCATACATCCAAACGTTGCATATGTAAATCCCTGCATCTCAACGCTTCGTGTCGCGTCACGAAGCGGTAGCCGCCTAATTCAATATGAGCGGCGACCGATCGAGGTTCGAAGGCCGGCCCGCGAAGGGCTCGAGGTCGCCTCGCGTCAAACAGAGCCAGGGGAGAAAAACAGAGATGAGCCCCAGCAGCCTTGCCCGACCCTGCTCAGAAGCGAATAGGGATATCTAGACCTTTCTCGTTTGATTCTAACCCCGAGCCAAAACCACAGAATCTCCATCGAGGAGAGGCCAACGGGCCACCTGAGCCCAACGAATGGCTCAGGCATCTGCAGGGAGGCGGGTTAAGAAGTAGTAGAATGCTACATGAGGGCTCTGCCAACCCCATCAGCGAATGATGGATCTGGATTCCACACAAACATACCCGTTAGCGAGCTCATTGAGCGCGACACTCGAGCCATCGAGGCAAGTATCATCAACTCAGCCCCTCCGGTTGCAGAAACTGAGGATGGCGTAACGCGTGAAAACACGGCCGACCCCAATCAGACCCTAAGGGGCTCGAGCCACTCGATCCAAGATCGAGACCGAGGTTCGAAGGCTGACCCGCAAAGGGTCCGAGGCGCCTCGCGTCGAACAAGAGCCAGGGGAGAAAACGTAGATGAGCCTCAGCGGCCTTTGCCCAACCCGCATTGACGCGGATAGGGTCATCTCAACCTTCTAGTTCAATCTAGCCTCTAGCCGAGCCCATAGAAACCCCATTGAGGGGGAATCAGTTGGAAGGCGAGGCAAGGAGCAACGGAATGCCACCCGAGGGCTTTGCCGACCTTGTCGCAAAGCAACGGGATTGGATTTCATCCGAACATCCCCATTAGCGAGCTCATGAAGCACATCACTCGAGCCATCGAGGCAAGTGACGTCACCTTAACTCCTCCAGTTGCGAAAAACCATGGATGGGGCGATAGTCACAAAACGAGTCGGCCCTTGACTGAATCCCCACCACATGTGGGGGCTCGGGGAAGGCCAGACCAGCGATAAGACCAAACACACGGTCACGCAGCGATCAACAAAATCCTAAGTAAGGGGTACGTGCGAATACAAACGTAAGTTCGCTACCCTCTCTCCGGTCTCCAGTAACATCCGACCCCAGCGACCGCAAGGGGATGGATCTCACTCGGGGGCTGATAAAGGTACGAGTACCTCCTTTCTTTTTTCGAAACAGTCATTACATCAGACCTTCTCCTCGCGTCGAGACTGGCGGCAAGGTTCAGGGGAACAGATAGGTAAGACTGCAAAAAGCCCACGCCTAGACGGCTACGGTAATTTTGCTCACTAGCACAAATCAAAATTTCCCCTAAACACCTCGGGCCCTATAGTCTTAACAAACGGAAGGGTCGGATCGCGTAAATCTTTTTTCATTGCAAAAAGGAAGAAGGTAAGATCAAACAAACGAAACGAAATTACGAAACAAAGTCACGAATCCATTTTCAGACATAAAAGTACCGACACTTGTTCACATATTACGGATAAATGTTTATCAAACTTATTCAACTAACTACTTCTGCGAAGGGAGAACCATTTCTTTCAGCCTATTCGCTAGGTTCTGTGCAAGGGGAGTCACCGCCTTCTCAATATCGTCTAGCTCGGGGTCCTCATAGACAGGAGCGAAGCCTTGGCTCATTACCTCTAGGTTGATCTCCCGATCATAATGAGAACGGGCAACAGCGAAGGCTTGGGTGATCCCGGTGTGAAAGGCGTCCTCCTCAAGATGGCCGACCCATGCAGTTATGCCAGCGGCACGAGTCGTAAGGGAATTGGTCCCCTCATCTTGGGCCACATGCAGGTCATCACAGGCCACCATGATGGCAGAGCACAGGAGATCGTGCTGATCGCTTTCGACCTGAAGAAGCCCCCGTACCTCGGTGAGTTTCGTGCCTAGCCCGGCAGAAATTTCCTCGGCCTCCAGCCTTCGGGCCACCGCGTCTCCAAGATCTGCCCGGAGGGCCCTAACCTCCCAACGCGCCTCATCGCGCTCTCGGATGGCCCGGTCGTGATCCTCGCGGGTCGTGCTATGCTCTGAGCGAAGTCTTGCTTTGGTCCGGCATATCTCGTCCCGCTCCTCGCACAACCAGGCGATCACCTCGGTGTCTCGGTCCACCCTCTGCTGCAGGGCTGTGGACCTATCCTTGGCCTTCCGCCTGAGATCCTGCTCCATCTCTAGCTTAGCTAGGACCTCGACGGCCCACTGACTGGTCGTGGCATCCTTCTGGAGCAGCTCGTCCCGCTCCTTTCGGATCCTGGTGGCCGCCTCCTCGTCTAGCTTCACCCTCGCTGACAAGTCCTCGAACATCCCATGGATCTCCTCCACGTCCCAACGCGCCTCGGCCTCCCGCTGCTAGGCGGTAGCAAGCTACGCACCCACATCTCCTCATAGCTGGGCCTCCTCGATAAGGCGGTCCCATTCCACCTTTTGCTCACGGAGGAACCGAGATTTGTTCCGGCTACGAGCAACGAGACACTGAAAAGAAGACCGGTATCAAAAATACGAAAACACAAGAATACGTGAAGAAAGAAGAAAATGAGGGAGAAGATTAAGCGAATACCCGCCAGTAGGAATGATGATTTCACGCAGGACACCACTAGCCTAGCTCAAGGCATCCATCATAGCTGAGAACCCGATGTCAAGATTCTCCCACTTCATGCTCTCGGTAGCATCATCAAGCGAGAAAAGAGCCCACGTTGGGTCCTGAGCGGCCATCCACTGGAGCGGCGGCTCGCCCCACGTGGGGGAGCGGCTGTCCCTCGACAATGGGGCCAAGGGCGACCCCCTCCTGGTCCTCTCCACCACCGCCACGACGCCCGGAGACCCTCCGGCCGTGTCCTCCTCCATCTAGCCCGCCTCGGGCGCCGCAGCCTAGGCCATCGGTGGCGTGAATTGTGCCGCCCCCTCGGACACCACCATGGCAACATCCAGCCCCGTCAGGCTTGTCGCGGTCGCGGTCACCTCTGCATGGGCCTCTGGTGGCACGGACTGCGCTGCTCCCTCGGACGCCACCGTGGCTGCGTCCAACTGAGCCTAGCTCATCAGGGTTAGGGACCCTCCGGTCGCGTCCTCCTCCATCCGGCCAGCGTCGGGCGCCGTCGCTTGGGCCGTCGGAGGCATGGATTGCACCGCCCCCTCGGACACCACCGTGGCTGCGTCCGGATGATCCTGGCATGGCGCGGTCATGGCCACCTCCATCGGCAATACCGGTCCCTCGGGTGGCGGTGTCGCGCCTGCCATGGAAAACGTTGCCTGCTCGGCAACCACCGAGGGCGCAGGCGCCACCGCGGGCATCGCCGGATCAGCCAACGAGGCCGTAGCGTCAGCGCCGCTCCTGCCCAAAACAGGGGCGACATCGGGTAGCGCCGTCCGTCCCACCTGAAGGGCAAGGCTCTTCTTGGGCGCCAGCCCCAGAGAGTGGCCCCGTCGCAAGAATCTACAAGAGGGAAAAAGGCATAAGGTCAAAACAGAAGAATAAAAAGGGGGGAAATAGGGGAATTAGTGGCCTACTCTGGTGCCTTTGGGTGGTGGGAATGTTTTGGGGATGAACCCCCAGACCCCTGCCATGACTCGTCTGGACGGGACCGCTTCGAGCCTGCCCCCTGCTCCCGGGCAGGGGGGCTCGCCTCCCTAATCTTCGAGGGCGCGGCAACGGAGCTGCCCCTCTCCGTCGATGCCTCGGGCGTGGCGATAGATCTGCCCACCCCCATTGGCTCGTGGGGCACGCTAGCTGTGCTGCCCCCCTCCATCAACACCTCAGGGGCGGCGGCCGATCCACCTCCTCCCATCCACCGATCCTCCGACGGCACCCCGGATGGGGCAGTAGATTCTTCGGCTCCCACCGGCCCCAAGGACGGGCCGGTGGTTCGGCCCACCTCCGCCGACCGCATGGACTCGCTTCCCTCCGCGTGGAACGGGAAGGGTCCCCACATGGGCGAGTGGGCACCTATTAGCGTATCATCGTCCTCCAAGACGTCCCAATCCACGTCGGCGGCTACCTCGTTGTCATCATCGTCCTCATCCTCGTCACTGCCTGTCTCCTCTCCTTGATCACACGCTTGCTGCTTCCATAGCAGCTTCTTCTTCTAGAGCTCCCGCGTCCTTTTGTCCCAGTCGGCCATAGTGTGATTCGTGGCCGCTAGGATCTGGTCCTTCGACAATGGAGCTGGGCTATCCACGTGGACAAGACTCCTCGGCTGGTCCCGCTATCCCGAGGTCAGCGTCAAGGGGTCAGAAGTTCAAGTAAAGAAAAAGACACGGGAAAGGACAACTTACGAAATCGATGAACCCCGGTTTTGGCCGCATCGGAGGATGTCCCGGCACCGGATACATGAAGTCAAGGACAACACCCGCGATGTCCTTCGAAGGCTCCATCACCTCCTTGATCCGCTGCGCCACTTCGGTGGGAGGGAGCGCTCTGTCGGCAAGCGTCGTCCCTTCAAGCGACGCCTCGGGTACAAGGGGAGCGCGTGGCTCATCAGCGGCGCCACCCTCCACGTGTGGTAGGCGCCGATGATCCCCGACCCCTTCACGGCCTTGTCCTTTAGAATTTGGAGGGCGGCGAGGTGGTCCTTGATCCTCTTCTTATCTTTGTTCGGGACACCCCACTTCCACGACCCCGGAGCCTATTTGATGAGGCGCCTGGTGTAGACCAGCAAGGGTGTGGTCACGTCGTCCTTGACGTAGAACCACTATGAGTGCCACCCCTTGTTGGAGGTCGACAAGCGCATCAACAGGTAGTCGTTCGCCCGGGTGTTGCGTAGATGAATGCTGGCATAACCTATCGGCGTGCTCAGCTCCTGCTTCCTGACCCGCTTCTTCGATAGATTGACGGCGAAGAAGTGCCACCACAGATCGAAGTGGGGACTAATCCCCAGGAACCCCTCACACAGGGCAACGAACGCCGCAATATGCTGGATCTCATTGGGATTAAGATGCTGCAACTCCACCTGGTAGTAATCCAATAGCCCCCGAAGAAACTTATGGGCAGGAACGGCGAATCCCCGCTCATGGAAGAGAGCAAAGGACACGACATATCCCCCGAGCGGCTATGGCTCGTCCTCATCACCAGGCAGCAGCCACTCCACGAAGGCAGACAACAGGCGAAGGAGGCCACGGTGGATGAGGCCCTCTAGGCGCTGAGAGGTAATGTTGGATCTGCACCACGGCTCCATTGAAACGACGAGAAAGGGGGTGGATGTGAGCTTGGCAACGGCTGCGATGTGGACGTGAGCTTGACGGGGTCCACGATGTGAGTACAGGAAGCTCTAGCGATTGGAGGCGGAGGCTGTGGACGCAAAGGCGAGGAGGCGAAGTACGGAACCCTAGGGGCGAACCTCGTGGTTTTATAGGGGCGACGGATGTGAGAAGGGCAACCATCCACCTCGATCTCTGAGCCTGCCACAACACACCGCCGCGTCACATCACGGGATACGCACCCACGATCCCTATCCTTTCCTAACAAAATCGTGCCGGACGATTCACCTTCTCCAGGCAGACCGAGACTCTTTTCCCACCAAGGGAATATGGGACAAAGGGCCTTTCATCTAGCCCGCCTAGGCCCAGAAGTCCAAGGGCCAGCCCAATAGTCTCAACAGCCGTCCCAACGAGGGATGGGCCCACAAGCGACCAGGACCCAGGGACACGAGCATCAGTAAGGGCCTTGACTCACACTCGAGCCCCGACCAGGCTAACCCCAGACGATATCCCCACGAACGGGATACCAGGGTTCCCTTAAAACTATCCAGTTGATAAAAACCGAATCTCACTGTCTTACCCGCAAAGGGTCTGAAATTACCCCCCGGACGATTCTATCCGAATCACCCGGGGGTTCAGGGGCTACACCCGACGGGTGCAC
The DNA here is from genome assembly GCA_904845875.1 of Miscanthus lutarioriparius. Lineage (NCBI taxonomy): Eukaryota > Viridiplantae > Streptophyta > Magnoliopsida > Poales > Poaceae > Miscanthus > Miscanthus lutarioriparius. Next base: position 7,351,811 of record CAJGYO010000009.1, on the reverse strand, counting down.
TCGCGCGCACCCTCTGGCAAGTCAAAACACCCCCCAGATGATTCTGCCCGAATCACCCACGGTCTTGAGGGCTACACCCGTCGGGTGCGCTAGCGAGTACCCTCTGGCAAAACAAAATTACCCCCCAGACAATTCTATCCGAATCATCCGGGGGCTCGAGGGCTACATCCGTCGGATGTGCTCACGCGCACCCTCCGGCGAAACGAAATTACCCCCTAGGCGATTCTATCCGAATCACTCGGGCGCTCGGGGGCTACACCCGTCGGGTGCGCTCGCGCGCACCCTCCGGCGAATCAAAATACCCCCCCGGGCGATTCTACCTGAATCACCCGAGGGCTCGGGGGCTACTGTCGGGGACCTAATACCGGGGTACCTAATGAGGTGGAACTAACGACCATCGAACGTTGACACTTCCGGTCAGACGAGAACGCTACGGCGCTTCTTGCCCGAAACAACGGAAGATTGGTTCCGCCTCGCCCGACCTCCGAGGGCTAGGCTCTCCCTCGCCCTATGGCTAAGGCCTAGCTTCGCCTCGCCCGACGTCCGAGGGCGGGCTCCGCCCTGTCTGATGGCTGAGGACTGGCTCCGCCTTGCCCAACCCCGAGGGGTGGCTTCGTCTCGCCCAACCCCCGAGGGCTGGCTCCGCCTCGCTCGATGTCCGACGGCAGGCCTTGCCTCACCCGACAACTGCGGGCAAGTCCCACCTCGCCCCGACGGTCGAGGGCAGCCTCCGCCTCACCCGACGACTACACCCTGCTCCTTCATAATGACAGGCACAGGGTACGACAAGACGTTCGAGTCAAACACAGTACCAAGGACCATGCCCTGCACCGCTGCAGGAAAGTACCGTTAGGGTACAACGAGACGGGCGCTTTAGGCCCTTCCAGGCACGGCAGAGATCGAATAGTATTGTAGGCGCTGGCTTTCGCCCTACAGTATTGTAGGCGATGCCTTCAGCCCTCGGGCGTGGAACCTGACATGAACATATGACAACCACTACGGCCCAAAAGGAGATCCGCGTCCTCTATAGTAGCGAACGTGCAGTCACCGCGCCGTCCGCTCCCCGGAGGCTTACAGATCGACACCCCTGTCCGACGCGCCGCCCGCGGGGGCGGGACGGGACATGACCACTTGCAAAGCGTGGCATCATCAACGCACGCACGCCCGGCGAACATGCCATCTCTGACACTGTCTGGCTGTGTCAGGGAGGCTGGCTCAGAGGAAGAGGAAGACCCAGCATCTTCAGAGGGGCTTCTTGGCCTCTAGTTTTTTCTCATTTCTCCGACATGTAAACCCTGCTACCCCTTGGTCTATAAAAGGGAGGACAGGACACCCCGCTATTGGGGGCGATAAGCTCACAGAAACACCAACCGACACGACTCAACAACACATATCACACACAGCCGAGCTGCCACCGGGCTCTTGGCATCCTTTCGACCATTCCATCAGAGACTTGGGTCCAGTCCCTCTCTCGACCATTTGTACCCCCTGCTGCGAACCATTTTTTGTGCTAATAACACGAGCAGCAACAGACTAGACGTAGGGACATTCAGCCCGAACCAGTATAAACCTTGTGTCCTTTAGTGCACCATCCGGGCCTAACGCACACAAATATAAATTTACTAGTTGGTGTTGATTCGAAACACCGACTGGCCGCATCGACTATTTTAGTCAATTTGCCTATACTCTCACGCATATAGCATGTTTTCATGAATCTGTCAACATATAGATGGTTTTATAGATTCTTTGGCTTTAGTCTATCATCATTATCATAGCTGTATTGATCCGATCGAGCCTCACTGTTGATGATAATATATTAGATTTAAAATGTTTGTAGATTCATTTATATTAGACAGTCGATTTGTTCATATGTTATACTCTTTTCATCAAACTTATCAGTTCAACACTTTATATTGTTCATGTTCCATTTAGCCGATGATGTTTTCTTGTATCGCTTCTTATGGATACGTCGGATATCGACTATTTAGTCGATAGCCTCACTGGATCGGCTATCTTGCCGTATATTTGGAACTATTTGGTGCAACGCCGACATGTTCCACCTTAAATTACTGATAAGATTTTCTCTCCTTGTTAATTGTATATCAAATTGACTGGCACGTCGTTGGGTTTTCAGAATCAGCTGGTTCTATGTTGAAGCCAAGCAGATCTCTGGTCTCGTTCCAATCAGATCTTTCGGCTTGATGTGTGTTGATCACATCGCCATATTTTTGTGTCAACAGATGGCAATCACCAAGAGTAACAACAAATCTCAAATCATAAAGATTTCCTAGTGCCATCAAATGTAACTCTCAAATGTACACACTAGGCTCTCAATCCCTCACTCAGATTAGCACCAAGCTTAAGAGGGAGAGGAAGGGGAGCCGGTGGATCTTTAATCTCTCATCCACACCCACAAAGGGCACTCAACTCTCTTTAGAAATTTCAGCTCAAATTAAGAGAGAGACGAGGATAAACCCTAGAACTTGCAACACCAAGTGCAGGAAAGGGGAAAGGGGAGAGCTATTGGAAGAAGAGAGGGGAAGCCACTCAAATGCCCCCAGCCGGTCCAGCCGGCTCGGCCAGCTCCCCAAGCGCCCAAACGGTCACGGGAGGAGGCAACGGTCGGCACTGAGCAGCCCATCCAGGGAACGGGAGTCAACGGGCGCCGGGCGAGCAGCGCCCCTCCTCTCTCCACGCGAAAAAGCAGCGGCGCCGCACGCTCCTGCCTTCTCTCCGATCCGCGTGTGACCGAGCACTCCAGGCCTGCGCTCCACTGCGACGCTGCGGGCGGGCCAGCGGGAAGGCCAGTTGGGCCTGCGCGACCAGATCGGCCTGAGCCAGCGCCCCACGTGCGCAGCTGCGCTTCTGCGCCCCCACGGGCCCAGGCCGAAGCAGCAGCTGGCCCAGCTCCGCACAGTCGCGCGCCTCTCCTTTGAAATGCTGGTCGACGGGCCGGCCCACCAGCAGCACACGCGCCAGAGCAGGCCCAGCCGTGCGCTATAAATCTATAACTAAATTTAGGTTTATGTAAATAATTAAGTTCTACATAATCCAATGAGTATGAAATTATTACTATAGTTCAAGCATACAATAATTAGCCCATCATAAAAATTTCACCGTAATTAGACCATAGAACTGTAGCTATGAATTATTCCAATTAATTACAGAAAAGCAATGATCTAAAGCTAAAGTAAAAACTTTGTACTAAAGCATATCATATTATATGTTCACTGTGTAGATCTACTTATGTGGAGTCCAACAAAATTAGATTTTCTATTTTATGATTTTTCTGTTATTTACTATAATTTTTCAAAGATTCAGCCAAAATAAATAAAAAAGACAAAAGACAAAACCACCTTTAAAACCGCTTATAACCGGGCCAGAGGAGGTAAAACAAACGGTTTTAAAAGTTCAGGGAGGCGGTTTATCCGATTTTAGAGTTTAGGGAGGAAAAGTGAACTTTGACAGTAGTTCAGGGAGGTAAAATGGACTTTTTCCTTCCTTTTTAACCCTTTTCAAGTTGCTATCTCACCATAAGTTTGAAAGGTCTTAATATGGCAAGAGGGGGGTGAATAGCCTATTTAAAAATCTACAAACCAACTAGAGTAATTTGATTAGTATGACAAATAGCGAAAAGCAAACTTACGCTAGCTCTACAAGGGTTGCAAGCCACCTATCCAACAATTCTAGTTGTTATGATCACTAGGCACACAATCTACTAGATTACTATTCACTAAGAGCTCTCATAATTGCTACACTAAAGAGCTCCACTAGATAAACTTAATCTACAAAATAAGCTCTCAATTCTAGCTACACTAAAGAACTTGTTATAGCTAGTTTGCGGGAATATAAAAGAGTAAGTGAGGTGATTATACCATCGTGTAGAGAGTGAACCAATCACAAGATGAATACTAAATCAATCACCGGGAGAATACCAAAGGACAAGAGACAACTAATTTTCTCCCGACGTTCACGTGCTTGCCAACACGTTACGTCCCCATTGTGTCGACCAACACTTGGTGGTTCGGCGGCTAAGAGGTGTTGCACAAACCTTGTCCACATAATTAGACACCGCAAGAACCTACCCACAAGTGAGGTAACTCAATGACACGAGCAATCCACTATGGTTACCTTTTGGCGCTCCGCAGGGGAAGGTACAAGTCCCCCCACAATCACTAGAGATGGCCACGAACAATCATCAACTCGTGTCAATCCTCTTCCGCTATTCCAAGCCATCTAGGTGGTGGCAACCACCAAGAGTAACAAGCGAATCCCGCAGCGAAATACGAACACCAAGTGCCTCTAGATGCAATCACTCAAGCAATACACTTGGATTCTCTCTCAATCTCACAAAGATGATGAATCAATGATGGAGATGAGTGAGAGGACTTTGGCTAAGCCCACAAGGTTGTTATGTCAATGCAAATGGCCAAGAGAATGAGCTTGAGCCGGCCATGGGGCTTAAATAGAGAGTTCCCACGAATAGAGCCGTTGGCTCTCTGTTTCTTGAAAAATGGGGCGATCGGACACGCCGGTTGTATTGACCGGACACAAGACCCCAGCGTTTGGTCCTCAGATCTTCGCCATGTGTCCCCTGCTTTAAATGCTGATCGCCCGATCTCAATGGTCATTAGTGCATTTAAGTTGTGATCGGACGCACTGTTCGAAGTGACCGGACGCACCAACACCAGTGTCCGATCATTTCCAGCAAGGTTCCACTAGCGACCGGACATGACCGGTCATGTCCGACCGGACTCGCCTAGCGTCCGATCACTCGCCCAATTCTCTATGCGCTACCACATCATCATGACCGGACGCTGAATAGTGTTCAGCCAGAGTCCGGCCGCCTACGTCCGGTCAAGAGACCGAGGGTAGCCTTCACTCCGCGCCACTGACCGAACGCAGGACCCCAACGTCCGGTCACTGCGTGACTAGCGTCCGGTGCACTCTGAAACCTCGATCTTTTCTGTACAGGGTGCCGGTGGCACCGTTGGACTATCCATACTCTATGGGCGGACACTCCGCCGGTGAAGTTTTGAACCCTTGCTCCCAAGTGCTAAACACAATGTGTATCACCTTTGTGCATGTGTGTTAGCATATTTTCACAAACATTTTCAAGGATGATAGCACTCCACTAGATCATAAATGCATATGCAATGAGTTAGAGCATCTAATGGCACTTTGATAACCGCATTTTGATACGAGTTTCACCCCTCTTAATAGTACGGCTATCAATCCTAAATGTGATCACACTCTCTAAGTGTCTCGATCACTAAACCGAAAAGCTCCTATCAATTTCACCTTTGCCTTGAGCTTTTTGTTTTTCTTTCCTCTTTTCCAAGTCCAAACATTTGATCATCACCATGCCATCATCATCATCATCGTGTCATGATCTTTATTTGCTTCATCACTTGGAATAGTGCTACCTATCTCATAATCACTTTGATAAACTAGGTTAGCACTTAGAATTTCATCAATTTATCAAAACCAAACTAGAGCTTTTAAAGTTCCAAAACAAATTTTGGCACTTGAGATAGCTTTTCACAAATAATTTTTAGGACTTTCTCATGCATCTCACCACGTCACTAAGGGAATGCATATGCAAATAAAACTCACACTTAGTGACACTAGATAACCGTTGCAACTAAAAGATTTCTCCTCTTTATAGTATGGCTATCTATCCTAAACCCAGTCTATTTCTTCTCTACTCAACCTTAGACCGGTGAAATAAAATGCCCTATAGGTTATACCTTTGCCTTATGCATTCCATTCCATCTCCTCCATTGTTGATGCCACACAAGTACCAACAATCATCACAAATGATATGATCCACTTCATATCATCATGTGACCCATTGCCTTGGTCCATCGGCGCCAAGTCTTGCTCAAGCTTTCCCGCCACGCGATTAATCGCTTCAAAGCCTCCAACTTGCCCTTCACTCTTGCAACCGGTCCATCAATCCAAGCCTTGTCTTGACCTTCTCCATCTAGTCACATAACTTCATGTCATGTCTCATATGCAATGAGCTCCTTCATCACATTTGTACCTGTGGACTAATTTCTGTGTATCTCACATAAACACATATTAGTCCACCTAGGTTGTCACTCAATTACCAAAACCAAACAAGGACCTTTCAACGTCTTAAGTTGCCCGGCTCCAAAAATCGATTTATGAAGGCAAACATCCTAAGACAACCACCTTAGTTAATGGATGATTTTTGGAGGTGGTCGTCCGCCTCCATAAATGATTTTTGGAGGGAGATATTTTTTTAGAGCTGCACTGACCATTAATAACAGAGGCGGCACCCTATTGTGCCCACCTCCGTTAGTGGTCGGGCTATGTCTCGTAAAATCATTTGTGTAGTAGTGTAGGCGTGAAAACAAAAACAGGAATTTATGGCTTTCCGATAAGCATTTTTGAGATTTACTAGTTCTGGGGCTAAAGGAAAACAAAAAAGTTTCTCCAAAAAACAGTATGTAAGAACCCCTCATCTCAAACACGTAAAAATCTAGGTTTGAGAGTTTACGTCAATGATGACTCCTTATCACAGACGCGTACAGACAAAATGCGTCTATGATGACTCCTCGTCATACACATTTTGTCTATACATGTTTGTCATTACAACCTCTCACTCTAGCTAGTGCCTATGAATAAGAACCAATAGGAACTGCAGTAAACAAGACCCAAATATCTCTAAAAACTGCACCCAAATAGAGTTCACGTTTATATATATATATATATATATATATATATATATATATTGTATAAGTTTCATATTTTTTGGAGCAGTTAGATCAAACTATTTTCTGAAAGTCAGAGCAAAAAACAATGTCCTAGGGTTTTATGTGCTTCTTTCCTGTTTTGGGGGTCAGGCTTCTTGTGGGTTGAAAGTATGGTTGAATAAGGGTCAGACGAGCTGCTACTTTGCCTCGGTTCCTCAATTGGGCTGGCTTTCTACTAGCCCATCAGGCTGACCTAGCTTGGGCTGGAAGAGGTCTTGGATCGGGTGGAAGTGGAGGAGGATGGGGGTGGCTGGGGAATGTTATCGTCCAGGTGTTCGGACGGAAACCGCATGCAACATTGTTCATCTTCTTCCCGCCTCCACACGCCTCTCACACGCCACCCCCGCCCAGCCCCCACCGTGCCGCGGCAGCCACCTTCTTCCCTCCCCGCCCCCCCACTCCCGCCGCCACCACCATGTGGCTCGCTGGCGACCACTGCCGCAACGCCCCCGCCCCGACCTAGCCCAGGCGCCACCGTTGCCAGGGCCCTAAGCCGCCCGGACACCATCACCACTGCCTGGCTGGCCTGCCTCCCCCGGGCCTCTTCCTTGTAAGCCCACCGGATTTGGAGACAAGGAGGGAGACGGCGAGGCGCCGGCGAGCTCGGGTGGGGTCTTGTCGTGGGCCACGTCGCTGTAGGCCACGCTGGACCGATTCCCACCTGCTCGGGGAAGAAAAACAGTGCTTGGACGCTCTGTTCGGACGGAGCTTCGGGTCCACCCGTTTGGACTCAAAGATTTCCGGGGTGGCTGGGCTGCGGGACAGGCTAGGCCAAAAGCGGATGTTTGCATGGTTAGCCTTGCCCTATGCCAGCTTGAGCCCGCTGGTACCTCATGTTATTATTAGCAAAAAACAAAGATAAAATTAAGAATTCACATATCCATAATACATTTCCATTGATTGAACAAAAGAAACCCACGTTCACATAGCCACGAATCACATAAAAAATCAATCACAAATCATGATCGATGCTTCGCTGCTCGTTGTTGATAGACCCATCCGTTGCTCGCCATGATCTCCGGCCACTCGAGCTGGTGCACCTGCCTTACTCACTTTGGCTGCTCGGCTGCCCTTTTTCGCGCGCATGGCTGCAGCTGGCTGTTGCTGCTTGTGCACTAAGAGGGTGATTGGTGCGATTCAACGAGGCATCCAGCATGGTGACGAGATTCAGGCCTATCGCGACCGGTACACAAGCATACATGCGCATTTGTTTCGTTTGTAAATGGACTGAACCGGGATGGAGAGAGTTGTTGATTGGTTGGTTTGGTGATGAGTTATTTTGCGTGGCTGCAAGTGGAGCCCAACATTGTGCATGTATCACCTCAACCTGGCTCGCGAGAGAAGGCCAAATCTTGTGTACCATGCAGGCTAGAATGGAAGAGGGAATCTGCATCCTGCCATACAACAAAGGCATTAGGGCCTGGCAACCGGTGGCAAAGCTAGAAGAAATTAGAGAAGGGTGCATTTGTCTTTTGGGTGCATAGACATATATTCTGGAGGGTACATATATGATGAAATTTTAACCAAATCAAAAGTTTTTTATATTTTTTAGGGTGCATTTGCACCCCTATGCACAATGTAGCTTCGCCCCTGCTTACACCGCACCGAGCCGGATGTTGGGATACGAGCAACCAATCATCCCCTACATCTATTTACAATACTCTACAGTGTTTTTGTTATGACCTGAACAGTTTACAAAAGAAAGGGGAAGAAGAAGACAGGGTGAGGCAACGTGGGCAAGCCCACAATCATGGCTGCAACTGACTCATCTGAGTCTTAGGGACGAGTTAGGCGTGCGTGTGTGTGTGCGCGCGCTAATTCTGTATTAAGACTCAAGCACCAGTGATTAATAAGAAGTTAAACAGGACAGCAGTAGCAGTTGTCCCTGCGCCTTGCGCTCCTCCCCTCTTCCAGTTCCCACGGCGCCGGCTCGCCGGAGTTCCTGGAAGCGACGGCCACCCATCTCCCATTCCTACTCCCTGAGGTCCCTAGGCACTAACACATTGGTATCAGAGACCATGCCAGGTTCACGGGATGAGGAGCAGCCGCCGGCACAGACAACCGCCACGCCCCAAGGTCTCGAGCAACTCACCAAGATGGTGTCCGACGTCACCAAGCAGATGAGCGACATGGCCACTCAGCTCACTGGCCTCTCGTCACGCGTCTCCGAGGTCGAGCGCCATCGAGGTCGCGCGGCTCCATCAACTTTCCGTATGGCATGCCGCCCGCCTATGGATACGGCCAGGCGGCCGCCTCGGCCGCGTCCGCTAGCGCCAGCCATGCGCCTCCGCCAAACACCACTCCCCTGCCTCTGAATCAACCCACCGCATCCCACCCCCTTCGGATCCACCAGATTCCACCCACCACACATCCCACCCCCTTCCAATCCACCAAATCCCGTTCCCACCGTCGCCATCACCCATACCAGGATGGAACAACCACCAGGATCCGGCGGACGCATTGCTCGCCGGCGCTGGGGTTCCCAAGTACCACAAATTGGAGTTCCACACGTACGATGGTGGGAAGGAAGACCCCCTTGGCTGGCTCAATCGGTGCGAACGGTTCTTCCGCGGCCAGCGAACCTTAGAGGCGGACAAAGTTTGGTTGGCTTCCTACCACCTTACCGGTGCCGCCCATGACTGGTTCTTCGCCTTGGAGCGCGATGACGGCACCCCAACATTCAAGCACCTCTGCAACCAGCGCTTCGGACCCCCAATCCGGAGTAACCGGCTTGGTGCTCTAGCGCGGCTTCCGTTCGGCAATTCTGTGCAAGACTACCAGGAGCGATTCCTGTCGCTGATCTGCCACGTTGAGAACTTCTTGCCCTCCCAAAAGGCAGAGCTCTTCTCCTGCAGAACTGGCGGACCGGCGCAAGCAGGGCTAGTGCTATAATTGCGATGAACAGTACGTCCGCGGCCATCGTTGTCAACGGTTATTCTACATTGAGGCCGCCGACTATGAGGACGATCACACTCCGGATGAATCCACAGAGGAGCTGCCTACTGAGCCTGTGGGCTCCTTGCACGCCATCGCCGGGATCCATACCAAGGACACCATGCAGATCCGTGTTAGCATCAATGGGCATGACCTGCTGGCTCTTCTCGACACGGGATCCACACACAATTTTATCAACGAACCGTTGCTCATCGAGTTGGAGCCACTGTGACGAACACAGGTGCCCTCACTGTCAAGGTGGCCAATGGTGACAATGTGTCCTGCGCAGGCCGCGTTCCCAGCCTGGATATCAACATCAACGGCCAACGCCGCCGCCATCGTTGAGGCTATGCGGAAGGATTTGGAGGGGAGATGCAGATGGAGAGGGAAAGGGAAAGAGGCCGTCGGGAACATTGTTGGCCGGGGGTTGCGAGGCCGGGGCGTCGCACGGGGGCGAGAGGAGGAGGGTGGACGTAGGCGTGGGCTGGTGGGAGATGGGGCGCGCGGCGACGGGCGCGATGCCACGAATGGGGAGCGCAACGAAGGCCTGGAGCGCGAGCGGCACGGAGAAGGAAACAGCGGTGGGGAAGGAAGCGTGATTCAGGGAGATGGTAACGTACACGCGGGCGGGTAAACAATCGCTCGATGAAAAAAAAACACCAGGGGAGCACGGCCGCAGGAGACAAGGCGTAAGATCTTACGCGTAAGATTGCTATGGGCCCACTTTTAGATTAACAAGAACCGTTAGATTAATTGAGATTAAGCCATCAACGGTCCCGATATTAGGTGGGTAAGAAAGTTTGGAGTAGAAGTTATTTTCAATTCTTTCGCTTCTTCGTAGTATAGATATAGATATAGATATACGGGTAATTCTTTATTCTGGGATTTATTCAAAAATTAAAAGCTCTGAATTTTATTTATTATTTAAACTTGAAATAGGGGTTGTTAGAGACATGGGACTGTCCGGATGCATGGGAGTTTCTTGAGGTGTGACATGCATAACAGTGTCAGAAATGAAGAAATACGTACATTGTTAATAACATACATGATGCTTTCTGATGTGGAAAGCGGCGGAACAATATCCGTGATGGTTTCATGAGATATGTAGGAACACCCGTACTTTTCACAAGATTGCCATGACGGAAATATCTGGCAAGGGAAAAGCAAAAGAGATGGAGGAGCAGACAGATATTCCTTACAGGAAGGAAAGTGTCCGTCCATCCACTTAGTTCGACTCAGCCTTTTGGTTATCCAAGTCTCTATCTATAGATGCATATCAGGCGAGGCTGACGAGGCAAGAAGAAACCCCAAATCGAAAGCAAGGAATAGATCCTGAGATTGCAATCCGTTTCCGAAAAAAAAAAAAAGTCATCCTAAGTTGCAGATCAACACTACACTTGAGGATCAGAGTCGTCCCTCCCATTTGCTTTCTGAAGCTGAACTAGATGTCTAGATTTATTATTATGCATTAGTTACCCAGAAGAGCAGTGTTAGTGTTACCTGCATGCGCTGCTATACTTATGAGTAAATTCAGATGTAATCTTTATTCCGCCCAAAAGAAATTTTCATCAGAGACAAAATAGTACGATTATACCAAAACTAAGCCACGATCCTGTTGTAATCATCAGGGAAGTGCATGGTGTCAAAAAATAAGCTCGACAGCAAAAGGCAGTAATGATATCATGATGGGAGCCACTACACTTGCAATGATAATGTTGTCAGAATCAGTTTTGTCCGTAATTGGCGAGACGAATCTTTTAAAAATTTATTAGTTTCTACAGTGTCATTTTCCAAAGAAGGGAGAGCAACCTAGCTTCAGATGAGCAAAAGGCAGTAAAGATCACCACTGCTACGGCCTACGGCTAGCTAGTTAGCTCCAGGGCGCCGCAATGCTTTTTATTTGCATCTTTCCCAAATCCCCAGGCCAAATAAACCACCTTTAAGTAATGATGACTATAGTTGGAGGATCAGATCAGTAGTTCAGTAGCAGCAAAGCTTGCAGATGCATATACAGCAGCACCGAGGCATATATATGATGAGATTACTGACTCTCGATCTCCAGCATATCCACACTAACCACACACACACACCACTTCAAAGAGACTACTACTAGCATCTAGTCGTCCCGTCTCTCTG